>CM074732.1:20919365-21519365 GCA_037367245.1 Phrynocephalus guinanensis | reverse complement strand
CCTGCAGCGCGGCCAGGGATGTCTCAGTCCCATGGCACCACCTGAACCCAGACTCGAATGGATCCAGGACATTTTCCTCCTCCAGGAACACCTGGAGCCGCTCAGTGGCAACCTGCACAACCACTTTGCCCAAAAAGGGAACAATGGCTATCAGACGATAATCAGACCAATCATCTGCAGCCAGACCAATCATCTGCAGCCAAACTAGATTTTTTTTAAGATGGCCTTCACCACCATCTCCTTCAGACAGGAAGGGAAAGTGCCATCTCGAAAGGAGGTGGCGGTGATTGAAGAAGCCCATTCTAGCATGCCCCCCCCCTGTGGTCGTAATAAGCCAGAAAGGGCAGGGGTCAAAGGGAAAAGCCGTCAGATTACAGTCCGTCAGCGCCCTGAAGGCCTCAGTTGATGATACAGGCCCAAACTAAACAAACTCAGGAGACCAAGGGGGTGCAGCACTTGGGAACCCCAGGGGCAAACCACCACAATCAGAGTCCAGATTGGATTGGATGGCTTTTATTTTAGCTCTAAAATGGGCTGCAAAGGACTCACTAGTAACATGGAGCTACTGGATAACTTTCAGTGGGTCATCTTCTCACAGCTTGATCTACTTCACAAAGTTGTTGTGAGGACAAACTGGGGAGAAGGAGAGCTGTGTCTGGTGCTCATTGGAAGATATAAATATAACCAATTAAATACAGGAACAAGGGTTAAGTATAAATGGGGCACGCTTTTTTATGTGCAAAGAATTTCTTTTTGACTACAGTACACACAAATGCATTTGTTTTGTTATCAGTCTCAAAGCACCGTTTGCAACCTAGTTAGCTTTTATGATCTTATTATAAATTAAATCACTATTGGAAACAGACCACCATTTAGATTCTCATGCATTTGTTGTAACAAGCTCTTCAAATTTATATCTAGTCACTCCCTTCAGAAAGGCTTAGCAGGAAAAAAGTGAAACTGAAGTTATATGTAATATTCCTTTGGAAACCATTTTTGTTAGGGATTTGAATGTCAAAAGCTTTCCTTTCTGTTTTTGGGTTCATTTGGGCTTAAACGTGTTTTCTTTTGTTTTGTTTTACCCAAAAGGTACTTTTATATCTCATGTTTTACCCATTTGTGTTCCCCCCTCGCACTTGTTCAAAAACCTAAAGAACTGAAAGAATATGTAAAAATGCAACAGACACCCAGTAGATCACTCTTCCACCAAGAATGATACATGGGAAGGATGCAATGGAGGAAAGTCACTCTGTTTTGTGATTAGGTTGACCATGAGCTGGAAAACTCAGGCTAGTTCACTGATCACTCTTCTGGTGGTGCGGCACAGAGGAAAATTGGTCACTTCCTCTGTACAGCATTGCAACCGCACAAAATAAGAGGCAAGGCAAAAGATAATTAGGCGAGTGAACAGGCATCATAATTGTGCTGATGAAGCAAATGAAGAGCTGCACTTCTCATGGCTGGATTCTGAGCAATCTATGCCTTTTTTTTCTGGTTCCTGTTCAGATTGGCAGCTGAGAGCAGTCTTTGCAACAACCTGAAATATTCCCCAGCTGATTTGACAAAGGATGAAGGAAAGGTTTAAAGAAGAAGGAAACACAAAACACCATGAAATTTTCAGGTACATCTCCAGCACTTAAATGAAGTTTTATTCTAAGATTTTTAGCATATTTTATATTCTCTTTCAGTTCTATTGTATGAATAAATCTCCTCTTCAAACTAAAATCTTAGAGGTGCGACACCAGAAAATTTGCACCAATTAAATTTATACCCCTTTTCCTGCCACTTCCTATAGTTCTGCCTTGGTAATCATTTATGCTACTGAATTGGTGGCATACCGGCATGCCAGCAAAATTTTTACTGGCTGTCCACCGTCAATTACAATTGATTTTAAGAATAAAAACTGCTACCTGGCTGCAACACAGGTATTCGCCACAAGGGGAAAAGATGTGCAGTAAGGAAGTTGGAACGGACACAGAGAAGTAAAATACTCCCCTGTCCTCGGGTCGCTAACTGCACATCAAACGTCACGTGATCATCTGGAATAATAGTATGCATCAAATTAAGATGCGCAGATAATGGTAGTGAGACCGGGGTCTTAGTTACTTTAGCATATGGATCTGCCATCTTTGTCTAAGACGCTACTTATACAAATGAGTCAGTTCCCTGAGAACACACAGCAGACAAATCATTGAGTACTAATGGCTCCTATAGACACATTACAGAATATTGCAGCTTTAGCCATTCTGGAACTCAGTTTGAATCTTTTCACTCTTTTTTTTTTAACTGACCCCATACTCTTTTCTACTGAGACAAAACTCACACTGTACAATACTTTCCAGATCTCCTCAAGTTCATCTTTTTCGTCCTTGGAGAACTATTACCCCCATTACTGTATGCACTAACAAAATGACACTTTTAGAATTACATCTGCAAGCTATCTACAAGGTATTCTTGCAAGACGTCTTAGCAAAAGATAAACTTAGAATGCATTGATCTGCTTATTATTCTTAACATGGCAATGTGCTATTAACGTTTAGTTCCTAGTATGTTGGCCAGTTTGCTTGTTAACTGGTTGTAGCTATTTTGTCAATCATTAAAAAGGCCAATTATTGTGTATATTCTGCTACAGAACTTAATGGATAACTCTGCTTTGCTTAACAGCTTAAAACCTCTATCTAAATAGTCACACTCTTTATTTTACAAGTGCCCCAAATTCAGTTCCTTGGTGATACTACAGTGTATCAAAATGCAATGCAGAAAATAAATTTTATATATGTTTACATTCAACTTAAAACTACTATATACACTATACAGTATCAATACAGTATGACTATTGTATCTGTCTGAACTTCATGTTACGGTATAAGAATAGAATCAATTTTAAAGTTTATATTCTTAGAACAGGAATTGTATTATTGACCACAGTTTGCAATGTTCACTGTGTAAATTAACCAACAACTGAAGTCAGACAAAAATATCCTTGAGATAAGAAGCAGATAACTTTAAAAATTTAATATATATACAGTGGTACCCCAACTTAAGAGCAGCTCGACTTAAGAGCGGAAAACTGTTGGCATTTTAACTGTCGCCTTACAAATTTTAGATATGGTCTGCTCGACTTACAAATATATATTTTTCATTTTTTTATTTGTCAACTAATTTTTTCAATTTTTAGATAGGTACCCCGACTTAAGAGTAGTTCGACTTAAGAGCATGCATTTGGAATGGATTAAATTCGTAAGCTGAGGTACCACTGTACTTATATTGTTGAATTTTATTTAAGCTTTGTGCATCAGCATTTTCAACAAAAAGAGCTGTTTTACGAATTCATGATGCAGAATGTATTCTTAGATTCAACTCCTGTCACCTCAAGGTAGGACAAAGGAGAATCCAGGTGGAAGCCCTGAAGAGCCATCATTAGTGAGCACCATAACACTGGGGTCAATAGACTATGAATCTTCTTTTGTGTCCGTCATGTTCTTTCTAGCATCAGCATCCTACTTCAGTGAAGCTGCATTAGTCACTTGAGGGAAAGTCTACTTGTGAAGACAGTTTTTACTCCTAAGTAGTCCTTTAGTCTTTTTTAATCCTTTTGAGGAGAAAAGTGGGGTAAGAGCTTAAATAAAATAATAATAAATAAAGTTATTCAAAAGGAGTTTTGTTCCTGAGGTGGGCACTTCTTTGTTCAAAGGGTACCTCAGCTGTATTTTTAGTCATCTGCAACCCCTTGGAAAAAGCCTCGCTCTGCTTCCAAGGAAATGACTTGGGTGCTGCCTCCCATTATTCTCCTGCCCTCGTGTGTCTTAACAGAATGTTGAAGTGGGCTGTTCGTACAAGAGATTCAGCAAAGGAACCTCAAGTGGGTGCTTCTAATGACGGCAGGACAATAAGCCTTCTTGTGCATTTACAGTTCCAGAGCCCAACAGGATATTAGAGTTATATTATTAGGCTCTATTAAACGAGAAAGAATGATTCCTTTTAAAACCAACTGTTTTTTTGCTAAAAACACTTTTCCTCTGTTACTCAGCTTGCAACTTGGCAAATTCTCCTGCCCAGAAATTAGTCTCAGTCAGATAACACTGAAAATAAACATTTCTTCTCATGACTCCCCTCAAAACTATTTCACTGGATTCACATTGGATATTGAAAAACTACAGATCTAGAAAGACAAACGCACTGTGAGCATCTGCCATGCCACACTACGTTTTTTGGTATGGATGGAGTATTCATTGCAAGTACTGTAGGATGCATCTACTAGTTAGTCCATTAATTATTTCATATGCAAAAAGAGGAAAACCAAACGGTGACCAAGTAGCAGACACTTAACACGTTTTGCAAGTAATACACTGCTTTTGAATTTCATCTGTGCAGTTGCCTCCTGTGTGTGTTGCGTCGTTACAGTCGTGACCAACCCTTCGTGACCCCATGTCCATGGAGTTTTCTTGGCAGGAATACTGGAGTGGCTTGCCAGTTCCTACTCCAGGCGCCTACAGCACCTGGTATTCCCTGGTGGTCTCCCATTCAAAGTACTAACGAGGGCCGACCCTGCTTAGCTTCCGAAATTAGGCGAGATAGGATGTGCTTAGGGCACCTAGGCAGCTGCAGTTGCCTTCTCTAAAGTTAAAATGAAACTGAGCCCTGACAAGTAAAAATGAGATGGAATGCAAGATGAAATTAAAGAATGCTGATACTTCCCCAGTATACCAATATTGTAGCATTTATTTATAATTTTGGAGACAGACCATGAGGACAGAAGGTAAATGGCATAACATTTCGGTACTTCCAGCCAGCAACGGAAAACTCCTGCTGGAATTTTCAAGTGAGTGTCAAGCAGTGAAAACCCTTCGATCACTGACTGGGGAGCTAGTAAATGTTGTTCCATTTACTTTCTGCCTGTGAAGCAAAACAACAGAATTTTTAACCAATGTTTTTATTATTTCCTTTTCCCCTGAATTCTGAAAAAGCCAAATTATAGAACTTGTGAAAGCAATTTCAGCTGGTCAAGAGGGGCATTTTTTTCCCTGCCACTGTAAGCGAAAGAACTAAGAAACAAACTTAAAAAGATAACACAGTTGCCAGACAGCGCTGTAGTCACTATTAGGCCACCATATGTTTGACTGTGTGTAGCCATAGCAGTTGAGTTGCTTTTGTGTCTTTATAGCTTTGAATCGACTACTGTATATCCAAATACCACACGGCCACTCATAATTATGTAAAATAATAGCACACATCCAGATTTGCAACTTCTAAACGTGTATAACAGCATGTTATAGCAGTCTAGACTAATATATAAAAAAAGCTTGGGGGGGGGGAGAGAATCACATCAAGTGTTTTAAAGCACTTACCTGTAAAACCCCTGGGTTCAGCACAGAAATGTTAGCTAAAACTGATTTTATGCTCTTCCATTTCATCTTCAACATGAAGCCCTTTATTTTCCAAATAATACTTATGAATACCAGTTCTTTAAAATCAAAATTATTTGGGTTATTTTCATGGACTGGAAATAAGTAGATCTTAAATATGTTACCTGTTCTAAATGTTCAAATCAGGGTGGTTTTACGAATATGAAAATAAAAGATGATATTTATCTGAGGTAGTGAGAAAGGTGTTAGAGGATAAAAAGAAGCACTTTGGGACTGAAGTATATTCAAGACTTTTGGAGCCCTCTACAAGGAGAAGTTCCATTTCAATTTATGACCCTCAAGATGACTTAAATCAAAGCCATGCTGGAAGTCAAAGGCTCTATTCAGAAAGAGTGGCTTGAGTGTTGTAGTCTCTCATTACTAGCTTAAAACATACTCTCTTGGAAGGATGCCCAATTGATCCAAACAAAATTTATTGACAAGTATGTTTAAGATCCACTTAGGGCTTAACCTACCAGTAAGTGGATCTTAGCACTGAGTGTTAAGATCCACTAAGTGCATCTTAACATTCCTCAGAACTACAGAAGAAGGAAGGACTACAGAGTACTGATAACTCCCAAGGTGCATACAAATTTGAATTGCTCTGAAAAATGTAGTTACAAGATCCCCAGACTGAAAACTTTGCTAGTAAATACAAGATCAGTGAATGGCAAATCAACAATCATTCAGGACCTGATCCTTCAAGAACATGCTGACCTCACTTGCCTCACAGAGCCGTGGCTGGAAATGCCTAGGGGTGTCAGCCTCACTCAGCTCTGTCCTCCGGGTTTCTCTGTGGAACAACAGGCCAGACCAGCGGGGCGGGGTGGTGGAATGGCAATAGTCTGCCGCTGTGTTGGCAAACCTATGGCACGGGTGCCAAAGGTGGCACTCAGAGCCCTTTCTGTGGGCACTCAACATAACCCCTTCACAGCCACCTGTATTCAGGTTAAATTGCCGTATTGAAATTGAAACAGCCAAAGAAACAGTGAAAAGCCTTTGGAAGGCTTACTCCAAGGCAGTGGAGGCAGCAGAGAAAGCATTATTCTCTCCTCCTACTATTGATTTGGCACAAAATTGCCCAGGGCAGCTTTTCAGAATACGCATGGGTGGATAACACAGACCACTCTGTATCTCACTGCAAATAATTTGCACAATACTTTACAGGCAAAATTGAACAGATCCGGGCAAATTTGGGTGCAGCTATTGATCCAGAGCCTGTAAATAAAACACCCCACACTCCTTATCCTGTATTAATGGATGACTTTCAACTCCTACAGCTGGATGATGTAGTCAAGACCCTTGGGGAGGTGAGGCCACCACATGTGTGTTGGATCGTTGCCCCTCATGGATCATAAAAGCTTCCAGAGAAGGTATGGCAGACTGGTTAGGAAGAGTAGTGAATGCCTCCTTACAACAGGGCAGGATTCCGGCATGCTTAAAGGAGGCAATAGTAAAACTGCTGTTTAAAAAAGCCCTCCTTAGACACAATGATACTGAACAATTACCAACTAGTATCAAATATCCCATTCTTAGGGAAAGTCCTAGAGCGAGTTGTGGCCTCTCAGCTCCAGAGGTTTCTGGATGAGATAAACCACCTGGATCCATTTCACTCTGGCTTCAGGCCTGGCTATGGGACTAAGACTGCACTGGTTGCATTGGTATATGACTTACGCAGGGAAATGGATAAGGGATCTGTGTCCCTTTTGGTTTTGCTAGACCTCTCAGCTGCTTTTGACATTATAGACCGTGGCATCCTCCTGACTTGTCTCTCTGAAATGGGAATTGGGGGGTTCTGCATTAAAGGGCTCCGGTCCTTCCTGCAGGATAGAATGCAGAAAGTGGTGCTAGATGATTCATGTCCAACACTATGGACACAGACCTGTGGAGTTCCCCAGGGTTCTGTTCTGTCTCTCTGTCTTTCTTAGAATTCTCATGGTGTGATGTACAAGAATTCAAGGTGCTGACCTTGACCTACAAAGCACTATATGACCTGGGTCCTAGCTATCTCAAAGATCGACTCCCACAGTATGAACCAAATTGGGTGTTACGGTCATCAGGAAAGGCCCTTCTCTCCATCCCGCCACCCTCACCAGTATGTCTCATGGGAACCCATGAAAGGGCCTTCTCAACTGCTATGCCCAGACTCTGGAACTCTCTCTCACTAGAGGCCAGGACTACCTTATCTCTGTTGTCCTTCCGGAAACAGGCAAAGACTTTTCTCTTCAGACAAGCTTTCCCTGAATGATGGAGTCCCATGTGTATTTTATAATCTATAGGTTCACATAGACTTTGTGTTTATAACTACTTATAACCTTGTAGCTTTAATGTAATGTTGTCTATTAATGCTGTAAAATGTCCCTCAATTCTTTGTTCTCAAATACTTGAATATGTTTTAATTGTACTGGACTTTATATTATCCCTCATTACTGTAAGCCACCTTGGGTCCTTTTCCAAGGAGAAAGGCAGGGTAAAAATACTCCAAAATAAATAAATATAAATAAATAAACCTTCCATTACCACACAAATATAAGTCTCAAACTGCTGTTTGCCACAGTAAAATAAATACAAGGAAGATGCATTTACATGAAAGAAATGAAGGACAGGAATAAAATCTTAAACCTTGCTGACTTCTTATCATAGTTTATCCCAGGATCTGATACTTTATCACATGATTTTAATTCATGCAGTAGATGCTTGTTTCTTTTATAGAATTAAATGTAAAAAGAACTGTGTCATATGTGAAGAAACAGAGCTTAGATAATAGCTAAGATCTACTGTCAGTGGTTCACTGTAGCTGCAAAGAGTAGAAGGGATGGAGTCACCTTTTATGGATGTCTTTGTATAGTGGGTCTGTAAGATATGAAATAGCACTCGCAGATACTTATGAATTTCCATACAGATTAATAATCATTCTTATAAAATTAGGTCCTATACCCATGTAGCAAAAAGTGTTAATTTTAAAAATCCCAGTCCATCCTTTTCCTCAAAGGCTTTATAGCCTGTTTTTTTTTTTATTTCTTAACATAATGTATAATATTTAGTACTCTGCAGTTAGGGTCAGACATTTGATGTTTAAGCATAAATCCAGATTGGTCAGGGTGTACACAACTGTGACGAAATTAAGTCTATTTGCTAACAAACAGGTTAATAGTCTCACATTCTAATCAATTAGTGATATTGGTCTGTATCTCTACAATTGCAATTTTCCCCATCCTTTTCCAAATTTTATAGTCCTCCATGACATGGGGATAACGACTCCTTTTAGAATTGTCATTAAACAATACTGTTAAATTTGGCACTAATATGATTTTAAATGTTCTGCAAAATTCACTCCTAAATCCTGCAGGTGACATATTATTTTTATGATTTTTTTTAACTGATTCTAATAGTTTTTTGTGAAATCTTTGTTCAGTGTTGTTTTTTGCCTCTCAGAGTAGCTACATGGGTGGTATATGAACAAAAGAAAAGAAATACATTTTCAATTGTTGAATTGTTAAAATTCTCCATTTTCTTTGCTATTACATGTATTTAAAGAGACCATCCCTAGCCCCATCAGTATATGAATTACAGGAACTTTCTTCATCAAAAACCTATCTTCAGCTTTAGTTTTTGTCTCTTCAGAAGGACCACAATATGGAGCCAAGAACGTCAACAAAGAGGAAAAACACCTGGCGTTGCTTTCATTCAGCAGTCAGCCATTGCTGAATTAATCTGCAAGCCAGACTAGATGCTGCTGAGGCTCTTTTCTGGGAAACAATAGCTAATTTCTTAAGGTCATTAAATAAATAATTAATAAAAAAACATCCACCTTTTCCCATCAAAACTGCTGGCATGCAGTCCTCGTGGCCTGACGGTGAGCTATGCAAACTACTAAAGCAGCCAAAAAATAGGGGGAAGCCCAGCATGTCAAGCTTACACATTGATCTTTTTGTTTGCCATTTGTTTTCGTTAGTAGCTTCTCAAACTACTGGATTTGTGGTAGGTGTAAAGGAAAAAAAATGTCTGCTTCAATCTATTATAATCTATATGTATTTTTAGTGCAACAAGAAGGCAGAAGAATGTATGAGGCTTTATTGCATGATTACCGCACAAGATGTGATAACTGTGGTACTAATGGTATCAAAATGTGCACCAAAGAACTAACAGGAATCTAATTACTGTATTTAACTGTCTATAAGACGCCCCCATGTATAACACAACACCTCCCTTTCCAACCTAAAATTACAGTTTCACAACCACATGATTTTCCCCTTGGCTTACTTCCATGTATAAGACCACCCTCAATTTTCAGTTTAGCAATTTTAGACAAAAATATAGTCTTTTACATGGGAAGATACTGTAAACTCTGGATCTGGCATCAATAAGGGATGCACCATTAACTCTATTCACAAGGATTTAACTATCTTCGTAACTTGATTTTCATATAATCTCAAAATCTGAAAGGGAGAAACTGGTGTCTGATCTCCAGTAAGAGAGTCTGGTGATTAAATGAACGGCAATGGAAATGATGATATGGAATCCCTTGAGCCTAAATTCTTTATTTGTGGACTGAATGTCTTGAACATTCTGAGCACTGCACATTGGGCAGCTGACAAATTCAACAGATGAAGGAAATCACTCCTCCTGTAGAAAAAGAATGCTGAGCATCTACGAGCAAAGATTGCTCCAAGACTGAAACAGGTAATACAGGAGGTAGAGACACTGATGACAACGGAACTGTAACATTCAATGTTACTAACAATGACAAATGATCAGATGTCATAGCCTGCAACTAAGCCCCCAAAAGCTGCAGACTGAGATAAGTACTGAAATGGAGGAAGGAAAATTGTTGATATTAAAGTCTAAATTCAGAAGCAGCATACAAAACCAGTAAGCATTGATCCTGCAGCAGCCGGTATCAAACAATCATCTTTAGGTAAGCAAGTATCTGACAGCTGATGCTAATTGCAGGGAAGAAGCAATCAAGATCGACTTCAAACCAACTTAGAATCAGCAAAAGACTTGTAATGAGGGAGAACAATGATAATTCTAATAACCGTGTGTGATCTAGATGAAGGGTAATCCTGAAATGAAAGGGATCCCCTGGCTCTTGGCAAAGTACCTGGCCTTGAGACAAATGTCTTTTATGATAGGAGGACCTTGAGTCAATCAGTTTTATGACCATTCTCAGCAGCAAACCTCCCAACGGTAAAAGGGCAGCGTCACTGAGATACTGTATTTCCCTCTTGGCCTAGAGAAGGACATTCTCTCCTACTTGTGCACAAGAGGTATAACGTTCATCAGTAGACATGGGCACGACTGGAAAAATGACGGTTCGAGTTTTCGTTTGTCGGAATGGGTCCGTTTTGGGTCATTTCCATTTGTCACGAAATTTTTCAAAAATTTGTCATTTCGTTGTTTTGTTTGTTGTTTGTCATTTCCACTGCGATTTAGCGCGATTTGACTTCCCCCCAGAGCATAGGGACATCCCGCAATCAGGACCGGCACTAGGTGTTTTTGCGCCCTCGGCAGTGGGCGGGGCGGGGGGCGGGCAGCGGGGGAGGTGTGGGTGGGCGGCAGTAGCAGGGGGCCATGGGTGGGTGGCAACAGCGGCAGGGGGGAGGCACAGGCGGGCGGGCGGGCGGGCGGGGCGCGGGCGGGCGAGTGGGCGGGCAGCGGCGTGGGCGGGGGGGGGGGGGGCGGCGGCGCGGGCGGCAGGCAGGTGGTGGCGCAGGCGGACGGGCGAGTGGGCAGTTAGGATATCACTTAGGATAGAGGTTCTGTTCTTGGCTTGCACCCCAAATTTGTGTGTGTGCAAGCAAATTGAAGTTGGGAAAATAGAAAATAAATGGTAGTATATAATATATTTTTAAAATAAATCCACACCTCCCACTCCCAGTCGAACCTCCCCCTTTATCCAATATCAGAAAAAAAATCCTCAAACTGCCAGAGAAGAAATAAAGAATAAACTGCTATTCCCTTCAGCAGACAAAGCTGCAGGGAATCAAAGAAATTATTTTCTAAATTCAATTCCCTCCCTGCCTGCCTAACGTAAATCCTAAAGCCTCCAGCCTCCCTCCTCAATCTCGATCGGATCACACCAGCACCAGCAGCCAGCCCTCCACCCTCAACCACATCCATACACCCGACTGCGATTTCTGGAAGGTGCCTCGGCTTTTTATGCCCTCCGAGACATCCAGAAGTGTCAGTCAAAAACCTGGCGATGCCATTGGTGGAATGGTTCAAACAATTTGCATGGTCCCATCCCATGCCCAGCACAAATGGGCAGGTCTAAAAAAATAAAAAATAAAATAAAAATAAAATAAAATCAATACGACGTTTTATTGCTAAAAAAAACCCACTGCTGCTACTATTAAAATTCAGGCATTTAAAATAAATAAATTTCACATGTTTCTGTGGTGATTTGGTGTGTTTTTTGACCATGATTTCAAAAGAAAAATTGTGGTCGCCATTTTGGATCCCACCCCCACCGCATGGCATGGCGAGACGACGAGGATGACCCCCCCCCAGCCTGGTGCAAGCAGCCCAGGACATGAGAAGAGGGGGGGAAAGGCCGGGGACCCCCCAGAAACCACCCCTCTGGTAAGTGGCAAAGCCTCAGGCAGGCATATTTTCACCTGCTTTTTTGGCCGGGAGTCGGGGGTTTTTTAAAAAAAACTTTTAAAAACTTTTTCTATGCTTCGCATTGCGCGATCGCCGCGATGCCACAAACGAAAACGAAAAACCCGACCAAATTTTTCTTTTTTCGGTTCGAGTTCGAGTTCTGACGGCTTAATTATCGTTACCGTTTTCGTTACGTAACGGAAACGAAAAACAGAAACGAAAACGAAAATTTCGCCGAGTCGTGCCCATGTCTATTCGTCAGCTCTTCTGGCTACACTGAGCAGCACTACAGCCTGGCGTAAGATCTTGTAGAGCAGGACAAAATGCAGATGTTCTTCAAGTTGTAGCTGGTTCCGTGGATCCTGAAGATGAAACCAATGAAAATGTAGTTGTTCCAAAAGGCAACAAAGATCAGTTGTGGGTCTTTTGTCGCCTCTTTACTTTTTGCCTGTAGACTCAACATGTTTCCTCTTTCCTGACCTTCTGGGTTGACCTTAAAGATGACTGAGATGGATTCTGAATCAAAGAAGCCTCCACCAATGGATTTGATGTGGAAGATGACAAAAGTGAAGCCTGGAGCAAAGCTGTCATTATTTCAAAAGCCTCAATTGGATTTGACGAAGGCGAAAAAAGGTGAAGAGGTTTGGTAAGAACTGGGTTGTTGTTGTTTTTCAAACACCAGCAAAAGCCATGCAATGAAACATATCAAGAATGGATCGACTGCTGGCCTGAAGGCATGATTCCCACAAGTTTAGCTTCAGGCAGAATCCCGTTTTAAAGTCCTTACAGATGGAGCACGGACTGCAAGGTGAAGTTCTCCCAAACAAATAACACATTTAAGAGCATCCGTCAGATGGGGTCAATATTCAGAAGGCCTCCCACATTTGGTAAACTGGGAGTGGAGGTGGGGGGCTTCCGAGGTCAGCACACAAAAAAACTGGCAAATAATTTTTAACACCACTAAGAAACAGAAGTATAAACCCTTCTTTTAAAAAGCTCTTTAAGATCAACATACTACAAGCTACTGAACAAGAAGATTAAAAAAAGGCAAATCATTCTTAAAACATCGCTGCTCACACCATACACAAAATAAACTGAAGTCACTTCACTGAGGTGCGTTAGGACATACAGGTATTAGAAGCACAGTTAGGGTCCCACCAAAAGCCGCTCTGCAATGTCTCAACGTGTCTTTGCAGAGGCACAAGACCCATAAGTAGAGGTGGGCACGAACCAGAAAACCCATAGTTCGGGTTCGTCTGGTCCGGGTCCACCCTTGGCTCAGTTTGAGTTTGGGTTCGTGCAATTTTTTTTTTTTAAATTGTATGAACCCGAACCGGTTTGGGTTCTTACCAGGAGTGGCAGTGGCAGCAGTGGTAGCAGCAGATCCTGGCCCCTGCAGCAGGGGCTTTTTGAGGCACTGGCTTGAGGCCAGCACCCACCGCATGGCCCCTGGAGCCAGGTGGGCACTTCTTTTATTTTTCAATTATTTTTTACTTGATTTTATTTTATTTTATTTATTTTTTACTTCCAGGTTCTGGCCGCACTACAGCTGTAGCACGGCCGGCTTTTCCCCCCCAAGCACTGACCGTGCGGCCCCTGGGGCACAATCGGTCCTGCGTTTTTTATAGATTTTTTTGTGGTTTTAGGGTGCTGACCAGGCCACCCTGGGGCCCAGTTGGTGCTCCCCTCCCCCCCTTTATTTTAGGGCACCAACCCAGCCACCCCTGGGGCCTGGTTGGCTCCCCTTTATTGTTTGTTTCTTTCTTTGTTTGTTTGTTTGTTTGTTTTTGTTTGTACTCCGACCATGTGGCTCACGCTACAGCTGTAGTGCAGGCTGGTCAGCTTTTTAAAATTATTATTATTTATTTTCCTGGCTGCGCTGGTTCTGCACCCATGGGCCAGTTCCATGCCCGCAGGCTGGTTCCGTGGCTTTCCATCCGGGCTTGCGGATCAAGGTTTTTAAAAAAAAATTCCGGCCAACCTGGGTCCGTGGCCCGCAGAGCGGGTGCTCCCAGGCTGGTACTGGACCCACGCACTGGATTGGGTTTTTTTTAAAAAAAATCTGGCACTTTTTCCATTTCCATAATATCCTTCCAGAGGATTTTTTATGTGTGTGTGTTGAAGGGATTTTTAATGTGTGGTTGAGTGTTTGGGGATTTGTGTATTATTTTTAAAAAAAGAACTGTACACAATACTCCAGATGGGGCCTCACCATAGATTTATAAAGAGGCAAAATGAGACTTGCTGACTTATTTTCTATACCCTTCCTAAAGTTCCCTAGCATTGAGTTTGCTTTTTTCACTGCTGTGGCACACTGGGTTGACACCATCATTGAGCTATCCACCAGGACACCCAGGTCCCTTTCCTGGTTTGTTGCAGAGAGTTCAGAGCCCATCAGTTTTTAAATGTAATTGGTGGTTTGTTTGGTTTGTTTGCCCCAATGGGCATTACTCTGCACTTGCTGATGTTGAAGCTCATTTGCCAGTGGTTTGCCCGCTCCCCCAGTGTCAAGAGATCCCTCTGGAGCTACTCACAATCTCTCTATTTTTACTACCCTGTATAATTTAGTGTTGCCTGCAAATTTGGCTAGCCTGCTATTTATTCCTGCTTCTAGATCATTTGTGAAGAGGTTGAAAAGCAGAGGTCCTAGTACTAAAACCTGAGGGACCCCACTCTTTACCTCCCTCCACTTGTCCAGTTAGTGTTACCCTCTGTTTCCTCTCCCTTAGCCAGTTGCTGATCCAGGACAAGACCTGTCCCCTTATTCCATGCCTGGCAAGTTTATTCAAGAGCCTTGGGTGTGGGACCTTGTCAAAAGCCTTCTGAAAGCCCAGATAAACAATGTCAACTGGATCTCACTTATCCACATGATGTCTTTTAGACATTAGTTGCCTTATCCAACTCATGTCATTTAGCAGTTGGATACTGTGACTTACACAATGTCACTAGAATTCCAGTCATGCCTTTTTATAAAGCAGGATTTTATGAAAAATCTCCAAAGTGATAATAAATAACAAGGTGATAGCAATAGCTCCTTTCCTTTTTAAACACATTGCAAGTTGAAAATCATCACAGAAGATAACAGACTGAAAATAATACCTACACGAGAAAGAGAATCCAATCCCTGACATTTGCTGCACACAAATTACCATAACATCCATATGGTAAATCATGGGATTACAGTATAAAATTTGTTAAACCACATATGACCCAAGTACGGGCCTTTCAGGCCATATTGACTGTATTGACAAAGATTTTTACCTATTCCTGATTTCCATTTAAACTGAGCTTTAAACTGGCCTTCCTGAAAAAATCTGGATTAGCAATCATGGTGAAATTATAGCCCTGCCAAACATTCTTAAGGTAAAATGCACTTCCCCATATTTATTTTTTAAAAATTGCCCTCTCTGTATACGACAGCCAAGGGTCATGGACCCAATGGGTTGAAAAAAATCCTGTGGTGCAGTTATGCAAATAGAGTAACGTTCGAAAGCAAACTGCTGTAAAAGTTTAGAAATCTCCACGGATGTTATCTCTTGCATATTGATTTGCACCACTAAGCCCACAAAAGGTCTGCTGCCTCTACCAATGATACCTTGTACGTGACTATGCAACAGGATTTCGGCCACAGTATAATACACTTGATCATCTCCTTAAGCTATGCATTACAGGACTGCTAGCACAGAACCTTCCAAAAACACAAGTGTCCATGAATAAATATGGAAATCTAACACATCAAGAGGAGACGTGTGCAGTAGTTACATGGAAGATAGCGTCGTGTCCTCTGTCCCCTGGATACTGCAATAAATTCACAGTTTTGATATCTCTGTTGGTCTGATAAACACAAATTCAAAGCACATCTGTGAAGATTCTCAGTCATCCAGGTGAGTTTATCTGGAAGTTGAGTCATGGCAAGTGGACTTCTTTTCTTGAGAGACTGAAATGTTTCACTGTTCATCCATCCTCCTGTTATAAAAATGGGGAGAAACTAAACAGCCATTAAACAGGAGGATGGCCCAATACAGGATTGGAAACAGCTCAGGACCAGAATCAGCAGTACACCTCCACTTGAAAGACAAAGGGCACTCATTCAAGGATGAAGATGTACACATATTAGACAGAGAAGATAGGTGGTTTGAGAGAGGGGTCAGGGAAGCCATTCATGCGAGCACTGAAAAGTGAAAACCCCTCTCAGCAGAGGTGGGGGCCACAGGCACAGTCTATCTGCCACTTATCAGGCAGTGATTTTAACCATCCCCAGACAAATCAAAAATACTTCACACCCCCACCAGCAAGGCCATAGCTAATGACCCATTCTTAATGGGTGTTGGGAAGTTAAAAGTGGGACTTTCACGCACCTTGGGCCATTGTCCACCTAATGGGTCTATTGACTATTGTTCACCTAAGGAGCCTATTCAGGCCATTATTCATCTTATGAGCCTATTTCAGACCATGGAGACATGAGGTCAAAGTGAATGATACAATAGAGGACTCGCAACTAGATTTCGTCAGACTGCCAAAGCTGTTTGGATGAGCAGCAAAATGTTTCAATCTCTCAAGAAAATAAGTGCAGTTGCTATGACTCAACTTCCAGATAAATTCAAAGCACCTAATTTTTAACTATGCATGAATTTCCAGAAAATCCTCATCAAGCAATTAATTTAGGAAGGATGGCAATGGTGGTAACCACTAATGCTGATACTTTAATAAATATAGTTGGCCTAGGGTAAAATTGAACAGTGACATAAATATCATATTGGGTTAGCTTAAAAGGGTTGCTTTAAATAATCCTTTTAAATGATCCTTCAATCTAAATATGATTCAGTCCCCATTTTTCTGGCCCACTCCAACAACAACAAAAAGCAGCCCTATCACTGGACCAAAAAAGTTCTGGACTGGGCACCAAACAGAGTTGCGCTGGTTCATGACCTTGTGTATGTCATCTGGTCACCAGCAAACAGAGTGAACCAGGCAGTGCTCAGAGCGGCCACTCCAAAAACAATCTAAATAAACATCTGATTGCACCCTTAATCTTAATTCTGAGCACCTCTGAAAAGGCTGTAAATGCATCTGGATCAACACCAAGGCAGTGTCTGGATCACACAAAAAAAGCAAAATATGAAAGCCAAATAAACATCTAATCTTTTCGTACAGTTACTCTTTCATTGGAATGAAGAGCCAATAGTTAATATGAGTCTGCTTCATTTTCCTCATTGTAGCAGCCATATATTCCCCTGAGCAAAATATTCAGCTAGCATGGGTCATGAAAGAAATCTCATGCCTCCATAAAAGCACCCTTTCTTCCCAGGAATGATGCTTTTGCTGCTTAATTCATTGGCTCAGTGGGCTAGAGCACTGAAATGTTGGCTGCAAAGTCGGCAGCTCAGTGGTTGGCCACGCAGCGGAGCAAGCTCCCACTGTTAACCTCAGCTCCTGCCAACCTAGCAGTTCGAAAGCATGTAAAATGCAAGTAGATAAATAGGCACCGCTGTAAAAAGCGGGAAGTTCTGTGTGCAGACATGCCAGCCACCTGGCCACAGACTTATACAACACTGGCTCTTTGGCTTAGAAACAGAGATGAGCGCTGCCCCTAGAGTCGGACAGGACTAGCACGCATGTGCGGGGGGAACCTTTACCTTTATCATTATGTTTCACATGCTAGTTCACAAAATGTTGAGCAAGCGGGTTAAACAAGATAGTGCTGTCAAACAGAAAGCTGGTTCGGTATGACAAAAAAAAAACGGTGGGAAACAGTGATATTATGTTCAGAAAGCAGTGTTCTTAAAATGGCATGAAGTAATTTCTGAAACACGTTTTTGCCCTTTTAAAAATATTTAGCTACCAAGTACTGTACAACGATGCTTTATCCTATTGTTACATTTTGCCTATTTAAAAGCAAGCTGTTTTAAAATGATGACAAGGAATATGAATCACAGTGCTTTGCTAAAAAATACCTTCAGATTTCTACTATATCTATAATTTCAGAAGTCCTTTTTATTTAATTCCTATAACATGCCAAAGGAATATCCACCATTGCAAAGGATACTAAATATTCGCCAAGTGACTGCATGTATTATTTTTTTTATCCGCCGTCTGTTTACATGCACCCTTTTATTGTGTTTTAATTGATTTTATTGTTGTCTATATGTTGTATCTAATTGTTACAATTTGTACGTTGTGAACCGCCCGGAGTTCCTTCGGGAAGACGGGCGGTATGTAAGCCTTAAAATAAATAAATAAAAATAAATAAATAAATAAATAAATAAATAAATAAATAAATGTATTGAAAACAAAAGGCAACTCTCACATAGAATGGTCAAAACCATAATTGTAATTAATTTTCATTACCACAATTAATGTATTTCATTCTAAACAGCAGAGGAGGAAAAAAAATCCCCCTTCTCCTTTCTAGTTCTTGCTCAAAGCTGGGATTTTTATAATCTAAAGTTTAATCAGGCAATTAAAGGCAATTTTCTTAAATATTTGTTAACTATTAGTAGGGATGTACCTACATATAAAATTCTTTGCATGGTCCAACTTTAGAAGAACAAACTAATACTGCCGTATAGTTATTTTTCGATTTATGATGGATGCCTACCAATGTATTGAGCTGTCAAAATGAGCTTTTGCAAGGGGAGCTTTTTTCAAATATAGGCACAAACACAGACATTCCATATTCTTCCTTTCTGAGTGATACGCCATGACTCAAGCAACCAACAAATAGGTGTTAACAATGTGCATCATGCTCGTAAGCATGTTTGTTCAAAATTAAGTCCAGATATTTCCCACAGGATTTCTACCAACTGTGAATACGAAACTGCAGTTTTAATATATATTCCTCCCTAATATCCCTTGGCCTAGTTCACTTAGGGCTTCCTTACATGATTGTTAGATTCCATATTTGCCTTTAGAGCATGCTGAGAAACCACGGAAGAATTGTTGTACATCAGTGACGACAGAATGGTATGTTTTGGTGCAGTACCTTGTGCCTGAGCTGCGGAGCTGTGGGAATATCCAAGAGCCAGGAGTGCCGTCTCCACTAGCTGACTAAAAAGTACATCTTTGCGAACCAGAACAAATTCTGCGTGTTCTTCACGATTATCGTATTCAAGCGAAGTATCCAGCTGCTCCACCACACAAAAGACAGGGATCATCAAACCTGGTGGGATAAAATTGTTGAAATCACAATAGGGAACAAAAGATAACTGCCGTATGAGAAAAGAGGTGCCATCTTGTCTAGAGATGTGAAGTTCCTGGGGATTTTGAAGGCATGGGGGAGGGGGGAAAGCATTGGAGAGAAACAGGAAAATGGCGGGGGGGGCAGGTTTTTAAAACTCTGCCCCCAATTTTTCCAGAAATTTTACATCTCTGATTAGTTAAAGATCCTGTTTCCAACAGTGACAAACAGGTGTTGTTAAAAAGACCACAAGCAGCCTGTGGCAACCACAGCCCTCCCATGCTGCCTGCCCAGTAGCAATTAGGGTTCAGAGGAATACATTGATACCTTGGTCTACGAGTAACTTGGCTTACAAGTATTATAATCAATGAGGAAAAATCTCAGATTTGTTTGCCTTGATCAACAAGCAATGTCTTGAAGAAGAGTCTCATGGCGCAGTGGTTAAATGCCTGTACTGCAGGTAAAACTGTGCTCACGACCTGGGTTCAATCCCTGGTAGCATGCTCAAGGTTCACTCAGCCTTGCATCCTTCCGAGGTCGGTAAAATGAGTACCCAGCTTGCTGGGGGGAGGGGGGCAATGTGTAGCCTGCACACTGTAATTGAAAAATTGTAAACCGCCCAGAGACTACTTGTAGTGGTATGGGGCAGTATATAAGCAGAACACTTTTGATATGTGAGCATTGGGGCTGCTGGCAGCTGGCCGCTAGGTCAGGCAGATGGCTTCCAGCCACTGCAGCCCCAGGATTGAAGCAGCAGCTCGGCTGCTCTAGGACCCACCGCTTGACCCCTTGACAGGTTAGGGCCATTGGCTTTTCACCTGCCGAGCCGTGGGCACCTGCCACAACACCAACTGGTGCTGGGCGCCCAGGAGGAGTTGGACTTGGATGGGAAAAAGCCACCACTGCCACAGTGGGAGAAAGGCTTTCTGTTACCCATCTCCAGCTCCCGCAGGGTGCCCAGTGGGGGAAAGGGGGCATTGGAGCAGGCGCCCCCATACCGAACCCACCAAAGTGGGTTGCTTTTCTTTAGAAAGCATATTTTTTCCATGCAGAGAATGATGGAAATACACAAGAAAGGCCAAGTGTTCTCCCTTCCACATGTATTATTGCCCTTGAATTCCGAACACACAAATAAGACTCTGTTGAACCTGAAGTTGCTTAATTCCCTTTAAACATCAAAGATAATGACCACAGGTTAAATTCATTTTAGTTAAAACGTGTCTATATCACTTCCCAGGTATTTCTTATATAACCTCAGCCCAATTTAGACTATTTACTACCACAGAACAATTATTTGTTTTCTGAAAGGGTAAATGCTTTCCTCTTTTCCAGTAATGGGAACATAGATATTCTTTCACTGTGATAATTAAGGGTTCATAAAAAGATTATTAAATGAAATTCTAAATGAAATTCTGTCACTGTGAGTCACTTAAGGTCAATCATACTTACAACCATACTTATTACAATCAATATTGATTTTCCCTACCCACCAACTTGCTAGGTCCAGATCACCATAAATCAAGTGTATCATTAATCATTTATATAGTATTTAATTGTGTAAAGTGCTTCCCAAGAATTTATTCTTAGAAGGCTTCAGGCTAGTTACGAGGACCAGTTTTCCCATTTTAAATATATGAAATTTAGATTGAAAATTAGAACAGGCTAAAAGACCCTACTGGTTGTATTGTTTGATATGTAACTTGAATCCACGACCCACAGATCTTGCCACATCTGCCACCTCCTGTTGTCTAAATGCTCTGGCAGCAGCTACAAGCATTCCTATCTGTCCTTAGATGCCTAGCAGAAGCAAGAAACAGCCATTTTTTATTTTTCATATGACTCCAAAATAAAATCCAAGTGGGGGGTTATGTGTGTGGATACCTATCATTGCCATAACCAGGCAAGCCCAGACCAAAGGCTATGACAGAATGAGCGGGGGCCTGTCCACATTTTCTAACCTAGAACCAGCCTTCAGCTCAGAACAGTGCCATATAAAGCCCCTGAATCTAACTGCAAGCTTGGATGTTGACAAGCTCGAGCGGGTGCAGAAGAGGGTGACCAGGATGGTTGAGGGTCTGGAGGAAATGTCTTATGAGAAACAGCTTAGGGAACTGGGAATGTTTAGCCTTTCAAAAAGAAGGCCGAGGGGGGATATGATAGCTCTGTTTAAATATTTGAAAGGATGTCATATTGAAGAGGGAACAGGTTTGTTTTCCATGGCTTCAGAGACTAGGACTCGGAGCAATGGTTTCAAACTACAGTGGTACCTTGTATAAAGGAATTAATTTGTTCCAAATGAAATTATGTTAAGCAAATTTTCCTTTATACAAATTTCCCATAGGAATGCATTGAAAGCGGAGTAATCCCATTTTTATGTTGTACGTATTCGCCCCATAGGCAATTATGTTAAACAAATTTCCCCTATCTCTGGAATTTTTTATGTTGTACAGATTTTATGTTATACAAACTGTTTGTTATACAAGGGTCCGCTGTACAGGAAAAGAGATTCCATTTGAACATTAGGAAGAACTTCATGACAGTTAGAGCTGTTCAGTAGTAGAATATGCTGCCACGAAGGGTGGTGGAGTCTCCTCCTTTGGAGGTTTCTAAGCAGAGGCTGGATGGCCATCTGTTGGGAGCACTGTGATGGGGGTTCCTGCATGGTAGGGGTTTGGACTGGATGACCCTTGAGATCTCTTCCAACTCTATGATTCTATGAGTCTATAATCAAGGAATTCCAAATACTTCCTGTTTGCTTACCTTTTCTATCTTTTATTGGGGACATCAAAGCACCACCCAGGCCCACAAAACCTGCAGACAAGAGAATGGCTACAACACTCCATGTGCATTTCTTCTCCTCCCTCTGAATACAACACTGTTCCTCTCTCACCAAAAGTGACACCAATCTTTCTGGTCTGTGACTGCTAGCTGTGGTCCATAACCCAACTACACTTCAAAGAACAAGAGCCTCTGTGCTATTGTTGTCACTAGAGATGGGCACGACCAGGAAACATGATGTTTCGAGTTGTCGTGTGTCGGAGCCGGCCTGTTTCAGCTCGTTTCCGTTTGTCACGAAATTTCTCAAAAATTTGTCATTTCGTTTGTCATTTTTTCATCTGTCGTTAGTACTGGTTTGGGGGGGTAGCGGGCTCCTAGAGGCACCTCTCTGGGGTGGGTGCCTCCTCTGGCCTGCTATGAAGGGAAAGCGGGCTCCTGGAGGCACCTCTCTAGGGTGGGTGCCTCCTCTGGCCCGCTACAAAAGGGTATGCATAGCCAATTGGATATGCATACCAAGTTGCAGTGGCAGGCAGAGGCATCTCTCTTTCTTTTGGATGCCTCTACTGTGACTCACTAAGAAGGACAGCATACTGGCATACTGGTGTACGGTGCACTTGGGCTGGGGCTGGGGAACAAAGTGAGAGAGGACCCCTATGGGCGCCCTCTGGCTCACTAAGAAGGGAAGTGTACTTGCTGTAGTGCAATGCGAGTACACAGATCTGGCTTAGGGTTAGGGTTAGCGCAAGGGCTAGTCTTAGGGTTATGGGTAAGGTTAGGGTGAGTTAGTGGGGTGCACCTCTGGGTGCCTCTCTGACCCACTAAGAAGGACAGTGTACTGGCGTATGGGTTAGGGTTAGGGTTAGGGTTCGGGTTCGGGCTAGGGTTAGTGGGCTTTTTATGCCCGACTGGCACATCCCAGAAGTCTTGGTCAAAACCTGGCCAAGTGGCCATGCAATTGGTGGAATGGCTCCAAAAATTTGCATGGTCCACGCCATCATTGCGCAGGTGTAAAAAAATAAAAATAAAATAAAATAAAATAAAATCAATGGAGACGTTTTGTTGCAAGAAAAACCCACTGCTGCTACTGAAAAAATTCAGGCAGTTTTAAAATAGCTATTTTCGCATGTTTCTGTGGTGCTTTGGTGTGTTTTTGGACCACGATTTGAAAATAAATATTGCGGTCGCCCCATTTTGGATCCCCCGCCCGCACCGCATGGCATGGCGAGTTGGCGAGACGACGAGGATGCCCCCCACCAGAGCAGCCCAGGACAGGAGAGGGGGGAGGCCGGGGACACCCCCCCCAGAAACCACCCCTCTGGTAGGTGCCCTCACTCAGGCAGGCATATTTTCGCCTGCTTTTTTGGCCTGGAATCGGGTTTTTTTTTTAAATTTTAAAAACTTTTTTTCTGTGCCGCTTGGCATCGCGCAATCGCTGTGATGCCAGGAACGACAACGACAAATCAGACCCAATTCTTCTTTTTTCGGTTCGAGTTCAAGTTCTGGCGGAGTAATTGTCGTTACCGTTTCCGTTACGTAACGGAAACGAGGAACGGAAACGGAAACGAGAATTTCGCCAAGTCGTGCCCATGTCTAATTTGTTTCATGACGGATCACCACAATTAAAAAAAAATGTGTATAATCACTCCTGGGGCCCCACCAGGATTAGGGGCCCTGAAATTTAAGCTTTATTAGTTTCATAGTAGATCAGCCCCTGGCATGGTCCCTGGTAGTAATATAACTGCTGCTGCTTCCAGACTCTGGAACTCTCTCCTGCTGGAGGCCAGGACTGCTCCATCTCTGCTGTCTTTCCGGAAGCAGGCAAAGACATTCCTCTTCAGGCAAGCTTTCCATGAATGAGGGACTACCTACAATGTGTCTTTTATATAGAATATCATACATGGCTACACAGACTTTGTGTTCATAACCACTTATAACTTTGTGTTTATATATCTCCTTGTGTGATTGCATTGACACTGTTATCAATAGTTAGCTTTAATGTGGCCTTATAATGCTGTCAGATGCCCCTCAATTCCCTGTTTCTCAAACTGATTGTATTTTAATTATAATGGACTGTATAGTCTCTCCTTACTGTAAGCTATCTTGGGTAGAGATGGGCACGACCAGGAAAAATTACGTTTCGAGTTGTCATGTGTCGGAGCCGGCCCGTTTCGGCTCGTTTCCATTTTTCGCAAAATTTTCCAAAAATTTGTCATTTCGTTTGTCGGTTTTTCGTCTGTCGTTAGTACTGGTTTTGGGGGCGGGCTCCTGGAGGCACCTCTCTGGGGTGGGTGCCTCCTCTGGCCCACCATGAAGGGAAAGCGGGCTCCTGGAGGCACCTCTCTGGGGTGGGTGCCTCCTCTGGCCCGCTACAAAATGGCATGCATAGCAATTGGATATGCATACCATTAAGTTGCAGTTGCAGCAGGCAGAGGCACCTCTCTTTCGGGTGCCTCTGTGACTCACTGCCTGCGGTGCACTTGGGCTGGGGAACGAAGTGAGAGAGGACCCCTACGGGCGCCCGCTGTGACTCAGTAAGAAGGGAAGTGTACTTGCTGTAGTGCAATGCGAGTACACAGATCTGGCTTGGGGTTAGGGGTTAGCGCAAGGGCTAGGCTTAGGGTTACGGGTAAGGTTAGGGTGAGTTACTGGGGTGCACCTCTGGGTGCCTCTCTGACCCACTAAGAAGGACAGTGTACTGGCATATGGGTTAGGGTTAGGGTTAGGGTTCGGGTTCGGGCTAGGGTTAGTGGCTTTTTATGCCCGACTGGCACATCCCAGAAGTCTCGGTCAAAACCTGGCCAAGTGGCCATGCAATTGGTGGAATGGCTCCAAACATTTGCATGGTCCACTCCCATGGCCAGCCCATCATTGTGCAGGTGTAAAAAAATAAAAATAAAAATAAAATAAAATAAAATCAATTGGAGACGTTTGGTTGCAAGAAAAATCCACTGCTGCTACTGAAAAAATTCAGGCAGTTTTAAAATAGCTATTTTCACATGTTTCTGTGGTGCTTTGGTGTGTTTTTGGACCACGCGATTTGAAAATAAATATTGCGGTCGCCCCATTTTGGATCCCCCGCCCGCACCACATGGCATGGCGAGTTGGCGAGACAACGAGGATGCGCAGCCCAGGAGAGGAGGGGGGAGGCCGGCGACCCCCCCCCTAGAAATCACCCTTCTGGTAGGTGCCCTCACTCAAGCAGGCATATTTTCGCCTGCTTTTTTGGCCGGGAATCGGGGGTTTTTTTTTACTTTTTTTCTCTGCCGCGCCGCTTGAGTTGGCGACTTGACGAGGATGCGCACTTTGCGCAGCCCAGGAGAGGAGGGGGGAGGGCGGGGACCCCCCCCAGAAACCACCCCTCTGGTAGGTGCCCTCAGGCAGGCATATTTTCGCCTGCTTTTTTGGCTGGGAATCGGGGGGGGTTTAACTTTTTTTCTCTGCCGCGCCGCTTGGTGAGTGGGCGAGTGGCGACTCGACGAGGATGCGCACTTTGCGCAGCCCAGGAGAGGAGGGGGGAGGCCGGGGACCACCCCCCCCCCAGAAACCACCCCTCTGGTAGGTGCCCTCAGGCAGGCATATTTTCGCCTGCTTTTTTGGCCGGGAATAGTTTTTTTTTAAACTTTTTTCCTGTGCTGCTTGGCATCGCGCAAATCAGACCCAATTTTTCTTTAGTCGGTTCGAGTTCGAGTTCTGGCAGAGTAATTGTCGTTCTTCGTTCCGTTACGTAACGGAAACGAGAAATGGAAACGGAAACGAGAATTTCGCCAAGTCGTGCCCATGTCTAGTCTTGGGTCCTTTTCCAAGGAGAAAAGTGGGGTAAAAATACACACACACACACACACACAACCCTGGAGTTTCACTGTGTAGCTGTTTCTAATCCTGAGAGTGCTGAAGTACTATATTTGCATCAATTCCCTGACTTATCTACCTAGGGCAGTGTTGGCAAACGTATGGCACGGGTGCCAAAGGTGGCACTCAGAGCCCTTTCTGTGGGCACCCAACATCGCCCCTACACAGCCACCTGTATTCAGGTTAAATTGCTTTATTGGCACTTTGCGGAAAATTAGTGGGTTTTGAATCACAGTTTGGGCACTCGGCCTCTAAAAGGTTCACCATCACTGCCCTAGGTCTTAGGAAGGCTACAACCTTCCCATTTTATAAGCTTCTGGATACCCTCACCAAAATAAATAAATAAATAAATAAATAAATAAATAAATAAATAAATAAATAAATAAATAAATGAAAAGGCAAATTATCACCCTTGCCAAGTCCCTCCCCTGTGTATACACAGACATGCAAGCATACATGTGTGTCTACAAAACTAGAACAGAAGTACAGTGGTACCCCGACTTAAGAGCAGCTTGACTTAAGAGCAATTCAATTTAAGTGCGGAAAACTGTTGGCGTTTTAACTGCTGCCTTACACATTTTTGATATGATTTGCTCGACTTACAAATATTTTTTGCATTTTTAATTTTTTAACTCCCCCCCCCCAATTTTTTAGGTAGGTGCCCCGACTTAAGAGTAGTTCGACTTAAGAGCATGCATTCGTACGCTGAGGTACTACTGTATAGCCTTTAGGCTAACTATTTACTAGGCTAGGCTACATTGCGTTTGAATTCTGGGGTACTTTCAGACTTTGCTTCTCGTCATTAACATTTTTGGAGGGGTGCTGAAAGTGTCTTCTGAGTTCAGTACTGACCCGTGTTCGTTTGTAGGTGCTCTACTGGCAACTGCTGGTGAAACAAGATAACCCCGTGTGCCTCTGTGGCTCGCAGTCCATCTTTTTCCTATAGTATTATTGAGGAAAACATTTAAAGATGTTTAAAATAATGTTGTGATGACCACCATGCCCCAGTGCCTATGAAGACATTTACAGAATTGTAGGCGAGTGATGGAAAATGTGATGGTCTTTTTCACAGGAGTTGGGATCATTTGCCACTTGCCAGTGATTTAAATAGATTCCAATAATCTGTCCTCATGAATCAAGGTATAATATTTAACCGTTTTTATTTGTGTTAGGAATAAGCGAAGCATTTAACTGGTGCTAATAAATTAATACTGAAGAAACATGGGAAATCTAGAAAACAATTGCAAAGCTTAAAAGACATTTAATACTGGTTAAAACATTACATATGACTCTGTGAAACGGAGGCTCTTTTTTTAAAAAAAATAAAGCAGTCTGCCTTCTACTCCATTTACTGAGTGCTGGATTAGTCTATTTAGGCTAGTTTCTCACAGGATACATCTTCTAAGGAAATCTCCTCCATTTGTGGAACTGAGAGGAGGGCTGGATTTCCATTCCCAGTACAGCCCATCTGCACCCAAGTGACATGTTCTGCGCAGCTGAAAAACGCCCCCGGGCCCTCTTACCAAACTAAATCCAAGAGAGGAGAAAGAGAAAAAAAAAGTTCTGTGGTGCTGGCCCTGCAGCGTGAACACAAGACTGGGTGTCAGCCACAATAAACACCAGGATGTAAATCCTACACTAGCTTTGTAAAGAGTAGGGCTATAATGACGTTGGCATAGCATATTAGCACGTACAGTATTGGTTATGCTGTCATGGCTAGCACCCTACTGAGCTTCTGCTGAGCAGGATGTCCCGCCAGCAGAGTAACACACGGTGTTAGGCTCCTTGTGCAGACATGACCATTGTGCAGTCAATATGTTCCGTGAAGACAACG
This sequence comes from Phrynocephalus guinanensis, assembly GCA_037367245.1. Taxonomy (NCBI): domain Eukaryota; kingdom Metazoa; phylum Chordata; class Lepidosauria; order Squamata; family Agamidae; genus Phrynocephalus; species Phrynocephalus guinanensis. The sequence goes on along the minus strand of CM074732.1, from coordinate 21,491,716 downwards.
AGTCCTCTGATTGAAAATGACAACACTTGTGCAAGTGATGCCGCCCTGTGTTACTTCACTGGCAGAACAGTCCAGTGGAAATGCAGAATAATACTGGCAATTAGCACTGTAACTGGAATAGTAGTAGTAGTAGTAGTAGTAGTAGTAGTAGTAGTAGTAGTAGTAGTAGTAGTATCATTAATTATAATAATTTCATTTGTGACATATTTAGGTATTCTGGACAGTTCATAAAACTAAAAATTAAACTCAGTAATGTTAAAAATGAATAAAAACAACTTTCAGAAAATATCAGATAAACCAAAATGAAGGTAATACTGGATGTTTCTCAAGGCCACAGAGCCATATCCAAAAGTAATGTCTAGCCCAACTGGTCCCAATTCTAAACAGGTGTTTTTTGAGGCACTGGATCTAGTACCTAGATGTCCTGAGCACATCCGATCTCGCCTGATTTCCGAAGCGAAGCAGGGTCAGCCACCAGGGAAGTGGGTGGCCACCAGGGAATACCATTCCAGTATCCCTGCCAAGAAAACCTCCATGGACATGGGGTCACGAAGGGTCGGTCACGACTGTAACGATGCAACCCACACACACAAACAAATCTTCCTTTAACCTGACCTTTAATATTGTACCTCCCCCAAACTCAGGTTCCTCAACTGCACTGGTTTATCTGCATTAAGAAATACAGTGGTACCTCGACTTACAAATTTAATCCATTCTGAATGCATGTTCTTAAGTCGAACTACTCTTAAGTCGGGGTACCTATCTTAAAAAATTGAAAAAATAAGTTAAAAAATAATAAAATAAAAAAATGTAAATCGAACAGACCAGTTAAGTCGAATTGTTCTTAAGTCGAGCTGCTTTTAAGTCGGGGTACCACTGTACTTGCTTGCCCTGATCTAAACTAAAACTAGTCTTCAAAGATGAGTCAAATACTAGCAAATTACTGCTCTTTCCCAATGAAATGAAAGCAGGCAAATTTGGCATAATCTCTAAATTAAGTACATTTTATTGCAACCCCGAAGTTGCTATTTAAATGCAAGGGCAAGAGAGAAACAAAGGCCACAAGACAATACAATCCACCAGCATCACTTTCTGAAAAGCCAAATCCACAGACAGAGGGCACTTTTACACAACCCCTAAGATCCGCTGGTCACTTAAATTCGGACCAAAGATCTTAGGGGTTTGTCGCTCTTCCTGCGTCCCCACCCCTCCACACTTCCTGGCTGCTGGCTGCGTGAGGGGAGGGAGAAAAAAAGGGACAAAAGAATAAAGGCTTACCTCCCGGTGCCAGTGGAAGCTGCCGGGAGCCCCGTCACTTCCTGGTTCCTTCTCTTAAAGGGGTGGGAGGCAAACAACAACAACAAAAAGAAGCGAGGAGAGTCCGGCACATCCGCATCAAGATTTTTCACGCTTGGAGAGCAGGTACATGAAAAGTGCGCTGGGACCCGCTTAGGTGGGCGTGGTCGCACTTAATTTTCAGTAAACTCTGGAGCTGGTGGGTAAACAATTTTAAGCTCCGGAGCTGGGAGCCATTTGCGTATTCCCGTTTCCGTTTCCGTTACTCGGTTCCGTTACTCTACGGAAACGGTAACGGGAATTACTCCACCAGACTTCGAGCTCGAACCGACGAACGAACAATTTTGGTCTGATTTGTCGTGCTCGTTCCTTGCATCGCGCGATTGCGCGATGCCACACGCGGCACAGAAAAAAAGTTTTTAAAAGTTAAAAAACCCGGTTCCCGGCCAAAAAGCAGGCGGAAAATGCCTGCCGTGCCTCAGGGCACCTACCAGAGGGGTTGTTTCTGGAGGTCCCCGGCCTCCCCCCTCATCCCCTGTCCTGGGCTGCTCTGGTGGGACTCGCCGCAGGCTCGCAGCCAGCAAAAAGCCCAGTCTCGCCGCCGGCCGCCCGCAATTAAAGCGCAAGCAAGCGGCACGGACGGCACAGGAAAAAACTTTTAAACTCTCCCCCCACCCATTCCCGGGCCAAAAAAGCAGGCGGAAAAATGCCTGCTTGACTAAGGGCGCAGGGCACCTACCGGAGGGGTGGTTTCTGGAAGGGGGGTCCCGCCTCCCCCCCGTCCTGGGCAGCTGGACTCGAGTTGCCATTTCGCCATGCCATGCGGTGGGGGCGGGGGATCCAAAATGGGGCGGCAAACGCAATATTGTTTTTGAAATCGTGGTCCAAGAACACACAAGCACAACAGAAACACGCGAAAATTTATAAACTGCCAGATTTTTCACAGTAGCAGTGGGTTTTTTCTTGCAACAAAATGTCTCTCCTCTCCTCCTCTGTCCTCCATTGATTTGATTTTATTTTATTTTATTTACACCTGCGCAGTGCGCAATGATGGGCTGGCCTGGCCAGCCATGTGGGAGTGGACAACCATGCAAATTTTTAGAGCCATCCCACCAGTCGCATGGCCACTTGGCCATGGAGACTTCTGGGATGTGCCAAAAAGCCCCCTAAAACCTGCCCTAGCCCTAACCCTAACCCTTGACTCCGTACCCATACGTCACAGACTGTCTTCTTAGTGGGTCAGAGAGGCACCCAGAGGTGCAACCCACTAGCCCACCGTAACCTTACCCGTCACTAGCCTAACCCTAGCCATTGCACTAAGCCACCTTAAAGCCAGATCTACTTGCTTGCATTGCACTACACGCAGCAAGTACAATTCCCTTCTGTGTGAGACATGGTGGTGCCAGAGCCTTGTGCAGGGCGGGCATGACGCTATCACTCTCACTGGTCTCACTGTCTGCACATTATGTTATGCAATATCCATATGGCTATTGCATAGCATTTTGCAGCAGCAGCAGGTGAGGAGGGGAGACCCCCATGTAGAGGGGTCTCTCTTGGAGCCTGCTTCCCCTTCCTAGTGGCAGGAGGCACCCACGGGTGCCTCCAGGAGCCCACTTTCCCTTTATAGTGGGCCAGAGGAGGCACCCACCCCACAGAGGTGCATCCAGGAGCCCGTTCCCCCCCCCCAAAACCAGTACTAACGACAACGAAAAAACGAACCGACTAATTTTTGCGAATTTTCGCGAAAACCGGAAACGACCCGAAACGGGACCGGCCCGACTAACGACAACTCGAAAAAAATTTTTTTCAAGTCGTGCCCATCTCTATTCTTTTTATATATATTTCAACCAAGCAAGTAAGTTACATGTCCTACAAGCTTTATTACTGTTATTAGGGATGAGCAATCAATCCATTTTCTGGCTGTATTATATATTATTAATCCACAGCATCCTGTTTCTTCATTGGTGGTGGGGAGGGGGACCATCTAAAAATTTATACTGCATTAACTTAAATCGTATTTTGTTTAAAATATATGTTGGTGTGTCTGAGCAAAGAAATAGATTGAACCGTTTGAGAAGTCTAAAAACCAGCCAAAAATAATGTTGCAGTCCATATATTCTGAGAGATTTGCACTGGGTCAGTTCATCCTGGAATTCTATAATGTACCGGTATTTCACAAAGTTAACATTTGTAAGTCATCTCTGTATAGGCATCATGTATGATTTACCAAAATTTTACTTCATCCAAACCCTTTCCATCATTATCTTATTCTACAAGACATTCAAGGGCAGCCATGTCTGCTGACATGTGAGATGGATCTCCTGAAGGAAGTTGAAACACTTTCTCAATAATGAATATTTAATAAGAACATAAGAACAGCCTTGCCGGAACAGGCCACAGCCCATCCAGTCCAGCATTGTGTCTCACACAGTGGCTCACCATTTGCTCCAGGGTATTCCCAAGCAGATGACTTCACCTGCTTACGATTCCCCACAAATGGCACTGAGAGATATCCTGCCTCTCTCTCCAACCTGGAGGTTGTCCTTAGGCATCATCCATCATGATAGCCATTGATACCCTTGTTCTCCATGAACTTGTCCAACCCTTTCTTAAAGCTGTCAAGGCCAACAGCTCTCACCACTTCTTCTGGCAGGGAGTTCCACAGACCAGTGATCCTCTGGGTGAAAAAGTACTTTCTCTTATTTGTTTGAGATCTAGCACCCAAAAGTTTCATGGAGTGCCCCCTAGTTCTAGCATTGTGCAATACGGAAAACAGCTTTTCCTTATCTACTTTGTCCACACTGTGTATGATTTTATAATCTTTAATCAGGTAATCTCTTAAGCACCATTGTTCAAGAGTGAAGAGGCCCAGCCATTGCAGCCTCAGACGGTAAGGAAGGTGTTCCAGTTCCCTAATGAACTAGTATTTTCTCTTTTCAAATTTTCTCTGTAATTTGTGCACACATAAACAGGAAACACAGAATAAAATGGTTGATTATTTTAAAAAGAAACAAACAACCTCTCTGTTGTGTCTGATCCTTTTTAGGGTCCGTGCAACAATGTAGCAACCACCATCAGTTTATGCAATTTGTCTTATTCATGTTAAAGCTCTGCTTACATCAAAGTATTATTTGTACAATTTTGCTTAATTTACTCCTCCTTGTTCTTTTTCTTTTATCACCAGTGCCACAAGACATCTCAACTTTTTAAGGGTGACTACTTTCCCCCCTCATCCACAAGAGATGAGAAAGGATTTGCATCCATAATATTTTCACTAAGCTCTTCCAGATGACAACTAAGTCATGTACTATGTGAAGCTATATGAAGGTTTGTGTGTGTGTGTGGGGGGGGTAGGCCCCACGTACATCACAAATACTTAACTGAATCATGTTCACCATTTAATGCCCATTTCTCCACCTTGGAGAAACCCGATTGGAGTTCTCTGCCATTAGCTTATGTTTTACTCTAACAATTTGGTGCTATCAGAAAATGTGACAGTCTCACTGATAACCTCTAACTAGCTGTGATTCAGGTTCAATTTTAAAACCCAGCAGCTCCAATAAAGATTCTTAAGGGTAGCCATTTACTTACAGACCTCCACTGCTCTCTGTGTTTTGTTCTTTAACCAGTTTCTTATCTGGAAGAACACTTCTCAACATACTCCCTAGCTGCTAGAGATCCTTAATGAAGGTTTCATTTAAAAAAACTTTTGAAAGTCCACATTTGACATGCTAGTTTAATATTTTACACTCCAGGCCCCCCACCCGCCAACCCCCTTTTTCATTACAGTACATGAACTAATATTTGTGGTGCTGAAGTGTACGTATCCCAAATTTAAAAAATATAGAATCACTGAGTTCAGCAAGGTTATTTGCCCAATAGTGCAGCTGGCACTAAGGAGGCAGTATAAAAATATAAATACAGTGGTACCTTGTATAAAGGAATTAATTCGTTCCAAATGAAATTATGCTAAGTAAATTTTCCTTTATACACATTTCCCATAGGAATGCATTGAAAACAGAGTAATCCCTAATCGCGACCATTTTGATGTTGTCCGGATTCGCCCCATAGACGATTCTGTTAAGCAAATTTCCCCTATCTCCAGAATTTTTTATGTTATATAGATTTTATGTTATACAAACAATTTGATATACAAGGGTCCACTGTAAATGAATAAATAAATAAATACTTCCTAACTGTAGCCATCTCTTTCCAAATGCAACACTACAACTCTGTGAAATTATAATATAAGAGAAGGCATCTCATCTTGAAATATATAAAGACATTTTAATTTAGTTACACCTGATTCTGGCATAATGAAAAATGGTGGCAGGGTTGGTATGTTTACTTCATATTTTCTCAGATTCCAAGAAATTCTGATTGCATGGCTGTTATACCGTTAACAATTAGTTGACAGCCCAACAAGCTTTTCTGTTAGGAAAGGACAATTGTTTACAGACACTGAAACTGCTGCTCCAAATACTGGGTATTTGTTGCTCCAACCCCCGTCTCCAATAATGGTGATGAATTGTTCTCCTCTTTCCACTCCTTTAAACCCAACGCTCTGCAGGCAAAGCTCACCCTGATCCAGACTCCCACCTGGGAGCCCCGTCCTGCTTTCTGGGTCATCTGGGTAGAATGCCGGGGAGGGGGGGGGAGGCCCAAGGCAGGCAGCCCAGTGGGGACTGACAGAGCATCTTGCCCTTCACATCTTTCAGATGTCCTTCAAGAAATATGAATTTTAAAAATCCTTATTGAAAAGTGGGGTGCAATCCACCCCCACAAAAGTGGAGGCATGGTGTCTTTATGCCTACCATTCCTGGGGCTGCCGTGTTAAAACAAATAAATACAAATTTAGAAGTTTAAAAGTTGATTTTGGTTATCTCCCAAATCGCCTTAAATGATCAAGGACGTCTTTGATCTTCCACTGCAATTCTAAAATTGAGATTTCACGTTCTCTTTACTTGGTACACTCTGTTCATTTCCCCTCTCCCAGGACAGAAACAGAAGGTCGACAGTGATTAGAGGGGAAAACACACAGATGTTGCAGAGGCGTGATTTATGCTCTTTCAATGTTTGTGAAATCAGAACTCAAAGGAATCTCAGGCTCAAATCCTGAGGACCGTAATCAAACAAAGCAAGAAATATTCCAAAAGGTAAGAGCAGCCTGTGCTGCATCTCTCAGATGTTTCATCAGTCGGGGATTTCCCTCTTCCATTCACAGGCTGCCTTATCTTTCTGATCATAGCCTCATTGATTTGATTTCTTGGAGCATCAAAATATCACAGAGCTGAGATTCTCTGACCTTATTCCTGCTGCAGCTGGCTCTTTTTTGTGGTGTAATGGTTGAACTGCCATACTGCAACTGTAACTGCGCTCACGACCTGGAGTTTAATCCCAGGTATCCGGTTCAAGGTTGACAGCCTTCTATCCTTCCGAGGTGGGTAAGACGAGTACCCGGCTCCCAGCAGGGGCAATGTGTAGACTGCAAAAATAAATAGGAAACCACCCAGAGAGTGCTTTAAGCACTATGGAGCAGCATATAAGCAGCACACTTTGCTTTTCGCTTTTTCTTTGTGTCTATCAAGTTAAGTACAAGCCTTGGGAATTTTAAGAATAATTTTTAAAATAACACTGAAATTTATAAACAGATTTATTTGATGAATTAGAAACAATTTTATGGTTAGGGAACAAACATTATTTTAGAACATTAAAATAAATGAAAAAAGTTAAAAGTTACATGCTTTCTTTATGAGTATCTTTTTAAAGAAAGAATATAGCTCCCCATCTCCTACTTACAATGATGTAGTCTATTAGATATTGGTCTTCCTGTGAGTTCCACGGGTAATGATCTTTTTCGTTGTCTTAAGCGTGTACTTGAAATAAGCAGATTGTTTGCCTTACAGAATTCTATGAATTCTGTGAATTTTGTTGATTGATATTTTTTTAATTTGATGTTGTAAATGTTTTAGGTTGTGAATTTGTGTTATTTTTGTTTAATTTGTTGTGAACTGCCCATGTTGGCCTTGTAGCTAGATACAATTGGTTGGTTGGTTGGTTGGTTGGTTCTATTTTCTTTCTGACTCGTCCAAGTTCTGCTACATTTTATTCTTTTGGGTTTCTTACTTTTGTGTTCCAGTCAGCTACGATTATAAGCATGTCTTGTTCCAGTATGTAATCCAGGCCTGCCCATAGTCCGGCCCGGGGGCCAAATCCGACCCGTCAGGCCATTCTGAGTGGCCCGTGGCTGGCTGGCCCACCCCTCTCTCCCCCTCCTTAGCCCCATGTTTTTTTTTAAACAGGCTCCCTGTGCTTCCTTTGGTCCCCACCTTCCTTCCTTCCTCCCTTCCTTGTTCCCCACCTTCCTTCCTCCCTCTCTTGGTTTCCACCTTCCTCCTTCCCTCCTTTGGTCCCCACCTTCCTTCCTCCCTCCCTCCTTTGGTCCCCGCCTTCCTTACTGCAGGTGGGGTTGCAAGGGGTCAGGGGGTGGCAGGGGTCGGGGAGCAACCAGCCCCTGACACATTCTCAACCACCAAATCTGGCTTTCCTTACAAAATGTTTGGGCACCCCTGATGTAATCAAATTCCACTTGGATCCTTCCATAAAAGCTTTGGTTTGCTTCTTCAGCTCCTGTAGTTGGTGCATAGACTTGAACGATGGTTATTTTGACAGGTGTTCCAAGAAGTCTCATTGATATTACTTGGTCAGCTTGCATAATAGCCCCTAACTGCCTATACTTCCTCTTGCCTCACTATTCGAATCACTCAGATTTGTCTGAGTTTGTCATTCTGACTGAAAATATCCCATTCCAGTAGACATTAATTAGCTCCCAGTAAGTACGCCAATGTTCCATTTTTTTGCTTTCCAGTTTCCAGTTCCCTTGATTCTTACTTCTCGCTTTCCATGTTCCAATTGTATGTGTCATGTAGCATCAGATATTTTTTTCACCTCTGTGCACATTGGACACTAAACGTCCTTTTAACTTTAATCTAGTTACATTATTAATGACCGCGCCTTTGTACTTGTCCTTTGCTGTTCCCCAGTAGATGACTGTGTGCCTTGCAACCTGGGAATCTTATCTTCCATCACTATTTCTTGTTTCATTCTGGCTTTTCTCATCATAGTTTTCAAAGTAAGAAACATGCCTAGATGCCCAAAGCACATCTGATCTTGCCTGATTTCGGAAGCTAAGCAGGGTCGGCCCTGGTTAGTACTTGGATGGGCGACCACCAGGGAATACCAGGTGCTGTAGACGCCTAGAGTAGGAACTGGCAAACCACTCCAGGATTCCTGCCAAGAAAACTCCATGGACATGGGGTCACAAAGTGTCAGTCACGACTGTAATGACACAACACACACACACATACCACTGCTCTCTTCTCCACAGTACTAACAAAAGTTAGCACGAGTCCCACTGCCTTTCTCTGTGAAATACTCCTGCCAAGGTCACCTTGCTACTGACCAATAGCTGCTCTCCAATCATGTATCTGACTCTATGCTTTTCTGCTGTAACCATAAATCCTGAAGAGACTGGATACATCTTAGCCTGGTGACTCGGCTTTGACCATTCCACCTTGGGAGGCCCTGATGGGAGTCCAGACTTGTGATGGACTCTAGCACTGCCCTTGGCTTCTCTGGCACGCATTCAAAGCCCCTCGCCATTTTAAAGTGAGTGTCCCAAGAGGAGCATCAATTTAGTCCAGAGTTACCAAAGTCGCCGTCACAGGAAAGTACACTTCTCTATCTTTCTGTTGAGTGCTATATTCCAATCATCATCTCTCTCCCAACTCTTTTCTAATCAATTCAACAAAAGGCACAATCCTATCTAGCCAGGATGGCTGAATTGACACTAAATTGAATCCACCCAACCCCAAACTTGAGATGCTGAAAATTATCTAGCACTACCCTATCCTAAATAATTTTCAGCATCTCAAGTTTGACACAACACACACACACACACACACACACACACACACACACACACACACACACACACACACTAACCTTGGGCTAGGTTTGTGTGAGTAGATTGGTTGTGAAGCAGAACCGAGAAGGGTTTAGACCTAGGGTGACTGAGGGCTCGATCATACCCGCCAAAAGAACCCCAATTATACCGATTTAGCTTATTATTGAGGTCATTTCATAAATGGCCAAGACTGACTAATTTTCCTGGCCAATGGTTTATTCTGGTTTATTTCACTCTCACCAGGAGAGCTGTTTTATTTTGTACCAATGATGTATTTCTCCATTCCTTATCTGCCTTTCTACCAGCAGATCTCTGCTAGCACAGAAGTTGTGTCAGCAAGTCCAGTTGTGTTGGTAGGTCTTGAGAGCAGCCAGCGCGAGGGGTTCTGTCTGCAACATATGAGCAGTTAAGCTGGCATGGAGTACTTGCTATTCTTTCATTCCACATTGTGCATCTCACAGATGAAAATGATAGTAAAATATCTGGAATTCCAAATGCAAAAATACATACTAATTCCATTGCCTTAGTCTGATTTTTCAAATATATATTTAAATAAAATGACATCTCGTAAAGCACAGCCCTTTGGCTTACAATAAAATAAGGTGTTTTAAGTGTATACAACAGACATCCCCTCTGTAGAATGAGTTCTTTTAACAGAAATCGTTTTGTTTTCAATGTACAGCTTATTGTGCTTTTAATTCTATTCTTTTTAATACAATGAGCCACCTTGGGCCCGTTTATCAGGATAAAGGCCATAAATAAATAAATAAATAAATAATAAATAAATAAATAAATAAATAAATAAATAAATAAATTCCTAGGGAAGTCGTCTTCAGTGGGAAAAATATCTAAAACTAAATTAAAGAGTTACTGAGTACTGACATATTGCTTTTGTTCAAGTAATTACAGCTTCCCTACATATCACTCTGAGTTAGCATACAGAATTTTATATGTGCGTGTCTAAAATATGTATAGATAAAGGTAAAGGTTCCCCCCGCACATGCATGCTAATCGTGTCTGACCCTAGGGGTGGTGGTCATCTCCGTATTCAAGCCAAAGAGCCAGTGTTGTGCAAGTCCACAGCCACGTGGCTGGCGTGGCTACAAGGAAACACTAGTCCATATGTATAAACTATGTATAAATATATGTAAAAGCCATATGTATAAACTAACACAAATAATCCTTCTTCTGTCCCCATACATATTGTATTGACCTCTTGAACATAATCCATAATACTTTTATAACTCGTTTATTTGAAAATCAAAGTATTGCAAATGAAGTATAAACAAGGCTTGTGCCATTAGTATTTCCAACTTAATTTTTTTTACAAAAAATCTATTTTCCAGGAGGAGACACACCAGTTTCCTAGTGCAGCAATCCTACAAAGGAAGAGTATTTGTATAAAAATCACACACACTCTCTGTTTCAGATTGATCAAATATTGCCCATTTGAGAATGAGCACTAAAATTAGACAAAAAAGCAAAACAAAACAAAAGCAAGGTTGCCCTTAGAGTACTGATGTAAAAGCAGAAATCTACATTGGATAATCATTATTTAAAAGTTACAAACAAGGCTTTCAAGCCCTCCAGAATTCTTTCTCTGGCATAAATGTTGTAAAAAATGGGGAACAGAGGAAGGAGCAGACAACCCACAAAATCCGGCTAGACATTGTGATCATTCTTGAAAGCAGATTGGCAAAACATGACGGATACTGCAGTCCACGTGAAATGGGAAAGTGCCACTGCCACGGTATCAACGTAAGACACTCCTGGGAAGTTTCACCTTGTAGCTACATCTCACTGAGGATCCCATCTCACTGTCCTAATAGTTTGGCTTTTGACTGATTTTTCAATCTAAATTCCACTCCTGCTTGGTCAACACAAGACCTTATGTGCTACTTCCTCCCCCACCACCACCCCCGTGCCCCCGTGCTGAGGAATAGAAAAGGACTATACACAAAAGGGGGGCTGCCGATCTTGCCACAACGCTGGAGGGATACCATAGGAGAGCCATTACAAGATCTGGAAATATGTACTTACTCGCCAGTCAGAAAATTATGTTTAATGAGAACATTACATCATGGTTGAAAACAGAAACAGGCAGGAAAATGTTTGCTTAAGTAAAAGTGTTAATAAAAATTTACACAAGTTTGAAGGGAAGCAAATTAGAGAAACATACTGCCTAAAACTTCTAAACAGAAATGTTTTTCTACTGTGTGGCCTTATACAAAGACACAGGTAGTAAGCAGACAAGGGTCTCCAGGTATGTCCCTAAGTGGTCTGCAGGAGACTGGAAATAATCTGATTCCCACCTGTTTAACCATAGCAATTAAGACTGAATCTTAATAGAAACAAAATCTTTGTCACGGATGGCTTTGAACTGATCACTTTTTTCAGTCTCCATATTCCACATCCACAAAATGTGACTATAAATCAGTTGACTTCTGCGAGGACTTGTAGAGTGAAGCCAACACAAAAAGTACACTAGTTTATAATTTTTTTAAAAAATGCAACCAAAGGTTAATTCAGAAAACATGGCAGCAGAAGGGGTGCAGTGCAGTCAGTAACTCTGTGCTGAACCTTATCTCACACAGATCTTGATAGTTCAGAGTCTCAGATTACTTTAAAAGGTTTTTATGGAAAATGTGGGAGTTACTTTCTCTCTTGAACAATAAGGAAGAAGTAACGTTTTGGGTTCTGGTTTAGACTTTAGCCAGCCTGTACCCGAGAATACAGGAAAAAATAATTTGCTGCAGAGGCATATACAAGCTATAAATGATATGCAGCAGGAAGAAAGGGAATTCAGGATGGGTATAGGGGAGGCATACAAAGACATCTGTGGACCCTAATACGGTCTTCCTGCTGCTATGCCTGAGGACAGAAGAGCAACTCCTCTGTGTATGAAACTGTACTTCAAGTAGACTGTATTTTTTAAAGGCAAAAACCTCAAATACCAATGTAATATTTCCATCCTTTCCCATGTTATAAGCAGCAAAAAAAAAACCTTTGAAAGCTGGGAATGAGGCTCCACTTTGTCCATGAACCTTTCTTGATAAGGGAGAGATTCTTGGCCCTTTTTATCACTTGGTACATTCCCATGCTATGATTTGTTACCCAAGCCACTAATTGCACACCAAATGATCAAGCAATTTGTCTTCTCAGTTTCTGGTTTGGTCTATTTCCCTCTCCCGTTTCTTTGCCACTCCTGTTTCCTGGTGAGCAGATGAAGGTTCAAGCAACATAACAAGCTACAGCTGCAGATTCAGATGTCATAACAGAGTATGTAAGTAAGCCAACAACAAACCATGGGTTCAAATTGTGGTTTAAAGCAAGTTAGCAGAGATACGTTCTTATGTCACAACAAGGTAGATGTATGTGAACATGTTCACAGAACAGGAGGAGGAGGATTTTTATAAATGCCCTAAAAGGATTAAAAATGGAAAGGAAAATAATGATGGGGAGGAGTATCTGCCTCTTTTGGAAATAATTTTATTATTAAGTAGAGAACTCGTATTCCAGGTCTTTGAAATAGAAATAGAAATGGGAGACAGAAGTAGAACACTTCTAATACAGTGGAACCTTGACTTACGTCATTAATCCGTTCCAGTGGTCTAGACATAAGTCAAACATGACTTAAGTCAAATGAACTTTTCCCATAGAAAGTAATGGGAAAGTGGATTAATCCGTTCCAGATGATGAAAAAGACCCTCGAAAACAGCAATTTAACACAAATTTGACTGGGACAGGAGATTCCTTCCGGGGATGTAAATGAAACGTCTCTTCAAAGAGAGGGGGAGGCAGTGGAATTATAGTCCACAAGTTATATGCCTCCACTTTTTAATGTTCATAGCAACAATGCTAACATTTAAGATTTACTGATTTTTAACCTGATGTTCCAAGTCCTGAACTACCCTATGGTTACCATTAGAGCCCCACAACTGTACAGCTCCCCAACTGAAATGCTTCCATTGTGGACCAAAATTCTGCAGCCAGATTTTTTTACAAGACTGAGCCGACTATCTAACCAACGAGGCCAGCCCCGAGCTCCTGGCCCTTCTTCTCCTCCGGCAGCAGCGGCGGATTCGGTGAGGCCGAGGACCAGCTCCGGAGGAGAGGAAGAAGGCAGGAGCAGTTTGGAGGTGGCAGCCGCGATGCTGGGTCATGGATGCCGCCCGATTCCGGTGCCTTGCGCCGGGGCTCCGAGATGTAAGTCAAAGCCTGCGACTCAAGTCAAACAGGCCCCTTCTTGCTGCAAGTCAAAAATGCTGTAAGTCAAGCAGTATGTAAGTCAAGGTTCCACTGTACACTCAAGCTCTACTTCAGTAAGCAAGAGCTGAGTCACAAGGCTATATTTTCCTGACAGTCAAACTGTTTGTGGGCTGGGCAATAAGAAAAAAATAGTAAATAGTAAGGCAACCACACTGACATATAGCTCACGCTTTTGCTCACTTTTGGTGCAGTTTTGTTTCCCTCTTTTCCAGTGACCCCGTGTTTTCAGTAAGAACAATCCACCCCTGCCCATTTTGGCAAGCTGTCTTGCTCCTTTCTGGAAAAGGGCTTGGGCTTCAGTTCATTTGGCGTGATCGGGACTGCTCCTGATTAATCTTCTTTGGCAGTCCGTGCAATTGTATAATTTGCCCCCAAAGAAGCTGGAGGCAGCATTCTCTATGATTTATGTAGCGGGCTGTCACAGTAGAAAGAACAGCAGAGAAACTCTATCCTTTGTGTTCATCCTCTCCGTATTTTTTTTAAATATTCTCTAAAGTGATGTTGTGATATCTCAGAGGAACGGGAGTACCACCGCATACCCATATTGTATCTGATGCAGCAGCATTAAGCCACTGGAAGGAAAATACATGAACCACATGTGGGCAAGGCTTGTAATGTCTTGCCACTGTCTTGTAATACAGGAAAGCAGACATGCCTACAGAAAAGCACACATTTGAAAACTAGTATGAAAATTTGTCAGTAATTGACGGTACACAGTATAGAGTCAATAAAAAGCAGGGAACGGGGCATCCCTTAAAAATAATTTTTCATTTCAATTGTAAACTTTTTTAAAGTTTAATCATGATTTAAATCAGATTGACTCTGATTCTGGCACTTCTTTGTACCAGGATAAGAAATATGGAGAGATGGACATGAACCACCAGCTCCACAATTGACCCAACTGGTCTTCCGCAGTTCTGACATGGATCCAAGGCCCATGCCCTCTGGCACCCAATCAGAGGTCTGGTTTGCCTGCAGCCTCCGACTGGATGCCCACCAGAGGAGATGGGGCTTGGAACCACATCACAACCATGGAATGCCTGATGAGCCCTATGGCAGTGACGGTGAACCGTTTAGAGACCACTGAATGCGCTGCGATTCACTGCACTAATTTTTCTGCCAAGTGCCCATACAGCCATTTAACCTGAATCCAGGTGGCTTTGAAGAGGGCGATGTCGGGGGGGCACAGAAAGGGCTCCTTGGAGTGCCACCTTTGGCGCCCAGGTCATAGGCTCACTAATAGAGATGGGCACAGAACGAACATTTTTTCGTTTCTGTTACCATTTGTCCTTTCCATTACGTAATGAAATGACAAACGAAAATTGTGATGAAAATGCAACGAAATGAACAGAACCACGAAAATTGTGGTCGTTACGTTTCGTTTCCATTAATGGCGACGCGCAATGAAATGAGCTATTTTAAATGTTAAAAAACGCCCTGGACATCTGTAAAAACACAGCAATAATTATTTATATTGTCTGATAATACCTACCAGGGGGGGTTGGGGTCCTTAAAATGTTTGTTTTTGTCTTCTCCCATCGCGATGTATTTTTCTTTTCCCTTTAAAATGGCTGTCGCACCAGCCACAAAATGGAGGCAAGCCATGTGATGTGGGATCATGTTCAACCAATAGCATGCCCAGGTTGCAGACTGGGCGGGCAGGTCTGGCAGCCACAGAGGGCATAAAAAGGTCTAGCAGGCAGCCCCCGTCCTCCTTGAGGTCTCTGGTGGGAGTTAGGGTGGGATTGCTGTCTCTGCAACTCTAGCTTCAGTCCTGCAGCCTCCCTGTGTGCATGTGTGCTGCGTACCTCTCGGTAAGTACCCTCCCTTTCCCGCAGTGCAGTCACTCTGCAGCTGCCTTGCACCCTGGGCAACGCCCGCCGCTGCCTTTGCAGCCTCCCTGCATACCTAGTCTATACTGTGTCTCTGCTGGCATCCTTTTTTTAGTGTTTTCCCTCTGGTCTGGGGCGTTGGGGGATGCCTGCACACGGAAATGCTTTAAAAATCGCGCAAAAAGCGGGTAGAAACGACAAACGAAAAAATGAAAAACGGTAACGAAATTTTTCCAAAAATTCACGACAAACGGAAACAAACCGAAACAGACCTCTCAACGACAAACAAAAAACCGAAACACCATTTTTTGTTTCGTGCCCATCTCTACTCACTAACACTGGCCTATGGCAAACTGGTGGTTTGTACACATCTCTAGAAGTATGTCCTAGGAGCATGAGTAAAAATAATAAGAAACCCCTGCTGAATCACATACTAAATGAATATGAAGAAATTTATTTATTTATTTATTTATTTATTTATTTATTTATTTATTTATATTTATATACCACCCAACTTTCCCAAGGAACTCTGGGTGGTTCACCGCAAAAAAATCCATACATTTCCAATTATAAAAGACAAATGAAAAACAAACCCGATCGATCAAGACATTAAAATCATTTTTTTTAGAAAAAGAAAAAAACATGGGATATAAGATGGTGGCAAAAAAGAAGGGAAAAGAGAATAGGATAAACCACCATTAATCGCCAAAAGCAGCCTGGAAGAGCCAAGTTTTTAATCGCTTCCTAAAGGCTGAGAGGGGCTCCACAGTCCTAATATCGCTGGGAAGCTGGTTCCACCAAATGGGACCCGCCACAGAGAAGGCACGGTTCCAGGTAGAGGTCTTATTATGAGTTTCCCCCTCATAAGAAATAATGGGGGGGAAAGAAATAATGTTCTTTTTTTTCTTTTTTCTTTTTGAAGAGCCTTTAGACATCAGATCCAAGCCCAGTGAAACTTATAAGTACACAGTTGCTACAGGAGAACAGAGATGTCAGTAGCCTCTTTACTGGGAACAGATAATGTTAGTAAACCAGGGACTACCCCATTTTCAAAAGGGCTTTTCTTTCCATAACGATATCCTGGATATCTCCTTGCACAAACTCCAGGGTAACTCCACCATTCACATAATGCAGCGCTGCTTGCACAGAACAGGGACAGATGATATTAACCGTAATTGAACTGTTCTGGGTTGTTGTTGTTGTTGTTTTGTGAGGAACAGTGAGATAT
The DNA here is from genome assembly GCA_037367245.1 of Phrynocephalus guinanensis. NCBI lineage: Eukaryota > Metazoa > Chordata > Lepidosauria > Squamata > Agamidae > Phrynocephalus > Phrynocephalus guinanensis. The sequence continues at coordinate 21,475,125 of CM074732.1, read as the reverse complement.
GAATCAATCAATAAATGTCACTATTTTCATTTTAGGACATCATTTGTGACCTATTAAATGGAAAAACAGCCAACTAATTCTCTTCATGTACATCAGAAGCTGGATATAACTCTACAAAAGAATATTAAAAAGCAAAAGCAAATCCAGTTCAGGTCTTCGTGGTTTTAAAATGGTCCACTTAACTGTACAACAACATGATCTAATGGAAAATACACTAATATTACACTTCCAAAGAGTGACGCCATGCTAGAACTAATACTATAGATGCTTCTCTAAAACCGCCTCCTTAACATATACTAGTGCTTTTGATGCTTATATAAATGTTAAAATGGTCCAAAGAGGACAGAATTATAGAGAATTCCCTGGGCAGCTATAATTTTTAGTACCTATTTCTATGCCAAACTGTACCTACAATTAATTTTAATGACCAAATTACAATGTCTTAAAAGTGGAACTACAAATAGACCGTGTACTAAAATATTAAGATGTCATCATATGTAAGTTTAGAGTACAAACTTTTTCCCTACGAATGAAGACTCTGTCTAGAAAACCTGCCCTGAATATAAAATAGCTGCAGTTTTCAACTTAATTGAGGTTGATTTATCTATATGATATGTTCAAAGGAACTATCATTCATTCATTCATTCATACTTCTATCATTCATTTCTTTAATACCATTATTCATGACAAATGCTAAGAATATTACAACATCCACAAAAATTTCTAAAAATGTATCAATGACTGGTCACATGAAATAGTTAGAAAAGCATCATGCTGGGTCATGCACATCATTTGCAAGGTGCCACGGGCTTTTTCCCCCACGCATCTTTTGGCCCTGATGAGAGTGCCATAGGAAACGTCTAACAGCGTAGCACAAATTTTTGAGGTTAAGGCCTTTATTATCCTGTTTGGATTGCAAAATGAAACTCTCAATGCTGTTAAGTTTATTTGTTTTAATGTTCAAGACATCATTAGCTTTCCTCTCACTCAATCCTTTATATGAAAAGCATCAGAGTATTGTACTCTTTTTTAGAACAAGGACTATCCATTTTTTTCAAATACTGTAGAGTAATGATGTGACAGTGTAACAATGAACAATCATACACACATGATCCACAAATCCCAAACATTTTTTTTATCAGTGGTAGCTTACTGTTCTTGATTCACTGTTGCACAATATTAACTAGTAAAGGTCCTGGCCGCCCAGTCCTGCAGGATTCTGGCTACATGCCCAGAGTTGTGTGACTCATGTTGTGGTCATATTTCTTATAAATTAATACCTTACAGTTGACTATATTTGACTAACCATATGAGGTATTCTGATACCTCTGGAAACACAGACAGTAGATGCTGGTGAAAGTATTGTACTCATGATGAAATTATATAGAATCAAGATAACCTTTTGTTTTAAACATATTAGTACACCAATGACAGCAGGTATGGTACAGTAGACAGAGTCCTGGACTGGGACTCCGAAATCCTGAGTCTGAATAACCATTTTCCCATGGATACTCACTGGAGTGGAGAGGCAATGGTAGAACCACTCGTAAAGTAGCTCACATATCATGAAAACCCTCATTTATATTTGCTTTAACTGTTTATATTCGCTTGAGGCAGAATTGGGAGAGGAATGAAAAACAGCAAAAGAAAGAAATAATTTCCAAGTACATTGAAATATGCGTAAGCCCAACATTTTTGAAAATATGACTTTTTTTCACGAATGGAAATTTTAGGCATGACCAACCTAATTTGGTCTTGAACTCTGATGCACATTGATTGTGCTAAGAAAGCCCATAGAGTTTTCCTCATCAAAGTATTTTAGGCTCAACAAAAATATATCTGACTGTCACATAATTCAAGATCTCTTTCACGTAGTAGTAGTAGTAGTAGTAGTAGTAGTAGTAGTAGTAGTAGTAGTAGTAGTAGTAGTAGTAGTAGTAGTAGTAGTAGTAGTAGTAATGCATTGTCATTGTGTGTATATACACAGTATATACATACAATGAAATGCATAGGCACCGAGACCAGACTCAACACACACACACACACACACACACACATCACTTCATCACACACACACACACATAAAAAATCCCCGAACACTTCCCACCACCACCAAAATCCCCCCCCAAAAAAAACCACAAGCATCTACACAACAGGCCAAGTAATACTGTCCAACCCCTCACCTAGTGGTCCTTAGGTTCATTAGTAAGTGCAATTATAGCTCTGGGATAAAAACTGTTCAGAAGATGTGTGGTCTGAGTTTTAATTGTTCTGTATCTTCTGCCAGAAGGCAACAGTTCAAAAAAGTTGTGACCAGGATGAAAAGGATCTCTGAGAATGTTGTGTGACTTCTTCAAACAGCAAGATATGAAGATGTCATCCAGGGTTGGTAGCTGGAACCCGATGATATTCTGGGCAATTTTAATTATTCTCTGTAGGGCTTTTGGGTCTGCTAGAGAGCTGCTCCCATACTATGCAAGAATGCCATAGGTTAGGACACTCTCAATAGTGCCACGGTAGTAGGACAGAAATAAATGCTGAGATAGCTTCATCTTCCTGAGCATTCTCAGAAAATACAGTCTCTCCTGTCATGTGCCTTCTTCACAAGCAGATTGGTGTTTGTTGTCCATGAGAGGTCTGCTGAGATGTAAGTGCCCAGAAATTTAAAGCTACCTGCCCTCTCTACCTCCTCATCACTTATGTACTGTGGTAAATGTACATCTCTCTTCCTCCTAAAATCAGTTATGAGTTCTTTAGTTTTTTGATGTTAAGTGTAAAATCACTTTCTTTACACCACTTACTTTCTATAACCAGACTCATTGTTCTTATTAATGAGCCCCACACCACTGTTGTATCATCTGCAAATTTGATGATTGTGTTGGTGTTACACAATGGGGTGCAGTCATGTGTGTACAAGGGATAGAGAAAGGGGCTTAGCACACAACTCTGAGTAGAAGAATGGTGGGATCCCACCCTTACTGACTGTGGCCTATCTGTCAGAAAAGTCCTTACCCACAAACAAATCTTCTGATGTATACCCAAGTTGGACATTTTAAGATACAACCTATTAGGCAGAATCGTATTAAAAGCAGAGCTATAATCCACAAATAACAGCCTTCCATAAGTTCCATGTTGTTCTAATGACTCAGTACAGTATAGACAACAATGGACATACTGTAGCATCATCAGTAGATCTATTACTCCTGCATGCAAATTCCATATGAACCTATCTGGCAATTAAGATCGAGCCAGAGGGCCCTCTTGAAAGAGCCATCCCTCAAGGAGGTGAGAGGGATGGGTTGTAGGCACAGGGACTTCTCAGCAGCTGCCCCCAGGCTACGGAATGGCCTCCTGAGTGAGATCCACCCGGCGCCAACATTAATGACATTTCGGCACCAGGTAAAAACCTTCCTGTTCCAGAAGTTTTTTTTTAATTGAGTCAATATAGATTGTGGGTCCTCTGATGGCAATTTTAGTGTAATGGATTTTAGTGTAATGTTTTTATTATTGTTTTAATTATTTATTGATATTTTATGTTTTAACTGTTTTAATTATTTTGATTGTAATCTACCCAGAGACCTTTGGGTAGTGGGTAGCAAATAAATAAAACAAAATTGACATGGTTCCAAAGCAGATGGAAGTGTAGCCTTAATATAATCAAGCACAATCTCTCAAAAGATTGTGCTTGATTATATTAACAGATGTTAAAGCTATTGGTCTATAGTCAATTGAGAGATGCCACTACTGACTGCTTGCTTAGGGCTATAATAGATGTCTTCAGGCAAGTAGGGACAGCGCACTGCAACAAGGATAGATTGAAAATATCTGTAAAAACTACAGCTAATTCTACAGTGCAGTCCTTAACAACTTGTCCTATGATTCCATCTGTTCCAGCCGCCTTCCAAGCGTTAATATTCTGGAAAGCGCGTCTCACATCAGAAATCAGCAGTAGAAGTGGTCGTCTATTGATGGTAGATTCTAACGGTGTGCTATTGGTGGTAGATGCTGGAGTGATAGTTGTTCCTGTTTCCACCTCAAAACGGCTGAAGAATTGATTTAACTGCTCAGCCAAGGAATCACTGCTGCTAGACAGACTATTTTTCATATTCTGCCCCATGATTTGTCGCAGACCTTGCCATGCCTGCTGAGGATCAGAGCTCTCAAAATGATGCTCAGTCCTCCGACGGTACATAGCTTTGCCGTCCCTGGTGCCCTTTTTCAAAATGTCCAAATATGAAGTGGAGTTACCCCCTCAAATTCTGCAAACTAACCTAGCAAAATGCCTCAAATTCACTGTAGCAAGTTTGCTTAAAATACCATGATATTTTTGACTTGTGAGGTTATGTATCTGCATTATAAACGCTGCCAGTCCAATTTCTGTCCGTTCCAAACATTTCAAGCTATGTGTGACATCATGTCATTGCATTCATAGTGCAACTTACTTTTATAATGATGATAATGTTAGAACTGAAGCTTTCCGTCTAGTTTCCACCAGAACTATGCTAAAAGATTCTAGGATTATAAGAAAATGTCCACTCTTAAATATCTTCTATTTAGTAAAAACACTATTGACTTTATAATGTTGTTTAGGAGCCAAAGAATCATATTGTGACTCCATATGACTCAAAAGAATATTAAGGCCTCCCCATAATAAGATAACAATAAATGTGTACCGTATTTTTCTTCATGAAAAAATTAGACATCCCCTGAAAATAAGACCTAGCACATCATTGGGAGCAAAAATTAATATAAGACACTGTCTTATTTTCGGGGAAACACGGTAGTTGCTTAGATCCTTCACATAAGGGGAAGGATGTTTTCACCAAATGCACCATAAACCACAACATTCCCATGGGTTTTTGAGTCAATAGAGATAAAGTATCTAACAAAGGAAGGCAAAAGCATACATGTCCCATTTCATGAATGTAAACTCTATCCCATTCATAGAATTCAAACGAACTGAACACATTTTAACAGTTAAACTACACCACATTGGCAACAAAAATCCCTTCCATTTCATTAAACTAGCAGATCACAAATGACTCTGTGGCAACCAAAAGGGGAAAAAAATTAAGAGAGCAACAGAAAGCTTTTGTATCTTATTGAGAAGCATAAGCTCAAATATTTTAAGTTGTCTTTATCATCTTAATGTGAGAAGTTACTAAAACATGTCCATATCTGTGAGATCAAGCCACATATTTCATACCATAAATACAGATTTTAGCCAGATCAAGTAAAACAGTTACTCTGCATTTTCTCAAAGTCTAAAAATTGGAAAAGTATGTGACAGGTCCGTCTCATTTTTCTTAATGATGTTTTTATTATTCTTTCACCCCATTAAAGCAGAAATGGATATTGCATCTTCTGACTGTATAATTGTTATTGTAATCTGTTTTCGATCACTGCTTGGGAAATTGGTCCAAAACAACATAAACTATCCACCGCCTCAAAATACAAGTCATTTGCTTTTACTGTGACACTTAAGAAGACATCTATCATTTCCTCTGCTAGCATATGAGTATTATGGCAAAAAAGTTATTTGTAAGTTGGAAAAAAGACATCATGAAAGGCACCTTTTACTGCAAAGTAATGCATAACTCATAATTGAGAATTGTATCCCTTAATAGCCAATAAAATACAAAATATCAACTCTAAGAAATATGCATATTGAGCTATAACATAAATAATGTAAATGTATATTGCATAAAGTATGAAATATGAATGTTTCTTCTTTCAAAAAAATGCATAGGTTATTCAAAGGGCATGCTTCATTTTTGTGTATCTATCAGCACTATTTGTTTTTTAAAAGAAGGATCCTTAATATGGGCCTAATACTAAATGCATTTACATGGAATGGGATAAGGAAAGTACTGCTGGATGAGACCTTATGTTTCCACTAGGCTCTGTCGTATCACATTGTTAGTCCAACCAACAATGAAAACCTTCACATTTCTTCTACAAAGTGACTCCTGTCATGATCAACAAGACTTGCCCATTGCAAATAAGCACAGTATAAACAACGTACATTTTAGCTACAAACCAAGTAGTTTCTAGCTCCAGTACAGATACAGTATGTGTAATAAGAAACAACTGACAGTTAAGTATCTGAAATGGTTTATTTACCAAAGAAACAGGACTGTGTAGCAGGCAAACACATATTGGGGAAAAACAGCTATATTGTTATCTAAAACAGAGAATAAGTGCCTTTGTAGGAACTTTTACTATAATTTCTGCTACAACAGAACATTCCAGTCCAAAAACACACAGGCACTTGGAATTCCTTCCCATGGACTTCAACAATAACTCACTTACATGTACAGCCTTAGAACACTGGTTTTCAAACGCTGCCCTTCAGACTGCTTTGAACGTCATCCCCTCTTGACCTGTGCGGGCAGGGCCCTCTGGTAACCAGCTCAAAAAGTCTGGAGGGCCAAAGGCTGACAGGCAGCCATGGCCACAGATCACAGTCTTTTTACCCATCGCCCATTTTCCTGACAGCCAGCCCACCCACTGCCCAAATGGAAATGTGGTCCTGTCAAATTGTCAGCATGCCTCTGATGTAAATCCTAAGCACCAGTTCAAACAGAGCATTGGATCTCCGTGCCACGCTAGCAATTCTTACCACCTCTGGGCACATATTCACGCAGACAATAAGCTGGACAACTAAAAAAAAATCAGTTCCTTTAGAATAGCTAAAAAATAAGAATAAGAAAAGCCCAGGACAGTTCAAGAATATGAATTCTAGCGACGACCATGTGACTATCCATTTCAGGCATATCAATAATATCAATCTACCAATAAGAGTGGGACTAGTAATTCTATTATGTGACCAGCTACAAGGTATGGAATGTGACTCATCCCTGGAGCTTACAAATTCTTCAAAATAAGATTGTGTATACTATGAACTTACTATCTCTAGTCTACATACTATTACGGGTACATTTGAGTGTACACCAATGGAAGATAGCCAATCTTGTCCATAAATTGTGAAAAGACGAAAGGCATACATTAGGAAATGTATTTCTGTTTGAATATATTTGCAAAATAAACCTAAATGTACAGAAACCTTTTATTAGAACATGAATATTTATTAATGTAATTTTTACTGAAATGTCCAAAAAATGCTGCCTATATCAGACACATAGCTACTAAGGACCAGCATGTCACAATATTAATAAACCCATGTTTACTAATTCTCTTCCCAAACCTGGTAACCTGTCGACACTGTGTACTGTTGCCATACCCCATATTAAACTCATCTGTTTTACTGCACATCCCCATTATGATCTATTGCAAGCTGCCAGTCAGGGGTAAATGTAACTCTCCAAAAACATATTTCTACAGTGAGAGAGCAGGTGGGTTTTTTTAAGCACACACACACACACACGTGCAACATATGAAGTCACCTTGCACTTGGTAAGTTAACGACAAAGCATATGGTGAACTTAGTAATTTCAGTAATTAATTACATGTGAAGCTGCCCTTAAATTTCAATTGCTTTGCTTCTTGAATGGCACTGATTTTCACTGGACATTAACTACAAGGCAGTCTTCATTAGCTCCTGAAGAAGAAAGAACTCTAAAGAGATCCTCCACACAGCAAAACTAGTTTTCAGATTTCATTGTTTTGATATTAAATGGCTTTTAGAACTACAGCACACATGTTGGTGGAGAGGATTTTTTTAATATATAAAGAATAAGTAAAGATTGAAAAAAAAACCTAAATACGCTTACAGGGGATGTGGGATTTTTGGCCTTTTCACAAATTATCAGAAATAATACTAAAACTATAGGATGCCTTATACAGCACACTAGGCACATCTAAATCCTGCCTAAATCACCATAAATAGCATTAATCTCAGTGACCTTTAGGCATACCTCACTTACTCTAGGTTATGACCACAATTACTACTTGTTTAGGGTGTCTCAATGTTTTCAGAAGGGCTTCTGGAACTCAGAAAGATATGAGAAAAACTCCATGCATTATAAATAGACAATTTGAAAACAATAACGGGTTCAAATCAGCCCTTCTGTAAATATCTACAAGGCACACTTGTTAAGAAAAATACTACACATTAGGCATTTGAGCTTACCCTGTTGTAACTCACTGGGTGTATTCAAATACATATAAGGGCAGCGATCGATGCTTAATTATGGTGAAAGATTTGTGCAAACACATATTTAAACAGCTATGTAGACACATGGACCAAAAATTTCCAAGTGCAGCAATATTGTACACATATTTCACTCTTTTGATATGTTTTAATGTATTGTTACTGCCCTAAATAGTCCACACACAAAACCCATATTTTGCTGCCACACTTTATTAATTCTCTTTCTCTGCATAAAACTGCTGCTGTGTGATACAAACATCTCCAACAGCAATCTTAAGGAAAACTGCTCTCCTACGTCAAACATCAATAAAATATATTTTAAAGTGAGGGCTAAGCAATCCTTGGTGTCATGGATTGACAAGATTCTTCAGTAAACCTTATACTATGGTAGAAAAACTACAATGGATATGATGAAGGGCCTCAGAGAAATAGCCTTACTATTTATCTTTTAGAAAACAATATTAGAGTAATAGAAGAAGACCTCTACACCACCAATCCTGCTATTTGTAGACGAAATCAACTGAAATTCGTCATTGCAGAAACTCTTAACTGTTTAAAAGTATGTGACAAATGCTAAGCTTAATATAGTGGGGGGGGCAGCATTGAAGATAAGTATATTTCTCCAAAATCATCAGGTCCTCAAATGTTTGTCAGTTGCGGCTTTGACTCTTACAACATTTTCATTTACACAAAAAATGCATCTGTTTCTGCAGAGTTTATACAGTAGGAGACAATTAACATAAGATTGATTCATCATTTATCTCAAAAGGGAAAGAACAAGTTACATTTTAAGCACGTACTCGAGTTTAGAGTCAATATTTTGTGGAGCCAAGAGAGCACTTTCCCTTCTCGATACTGCTGTCAGTTTATTCTTTCTTTCACACATAGATATATACACATCGTCATCCGCTAAACACTGACTGGAGTTGTAAACCACCTCCAGACAGGAAACTGGGAGCATCTGAGTAGCACTAGAAGATGATACTCTGATCTTGAAGGACTCGTGTTCTCTGCCGTCAAGTCAGAACCTGCTGGTAATGACTCTGATAGAGCTTTCAAGGTGAGTGAGATGTTTCAGCAGTGGTTTTCCCCCAGTTCCACTCTTCCCCCTAGTGATTTTCCAGGGCGAGGTGGTGGGATCCAAGCCCTCCTCTCCAGAGTCCTAGTTCAGCACTCTATCCACGATGCCATACTGGGAATAGGAAGTACAGCATTTTCCCATGTATAAGACTATATATATTTTGTCTAAAAATGCTAGACTAAAAATTGAGGGTCATCCTTTACATGGAAGTAAGCCAAGGAGAGAACTGTTCAGATGTGAAACTGTTAATTTTGGGGTTGGGAAAGTGAGGGTCCTCTTATACAGGGGGGTGTCTTATAGACGGAAATATATGGTACAGTGGTACCTTGTATAAAGGAATTAATTCGTTCCAAATGAAATTATGTTAAGCAAATTTTCCTTTATACACATTCCCATTGGAATGCATTGAAAATGGAGTGATCCCGTTTTTATGTTGTACGGATTTTCCCCATAGGCGATTATGTTAAGCAAATTTCCCCTATCTCCGGAATTTTTATGCTGTACAGATTTTATGTTATACAAGCTGTTTGTTATACAAGGGTCCACTGTACTACTATTATATGCCCCACAGCTCATTAAAAGATGTGTGTCCTATTCAGATGCAGAACCTTGTATAAAGGAATTAATTCATTCCAAATGAAATTATGTTAAGCAAATTTTCCTTTATACACATTCCCATAGGAATGCATTGAAAATGGAGTGATCCCGTTTTTATGTTGTACAGATTTTCCCCGTAGGCGATTATGTTAAGCAAATTTCCCCTATCTCCAGAATTTTTTATGTTGTACAAATTTTATGTTATACAAGCTGTTTGTTATACAAGGGTCCACTGTACTTGCCTGTTATTAAAAAAAAAACACCAAGGACTCCATCAACTTTTAAATCAGTTGGTTTTACTTTCCATCACATACATAGTTCAGAACGATATAAAACTGCCAAGTGTCTCCTTCAATGGGTGCATAAAGCCTTCCCAGTTTTAAAAGACACTTCCAAAGACAAGGCCAGTGAACATTATTGAGAATGATGATGCATCATTTCATAGTTATGCTTGTTTATTATATTACTACTGGGCAAAAACAATTTTTTAAGAAAACTTCGTTTTTCATCTACTGTACAAGTGACAGCTTGCTTTCAAGAATGAATTAGCTGAGTACCAAATCAGAATATAGTCTACATTATATTGTCACTACAAGGACATTTTTCGAACTCGTAAGGCATGTGCCTACAGACAAGACCACACGCCACATTTTCCTCCAACATCCAGTACATGCCATTTCATTATCAGCAAACGAAAGTAACATGGAGACTAACAAGATCATTATAGGCATGTAAATTTTTGCACACAGTGAGAATACAGCCTACACTCACAACAATACATGTAAAAATTAAAATGTTTTATCAAATACACATTATATCACATACAGGAAAACTATGTTTGCATAATCTCTTTTGAACAAATAAGCTTCTTGGACAATGCTCTTCTGTACCTTTGAACAAGTCCCACTGAACCAAAAGGGGCTTACATTTGAAAGGAACTACTGTACTTACAGTTGCTCAGCCATGCTCCTTTTAAAGCAATTGTCTTAAATAAACAACACTGTTTTGTTTTGTTTCACAGAAATGAACACAGCATAGATCTCCTTCTGCTGGTACAAAAGCCTCCATGCTATTGCACAATCCTTACAAGTAAAATAGTAAAACTTACTCTCAGGTAAATAGGTTTAGCATTAGAAGGCAAGGGCAAAAGTTATGGCAAACAAACAAAAAAGGAGCAATGTAACTTACTTGGAAGAACAATCGCTTGGAAATGAATCTCGCATATTTTAATAGATGCGTAGATTTAGAACCTTTTGTTTTGCTTTATTATCATCAGAAGCAGGGAACAAAACAAGCAGCTCGCTTTCTAGGTAAATGTTATGTGTATTACAGCTGACGAAGTACTAAAAGAAAAAAAATGAGCGAAAGAGCTAATAAAGCCTAATTAATCAGAGATGTTTAGCTATATTGTTTGTAACCCTGAGGATTTGTCTGCTAGTGAACTCTGCAACACATTTAAGTAAGTCTAGATTGTCTATTTAAATCACTAGGACAGGCTTCCTAATATATATTTTTTAGAGTCACGGACCATTTTTTGTCTTATAACAGTCCTTCATTTTTAATTTTCTTAAAAAGAAGGCATAATGAACATTAGTCTTCAACCTGACTTCCGTAACATCTTATGAACAACTGGACAAAATATAGTTCATTTTAATGCTTCAGATTCCTTACTGTTATAATTTTCACTACAACATTTCAGGTAATATGCCCCTAAATTCCCTAAACATCAGTGTTGGGTCTTTCTTTGGTGGTTATCCTGAGTGATTCTCAATCTGGATATTGGATTGTGAAACATTCACAGCTCAAAACTAAATATTTGTATTAACAAACCAAATCCTTAATTACAGAGAGAGGGTACTGTCTTCTTAGGAAAAAAGGCAAACAGCACATTACATAGCTCCAAAAATATAACTTACTATTCACTACGTCTAACAATTTTAAAAATATATATATTCTTTTTTCTAAACCACTATGAATGATTCATTATTCATCATTATTCTCTCAATTTAACTTTTGAAGGCTTTCTGATCTAGATATAAGCAAAAATGAATATTTGTCAAAAATATATAATAAAGATAGATTTTAAAACTAAGCCTACAAAAATGATCACTTACAACAACGAATGGGCCTGTATGATGTATACGGCTTGTGCTACTTTAATTAAGAAGTTCTCAGCCTTACAAACATAAAACAATATACCTCTCACATGATAAGAGATAAACTAGAGAAAGAATGATGGAAATATTCAGCACTTAGTATTAACTCTGCACATTTGCAAAGAAAGAGTTCACTTGGAAATAAAAAAACTTTATTAGAATTATATTAAAGGTTTTCTCAAAGGCTTTCACAGCCAGGATCTGATAGCTGTTGTAAGTTTTTTTGGCTGTTTGGCCATATTCTGGGAGTTTTTCTTCCTGACGTTTGCCCAGTCTCTGTGGCCGGCATCTTCAGTAGCATCTACAATGACTAACACCTATTCTCCTAAATAGGACAAGTTTCCCCTTTCCCACAACTTTAAAAATCCACAGTCTCACTCATTCTATACCCCAGAGTCCAGAGAGAACTCCATGTTCCCTAAGCTCCTTGCCTTCTGAAGATGCCAGCTACAGAAACTGACGAAACGTTGGGGGGGGGGAAATTTCCAGAACACGGCCAAACAGCCCGAAAAATTCACAACAGCATTATTAAAAGTTGTCACAACACAAGCAATATTCAACTGATATCTTAGATCACTGCTTTCCTCACACTGCGACCTGGGTGAAAGTTTCAACAAAATATCAGCAGCTTTTACTTGTAACAGTAACAAAGTGTCAGAGTCAGAGCTTGAAAAGATATTTCCCCGGGCTACAACTTCCCAGAACCTCTAATCAAGTGATACAGTCTGAGTTTCAGGGAGCAGCAGTCTAAAACATAACCTCTGAGCTCAAGTAACAAAACATTAGTAGATTCCTTGTGTGTGTATTTTTAAAGAAAAAACACTGTTACAAATGCCTGCAATAGTATGTTAGATCTTAAAACAAAGGCCACCAACCTACTTCAGAACCACCAAAGATTGAAATGAATTGACTTAAATACATTTGTGGATTCTTGGACTCCACGTCTGACACGTAAAGTATTCTGTGCCTTGAACTCAGTGGGAGTTAATTCTGAGGAAACATACACCCGTGGCTAATATGCAGAATTATATTCCCTCTGGTACCAGAGATTGTACTGCTCCATATTTCAGGTGAGATAAACTAAAAGCTGGAGAAAGCTGTTGCATTGGGGCCTTCCCATAGGCAACAGATTGGTTACTGAGCCTACCGGACTAAACAGGCCTTTGGCCTTATTCATTATTATGGCTCTTCTCCTATGCTTATCAATAGAGATAGGATGTAAACCATTTCCCCAGCAATGCAAGACAGAGTTCAACTTTGTCATGTCATCACACCAGCTTGAGAAGTGTGCTTGCGCAGTATTTAATTTCTCAAAAGATGAAAAGAGTCAGTTTGATCTAGATATAGAACTGTTTTGAACATACCTACTGAAAGCACTGGGAATCAGAATAGAGTGAGAACCATTGATTTTAATCAGTCTGTTCCCATTATAATCAAGTTTGGGTCCAACTGATAAAATTTTAGTCAGGCCATTGGTATTAGAATTTTGCCAGAGCATTTAGCCTACGTAATATGTCAAAGTTTCTGTGATCCAATCTAATGACAGGTGGTACAGAAGTCTGGCCTTTCAGTAAAATATGAAAATAAACTCAAGTAAAACAGGTATACCATATTCCTTTTCAGGTAAAAGCCAATTGGTGTTTAAATTGGTCTGTATTAAAATATATAGGATCCGATAATGAGCTGTGTTTTAAATGTCTAATACTGTATTATTGTAGAAATCAGCTAGAACAAATATGACATGGTATCCTATTTACGCATGATGATGGTATTTGATACATGGTGGTTTCTTGTAAGAAAAGATAAGAACTAATTCTAATGAACTATCAAACTGGCGCTTCGTTCAAAAATAAGCTTCTCAAATTTTCTCCAAACTCATTCTAGATCGATGAGATTTGGATAACACTATAGATTATTAAACTGAGCCAAGCTTGATCTCCTCAAATTAATTTAATATCTCATCCAAACACAAATATAAAAGGTAAATGTACATGGAAATTAAAAATACATGAACGCAGATACATTTTAATCAGGACTTTTACAAATCTGACTTTCATAGTCATTAATCATCCTTTTTTCAAAAGCCTTATGGAGCAAATTACTAACTGCGAGGGGACGCCAATTCTAGTAAGTGAATGTTACCCAGCAGGGATATAAAGCTGTCAACACCACAGAGCTCTTGCTTGCTTTAACCACTCTCTTGGGCGCCATATATATTTTAAAGAGATATTCACACATTTTTTCTCTCCCACACTTTCACTGTAAAAACTACCAGTCATGAATATCACAACACTTCTATTTCATTTCATAGATGTTCAAGCCAGAGCACTTAGATAACTGCAGGAAATAACAGAATGCCTCAAGCTGAGAAAAGCTAACCCAGCTACAATTTAATCTGGGGGAAAAGCATACATATTGTTTTGACATTCCCACGGAAAAATATTTCCACCATAGTCCTTGTGTAAATTCTTGTATAGGGTTTTCTCTACTTTATAATTTCTAACCAACCACCAAAAAGTTTCTAACTTCAGAAAAGCTAATTGGCAGGAAGGAAGGAAGGAAGGAAGGAAGGAAGGAAGGAAGGAAGGAAGGAAGGAAGGAAGGAAGGAAGGAAGGAAGGAAGGAAGGATATCAAATACAATATACCCAGCACAGTTTGTTAATAGCTAATAGAAGGATATCAAATACAATATACCCAACACAGTTTGTTAATAGCTAATAGCTTCAGATATGTTAATCCTGTTTCTCAAAAGGAATGATGTGTTCTAAGTAAATAGCAGAATGAAAATTGTACTGAAAGCATTACATTAGGCCCACCCATCCACCATAACATATATAGTGAAGTCTGATGTGTGTGTGTGTGTGTGTGTGTGTGTGTGTGTGTGCAGCTATTTTTACCTCTACAAATAAGAAACTTGTGTGACATTAAAAAAAACTGTAACATTTTAAGCATTTTAATATAACTTTTGAAACAATATAAATTTGTTCTTATATGCAAATCCATAATTTTGCTTCAGCAAATTCCTTGAATGTTCTTTAGAAACCAAGACTTCAAGGGCAGTGCTAAAAAGCCTTGTACATGTTAGCTGTCTTAACTTTTTCTCAAATAAGGATAAAATCAGTCTTAAAGAGTTATCAAGATACAGTAGTATGATTTAACTATTCTAAGTTGAGTATTAATGATCTGAAAATCAGATCAGTACTTCTTGGTGGCTTCTTTTCCATTTTTAAGAAAATACCAGATCTACGGGTCTACTTAAAACTCAAAGAAATCATTTCCTGTTTAAATTAGTTGGCAGTGCATAAAAAGTTACCATCTTCAAAGATGACACTGAAAAAGGAACATTTCCTCTTAAAACTGAATTAATTTATCCATCCTACACCATATTATGCTAGTAAGTGAATTTCCTGTGAGCATTCACCAGAGCAATATGCCAGGCTTAGGCCAAAATGTCGAAATAAACTTCCTTTAGCACCCACGGTGTGTCTCAGCAGATTCACCCTATGATATGAGTAGAAACTTACAACCTGTTCTAAGAAATAAATGATTCCACCCTTAAGTTTATGTTTCCTAGCAGAAATCAGCCTTCTGCAGCACCCATTGTTTACCCCAGCAGAACGTATTAGTAAAAACCTACAAATCCTTTCCAAAAACATAAATGATTCCATAGAGCCACTTATTCTTTTGAAGATGTGCAAACTGTTTCATTGTTAAATTTGAAACATTTACAGAAAAATTAGGGAGCAAAAGATCTACAAATATTGCATTAATTCTATAGGTTTCTAATATGTTTCGCTTGCTTGTTTTACTGTGCATGCAATCTTTTTTTTGGCCCCTGAAAAAGAGACCCATTCAACAAAACATGCAATGTGCTATTTAAATAGTTGTTGTGAGTTTTTTGGGCTGTTTGGCCGTGTTCTGGCAGTTTTTCTTTCTGACGTTTCGCCAGACTCTGTGGCTGGCCTCTTCAGAGGGCAAAGAGCTCAGGGAACTCCTGAGCTATTTAAACTTTCCTATCTACTACAATGATAGTACAAATTATCTCACACTGAAATAAATCTGCTAATCTTGAAGATGGCAAACTATTTGTTTGTTTTTTAAATCTGTTATAGACACTAAGAATTAAAAGGTACCAAAGATAGGGGAGACAAGAAAATTGCCAATTTTAATTTCTCAACCATTTTTAACAATTACTAATCCCAATAAGCAGAAAAGTTCAGAACACACATAAAATGCTAACCCACGATCTGTAAAGGCATTAGATTTTTCTAGTGCTTCCTATGGAACAAGAATGCTATCCACAGGCTATATATTGTATGTGCATTTTATGTTTTCCAGAACTGCCTATTGGCTGTGATTCTACTGCCCACAGCTATTCTAGATGCTTTTCAAAAGATTCTGACCCACAATAACATCCAAAATTAAGATAATTCATGGGAAAGCAGTAAGGATTATGTGATTTAGACACAGAAATTTTTACATGGCTGTGGATAAGGGTTTAAGAAGCCATATTTACTCAAAGAAATCCTATCACAAGTAAGACAAGCTAAAAAACAAGATATAACTGTATATAAGTACTGGTAGTTATAAGCATAAAACTAAGTCTTCTTATTTATGTTCTGGAGTTCTGTATAATAATTCCAATAATTATGTTTACACATAAACTTGCATTATCATATGCACTGCTTGCTATCCAAAATTTATTTTGGGATCACAATCTTAGAATCCCATCACAACTACTTAGCTAAATTTCAGGTAAACTAGACTAGGAATGCATATAGTAAGTACATAAATTCTAATTTTGCAGCAAATTACTCATAAAATATGTATGCTCTTTATCACCATTCATTCTAACCATCAAATGTGACCAGATTACACATTAAAAATACTGAAGTGCTCTCTTAAATGCAAAAAAAAATAATAATCAGGCAGACCTTTCTTACTGCAAAATAAATGTTTTAAATTTGCTTGACCAGATGGAGATTATTTAACAAAGACAGAGAATTCTAAGAACAGAATTATCTGTTCTTTTAAATTTAATCACACTGCACTCCTCCACTTCTTTACCTGAGTAATAGTCATCTGTAGGACTGTGCCTTTGGGGGGAAAGAAACTAACTTCTTTGTCAAATTGCAAAAAGTGCTGTTTAACAAGCAACCCCAAAGGAAAGAAAACCCCCTAAGGCTTACGTTTCCTAACAGAAAGCAAAGAAATTTAACAACTCCAAGGAAAGGCAGGAACTTTTTAACTAGGACAGAAACCAGCGAGCACCTGGCAAGGTGGCAACGTGCCCAAAATGTGCCACCTTCTGTACAAACCGCTTTCCTAGTTAACCATAATGAGGCTATTTGTTACTGATGAGAAAAGCAAGCGGGGCATTAGCAGTCTGCCCTGATGTGTGCTTCCTGTAACCTTACACCAAAGGCGCGCCAGCCTGAACCCTGACACCCTGTGCCATTACAGCTCTCAGCTGGACGGCGGGCCGGCCGGTGGGTCACCGGCACATTAAAATAGGGATCAGAGGTCGGTTACCTCCCACTGATTTGGCGACGGAGCCGTTGGGCCTCCCTCGGGCTCCCACGGGGCTGCCGTTCTGCTCGAGCCTGGCCACCTTCGCCGGGGGAGGAGGAGGAGGAGGAGGAGGAGGGCCTTTGACGTCCGGGCTGCGGCTGGCTCGGTCGGGGCTGTCCCGTAGGCAGGGACTCTCGCTTCTCCGCTCCATGCTCCTCTGTGCCGGAGACGCCGTTCCCACGGGCAAGTCGCAATAAAACGAGCACGGGCCTGGCGCAGGGAGAGAGGAAAAAAAGGGGAGAAAGACAAACAGTTTGCCCGTCAGAAAACGAGTCAGTCTGGGCGCATCAATTCATCAGCATCCATGGATTGGATCTATCCCGGAACGCTTCAAGGAGGCAGGGATAAAAGCGATCACCCTGGCACGAAAGAGCTTTGCTTTTGCACCTGACTCGGACGGCCACGTCCTTCCAGGGCGGCTGGTGGAGCCGACAGCCTGCAAGAACGGAAGAGACACAACAAGGTTCGCGGAAGTTTTGTCCTGCAACGTCGGGTTTCCAAACTACGCTAGAATCGCAGCCATTGACCTGCCACGGTCTCGGTCCGTGGAGAAACGCGACCAATTTTGAAAAGTTAGGAATTCAAGAAAACAACGCGATTAAGAAATAAGCGCCCGGCATTCATTCTAATGGCTAATACGCTTCAGAGGGCGTGTGGACGCCTTTCGCGGTCCACTTATATACACCGGGCGCAGGCTTTGACGATCTGCCTCCTGCTAAACTACCTATACTGTACCAAAATAGTAGGCAGACCTGTAGAAAAACTCTGATTACTGAAAGTATTTTTTTTTAAAAATGCCCACCAGGCATCTTCATTTAGCTTCGAAACGTCCTAGTTAGAATCCGAAGCGTCAACGCTAGCTTTTCCCGCGGCCGTTCTTGTTAACGCTTATTTGTTATTGGGCAAAATCCAGCCCAAATTTGCTTTGGGCTTTCTCCCCGCGATGCCTGCAATTCCTACAGCGAGCAAAACCGGCAGGTCGGTTCGATATTTTGCGCCGAATTTCCCTGTCAAGTAGACAGATTGAGTTTTCAAGCTTGACTACACCACGCAGGGCAGCGGGGGGGGGAGGGGGAGCGAAAGAAAGCCAAGCAAAAGCTGGAGCAGTTTCCAGAATCACGCCGAAAACAAACAAGGGGTGCGAATAGGCAGCCTCAAGCCACAGCCATCCTTAAATTATTTTCCTCCTCCTTCTGGGGAGCTTCTCAAGAAGACCATTTTTCGGGGCGGCCGCCGCCAGTCTGGGTCCCCTCTCCTGCTACTTACTGGTTATAGTTTGTCCGTAACTTGGCTGAGTTGGGCTCTGTCCATGGATCAAGAGTAGAGAATCCAGGGTGGAAAGTTGTCTTTGCTCTTCTTTTATGCCTTATTATATATTTTTTGTCTATTTTATTCTCCCTCCCATCCACTCCCTTCTGCCTGAAGTCTCGGCGGTTCGTTCTTTCCCTGTCCTTTTCTTCTTCTTCTTCTTCTTCTTCTTCTTCTTCTTCTTCTTCTTCTTCTTCTTCTTCTTCTTCTTCTTCTTCTTCTTCTTCTTCTTCTTCTTTTTAAACGTTCCCGGGTCCAGAAGACGCCTTGTCTTTCTGCCAGAGACGGCCGGAAAGTTTGAGAGAGAAGAGCTCTCCGCAAAAATGGGCACCCGGGGTGGCGAATGCAAAGGACCAGAGGAGCGCGACGGGCTCAGGAGAGAAAGGAGGGGGGGGGGGAACGGGGCTTCCTCACACCTTCAGCAAAGAAGGGAGGGGAGGGGAGGGGAGGAGGGGAATCAAAGGGTGGGAGGGGGGGAAAAAGGGGGTGGAGAGGCTGCCTCCGGAAGGGCGACGCGATCTCGGGCAAAGCGAGGGAAGCCGTCGCCGACGGGGCTCCGAGGGCCGCCGGAACCGCCGCCCGCCGCGCCCGAGGCGTCCCCGGTCGAATCGGTCTCTCCTTCTGCCAGGCGGTGAGAGCGGCACCAGCCCCCCCGCCCGCCCGCCCGCCCGCCCGGGGGATCCGCCGGCGAGGAGGGCGAAGGAGGATTATTAGCTGCGTCGAGGCATCCGGCAGAGTGAGTCCTTGCCGAGGGTTGTCCGTGCTTTGCGAATTGCTGGCGGGGGGGCGGGGGGGCGGGTGTCTTTTTTTCCCCTCCTCCTCCTCCTCCTCCTCCTCCTCCTCTCCGCCCCCCCCCCCCGCCGCCGCCGCCGCCGCGGGATCCAAAATAAGCACAGCGCCGCTTCCTCCTGGCTCTTCTTCTTCGCCGCCGCCGCCTTCCCTCTCCCTTTCCCAAGTCTCTCTCCCCAAACACACACACACACACACACACACACACACACACACACACACACACACACACACACAAATAGTC
This sequence comes from Phrynocephalus guinanensis, assembly GCA_037367245.1. Taxonomy (NCBI): domain Eukaryota; kingdom Metazoa; phylum Chordata; class Lepidosauria; order Squamata; family Agamidae; genus Phrynocephalus; species Phrynocephalus guinanensis. Next base: position 21,455,265 of record CM074732.1, on the reverse strand, counting down.
ACGGCGTTATCTTGGAAGAGCGATCGCTTAGAGAGAGGGGAGGGAAGGAGGGAGGGAAGAGAGAGAGAGAGAGAGAGAGAGAGAGACCTTCCTCTTTAGGAAGCGGCACGGGTGGTACAAATTGCTGCTGCTGCTGCGACCACGAGGACCAGGACTCGCAGTGGGGGGGGGCAGCGGCACGGGGGGGCGGCGGCGGCGAGGGGGGCGACGCAGGCGGCCCAAGGAGGGGAGAGAAGGAAATGCGGGGGGGGGCGAGTCGGGAGAGACGGAAGCTTGGCAGTTCATTAAAACGCAATGGAAAGAGAGGGCGAGGGGACAAATTGGGGGGGGTTCGCGCAAGCGAGGGAGGGAGGGAGGGAGGGAGGGGGCGGCCGAAGGAGCGAAGGGGGCCACGCGGGAGGGCCCCCCTCCCCCCGGGACGAGGAGGAGGGCAGGGAGCGGCTCGCGTGCCCCCTTCTCGGCGCTCCCTCCCTTCTCTTCCGCACCAGGGGCTGGCGGAGGAAGGCGGCGGCGGCGGCGGCGGGCGGGGGGGGGAGCCGGACCTCAAAACAAACGCACGTGGCCCTTCCCCCCCTCTCGCAACCACCCCTTCTCACACACACACACACACACACAAAACACACGCTCGCCCCCCGCCCGCTTTCCCTCCCGCCGGAATAGAGGAGAGGAGAGTTGCGCGCCGGGGTGGGGGGGTGGCGGAAAGAGAGAGAGAGAGAGATTTTCCTCCCCTCCCCCCCCCCCCTCCGCCTTCCGGGGCAGGATCGCGAGGGTGTCGCCGTCGCGTGCCTCTCCCCACCCCACCCCAAGTCGCGGAAGGCAGCGCGCGCGCGCGCGCAACTGCGCCCTCCCCGGGCCTTCCAAGACAGAACGGGTGGGCTTTATGGGGGAGAGGGCAGGGGTCGCGACGGGGCCAAGGAGGAGGAGGAGGAGGAGAGCGAGCCGCCACCGGCGACCCCCCCCCTTTCCCTGCCACTCTCTTCTTGACGCGTCTGGGAGCACAGGAGCCCCCCCTCCTCCTCCCCCCCCCCACCAGAGAGAGGGAGAGAGAGGGCAGCAGCAGCAGTAGTAGTGACAAGTGGGAACTGAGGCGAGGAAAGGGGGGCGGTCTCGAAATAATAATAATAATAATAATAATAATAATAATAATAATAATAATAATAATAATAATAATAATAATAATAAATCCCTCAGGAGGGAGACGGAGAAAATGAGGCGGCGCTGCCCCACAGACCTCCTCTCTTCCACCCGCCCCACCGCCCCCGCCCCGCCCCGCCCCACAAGAGCCAAAGGACACCGGGCGGGAAAGCGAAGCCGGCTCCGGTTCCCTCGGGTCCCCTCCGGCGCCCCCCCCCGCCCCCCCGCCCCACTCAGGGCCGCCTCGGCGTGGAGAGCCGCGTCGCGTCGCGGGCACCGGCGGAGGGGCTCCACATTTAAGGTGGAAACCCCCCTGCCCATCCCCTCCCCGCCCGGCGGAGCCTTCCCCGGCCGCCGCCTCCTCCTCCTCCTCCCGCCGGCCTTCCGCTTCCTCGGCCGCCCCCCAAACCTTCCCGCCAGCCGGCCTCGCTCGCGTCCGGCCCATCGGAAACGCGCTCCGAGGCCCGGGGCCGCTTAATTACAGGCTTCAAACACTTAATGAGCCTCCCACCCCTTAAGAGAGCCTGATTTTTACGGTGGCGCTAGAGGGTATAATAATAATAATAATAATAATAATAATAATAATAATAATAATAATAATAATAATAATAATAATAATAATAATAATAGGCTGAGTGGGTTTTTGTGGTGGGGTGGGCGTTTGTTTGATTTTTCAGCCGAGGCCAAAGAAGGCCGCATACGCCTTTAAAGATCTTGAAAGGGGCCTGCGGGTTTGACCCCCCACCCCCACCCCTCCCGTTCAGTTTAGCAGGTCGTCGATTATTAGGCGAGTCGTTTGGGGGACGTTGACTGCTGGAATGAAATAGGAAGAGGACATCTGGTCCGATTCAGGACCGTGGCGTGGAAGAAGAGAGCAATTCAGTTATGCCAGCCAGGATTAAGGGGAAGCCAAGACAGCGTCCACACAAGTCTTCGAAATGCTGGCAGGAACGAGAAGAAAGTTGAAGGGAAGGCGAAAGGAACGAGATCGCACGAGTCTCTTTAGTATTGAAGAGAACTTTTTTCTCTCTTTAATACTACGGGATTTAATCCCGAGCAAATCCGCCGGGGATTGTAGCCGCGCAGCCCAATCCTGTGGAGAGGGTGCGCAGAGGGAGGGCACCCCTTCCACCCGCGCAGACGAAGGGGCTTTTAAGGGACTCTAATTCTCTTTCCCCCCCCCCAGAAGCCTCTCTAAGAGGGAAGGCCTTCCCGTGGCACTTATGGGCCCAGGAGGACGTGTAACGCCGCGTTTAAAAAAAAAAGCCAGAGTGATCCTGGGCTGAGCGTTCCAGCGGCAAGAAACGCGGTCTTTCCTGCGCCGAGGACCGGAGCCAGCCGCCCGTGGGGCAGGAAAGAGGGAGGAAGAGCAACGGGGGGGGGCAGGTCGGGGCCGCGTCGTGCTGGGAAGGCCTTGGATCCTCGGGGATCAGAGTCAGAACTCTCGGCTCTGGGATGGATCTCTCCTCCAAAAGAGCCACTTGGATTCCGGAAAAAAAAGGCAGCGGACGCGTTTGTTTCCTTAGGGTTCAGGCTCCGCTGCAGCTGGGAGCCTGGGGGGGGGGTAGTGACCGATCTGCAGCGAGGGGCTGCGGCTCTACGGCTCTTGCGTCTTTCCCCGAAGGATAAGTAGGTTGTAGGGGACTTCCCCCCCCCTCATTCTCTCTCTCTCTCTCTCTCTCTCTCTCTCTCTCTCTCTCTCTCTCTCTCTCTCTCTCTCTCTCTCTCTCTGCCCGGGGTGTCGCCCCGCTCAAGGGACTGTGGCTGGCTATCCGCCTGGGAGCTACGGAGAACCCCCTGATCAGGGTAAGAGATTAACTCCAGATCATTTCCATTTGAAATCGGAGTAGGACGAGCGGGTCCTCCCACGCACCCTGGGTAAGGAAGCCGATCTTCTTCAGAAAATAAATGTCACCTTCCCCCCTCCCCCGCTCTCCCGATAAATGTTGCCGTGTATGTTTCTACCCTCTAAGCTTGAGGTTTCTGGCGCTCAGGTTCGAACCAGGCGAGGGAAGCCGGCCCGATACAACTCATTGCCTGAGGCTCTCCTTCTGCCTTGAACCTTCGTCCGGGAAGGATCTTTACAAGCCTCGTTGGAAATAATTGAAATCGAAGCACTGAAAATAATAATAATCAGCATCCAATTAGTGGGATGCTGCTAATTTGGGGAGGGGTGTGTGTGTTAGAGTTGAATACCTTTTTAAAAAAAAATTAAACTGTGCGCACGGGGGTGTTCTTAATTTGACTTAAGTCTATGCGGAGGCGTTAGCTAACAGTTTCCCCCTTGTATTTCTAATACTAGTACAGTAAACGGCAATTGTCTTCTTACCTTTGCTCTCCGGATCCGTAGCCAACGTTGGAAGAAGTACTGGCGTACTTTTAAGGCTTGCTTGCTGTAGTTCTGTTGGGAAACTACTAATGGCTTAAAACAGAGCCTTCCCCTTTCCCTGGCTGGTTGGCCGCGGTTATTGCCACGGATGATGTGGGAGGCTCGAGACAAACTCAAGCTCATTAATGAGCCATTTATTAAAAGCACAAGAACTGAAAGTCCTCCTCTCCACTTGGTCACTGATCGCTTTTAACAGACACATCTATCTGAACAGGCTGATTACAGGACTTCAGGGGGGTCTTCCATTGAATACAACGGGATTGTTAACTTATTCATATTTTATAAAGTGTTTAATATTTTATAAACATTTTAGGGAAACTATTGATTCTAAATAATTCAAACGTTCCCAGGATTATTTTGAATAATGCAGTCAATTAAATATACTGTATGTATAAATTTGGTTGAATGGTTTTTGTTAAATGGGATTTGTACGCTTTTACATTTTCATGTTCACGAAGTCTGGTAAACCCGTTACGTTATGGAGCCACTGAAACTCTGTAATACTCGAATTATTAAAATGTTTAAAACACTGTTATTCAGAGGCCCCGTAAATTAGTTATTAAATCATGAGAAACAGAACTTACTGCTTTTTACCAATACCTCTTAAATACTATCGGATATCTTATTTAAATAACCTCTTACGCTTCAACTGAGTCGTTCCATGTACAATTGGTTGGAGAGAAATAAACGGGTGGGCATAGGAATTTCTAATATATTTATAAACCCCACTCCCTAATAAAATAGTTTTCTGTTTCAAATTATGTTGATCGTTTTCACATATTGTCTTTATTTGGACAGAGAGAAAAAAACACATTTCTTTTTCTTTCTGGTGAATACAAAGCTGATTTGCTTGATCTAATAATCTTATATTTCCAAGGTTTAGAAATTTAACGCGGGGGCTCTTCTTCCTTGGGCATTTTTGGATGATTGGGGGGGAAAACTTGTTTTCTCCGGGCTAACTTACTGGCAAGTTATTGCACATGGTTGTGTGTTCTTTTTTTGAAGAACTACACGTTTGAGTTCAAAATCTTGTGAGTTGATTTTAATCAGGTACCTCCTCATTTTCGGGTGGTTTTTTTTGTCGGGTTTTGTTTTGTTTTCCTCTTTCGATGGCAATACTTCAAGCCATTTACTTAACATCATTTTTGTAATCTGCCGTCAGTAGGATGAGAAGACTCCCTTCTTCTGGTTTTCCGTGAAAATATTAATCTATTTCGAAATAGATTTCCCCTGATACAGTACTTTCTTTTAACTTAAGAACTCGCCGGGATTCCTTCTTTTCCTTCCTTCCTTCCTTCCTTCCTTCCTTCCTTCCTTCCTTCCTTCCTTCCTTCCCATCGCCTCCTGTGGATTGGGGGGGGGGGCAGTCGCTGGCCAAGCGTTTAGAGACCAGCCGAAGCAACGACTTTCAGGCCAAGGCAGGCCCATCAGTCTTGGCCACCCGGGGGTCGGGCCGAGGGCTACGAGTTGCCCCCCTCCCCCGCTCCCGGCGCCCTAGGGGCTGCCTAGAGACCCTTTCGGGGAGGGGGGGAGACCCAGTCCTTCTCTCCAGGGGCCTGCCTCTAGAACTTCTCTAGAAGGGAGGTGAGTGGGCTAAGGAGCAACCCCTCTCGCGCCTGGCCTGCCTGGCCTGCCTGGCCTGCCTGCCTGCCTGCCTTGAGACGAAGCCCTAGAGAAGGCCACCGGGCTCCCAGCCTTTCGGGACCTCGGGGGACGACTCGTCGGCCCAACGCACTGGCCGAGGAGAGTTGCCGAAGGCCGCCGGCTTGGCTCAAGCGGCCCGAGGAGAACTCCAAGGGAGCCGGGAGAAGCCCTGGAGGGAGGGAGCGGGCAGACCCACACCGGAGGCCGCTCCCGCGCGCCGGGACGGAGGGCCAACCTCCCTCCGCGGGCGAGGAGGCGAGCGAGAGTCCCACCGCCCAGTGGCCGAGAGCCCAGCCGGACGAGAAGGAGGCGCGTCGCCTCGGCCGAGACGAGATACCCCCCCCCCTTCCCTCCTCGGCCGTCGCCGTCGGGTTTCCAAAAGGGCAGGCAGCGCTGCCGGGCCGACGGGTGCTGAGCGCCGGAGCCTCGGGCTGCAGTCCTGCCCTGGCTTATTTTTTCACGTCCCAGGAGGAGAGCTCTTGCTCCGTTGGCGGAGGGGGAAGGGTGAAACGTGTGGGGGGGAGACTAACGAGGGCGTGGGGAGTGGGTGGGGGTATCTTTCGCGAGGGAGCGTCCTTACGGGATATGTTGGTGTCGGGTTAGATGAGGCCTATGAGGATCCTGGGTGGATTTCGAAGGCATTCTTCTCCGCTCAATCTATTTGGGGATTTTTTAAAAAAAAAGTCCGCGTTTCTCGTCTCTTTCACAAGAAGCGTTGGCATGGCTAGTACAGGCGAGAGAAGCAGGGAGGGAAGGTTTGGGGTACTTTGCCGGAGAGGGGGGGGGGACACTAAAGAGGCGACTGAAGAAGTCACCTTACCCAATGACCGTTCTGAGTGAAGTAACCAATGTGCAACATGCACCTGCAGGAAAAAAGTTTGTATAACCTGTAGTTCCTCCTTGCTTGTACAATGCTGACACTAGTCTGGATTCTGTTTTAAGGCCAATTCTTTGTTGCCAACAATGCCAAAATTTCGGACCGGGACTTTAATAAATTTCCAGAAGATGGATTCAAAGAGCTTCAGTTTAGCCTGGGGTGGAGAGAGTTGGAATTTGGGAAGAGGGGTCGCTGTGAAAAAGAAAAGGTGTCCAATTCTAAAGGTAATTAGGCAGAAGTGCATCCAGGCTTCCTAAATTACCCAGTCTCTACTTAGGTGGCAAGTGGCAACCTCTTAGCATAGAAACCACTCCAAGTTGAATGGATTTATTCCCAGCAGAGGTAACACTGCAAAGAGAGGGGACACCCTAGATCAGTTTTGCTCCCTATTTCAAAAAAGGGAGAGAGCCCTTTTTATCGAAGGGCCTTCCTTCTCCTTCACACCCTTCAAGGGAAGCTCCACAAAAGCCACCACCGACATCAGCACAAAGTAGATCCGATCTTGGTTGCTCTCCCACTTCTGGGCCCTGGCACTTGGATTAACTCTTGGGACAACAATATTGCTTCTCCGTGGGGCAGGTAAGGGTGGGATGGGGGGACAAGAACAGACGGGGGGGGCGCGTAGCGTTTGAGCCTCTCTGTCCTTTTCGTCCTCCCTTGGTTACATAATTTTCCTAGCCTCCAGCACTAATCTTCCCCACCCAGGTCAAAGGGCACCATGGTGCTCATCCTCAGACCACAAAATGCCTCGGACTTATCCTAGATGACTTCCTTTTAGAGCAAAAAAAACAAGAGGGAATTCAGTTGCCCTCCGTGCGTGCGTCCCTAGAGACAGAATGGGCGTCCCAAAGCCGTCGGTAATATCAAGATTGCAGACTCTTTTTTTTTTTTTTTGCCTCCAGCCCCCCGGACCCCTCCAGATGTAGTTCCAACACGGGGCGGTGGGGGGTGTCCTCTGGCTCCTGTCCCGCCTCGAATGAATTCCGTGAGCAACAGTCACGAATATGGAAAGAGAAACTCGGGGCTGCAACCAGTCGGGAAAAGCAGGCTGACTGGTAACGCCGCGGATGTCTCTCTGCGAAACTTCGCTTCGAAGCAGCACCACCGCGCGTCCAGACTGCGGAACGCCAGCTCCGAGCTCCCTCCAGCGAGCTGGGTTCACTTTTCCTCTCCTGGGGGATCCGGATGCTTCTTTAGGGCTGTGCATCCCTTCCCCTCGCGCTGTGGCAGACCCGGCTCCCATCTAAACGGGGCGAAAGAGGACAGGGGCGAACTTGCAAAGCCGCGCACGCCATGGGTTTGCTTTGTTCTGCTGAAGTGGACGCGCCACCCGACAAACAATCTCAGATTGGGTTCTAGGTCGACAGGACTGCGACTTTTTGTGAAGTAAGAAAAGCAGCAGCCAAGCGATCCGTTGGTTAATCGGGCAGGCAGAATCACAAGGCTTTGCACTCGGATCCTATCGCGTATCTCTCTGGGAGGAAGTCCCAATGACCTTGACATGCTACATTTTAGGCAAACCCCAAGGAAAAGAACCAGGGCTCTAATAATAATAATAATAATAATAATAATAATAATAATAATAATAATAATAATAATAATAATAATAATAATAATAATAAATGAATGTGTTGTCCTTTCATCCCCTTCAACCGTCTTTAGTGTAATGTAAGATCTAGTCGCCTCTGATTTATGGAGGCAGTATAAATGAGCGGCGTCCAAATTAATAATGACAGCCCTACTGACCTCTTGCAGACCGAGAGGCCATCCACGGCTTCCTTTATCCAGCCAATCCACTTGATATTTGTTCTCCCATATCCCCCCTCCCTGCTGCTTTAAGCCTTCGCGAATATTATCAACCACCTGACCTCCGATGAAGTCCCTGCAACTAAGTAAGCGTTGAATGTGTGGCAGTTCTGGATGGCCAATCTAACCACTTTCTGCCCAGTGGGAAATCCCCCTATTCGAGACTGAATCCTGCTTGGGAGGAAGTGTTTGAGTCCGAAGACAGCAAATCCTCAGCATGCCGGGGAGTTAAACCAGAACTGACACAGTCATTGCTCTTCGAAGACCAGGTTCAGAAAGAAGCATCATTATTAAGCAAAGGAGCCGCTGGCTTTCCACTCACCCAGTCCTAACAGTGGTAAGACAGTGCCCTGTCTGGCAAATTGTCACGGTCGTAAGGATTATGTTTTACCTGCACTATGAACAGATAAGCCTAGATGCCCTGGCCTAAGCATATCCGATCTCGCCTGATTTCGGAAGCTAAGCAGGGTCGGCCCTGGATGGGAGACCACCAGGGAATACCAGGTGCTCTAGATGCCTGGAGTAGGAAATGGCAAACCACTCCAGTATTCCTGCCAAGAAAACTCCATGGACATGGGGTCATGAAGAGTCCGTCACGACTGTAACGACACAACAATGAACAGATAAAAAAGAAACCGAGCATGTTTGCGCTACAAGTGCAATCCCATCCTATAGGTGGGCTTCTCGGGGAAGATCGCCCATCCTAAAACCGCCGGCTGTCAGCCTTTGGCGAGAGCCTTAACCCTACGTCGACCCTAAGTCATTTGCAGGTGGGACGTCCGTCAGAGACGCGGTAGGCCAGCCAACGCTGCTCCCGCCTGCCCTTCTCCACTTTGCGGGTGCCCTTCAAATCGGTTGAACCAGAAAACCCATCTTGGACCCTGTGCTATCAAGCAGAGGTTGCAGCCCAATACATCCGGAGGGCCGGCTTTGCGGAACGCTGTTATGCCCACTAATTTATCTCGCCGCGTCTTTCGGGGCCAGGAGAGGTTCGTTTTCACCTTTGCGGAATCAGCACGGTTTGCTCCGCCGATTTTCCCCTAAAGGGGCAGAGGGGAGCTCTCTCGCTCTCGCTGCCGGTTGGCCTGGTCAAGGCGAACGAGATAACTAGCTGGATGGCGTTGAAACTTTTATCGCAGTTCTTTAGCTCAGAAATGAGTCAAGGCGCCTTTCGGGATCAGAGGGTCCCCCATAAACCCAGGGTTCTCCCCTAGGTGAAATAAATGCAGTCCCACTGACTTCAGCAGAAGCTACCTGTGACCGAAAAGAGCGTATGGTTGTTCCTCTCCATGTCTGCCCCAACAAATCCCAAAAAATATCCCTGTGGTCGCTGGGCCAACCGCTTTGCCCCACTCACTTTCCGCGGGACATCACCCTAACCTCAGGCAGCCAATTTTAGCGCCAAGACCGTCACTGATCCCTCTTGGGACCGGAGTTGTGCATTAAATTATGAATTTCAAAGTGTAGGAGGTCTTAAATATAAAAAACAGAACCTGGCTGGATCCAGAGAACGGAGAAGAGAAAGGCTCATTGCTGGCAGAGAGGAAACTTTTAGGTAGAACCATTCTGGGCACAACAGCTGCTTAGTTCTTTCGGAAAATGTGTAGATACGAGATAAAGTTTTGATGCATCCAAAAATGATCAGATCGTTGACTGCTGTTTGTTTTTTTTTGCCCGTCTTTAATAAGGCAGCATTTGAGGTGCGATACGCACGCATGAAACAGCTGGTTCACACAAGGAGAGTTACCCTTCTCTCCCATCCCGATCTAAATCTCCTTTATTTAGAATCTGGTGGAACTTTTAAAACAGTCGCGTTGATATCTAATTAAGGGAATTTATTGATTTAGAAGTGCACCAAAATATGTTTGATCCCCAAAGAAGTGTTTCAAAAGGCAACGCCAATATAGATTACCTTACCCTTTGTTCAATACTATCAAGATACATGGGTCATTTCTCAAACGATCATTTCTACCTATCTTCATTTCAATACGTTCTATTTCCAGGGACGGTTTCTTGGATCACGATATTAAGTCACAGAGAAAGGAGACGATGCAAAACACTAACGGAGGAGTATGAATTTAAAGAAAAACGGGTGGTTCTTTGCTTTGTTTTTAAATTGGAAACAAGGGTTCAGAATCTCCCGTAAATTACTTTGTCTCTGTCTATGTTTTAAATTAAATTAATTTCAATTTTAATTTTCACACGTTGTATATCTGTTAGATCCTAAATTGGTTATGCCCTTAAGGCGTGACCAATGTCAAAATGAATTCAGTGGTTGAGATTTACTCTCAAATGCACCCCCCCAAGTAGATCAATGGGTTCGGAACGTTCAAATATAATGGAATTTTCGAAAGGCAAAGCTCTTTAATCAGATTTGAAAAGCGAAAGGAGACTTCAGGATTGCCTCGGAAAAGCTGCTGTCTGTCTCAGGGTTTTCAGATACTTATCCCCTCCCAGCGCACAACCAGCTCCGATTAAACCTAAGAGTTGAACTGTAACCATAACAACTTTATTTTAAATATCGTTTTTAATAGTACATTAGTGGTACTGTTCCTAACGTCTGTCAATGTATTAACTGGTCGCAGGGCCATTTTACACATTCCCTCCTTACCCCGGGATTTAAGCCCCGTTCAGTTTAGGATCCCAGCCCCCCCCCCCCCATTACTTGATAAAATGGACATGGTTTTGTCTCAGTTAGGTGCGTGTATTTTGGGCAGAATTGTCAATCACTTTTGGCAAAACTAGATTTTCTGACAAAATCCGCCAATTTAATCCGGATGTAAGCAACGGGCAGATGATACTGTTTTCTTCCGACGCCAAATTTATTTTTAATTTTTAAATTAATAGCCCTCTGCTAACTTTGAACAAGGCTACCTGGCATTAATCCATGAAGATTTTTAAGAGCGCATGATAGAAATAAGCAACCGAGCTTTTCAAAAGAGACGCGGGACATATAGTTAGAAGGGTAGGAGGTACTCATATAAATGATTTTAAAGATATCAATACAGGATGAATTCTCAAAGTGAATGCACACATTTCCGTGTGAATCTCGTTCGATTAAAAAGGGGGGAAGCATTTTGCTCGTTCCGACGGACTGTAACTGTTTAATTAGACACTCTGAACGCCCGGTATTGATTGACGCCTTCGGTTTTTAAAAGCGCTTCAGACTTCAGGCAGCCTAATAAGGGGTGGGTCCTCAAAGCTACAAGTAGTCCGGCCAGGGTGACACGGGGACCACCGTCCTGCTTGACGGCCGGGCAGAGAAAGCCTGAGCGGACCACCGGGCGGCTCCGCTTGGCTTTGTAGGCAGAACAGCCTCTCTCGGCCCTCCGTGGTCGGAGGAAAGCCACGCGCTGCAGGGCTTCATACCCTCTTTCGGTTTGGGGGGGGGGGCTCCGCCTTAGGGGAACTTTTCGCCCTTCTACCCTTAAAAGGAATGCTGCCTAGATGATGCCCTAAGAAGCACCTCCGATCTCGCTTGATTTCGGAAGCTAAGCAGGGTCGGCCCTGGTTAGTCCTTGGATGGGCGACCACCAGGGAATACCAGGTGCTGTAGGCGCCTGGAGTAGGAACTGGCAAAGCACTCCAGTACTCCTGCCAAGAAAACTCCATGGACATGGAGTCAATAGAGTCTGTCACGACTGTAACGACACAACACACACACCCTTAAAAAAACCTGTTGCTCGTTTTAATTACAGATTTTCCATGTACAGTATTATTGTTCCCTAATTATGCGCAGGGGTGGGGAGGGGAAAGGGAAAGTGCGGGGGGGCTGCATCTCAGTCTTAGGCCAAACCAGAGTCTCAACCGCGCTCCTTTCCCTCCCACCCACCCCTCCATGACCGAAAACAACAGCCGATGGTTTTCCATTGAAGGGGGGAAGGGGGCTGGAGTGAACCGGTCCTCATTCCAGAAGGGACACTCCAGCGTTCCCTGGGTCCCACCCCCCGTCGCCCACTGTCAGTATTGGGGGGTGGGGATTCATAGCCAGCTCCAAACATTGCCCGAGATCAGACCCCAAAATCTGGTCATGAGAATATTTGCTTTGAAACTACGGTTTACATAACTGGATCCCTCACCACCAGCAGCAGCAGTTATACATCAGATTCTCCACCGGTTCCTTTCTCTACCCCCCATCAGGAGGATTAAAAAAAAAAACAGGTTCGGTCTTAACGTGGGTTTGATCTCTTTCCCTCCTCCACACGTGCCTCACTCTCAACCTCTCCGACTCATTCAGACGAAATACCGAAGAGTTACGCCTCGTCTTAAAAAAGCAACTGGGGGGGTGGGGGGGGGAGAGAGAGAGAGAGAGAGAGAGAGAGAGAGAGAGACAGACAAAATGCAGCCACCTGATCGCGCTCAGCCTCCCAATACATCCTCCCTAGAGTCCTCGCGGGGGAGAGTAGAGGAAGGCGCAACGTGGGCCAACGCGCGACCTTCCCCGCCCCGTCGCCTTTGAACGCTTGGGATGTAGCCAAGACAATACCTCCCGACCGACCCCCACCCCCACCCCCCACCGATATCCCTGGGCAGAGACCAGAAGATCTTGTCCAATGGTTGCGGGGACCCGGAGTTAAGAAGGGCAGAGAGGGGGGCAACCCCCGGCGAAAAGGACGTTTAAAATGAGCAGCGCCCTGGGACAAGGCAGAGTCGCTTCCAGTCATTCTTAATTGTAAGCACACACATTTTCTTGGCTCGCACGCCTCACGAGGACTGAGGCACCGGAGGGGCGGGAGGGGGGGGCGAAGAGAGGCTCCCCGCCGCCAGCAACCTCCGCGGGGCTGGTCTCCTCGGCTAGTCCGGAAAGGGGGGGGCGTCAGCCAGCGAGGCAAAGGGGGGGAGGCTGCTGGGCCCCACGTTGCCTTTGGCCTCCGGGCATCCTAACTCCGAAGCATCCTGCCCGAGTTCCGAGGGGCAGCTCCTCTCTCGCCTGCCGGTTAAAAACCCTTTTCCCCAAAGGGTCCGACAAGATCAGCCCTTTGGGCAGAGAGAGAAAAGGAGCTCCCGCGGGCCGAGTTTCCCCGGGAAGGCCACGCCAGGAGCTAGCCAGTTTTTTTTCCAGCGACCGCCTTTAATGGAATAGAGCGGCCATCCCAGCGAGCTCACACAAGTAAGGCCACTGGTTAGGTCGTGAAGGCGCCACAACAGGCTGTGTGCTGCTGCCTGTCTGGCTTTCCCGTTTCTCCCTTCTTCTTTTTTTGGTTCCCCGCCCCGAGGAGCCTCCCTTATAGCAAGATCCGCGTTTTCCTCCTCCTCTTCTCTTCCCCCCCACCCCCACCAGCCCGTGGCCCTCTTCCCGAGAACACCCCACGGCGCGCGGCGTGACCCCCTTAGAAGGCGTGACCCCCCACACCCCACCCCGTCTCCCCCACCCCCACCCCCGCCCCCGCCCCCGCCCCCGCCCCCATCCTGGGCCTGAATTTCCCCTTTGGTGGCTCACCGGTGGCAGCCCCCCGCAGGCCGGGCTTCTCCGGCTGCGGCGTTCACGGCCTGTGGATCCCGCTTGTCCCCGGCGGCGTCCGCCTCCTTCCTTCCTTCCCTTTCAGGCTCTTTGGCCCCTGCGGCAGCGGCGGTGGCGGCGGCAACACCGGCAGCTACTTCGGGTTTCCCATCACGCTCAAGTGAGGGCGGTGGCTGGGCTTATGTTTCTCCGCCGCCTATTATTGTTAGTTGGGAAGGACAAATCATCGCCTTGAGTTTCTCCCTGGGCGATTATTCTGCCTTTTAAGACCAGTCCACCAAAAAAAAAAAATGACCAACCAACCCCCGCCCCCCTCGCCTTTATTGCCTCTGATTGAAGAAAGGGAGGTGACGGACAGGTGTGATCGAACCAGCCTCCTTAAGCCGGGACACTTGTAGACAGAAGCCGGCTTGCCTTCTCCCTTCTGGGACTCGAGGGAAAGAAGCGGGGAACGGGAGGTGGCTTGGGCGGCGGCGGGGGTGGGCTTTCCACGGGACTCCCTTCCACCAAACGCCCTCCTTCCGTCTGTATTAGGTTTGTTGGGCAGGAGGCATCGAGGCCCGGGTCAGGGTTCAGGGGTGAAACTCGAGGACAGTGGGAAGGCGCCTGCCCTTAACGGCCCTTCGCGCACTTAGGACGGCGGTCGGATTCTTTGGCCGCGGAGGAGACGAGGCGAGGCGCGCTCCCGTCCGCAGATCTCCCTGAAGCGGCCCTGGTTCGTTACGGCCGCAGGTCCCACTGAGATCAGCGGGAAGACGCCTCCCCAAATGCTCAAGAAAACTCCTGCCCCCTCCCCCCACCCCCGCGTAGCTTTGGATCCGCCGATGTTAAGGAACTCAACGTGGGGACTCGCCCGTGGAACTGAAGGCAGCGCTGTCCCTGCCCAGCCTCCCCTGAAGGGAAGAAGGGCGGCGGCACAGCCACTCCTAAGGAGTGACACCTCCAGTGGCTGCCCTCTGGTGATGCACTCTTGCCTGAGAGTAAAAGGAAGTGGATCCCACCAGGCTTCTCTCTGTGTAGGCGCGCCGGGGATCGCGCTCTTCCAAACGGGATGGGGCTTCCTTCTGCGTCAGGGCGGAGCTCTAGGTTCGGGCAACACAAACTCGACCATGGGAGCAAATTGCATTGAATTCAGTGGGTCTTACTTTCGAGTAAACCTGCCTGGCATTGAGCTGCACCATCTCACTGCAGCACAGGCCAGGCCCCAAAGGCAGCCCCAAGGAGTTGGGGGGGGTCCCTTATCTCACTTCTCAATCACACACACACACACACACACACACACACACACACGGTGCCCGATCATTCCTAGGGCGGAGGGAGCTCAGCCACCCCAGCCCACATCCCAGCCGCAGGATCGCTTTCTTCTGAGCACAAGAGACCGCAAGATCTGGCCAGGGTTCCCAGCAGTCAGATAATGCGCGCGATCCTTCACCCGGACAAAGGAGGTGGAGCGCACTGCGCCCGTAATTCCTTTCCGCGCGGGTCAGGCGCTGGACCACCCACCCACCCTTGATGGCGAAAAGTTCACCAACGACGTGAGGCTAATCATGTGCTGTTATCCCCGAGTAAATCGCCTTGAGATCAGTTGGGACTTCCCAGAGAGTAAAAATGAATGATAGGCTTGGGGGGGGGGTTCCCCTCCTGCATAGGACTAGTGGGTAGCGAGGCCCGTGGAGTTCGGTGGGGCTTACTTCCAGTTAAGTGACTGGGAACTTCCCCTCTGAAGATAGGCGATCTTTGGGGGGGGGACACAGTGTCCCCCAAAATAGACTGGAATAACTTGGCGGGCGATCTGGATTTTCTTTTCCTGTGTTTTAAAAAAGAACTGGAGGCTGGAATGAGAGTCAGCATGAAGTTTTCAAATAATTAATAAACGTTTTAATTTCATAAGGCTTAAGAATAGCCAGCTGCCTAGATGCCCTAAGCAGGGTCCGCCCTGGTTAGTACTTGGGATGGGAGACCACCAGGGAATACCAGGCTCTGTAGGTGCCTGGAGTAGGAACTGGCAAGCCACTCCAGTATTCCTGCCAAGAAAACTCCATGGACACGGGGTCACGAAGAGTCCGTCACGACTGTAATGACACAACATACGCACAAGAAAAGCCAGGAAGCCGGCAGCGGTGAGTCCGGAGTGCGGTTTTACATGGGTGGTCGCTTCCGGTGGCATCCCTGGAATCCGTAGTACTGGACGTGGGCAACAGTTCTCCTCTCCATCGTCCGTTCAGAAGACCAAAGCGGGTGGAGCTGCCCTTGGTGATGGTGCGCGTGTTATATGTGCCCACAAGTAGCATCTGATCATCTCTAAGACGGTTTTCCAAAGCGGGCGAGAGCTCTGAGGAGCAGTTTTACCATTGCGCCATCTGCCAGCGCAATGCCCCGCTCCCTGCCGGACTCCCCTATACCCTAATATTCCATCACTTTAGGCCGACTAGACCATATGAGATCTCAGTGGTTGTGTGACAGGAGGACTTCCGGCTGTAAGCGGGCCGATCGGGATCAAGCGGCGTGGAATCAACCTCCCCTGATTCGCGGCGCGGGGGGGGGGGGGAAGCAGAGAAGAGGCGACCTCTTTCTCCTTGACGGCGCCACAATTGAGGCCTTGGCGACTGAACGTTGTGAACGGGCACAACTAAAACCCAATGCAAGATGAACGTTTTGCTCATGGGTGGCCAATTTACACATCTAAATTATCACCGGATGTTGGAGTCACCGGGTGACGAACTTTCCACCAAAACTTTAAATTAGGTCCCCCCAAAAGTAGAACTGGGAATAAAGCCCCCAACTCCTCCAAACTCCTGCACTCGGGGATTTGAAGTGACGATCCTTAGGTATCTGTTTACTTAAAAATAAAGCGTGCCGTTTTCTATCGTGTTGCCAACCCGATCTCTTGAGATTTAGGCAAGTCAAGGGCATACGTGTGAGCTTTGGGGGAAAGCGACTGGTCTTCGACGTAGCGGGTGTCGATCCTCCGCCTAGTTCTGTGGGCATACATCTCCCTGGCGCATCAATCCCGCTTTATTTCATTCAGGCTCCGGGTTCCATAGAGCGCAAGGTCCGCGGAGGAGCGCACACTTTCGACCGTGCGCGGGACGAGCGACGGCATCGAGGTGCTTTTGATGGCACCGGTACTTCCTCCTTCGTTGGGGCCGGGCGGGGCGAGTCCTCCAAGCGGCTTCTGCCGCCCACACACGCCGCCTTTGTGGATTCGGTCCCAAACACAGCCGCGACTTGGAAACATCGGGGGAAGTGGCAGGCGGCGGGAAAGGGCGGAAGGGAGACCACCGAGAGGGAAATCGCGGAGCAAACAAGGGTCTTAGGCTGTGTGTATGTGTGTGTGTGTGTGTGTGTGTGTGTGCATTGCTGACCCAGGGCTGCTACAGCCTGGGAGTTCGACCTATATGGACTAATAAGAAGCCTCCAGTTCCAATCCTACCTCTTGCAACAACTCTGCAGGTGGCCTCAGCAGGCACTGGGGCTCTCCCTCAACCTCAGTTTCCCCCACCCCGCTCTCTGGAATGGGGTGGAGGTGAGGGTGAGGTGGGGGGTGGGGTCATTTCCAAAGGGGTAGCCCTGGCCAGCTGCGCCAAAAGTCTCGTGGCACCTTAGAAACCAACGAGTTCATTACAGAGCGTTGGTTCACCAAAGCCCACTTCATCCAGAAAGCGAAGGAGATGCTCCTCACACCCGCTGTGTCACGAGGGGCGATGTGAAAAGGGAGTGGGGCTCACCCAGGTGTCGGAAGGGCTTAGAAAACCTGGGTGGGTCTATGGGGTGGCCTCGAGGGAAGCCCCAAGACTCGGCACAGTTTGCGAGGGCGCCGTCTTCCCTCTGCAGCCTTCGTCTACGTTCCCCGTTTCTTCTACTTTTTCCCCCGGCCGCAAAAAGCCGTCCTAAGGCGGGAGAACCATCAAGACGCAAGTGCGCAAGGCCTTTAAAGTGTTGGCTGCGGTCCTCCTCCATCTTGGAGACCCGCAACGTGCAGGGCCGGCGCTAGGGTTTTTTGCGCCCTAGGCAAGGGGCGGCGGGGGGGGGGGCAGGCTGCCGCGGGGGCGGGGGCGCAGGCGAGGGAGGGCGACTGGCCGTGGGAGGGGTCAGCGGTGGCCGGGGGGGGGGGGGGGCGGCGGAGGGCAGCAGGCTGGCCAGCGCCCCCTGTCCATTTTGGCACCCTAGGTAACTGCCTAGTTCGCCTTAATGGACGCGCTGGCCCTGCCCGCAAAGTATGGCCGCCAGGCAAGAAGCCCCAGGAGAGCTCTCAGCCCCGTCGGGGTGGGGTGGGGTGGGGTGGGAGATTCCTGGGCTTCCACGGAAGGACTGCCGGAGGAGACCCTGCGTGTTTCCATGAAGGAGGCGGCGGCGGGGGTGCGCGATGACCTTGGCGCCCGCTTCCAGTCGCAGGATCCAGCCCGGCACCTGACAGCCAATCCCTCGGAGCCGGCTGGCCCTTCGGAAGGCGAGAACTGAGCCCAGGCAGCGAAAACACGTCGACGCATCACCTCAGTCGCCTTCACGGCACCGCCAGAGAGGCCGGGCTGGGCGCTCTTCCGGTGCTGCAAGCGGGTGGTGGTGGTGGGGGGGCGATCAGTCCCTGGGCCTGGGCCTGCCCTTGCCCCTTGCCCTGGACTCCCTCACCGTCGGAGCGCCCCGGCTCCTGTCTCCTCCTTTCCCCCTCCCTTCTTCCCTTCTAGAAGCCACAGCCGGTCAGGGAAGGGAAAAGGGCGCCGCCGTCCCCCCCCCCCGTTCCCCGTCCGTGGCCCCCGTCTTTCTTTCTGGACCAGCCGGGCATTGCTCCGGCCTCCGGCCGCCAGCCAAAAAAACCCACCAACCGATTATTCCTTTGCCTCTTGCTCTTTTGAGGAAGCGACCGTTTTTGTAGTTCTGTTCTAGGAGGTCGTTTTCCTTCTTTTCCTTTCGTTTTCCGAGACAGCACAGACACACACCACCCTCCCCCCCAAAAAAAAAACACTATCGGTATAACGCACTGAAATGGAAACAGTCGTGTGGTCCGAATAACCCGCTGAGACCTGGGGCTGGGGCTGGGATGGCTCTCTCCATCAAGAAGTGATCACCAGGCCGTTGGGGAAAGCTTTAAGAGGGATCCGTTCCGTGGGAGATTGGGAGAAAGTCCCATGGGAAACCAACGAGACCGACAACTGCCCGACTTGGGCCATCAAGGAGCGGACTTTTTGGGCTCGTAAATGAACAGCCTTGCAGGATCAAGGTCATTGGGGGCTCAGCAACTCAGTCCTTGGCGGAGGTCCCGGGGAAATAAATGGAAACTTTATTACCGAACAGTATATAATCGTGTGTACTGCCCTGCTCTAAACGTGAATGACCACGTCTTTCCATCAATCTTATTTAAAAAGTAAAAAAGAGCGAACTTTCCTGAATATGAACTGGGGGAAGCGCCCTCACGATTTCACCACCACCACCACCACCACCACCACCCCGGAATCAATGGGGCTTATTGATTTCCAGGCGACTGTGTTCCTGTGACCCAGCAGAGGAGGAGGAGGAGGCTGGTGTCCAAGCTCGTCCGTCCGTAAGGCTAGACTAGTTTATTTCCTTAATTCGGTGTAATGTCCTTAAACCGGTGGCTCCCGGAAGAGAAACGACACTGATCGATGAGGGCCGGACACCGAATTAAGGAAATAAAACGGGTTAGCCCTACTGAGGCTGGTCGGTGAAAGGATCCTCCAACCACCAACAGAACCTCGCTTTCTGACCGGTGAATGCGGACCACTCACATTTTACCTGGCTGTCATCTTTCGCTATGCCCTCAAAACATTGCCCCCTTGTAGCAGAGGAAGGCTTGATGATGAGTGCCTTCCAAATGCCTTTGGGCTCCCTGGCGGTCATGTACTGGGGATTGTGCAGGCGGTAGCGCATAAACCATGTGAAGAGCCACCGGAGTTCAGCTCTGTGTGTGTGTGTGTGTGTGTGTGTGTGTGTGTGTGTGTGTGTGTGTGTGTGTGTGTGTGTGTGTGTGTGTGTGTGTGTGTGTGATCCAGCAACCCATCTGGGGAGCAGCCACGCCAGTTTGTTGCCGGAAAGGGACACAGGTCCCTGCCTCACCTTAGAGGCGAGCGCGTTTGGCCCGGCAGAAGGCTTGGTGGGTGGCGCCTGTAGGAGAAGGCATCCTTCGCCAGATCCGATGCCCCCTTGTCTGTCTTCCAGGTGTCTCAGGCCACTTGCTTGTGACACACCCCGCCTCTCCTTGTGGAAGCTGGGTGGAGTTATTAAGCCTTAGAAAGAAAGAAAGGAAAGGAAAAGAAGTGACTTAACAAGTTCTTTTCTTTCTTTCTTTCTTTCTTTCTTTCTTTCTTTCTTTCTTTCTTTCTTTCTTTCTTTCTTTCTTTCTTTCTTTCTTTCTTTCTTTCTTTCTTTCTTTCTTTCTAATATTTTTACCCCGCCAATGACTCCTGTTCGGTCTTCCTCTTTTTTTCTACTGCCTTCAGTTGTTATTCACCTAATCATCGCTTCCATTGAATCCGGTCTTCTTATAACGTGTCCGAAGTGCTTTTGTCATGTTTAATTCTAGAGCAAATTCTGGCTTGGTTTGACCCAGAACCCCTGGCAGCTTAATTCCCTAAAGTTTAGCCTAATCCTTAACAAAATAAAAATAAAACAGTCAACAACCAGCTGATACATAATGTCCTTGCAAGTGCCCTAACTAATGACAGCAGGTTCTGCATTTTCTTAATAGTAGCCCACGAAGTCTGTCCCCCCCCGCCCCCGCCAACTAGGACTGTCCTGTCATCTCACTCCTTACAATCCAGTCGATGGAGGCAGCTCTCTCGAATTAGGGAATCCAGCACTGTGATCTGGAGACGGAGGCTGGGATTAATCAAGAAAGCCCCGAATCCGAAACCCGCTCTCCTGGCGTCTCTCCCTCCTCACCCCTTCCCCAGCCGCCCGCCCTCCACGCAGGTCTTCGGAAGGGGCGCCCGCCTGGTGTCAAACCCGCGGATGGTGGGAAACGCTTCCGCGCGTTTGGCTGCAACAAGCACCCAATTTGTCGGTGTCTTGCCCCCTACTCCACCCGGGCAGGGCCACCTCCTCTCCTTTCCTCTCTTCCTCCCCCCTCCCTCCCCTCCCCCGCCCTCAGGTGTGCCCCCACCCCCACCCCGTTCCACGTCGCTGCTGCTCCAGTTGCGTCTGTGCTTTGTCAATACTCTGAAAGATTTGACATTTTCAACAATCTGTAAATATTCCCCTTTCGGGCTGCGCACGTGTGGGTGGGTACATGTGTTTAATTGTACAAGACGCTTGTTTTCGCTTTAGGTTTGGGATCTGGTCAACTTCAACAAAGGAAAGAAAGAAAGAAAGAAAGAAAGAAAGAAAGAAAGAAAGAAAGAAAGAAAGAAAGAAAGAAAGAAAGAAAGAAAGAAAGAAAGAAAGAAAGAAAGAAAGAAAGAAAGAAAGAGTTTTATGGCAGCAACAAGTTGATAAAATTGGGACTTAAGCTTTCGACAGGGAAATATTGCATTAAAGTGGAGCAGACGGTATTGCGGTGTAAGGACGTACGGTATTGCGGTGCAATCCGAGGTTTAAAAACTCACTTGTTTTGGATTCATCAGTCTCGTGAAAAAGAAGCTGCTTTCAAGGACTGACCCCGAGGTAGGGAATGGAGAAGTCTAAGAGATCCCGATGAACGGAGATGTATGGAAAGAATTAGGAAAATTGGTTCAGGATTAGGCAAACGCAAGAGTAAGGCGATACATTCATTTATTGAACCTCTAGTAGGAACCGCAAGCTTTCCTGCGTAAACCTCACTTCTTTAGGCTGGTCAGACACCACCCCTTCGCGGATAGTGCAGGACGCCAGGTGTTCAAGTGGAGCTCCGATACCCGCGAAGATCAAAGGGAAACAGCTTTACGTCCCATCTTACCCCTTCGCCTGGGTAAGAGGTGGCTGGAGCCACGTGCGGAGCAGGTGTGCTCTGGTGCCCAGGGAATCAATCCAGTGGGAGTCCTTCTGGATTTCATGAGCCTGAGACCGTCTCCCTGAGGACGGTCCTATAGGTCAGTGAAGGAGAACCTTTAGAGACCAAGTATGCAAACTGCGATTCCAAACCCAGTAATTTTTCACAAAGTCCCAATACAGCAATTAAACCTGACTACAGGTGGCTTTGAAGGGGTGGTGCGGGTGCCCACAGAAAGGGCTCGGAGTGCCACCTTTGGCACCCGTGCCATAGGTTCGTCAACACTGCTATAGGTCTTGATGCCAAGGAGGGTTTGAACTGGGGCGCAGGGGGATAGACTGGCACCCTTGACAAACGGGCAGCGGTCCCCAAAAAGTGGGACGGATCGCCCACGCGTTTGTGAACACTACACGCTGACGCCGAGCCTCCGCACCTGGTAGCGTCTCGGATTGGCCCAAATTCCAAGTGTCAAGGAGGACTCCTTTCCTCTGTGTGCTGCTAAAGTCTCCCTTCACTTTAGTTTAATTTACTGTATCTTAGCTTCATTTAGACTCTTCAGTTTAGATATTAAAGATGCTGTCTTTCGGAAAGACGTCTTTCAGGAAGAGGTCTCAAGATGCATATTTCGGGAAGAAAGACAACACGAGCTGGACAGGCCACACAAGTCACTCCAGCGCTGTTGCGTTTCTTTAAAAGAGTGATTTTAAAACCCTGGGCAGCGAAGGCACTGCCAAGACCAACCCGTTTTACCTGTAACGCGTATTTCGGAAGCTAAGCAGGGTCGGCCCTGGTTAGTACTTGGATGGGAGACACCCCCCTCCCCCAGGGAATACCAGGTGCAGTTGGCGCCTGGAGTAGGAATTGGCAAGCCACTCCAGGATTCCTGCCAAGAAAACTCACAAAGAGTCGGTCACGACACACAACACACAACACACACACACACACACACACACACACACACACACACACACACACACACACACACACACACACACACACACGAAAGCCAAAGTCCAGGGACGCTTAGGCCAAAACAGAATTTGCTAGCCTTTGAGACGCATCAGGATTCACCAGCAAGGAGGGCTGCTCTCCCACTCTGTACTGGGAAAACTCTCTTCGTCTCCCTCTCTCAGAACCCAAATGCGGCTTCTGGAGGCCCTTTCCTGAGAGAGAAACTGGTGTGGCGCCAAGGACGAATTGGAGTAGAGACCTGGTCCCTCCTTCTCCAGTTCCCTCCTACCCACGGCCTGAACCTGCCGCCCCCCCCCGCCCCAATACTGATGGGTGCCGCGATTGCCCAAAGGTTGCTGAGAAAACAAGCGAGCGCGGCAGCCCCCCCCTTCCTGTGGATTGGAACCAGCCGCTGACTATCCTGCAGCACTAGGGGTGGCATCATCGCCTCCTGTCCTCTCAGCCCTTGGCCTTCTGAAAAAACGGCCCTCTTTCTTGCCCCAGTGATTGTTCAAAGACCCTTTGATTCCAGCCAAGCCGCGCCGACTTGGGGAGGGCGGAACAGGAGAGACCGGACAAGCAGAGGCACGTGAGGAACTTCCCTGTCCGGGGTTGGAGCCTTGAATCCTCACCTAACTTTTTCACGTAAAGATTAAAAGTGGGGATGTTATCTAGAAGGAACCCTGTATGGCGTTTTCACTCCTCCGGTCCAACGTTTAGTTAAAAGTGTTCGGACTAGGTAGAACCAGGTTCAAATCTGCCCTGCGGCATCACCGGCTGAACCCTCTGCTTTGCCCACTTCCTCAGGGCTGCTGTGAGGAAGCCTGCTGCCTTGAGTTTCTGGGAGGGGAAATTTATTTATTTATTTATTTATTTATTTATTTATTTATTTATTATTATTATTATTATTATTATTATTATTATTATTATTATTATTATTATTATTATTATTATTATTATTATTAATAATAATAATAATAATAATAATAATAATAATAATAATAATAATAATAATAATAATAATAATAATAATAATAATAATAATAATAAGGAAGCCCAGCAGGTGCACCTTTCCTCCCAGGAAGAAACTCACTGGAGGTGATGATGATGGTGGTCTTAAGGCGGAGGGGCCTTTCTCAGTCTGCAGCCTTCCATATGGACGGGGCTGCAGCTCCCATCCTGTAAGAGTCACCTGGAGCTCGACAGCGACTGGGTGGCCCACAGCAGACGACCAGTGGGCATGTCCGCGCTGGCACCCAGGACCCCGCTGATTGCGGGCGGGTACGTCTCCTGAGGGGCTCAGGTTGCCCAGCCTCCTTCGCGTCACTCTCCTCCCCACCCCCCACCCACCCCCAGGCAGGGGCAACAAGGAGTCCCAAAAGCCCTACGGAGGTTGGGGAGGCGCCGGGCCAAGGGCGGCGGGGGGGAAGGGGGGGCAAAGAGAGCGAGAGCGGGGGGGTGCGGGGGCAGGAGGAACTCGGAGGGGAAGTCTGGGGCGTGGGGGGGGGAGAGTCGTTTGGAAGGGTCCGCCTGCCTGAAGCGGGCCGAGATGGCTACACAGCGACTCAGGAGCCGCAAAGCTCCGCCGGCGCTCCGAGCGGGCGACCGGGACACACACGCACACACCTCAGGCATCCCCGCGCCCTCACCCTCGCCAGCGGGAGATGTGGCCAAGGGGACCGCCGACCGCTCCAGCCTCGGCCCTGGGTCCGCCGGGGGCAGGTCCCAAGTCGCTCCGCTCTCTTGAAGCTGTGCGGCAGAGGGCGACCCCCTTCAGTCCCTCATCCCCCCCCCTCTCTGTGGCAAAGAATCCCGTCTAGGGTTCCTTTTGTTGACAGCTCTGTTTCGGGTCTGCGACTTGCCCCGGGTGCTGCCCCTGAGGTGCCACCTTCGCTTGGACAGGCCGGTTTCCATCCCAGCCTACGAAACCCATGTTCTCCAAGGAATGCTCTCCCCACCTTGGGAGCGCTCCCTACAGGCTAACATTTTGTTTGCAGGAACCAGAACACTCAACGCCCCACTGAGGATTGGGCAGGAGCTTAAAAATACAACCCGGGGGTTTGGTTTCTCATCTGAAAGAACCTGGCAGTCCCTTTTTTGTTCAAGGTCTCTTGCCTTCTGTGTTTCTAGAACAGTGATGGCGAACCTTTTAGAGACCAAGTGCCCAAACTGCGATTCAAAAACCGCTATTTTTTCGCAAAGTGCCAATACAGCAATTGAACCTGAATACAGGTGGCTGTGAAGAAGGGGTGATGTCGGGTGCCCACAAAAATGGCTCCAAGTGCCACCTTTGGCACCCGTGTCATAGGTTCACCAACACTGATCTAGAAGGAAAGAATTTGCAAAACCAGCTCCGTTCTCTGTGCATCATCATGGTCCTAGAAAAGGTCATCCTATTTCTACTTAACATTTATTAAGCTGGATGGTCTAGAATCATAGAACAACTGAATTGGAAGGTGCCTGTGAGGCCCTTGCGCTCAGTCCTCTGCTCAATGCAGGAATCCAAATCAAAACAAAGCTGACAGATTGTCCAGTTTTCTCTTGGATGCCTCCAGTGCTGGAGCGCTCACCAGCTCCAGAGGTCATTGGTTCCATTGTCATCTGGTGCTTCAACCCATCCTCCATGATTTCAAGAAAAATACTGGACAGTGGTGATCTGTGACTGTGATCTCTTCAGCCAGTTCCTTCAATAACCTATACAGCCCCAAGGATCTGAACTCATTTAAAGCAGTAAGGTTCTCCTTGACTATTTGTTTATCAATCTCAGGCTGCAATCCCATCCTGTCCCTTTGTACTTTACATTTGCCTGGAGGAGCATCAACTGTCTTTTGGGAGAAGACCAAGCTGAAGGAGGAATTGAGCACATCTGCAATAAAATGGGCGTAGGATCTAGCAAAAGTTCCACTACCTTCAATAGTTTGAGGTCACTCAACAAGAGCTGTGTGCATTTTGACTGCATTCCTTAGAGGGGTTCAGATCCAAGACACGTGTAAAGCATGGTCTCAGCCATTAACTTTCATAAACAGGGTGAATGCTCTCTAGCAGAGTGATGCTTCTTTTGGCCAAGCGCTATGATGTTCTGTTCTCCAGTGACGTTTCTGTTTGGAGTGTGGACTCTCCTCTGTGATTCAATCTAGTAAGCCACCAAGTTTGTGATTCACAGAGACCACAAAGCGGAAGAAGAAGAAGAAGAAGAAGAAGAAGAAGAAGAAGAAGAAGAAGAAGAAGAAGAAGAAGAAGAAGAAGAAGAAGAAGAAGAAGAAGAAGAAGAAGAAGCTTACCTGTAACTGTGGTTTTTCAAGTCCTCATCCATGAAGCCACACAACCCACCCTCCTCCATTCTGTTTGCCCCACCTATTCTAGGTTCTTGGGAGATGGAGGGAGGGAGATTGAAGGAAAACTGTTGGTCACTTTGGGCACACATACACACAGCATAAAGAGAGAGGGGGGAACCTGTTTTGTAGAACATTCTGACCAGGCTTTGCTGCAGACACAGAAACCCAATTGTGTGAATTTACAGATAACCAATCATAGAAGCACATTTAAAAGGTAAGCATTTAACCTGTTCCATTGTGACCTTCAGAACTAACAAATGCATTTGGGTCTGAGCTTTCATGGACTACAATTCACTTCTACAGGTACATGGAGCACAGCAGCTAAATACCATGGACTGGACTTCATGAAAGTTAACATAAGAGCATAAGAAAAGCCATGTTGGATCAGGCCAAAGGCCCATCTAGTCCAGCTTCCTGTATCTCACAGTGGTCCCACCAGATGCATCTGAGAGCGCACAAGACTAGATATCTGTCTCCTGATACCACTCCCCTGCATCTGGCCCTTGAAGTACCCTGGTTTTAAGCCTGGATATTACAGATCTCCATCATGGTTTGTAACCTGTGATGGACTTCTCCTCCAGGAATCTGTCCAATCCCCTTTTGAAGGCACCCAGGCTAGATGCCATCACCACATCTTGTGCAGGGAGTTCCACAGATTAACAACACACAGGGTAAAAAAAATATTTTGTCTGTTCTTACTCTCCCAGCCCTCAATTTGAGTGGATGTACCCTAGTTCTGGTATTTTGTGAGAGGGAGAAGAGCGTCCCTCTATCCACTTTATTCATGCTCTGCACTATTTTGTACGCCTCAGTCATATCCCCCCACAGGTGCCTTTTTTCTAGACTAAAGAGCCCCAAATGTTTTAGCTTTTCCTCATAAGGGAGGTGCTCCAGCCCAGTAATCATTTTAGTCACTCTCTTCTGCACCTTTTCCAGTTCCACTATGTCTTTTCTGAGATGCAGTGACCAGAATTGTACACAATACTCCAGGTGCGGCCTTACTATTGTTTTGTGCAATGGAATTATAATGTTGGCTGTTCACATCCTTTATAATGATGCCAAGTTCACACTGGCACTGATTAATCTTCAAGATGCCACAACATATTGTTTTGTTTTGTTTTTATTTTGGTTTGGTGGTTGATTTGTCTTTGCTCTGCAGTGCTCAGATTATGGGGTGATGGAGCCAGAGAGCTGAATCAAATCCACATGGCTGCTGCCCAGTGTTATGTCCCGCTCATAACAAGGATAGCTGCTGCCCATTATGGTCAGTAGTGCAGAAGGTGTGTTGTCAAAATCGAGGCTGATAATCTACCTGCCAGCGCTTCACTCTTCTCCATCACCTCCTGCAACCCAGAATGTGATGAAGCTAGCAGTTGGGCAAGAAGGAAGCATAGTTCAAAGGTCATAATCCTCTGACCTTCTTAGAGGAATCAGCAGGAGTGAGTTGGATAGCCAGGCATGGCCTCAGTCTGAGCTGGGATGCTGTCACAGTGGACCTAATGGATAGTCACTCAAACAACAAAGTAACAGGCCATCAGGAAAGCTAATGGCTCTCCCTTCTCATCCTTCCCTGGTGTTTGTACCACTTTGCTTGGCTCAGAGCTCTGCTTCCTCAAGGCATATGGGATGTTGTTGCTATGGAGATGATGGCACCCTTTCTCAGCTCAGGACCTGTTGGGCTATTGTGAGTCTCTTTAGGCTATTAAGGTCTCTATCACCTGAGAGTGAGGGCTTGGCCACACTCTTGATTTGAATCAATCTCTCCCCCAATGTTTTTGAGAGCAAATGAAAGTCACCATGAGTTTTGTTTCTCTTGTGTTGTTCTTGTGTCATGGCAGTCGTGACCGACTCTTCATGACCCGTTGTCCATGGAGTTTTCTTGGCAGGAATAGGCATAGGCTTATGGAAACTAAACTTTCAGGTACTTGTTGTATTGGCCAAAGAACATGGAGGGGCAGCCATGGAAGCCCCTGGTACCTGTCCACAAGGTCAAGGAGTTGCTGGTGGGTTGAGAGAAAGAGAAACAGAAAGAGTGTGGAGGCAGGGAGGGATGAAGGTCACCCTGTTTGGCCTCAAGACAATGATAAGTCAGGTGGGCAGGTGGAGGAGGCACAAAGCAAGGCACGTGGCCCCTCTTTTGTGCAATAGGGTGGACAGAGAAGGGGAACCCTTTTGGCCTCTGCCTTCCCAGGAGGCCACCAGCAGGACAGAGGTGGTGGCGTCACAGTGGCACCAGGTAAGGAGGGAGACTTGGAAGAGGGGTCAAAAGGATGCCAAAACCAGGAAGGAATCCCAGTGGGCCTGGAATAATTTTGACAAAAAAGAAGGAATTATATAGAGATAGAGCGAGCACAGAGGTGGGTTGCATCATTT
Organism: Phrynocephalus guinanensis; assembly: GCA_037367245.1. Classification (NCBI taxonomy): domain Eukaryota; kingdom Metazoa; phylum Chordata; class Lepidosauria; order Squamata; family Agamidae; genus Phrynocephalus; species Phrynocephalus guinanensis. Next base: position 21,427,374 of record CM074732.1, on the reverse strand, counting down.
GGTTTGCAGGAGTCTGCACTCCTCCTCCTCCTACATAATAATAATAATAATAATAATAATAATAATAATAATAATAATAATAATAATAATAATAATAATAATAATAATAATAATAATATTATTATTATTATTATTATTATTATTATTATTATTATTATTATTATTATTATTATTATTATTATTTGGAAGCAAATAACATCATGCCAGTAGAGCAGAAAGGGAACAAACAGGGAAGTAGAGGCACAAAAGATCAGTTACTCATTTATAAAATGATCCTAGAGAATTGTAAAGCCCGGAAAACTAATTTATATATGACTTGGATTTACTATAAAAACGCCTTTGACTCAGTACCGCATAGTTGGATTATTAAGTGCCTGGATGCCATTGGAATATGTAAAAGTATTAGTGCCCTAATTGAAAATGCAATGAAGAACTGGAAAACAGAATTGTTTGTCAGGGACGAAAGCTATGGATTGGTTAGCATTAAACGAGGGATTTTTCAAGGTGACTCGTTGTTACCTCTCCTATTTACTATTGCCCTGATTCCCCTCTCAATAATTTTGCAGAAGACAAATTTAGGGTGCCAAACTGCTAAAAATTGAGGGAAATTTTCTCATTTATTGTATATGGATGACTTAAAGTTGTATGGAAAATCAGAAACTGAAATACACTCACTGACCAACACAGCCCGAATTTTCAGTACTGATGTTAGTATTGAGTTTGGACTAAACAAATGTGCCACAGTGGCACTGAGAAAAGGAAAAATCATTTAGAGTGAAGGAATTGAAATGCCAAATGGACAAGCTATTAAGTATCATCAGTCTGAAGCCTATAAATATCTGGGCATACTGCAATTAGATAATATCAAGCATGGTCAAGTGAAAAATGTGGTCAGTAAAGAATATATCCAAAGGGTCAGAAAAGTATTAAAAAGTAAGCTGAATGGTGATAACACCATCAAAGCCATTAACAGCTGGGCCATACTGGTCATCAGGTATACCGCTGGCATTATAAACTGGACTCAGACAGAGCTAGAAAGTCTAGATAGGAAAACAAGAAAACTTATGACCATTCACTATGCATTACATCCACACAGTGATGTTGACAGGCTGTATTTACCTAGAAAATTAGGTGGAAGAGTTCTTCTGCAAGTGAAGCAGACAGTTGAAGAAGAGAAGCATGCATTGGCAGATTATGTAAAAAATAGTACAGAGCCAGCATTATTGGAGGTTAAGAACAGGGAGGTGTTTAAATTAAAGCAAACAAAGGGTAAATGCAGGAAAACAAGGATGCAAATACGAGCTGATAGCTGGCATAATAAAGCGCTGCATGGGCAGTTCCTCGAAAAAGTCAAAGGAAAAGTAGATAAGGAAAAGACCTGGTTATGGCTCACCAATGGAACACTGAAAAAAGAGACAGAGGCCCTGATTTTTGCAGCTCAAGAGCAAGCTATCAGAACAAATGCAATTATGGCACAAATAGAAAAATCAGCTGAGTCCCCTACATGTGGACTCTGCAAAGAGGCAGATGAAACTATCAACCATATATTGAGCTGTTGCAAGAAAATTGCTCAGACTGATTGCAAACAGCATCATAATGTAGTGGCTCAAATGGTCCACTGGAATTTGTGTCAGAACTATCATCTGTCCATAACAAAGAACTGGTGGGACCATAAGCCTGAAAAAGTGACGGAAGATGAGCATGCAAAATTACTTTGAGACTTCCGAATACAGACAGACAGGGCTTTGGAGCATAATACCCCTGATATTGTGGTTGTGGAGAAGAAAAAAGTGTGGATCATTGATGTTGCTATACCAGGTGATAGTAGAGTCAGTAAGAAACAACTTGAAAAAATTACCCGATATCAGGATCTGAAAATTGAACTTCAGAGACTCTGGCATAAACTGGTACAGGTGGTCTCAGTGATAATTGGCAAGCTGGGTGCAGTGCCTAAAGAGCTAAGCAAGTATTTAGAAGAAATTGGAGTTGACAAAGTCACCATCAGCAGTCAGATGCAGAAAGCTGCCTTACTGGGATCTGCTCGCATAATTCGCCGATACATCACTGAGTCCTAAACGCTTCGGAAGCATTCAACTAGTGATTGGTAATACAAAATCCAGCTGTGTGGTTAATAATAATAATAATAATAATAATAATAATAATAATAATAATAATAATAATAATAATAATAATAATAATAATAATAATAATATCTATTATCCACTATCCAGGCCTGGGAATAGAAGTTTACAGGAAACCCACCCACACAGATCAGTACTGATTGTTTGACTCCCACGACCCATTACAACACAAATTAGGAATCATCAGGGCCCTAAACCACAGAGCAGAGAGCATCCCCACCTCCACAGAAGCCAAGAAGAAGGAAGACAGGCACCTGAAGACAGCACTGAAGGCCCGTGGATATTCAAAGAGGGCCTTCAACAAAGCAGTGTCCCAACCCAGAAGAACAATGTATTAGCCTGAGAACCAAAGGCAATGGAAGAACCTGGTTATTCCTTATATGGCTGGTATTTCTAAAAGTGCAAAAGGATTTTTGGCAAACACCACATACCTGCTTACTTTAAACCCACAAACACACTAAGGCAGAGACTCATCCATCCAAAAGACCAGACACCAAAACACAAGAGGAGCCATATGGTATATGCAGTCCAACGCAGTGAGAAGTGTGCACAGGTCTACATTGGAGAAACCAAACAGCCACTAAACAGGAGGATGGCCCAGCACAGGAGGGGGAACAGCTCAGGACCAGAATCAGTGGTGTACCTTCATCTGAAGGACAAAAGGCACTCATTCAAAGATGAGGATGTACACATATTAGACAGAGAAGATAGATGGTTCAAGAAAGGAGTCAGGGAAGTCATTCATGTGTGTATTTAAAATCCCTCTTTCAACAAGGGTAGGGGACTTAGGCACAATCTGTCTCCCACTTACTATGCTGTCTTTTCATCGATACCCAGACAAATCAGAAGCACTTCACACTTCTACTAGGAAGGCTGCTGTTAATAATCCATACATAATGGGTGTTGGGAAGGGTTGCATAGGGGTGACTTTCACACAGCCCAGGCCATTGTACATCTAACAAGCCTATTCATGCCATTGTCTACTTAATGGGCCTAATCAGGCCACTGTCCACCTAATGAGCCTGTTTAGCCCAGGGTGAACTATAAATTGGAAGCCTCACACCAACTTCTCTCAGACTGACAAATTTACTTGGATGAGTAGTGAAACTTTTTGATTTCACAAAAAAAAGTTGAATTGCCATGACTCAGCTTCTGGATAACCTCACCTGGATGACCAAGAATCTTCACAGACATACTTCAAACGAAAGTATTTATTTATTTATTTATTTATTTATTTATTTATTTATTTATTTATTTATTTATTTATTATTTATTTGTTTATTTATTTATTTATTTGTTTGTTTGTTTGTTTCCTGCCTTTCCCCCTAAAAGGACCCAAGGCAGCTTACATATTAAAACAGTATTTAAAAACTAAAAATAAGAGCTAAACAGATGTTTAAAAAGAATTAAACAAGTATTTTATTAAAACACTGCTATGAACAATATTAAAGCATGCTTCAAACAGAACATGTTTACCATGGCAAAGGCATTTACATATGCTGAAACAAGTCAAAACAAATTGTCTTTGCATTTGTGTTATAATAAAAAGCCTCCGTGAAGCTCTTTAGAATCTCTCACTAGTTTGCTAAAATGCTCGACTCCCCCACGTAATATGTAGCCAGGAACTGATAAGTCAGTTTTAATAACGCTCACGCCAATTCAGCTGCAGTTCTTATTATTGCCAGTGTGACCAAGCCCTAGCTCAAGTGCCTTATGACTGACTGTCTTGTTCAGTTTTTCTCCGGCTGCTGGACAAAAGGTCTCTGGAAATGCCCGGCTTTGTCTGTTATGCAGCAATGCCACTACAGCACTGATGAGGATCCTGTCTTGAAATGTTCAACTGATCTGTTGACAAATGTTATGTTGCCTTAAACTTCTGAAATTATTTTAATTATTTTAAATGGAGTGGATGATATTTTGTTATATGCAATGATGGGCCATCTTCTCCTCTTCCCAGAGGCTGGACAGGAGGCAGCTCTAAACAAGGTTGAGTCGGATCTAAACTGGCTTCAGCGAATGTATCCTCTTACCCTCGTTGCACCCCCCCCTGTTTTTCTGGAAGAGTCAGATACAGCGATCCCACACATTTCAGTTCTCTGAGTGATCCAAGGATACCATCTGTCTGAATTTTATGTATGTTATGATTTCTTGGTCTTTATCCATTCATTTTCATATTTCTTGGCCATCCTCTTGGTCCAAGGAATTCTGAACATCCTGCAATAAACCCACATTCTGCATGATCTCACCATTTTATGTCACAGTCTGTGTTGAACTCCATGGTTTCATGCTGTACAGTAGAAAAGACAGCATCTCACAAGGCACATACTCAACTTCAATTTTTGATGCCTATTATAATTCTACATCTCATGTCTATCTTTATTGCTTGACTATAAACCCCACTGTTCATTCATCCAAATGCCGTTCCATATATTTGCCAACATGATCTACATTTCATGTTGGATCTTTCACTGCATTTCTTCAGGTGTTTGTGTTTGTTTGTTTGTTTGTTTGTTTGTTTGCAGATTACTATGAACTAATTTCTGCTTATTAGGGATGTGCCATTAATTTTATTGGGAGGGGTTTAAATCACAAATTCCAGAATTCTGTTATCTGTGAGTCCCGCCCGAAAGATGGGCACTTACTAACTCTAAAATATGACTCACCTGGAAGAAAGGCCACATCCAGCAGAGTTAGCCTCTTCTTCAAAAAGGAATTTCCCAACAATCACTGGGACAGCTTTCCTTCTTTAACAGGAGGTCGTGCGGAGCTAGTCCTAATGTTGACCCATGATGCCATCCATCTTAGGGCGTTTATACACGACCCCTAAACTCCGGGGCAAATGGCTGCAAGGTCCAGACCTTAAAAATGTTTACCCACCAGCTCCGGAGTTTGCAGACAATTAAGTGCGACCCCGCCCACTTTAGCGCGACCCAGCGCACTTTTCTTGTACCTTCTCTTTGGAGGTGAAAAATCTTTGATGCGGTGCAACGATAGTGAGTGCGGGGCTCTCCTCGCTTCTGTTTGTTGTTTTTTGGCTCCCGCCCCTTTAAGAGCTACTTTTACGGAGACAAGAGGCAGAACAAGGTGAGCGGCATGCTTTTCTTTCTCTTTTTCTCCCTCCCCTCACGCAGCCAGCAGCCAGGAAGTGCGGAGGGGGTGGGGACACAGGAAGAGCGACGAACCCCTAAGATCTCTAGTCTGAATTTAAGTGGCCAGCGGATCTTAGGGGTCGTGTAAAAAGGCCCTTAGGCCCTTCTCACAGGAAAGCCAGATTCCGAGACAGAAAGAATTCTGAGATTTTTGGACAGACAGACAGACAGACAGACCAACCAACCAACAAACAAAAACACATCCCTGCTTCTGATTCTTATGGGTGGACCAAAAAAAAAAGAAAAGGAAAACAGTTGAATTTCCCTTTTCCCTATTCTGGGACCAAATTAAGAAATTCAGATTTGGGATTGTTTCAGTATGGGTCAGTTTGGATCCAGGTCAAAAGTTAGAAAATCTAATATTCATGGTGTCTGTTGATTTGCAGTGCAAAACCAAAACAGCCATAGTTTTAGTATCCCTCACCCCAATAAGTGCATGAAATTTGGAAATGTTATAGAGAGCATTATCCTTGCCAAATTACTGACACAGTTCAACCATCATCAGATGTTTAATAAATTTATTTGACTTTGTGTTAATCTTCTGGAATTTTACAGATCTTCTCTTTGCTGCAGTGCTGCTTCCAGCTGTATTGATACTTTTCATTTGGATACTGCCATTTCTTAGAACGGTTTTAAAAGGTTGGTCTTTTGAAAAGCAGAGGACATCACGGTTTGCCTACAACAGAGGTAACAGTGATTTATCAAAGATAGAAGACCAGATATAGAAATTTATTCAAGTGTAATCTTTTTCAGTGGGGCCAGTGTGCATGCAGACATTTTGCAATCCTGTCTGTGCATGACTACTGAGAAGTAACTGTATTTTCCCCGTCTATAAGACACCTCCATGTATAAGACGCCCCCAACTTTTCCAACCCCAAATTACAGTTTCACAGCCTCAAGGGACCTGGCGGGCACTCAGGAAGCCATTAGCCCCTGGACGTACAGTCCTCAGTGGGGCAGGGGACCCAGCATGGAAGCCAGGGCCATAGTGAACATATTCTAGATCAGTGGTGGCCAAACTTTGGCCCTCCAGATGTTTTGGACAACAACTCCCAGAATTCCAAGCCTCTATCGCCAATGACAAAGGAATGTGGGAGTTGTATTCCAAAACATCTGGAGGGCCAAAGTTTGGCCACCACTGGTCTAGATGAACCTGAGCACAGGCAAGGTCTCAACCAAATAAGTAGGTTGAATTGACTTCATGAGAAGCATTGCTTTTGAAGCCGAACAATAAACACTACTTTTAAAAAAGCTCTTTTGTTTACAACTGATTGCATCTTTGTTTATTTTAATCATGGCCAGTTTCAATCTGTCTTATCTGTGTCACACTTTTTATGTTGTTCTGTTGTCACCCTGTCTCTTTTACTTTAAATTATGATTATTAAAATGTATGCATAACTTTAATGCACACTGCCCTGAAAACCTGCATACAGGGAGGGCTCAAAATACTGGAAACAAACAATTAGATTAGAAACCAATGAAAAATTGTCAGTTTGTTTCTGTGGCTGAACTACTGCGGAATCAATACTCCACCAGTGTTCTCATGAGCTGTTTGGGGCTGTTCAGTGTAACTAGGCAATACAGGAATAAGAAAAGCAGGCTGCTCGGTCATATACGGAAGTCAAATGAATGGGCAGCTCTTTTGGTTATGAACTTTGGGCTACAGTTTAGCTGAACCAGAGCAGAGTTCCATAGTACCAACATGAAAGGGCTTTCCCTGGGAATTTTATCACGTGAATTCTGTTATGCTAGAATGAGATGACTGAAGTTCCAAAAAAGGGGTGTGTGAGAGTAGAATTCTGCTTCACACTTTCTTCTTTGTGTGCATTTCTTTTTTAAAAACATCAGGTTCTAGAGCAATGATGGTGAACTTTTTAGAGACCGGGGACCCAAACTGCGATTCAAAACTCACTAATTTTTCGCCAAGTGCCAACACAGCCATTTAACCTGAATCCAGGGGTCTCTGAAGGGGGCGATGTCGGGTGCCTGCAGAAAGGGCTCCGAGTGCCACCTTTGGCACCCATGCCAAAGGTTCGTCAACACTGCTCTAGAGCATAACACAAGAGATTTGATTTAAAACAGTGATGGATTTCCCTGATACTGAGGACGAAACAACATTCAGAAAGGGGAGATGTCCTCCAACATTGCCAAGTATGTCTGGGAAAAAAGAAAGAACGAAAGCGGTGAGTAGTTTATCTCAGTCCTTCCACAGCAAGGAGGAGGGAACATGTGGCCCTCCAACTTTTTAAAACTGCAATTCCCATCATGTCTCAGCAATGGTTCGACTGGTTAGAACAGGCGGGAGTTATAGAATATGTATAAAAGCCCCTTTGGCTCTGTATCTGGAAAAATGTCTTCCACTCTGAAGGTCCACCTTTTTAGTGCATCATCAACTACAGACGGCATCTCCATTTGTGACCCTTTCTCTGCCGGATGCCTTCTGTTATCAGATACTGTACTACGATAGTGAGAAGACTCCCTCCCCTGTCGCCAGATCAATGAGTAATGGGATTAATTATGAGATAGATGGATCAGTCCAGGGATTAATAAGGGTGTGCAAATTCATAGCATGCAGCCATTTCACAGGTGGAATGTTAATGGGTATCCTCTCCAGGCACAAGGCACATACGCAGGAGAGATTCATTCATTCTTTACTTCAAAGAATAAAGAATAAACCAATCTCTCAGCAAAGCTCCACCAAGATCCACAATCTTTACCCATTTTGATCTGCACGTGGAAAACTCTCCTGCAGGTGCACCTGTACACAGTGAGGGGTGGAAATGGTAGACATAATTACAAGTAAAGCTGGAGGAGAAAATAAAATGAAAGTTGATTTTAAATGGGCCACAGCTGGGGGGAGAATTTGACATTTCACACTTTCTTTGCAACCTATACTTGAACTCGCTTTATTTCAAATGGTTACTACTATACGTTCCTGAGATGGTTGTCTCTTGGAGTTTGGTCCCTCCACGCATTTATAACCTAAACATAATAAAAGCAAAACAGTATTATTATAACACCTTTAAGGCACCCACAGGAGCTTTGGGGGTGGGGTGGGGGTGGTGACTATGATTTTATTACATATGCTGAAAGAAGAGACTAGTTTAGCTACCTGATCAAAATTCCCTTGAGTACAACAGCCACATACTGTCTACAGCACTTTGGCTCTTACTTTAAATCCAGCTCACTTACACTTGACATACTATCTGCATACACAGTCAGACCCCTGTTGTGTTTCTCCTGGGTTGTGCCTTGCTCAAACCTATGTTTTCAGGCTCAGCTAGCTTGGCAGAAAGACCAAAGTGCCAAGCCGTTGTTGTTGCTGCTGCTGCTGTTGTTGTTGTTGTGTCCACACACAAGCAGTTTACCAAACAGCCCTGTTTCCTGCCATACTGGGATGAAGGTGGAGTTAGACACCTCTTTTTAGGAATCTTGTTTCTGACGCGCCTTCTGGCACTCGACAATAAATTGCAACCCAGCTGCAAGCACACAAATAAAACCAACCACAGACTTCCTCTGCTTGCTCCTTCCTCAAGGAGGAGTGTTTCCATATGCAGGAGCCCAGATGAACCACAGGAGCAAAAGCTCCCCATTAGAGATGGGTAATTATGCTGCGGCTTCAGGAACCTGGTGGAGCCTTTACTTCTGTTTTTGCTTTATGCTTCATCGGATATCTTTTAATCCTTGCCCTGCACGTTTGCTCCTCTGCTCCCTAGAGCTGCCCCCCCCCCCCCCACATACACACATAATAATAGTAATTCTAGAGAGGTCTTTTCTTAACAGTGGGAAGGCGGGCAGAAGCGAACTGGCCCCATCATGCTTCCCAGTGGTCTGCCAGAATATGTGGCTCTACTTTTACAAGTTGCCCTATAGTTGTGCGCACAGGTACGCATGCGCACACGCACACACACCCCTATTTACCGAGCTTCAGGAAAGTTCACACAGTAAAAAATGTTCCATGACCTTCCAAACCCCTGTTTACTCCCATAAAGTAAATACTAAGGGCAGTTGCTTCTGTTTGAAATAATGCTATTTTCAGAGTCTAGAAATCTAGTGTTCCTCACAGGGGTGTGGGGGAGCAGTGGAGGAAAGCATTCACAAATGACTGTTGTGTTATTATGGTCCATCAAAGATAAATGCAGAACTTCTCAAGTGTTATTAAGTTCACCTTCTTCCCCCTTTCCCCTTTCCCATTATATAAAGAGCATCCATGGGCTTTATTGCAGCCTTGGATGTTTTTCAGTTGGGCTGAAGAAAGGAAAGGGAAGGAAGTCTGAGGTCTATTTTTGTTCATATATTTTCAATTAAGACAATTAAGTAACCCAGGCAATGTGGCAGCTACTCGCTTCTAACAGTTTCCTCATTTCTTGCAAAGACAGTTTACTTACTGTGGTTATGACAGGCTTCCTGATCCCTTTAAAAGAAATTAGAAGCAACAGCTAATAAAGAAACAAAATAGGAGGCAGAGGGGAAAAACCAAGAATGGAAAGTCAATGGGCAAAAGCCAGAGTCCCCGTTTGCTTTCATTTAGGAACAAGCAAGGAATGCATCAGCAAGAACCTTTGCCCAAATCCTGGCATTTAAAATTAAGGGGGAAACGGGTCCTCTGCGGAAGGCAGAGAGGCTCTAATTGGGCAGGCAAGCAGGCACCCACAGAGCTCACTGGTCTTCTTTTATCCATGGATGGAGGATGGTGCTTGGGAAACATTTCCTAAATTATGCATCAGCAGCTGCTTGTCCTGGGGCGAAATCCGGTCCCCCAGGAGAGCTCTGGCTCTTTCCCCCCCTAGCTGCCCCTTTTCCTGTCTCTTCTTTCTTCGCTCCACCCTCCCCAGGGTATTTGCGGGGGGGGGGGGTTAACATGGAAGGGAACACAAGGAGTGAGCAAAACAATGGTTGGGAATTGTGCCGGGCATCTCAGTCTGCACAGTCAGCAGATGTTCACTCCCAAAGATTCTTTGGGAGAAGGCATCACCCTAAGAGGCCACCTGGGGATGGGAACTTTGTGTAAACATAAAAGGGGGGGGGACATAAAAAAGAAACCCTTTCCCTCATTTCCATGCTCTGCCCGTACTTACCAAAAGGCAGCCTCTGCGACATACAGTGGTACCTTGCATAAAGTAATTAATTCGTTCCAAATGAAATTCTGTGAAGCAAATTTTCCTTTATACAAATTTCCCATAGGAATGCATTGAAAACGGAGTAATCCTTCATCGCGACCATTTTTATGTTGTACGGATTTGCCCCGTAGGCAATTCTGTTAAGCAAATTTCCCCTATCTCTGGAATTTTTTGTGTTGTACAGATTTTATGTTATACAATCCGTTTGTTATACGAGGGTCCACTGTAAATTATTTGCAAAAGTGAAAGAAGGGTACACAAATGGGTTTTGGGGGGGGTGGGGGGGCTGTATTTTCCTCTTTTGTTAGAACTTTTCTTTCTTCATGTGCCATGTCCTCATAGAACGTTGGCAATCAGTAGCCTGAACTGGTTTCTATATAAGGCTATCCTAAACAGAGCAGCTGCTCTTATTTCAACATTGGCTTAAGTTCTTAAGCCAGCATGTTCTTCTACGCCCTGGGCCACACTTCCCATCTATTTTTCTTTGAAGGATAACTTGCAGCAGATGTTGTTTCTTATTGCGCATCATGTGTCCGAAATACTGCGGTTTTCTTCTCCTTACAGTATTGAGGATTTCTAACTTTTATTCATGCACTGTAATACAGCCACATTAGTGACTCTGGCTGTCCCAAGGGAACATCAGAATTTGTCTGTACGTCCACATAATTAAATGGAAAAATAAATGAGGCACAATACTTGATTACAGGATCTAATGAGCCTGATAATCCTTCACCAAAAATTCACTATGGGCCTTTTTACACGACCCCTAAAATCCGCTGGCCACTTAAATTCGGACCAGAGATCTTAGGGGTTCGTCACTCTTCCTGCATTCTCACCCCCTCCACACTTCCTGGCTGCTGGCTGCGTGAGGGGAGGGAGAAAAAGAGAAAGAAAAGCATGCCGCTCACCTGCTCACCTCGTTCTGCCTCTCGGCTCTGTAAAAGTAGCTCTTAAAGGGGCAGGAGCCAAAAAACAACAAACAGAAGCAAGGAGAGCCCCGCACTCACTATCCTTACACCGGATCAAATAATTTTCACCTCCAAAGAGCAGGTACCTGAAAGGTGCGCTGGGACCCGCTAAAGTGGGCGGGGTCGCACTTAATTTCCTGTTAACTCCGGAGCTGGTGGGTAAACATTTTTAAGCTCCGGAGCTGGGAGCCATTTGCCCCGGAGTTTAGGGGTCGTGTAGAAACGCCCTATGTGTACAGGCAAACCAAGGCCAGACCAGCAAGCTATATGGCCCCTGTCCAGCCATGGCCAGATCTTTTGGTGTGTTCTGGCCTCCATTCCTTACCAGGACTTTAAGTAACATGTGATCATAAATCAACAATCAAACAATAAAACCATCCGTAACAACTGTGCCTTGTTGCACAGTGGCTAAACTGCTGCACTGCAGCTATAACTGTGCTCACGCCCTAATCCCAGATAGCCGGCTCAAGGTTCACTCAGCCTTCCATCCTTCCAAGGTCAGTAAAATGACTGCCCAGCTTGCGGGGGGGGGGGGCAATGTTCAGCCTGCATAATGAAATTGTAAACTGCCCAGAGAGTGCTTTAGGTGCTATGGGCGGTTTATAAGCGGCACAGTTTTTTGACACAGAATTGCCTTGTGCTCTTAGAAGATATCTACACTATACAGTCATATACATTTGATAACAGTTTAATTCCAAACTATGAAATCCCAGCATCTGAAGTGCTTGGACACTATTCATCATCTGTTGTTGTTTTTTGCTTTTGTTTTTGAAGGAGTTTTTTTATTTAGTAAACAAAAGTAATACACAAGTGCTCCAAAATAAAATAAACTAGAATAGCTCTCAGTAGAATTTGTGCTTTTTAGCCAACTAGAGTTTTCTTGAAAAATTGCTGTGCTGACCCCATAAATGCCATATGTGTTTCTGACTGATTTCTTCCACTGCTACAAGGCATCCATAACCACATCCAAACGGTATCCAAAAGAACAGCACCAGAGAGAGGACCGTTAGCTTGAATCAAGCAAGCCATCAATCTGAGAACAGAGGTGGTTTTGATAGTCCAATATCCTGAGCAGCAAAACCTTGCATTTCACCTATTTCAAGTAGTTAGCTTCAGGAATTTGCATCTTAGGTGCTTCTAAATTTTGTGGGTTTGCTTCCAAAGGAAGGACCGTGAAGGAGTGAGCAAGGATACGTATGCAATTTGTGGCCCCATCCAGACCAGCCTGTGCTCTGGAAAAAAATGCTGCATAAATCCACTTCATTTCACCCTGGAACCAACGCTGGCCACTCCACAGCGATGATACAGATCTCATCATCAATGTTCGTCCCAACCAGCCTGTGTTAATACATTAGGAGGACTGGTCTGCCCTTGTTTGTAGTGTTCTGAATTATATATCTGAAACGCCTGGGATTTAACATTACTGTGCATGGCCTTGAAAAACAGTTTGGTGCTTCAGTTTTTCTAAGTTGTGGAAAATGGAGCCCAACCTTTTGAGAGTAAGTGTCCTTAGGATAAACGATAATAAGCAATTGTAAAGCAGGCCTGTAATGATCTGGTTTTGCTGGAAAACACAGGCACAACTAGTTTCACAATGGTCTCTGTCTTGTTTCTTATCCCGTTTTGTATTTATTATTTTATTAATTTGGTTTTATTATATTTTATTGGGCATTGCTCTTATAAACCACTTTGGGTTGGTTTGTGTGTCACACAGAAAAACACCTTCAAATGTTTCAAAATAAAATAGAATGGAATCAAATGACACAAAAAGCTAAATCTTTCTCTATTATTTATGCTCCCAGCCAATCTCTCCCCCCGTTTTAAAACCGCTGCCGCCACCACTCATCTTTGCTTGCACATAATCTAGCAAGCAAAACTGCCTTTAGACTCCTAACGTGCCAAAAGAAAACATGTTCACGTCAATAATGAAGCAAGCAGCCATCTTTTACTATCAGCTACCAGGCTGATCCCACCTTCCTAAACCAGAGGGCATGAGAGAGAGAGAGAGAGAGAGAGAGAGAGAGAGAGAGAGAGAGAGAGAGAGCGAGCAGAGGCACAAGCACAAAATAACTCTCTCCCTTCTGGACCCAAGTGGGCATCACCCACTTTGGGCGTTTATACACGACCCCTAAGCTCCGCTGCAAATGGCTGCAAGCTCCGGAGCTTAAAAATGTTTCCCCACCAGCTCCGGAGTTTGCAGACAATTAAGTGCGACCCCGCCCACCTAAGCGCAACCCAGCACACTTTTCTTGTACCTGCTCTTGGGAGGTAAAAATATTTGATGCGGATGTGCTGGGCTCTCCTCGCTTCTTTTTGTTTTTGTTTTTTGCCTCCCACCCCTTTAAGAGGAACCAGGAAGTGACCGGGGCTCCCCTGGCAGCGTCCACCAACACCGGGAGGTAAGGCTTTATTCTTCTGTCCCTTTTTTCCCTCCCTCCCGTCACGCAGCCGGCAGCCAGGAAGTGCGGAGGGGTGGAGATGCACGAAGAGCGACAAATGCCTAAGATCTCTGGTCCGAATTTAAGGGGCCAGCGGATCTTAGGGGTCGTGAAAGGCCCTTTGAGTACCTAGCTTTTGGTATGCTTTTCCTCAGTTTCTGGACCCCTTTCCTACCCACGATGTAAATCTCCCCATGGAACCCAATGGTAAATTCCTCCCAAGTGGGTGAGTTCTGTGTTGAATCTTAGCGGATCACTGGACTGATCAGAGGATTATTCAATTCTTTTTTAAAAAAACAAAGGCAAAAACTCTCTGGTTTAGGAAGGTAGGACACTGTGCTTCTGCACCTGCCACAATTCATCATGCCAGAAAATGGCCTGAGATAGGGACACAATACAATAGGACCCCAGTATCCGCTGGGCATTGGTTCCAGGCCTTCCAGTGGATAATGAAAACCGTGGATAAGAAAGAACACCAAGGAAATCCCCCAGAACTGCTATGACAGTAGCTTGCTTTATGGCTGCTGCTTGCTCATGACCTTGGGTTCAATCCCGGGTAGCAGGCTCATGGTTGACTCAGCCTTCCATCCTTCTGAGGTCAGTAAAATAAGTACCCAGCTTGCTGGGGTGGGGCAATGTGTAGCGTGCATACTGTAATTAAACTGTAAGCCACCCAGAGACTACTTGAAGTGGTATAGGGCGGAATATAAGCAGAACTTTGCTTTTTACAGCTGCTGTTTTATGACAGTAGCTTGTTTTGCAGCTGTGGGATTTTTTTCCTTTGCCAACCGTAGATAAATGAATCGGTGGATAATGAATCGGTGGATACAGGGGTCCTACTGTATTGTGTCCAGTTTGCCAGCAAGCAAAAGGATGTCAAACTGTACATAGCAAAGGGCAGAATGTTGACTGCACAAATTGCAATGGGCAAGTCGGTTTGCAGCAGTGGTTCCCAAACTTGGGTAGCCCAGGTGTTTTTGGACTGCAACTCCCAGAAATCCTGGCCAGTACAGCTGGTCTACAGGATACCCTCTTGTGCTCATTACCATTCTCACTTGTTAAATAAAAGACAAATATGCCAACTGCTTTTTGTCTGGATGAAAATTGGTTAGCTGATTAAAAGAGTCAGTTTCTGGGATTGAGTTGGCACTGATCAAAAAATCTAGTTTAAAAGTTACATTTTTTGTTTGTTTGGAGTGCCCCAATTTCTAGAGTTTCCTTGCAGAACTTGCCAGCAAAATATCTTCAATGCACTCCTCTGCTGTCATTATTCTGCAGCTGATTTTTGGAGCCCCTGCAGCAGGCACGCCAAGATCACATTTTCAAATGTACTGCTCAAGTCATAAGGACTACAAACGTGCCACCTTTTTAAACCCAAGCACTGCAGGAAGACTTTTGTGCCATTCAAATACATGTTTCCATGCCATACATGCTTCAGCAATCCCCAAATCAAAAATCAGTAAATGAATGACCAGAAGAGTTGATTGTGATTCTTGATCTATGGGCCAATATCCTGTTCAATATTTATGTATACAGAACTCTTAACCCATAGAAACTGCTGTAGCAAGTTAGTAAGATGTTGATCCCGTGCATCTTGTACATGTGTCAGAGTGCAACCGCAGCTTCCACAGCTGCAGCTCTGCACAGATGTAAGGATTAGCAGGCTGCTGATCTGGCCTGCAATGGAAATGAAGGGCATTTCAAATACCCTTTAAAGTGATTTTTCACATGCATCTGTATTAGCTGACACACACACCCATCCTAACAACGAAAAGACGTTTTTACAAAGAAAGCCAGCCCATGGGAACCCCTCAGTGATGTGAGGTCATGTTTTTTTAATCTTGCATTTGCCTTATGTTTGTGCAATAAATACTCCTGGTATGCCCTGTCAAATGCGCACACAACCAAATCCTGGAAAAAAATTCCTTTGAATAATGAATGCTAGCCACCTGTTTTTAGACAGACTGCCACTGGGCGCTGAAGGAGAACAAATTCAGGAGGGGACATCCATTGCAACTTGGTTGAATCCCCCAAAGTCTGGAGTTCAATCAAGTTGAAATCACCAGCCCCCCCTACCTCCTGAAAAAAGAAAAGTGGTTCCTTTGTCCAGGAGCGTAAGCATCAGCGGCAGGGAAAGAGGCTCCGAGGGAACACCTGCTGCAGTTCAGTGATTCCCAAAACAGAGCTCCAAGATTTCATTGGACTCCAGTCCCCATCATCCCCAGACAGAACACCAAAAGGTCTGGGATTGAGGGAGTCTCTCTCTCTCTCTCTCTCTCTCTCTCTCTCTCTCTCTCTCTCTCTCTCTCTCTCTCTGTGTGTGTGTGTGTGTGTGTGTGTGTGTGTTGTAGAAACTGTTTTCAAACAGGGACCTGAGTTTGAAAACTACTTCTGTAGTGAATAAAATAGAGCTGCAACTCTAAATATTCATGGTAAACCCCCATTGACTTCATTGCAATTATTTCTGAGAAGGCACGGGGCGGGGTGGGGGGCTGCACTCTCTGTGCAGGCCCTTCTGATTGCAGTATTTTGCATTCTAGGGAGGCATGTCCCATTTTGTGGGTTGTTCAGCTCACTCTCAGCATCGCCACACTGACCTGAGTGGAAAGGTTATCCCGTGTATCCAGCGGTTAGCAGCTGGCCAATCAGCCCAGGTGTGATGGCCGAGCTCCATTGGCCAGCCCGGCTACTGGCGAGCATGTCTCATTTGTGCAGGTGGACAAAGATGCCCCTCCCCGCACAGGGCTGGTAGGAGCCCTCATTGTACTAGGTCACCAGCTCTTGTTTTGTTTTCATCCCATTTTTGTTTTTAACTAGTTCTACTCTTAAGACTTTGGCAACTGAAGTGCAACAGTTTAGCTTTTTGGGAATGACAGTCCTGGGTGATAAAGGCTCCAGAGCAAGGAAGGTGATAGATCTACCCTCTGCCCTCTGGCAAAATCTTTTGAAAGTCGGAGAGAACACAGAGGTGAGTGTGGTGCACTGTACAGCAGGAGCTGGCCACATGGCAGAACACACAGAATAATAAAACCACTCTCACGGGTGTGATCTAGTGGCACTTTCCATCTCACTGGATAGGCAAAATAGGAGTGGTGACTGAAAAATATGAATCCTTGTTACCAGGGGTGGATTAACCATTAAGCACAATAAGCACAATAAGCAAAGCAAAAGCAAAGTGTTCTGCTTATATACCTCCCCATACCACTTCAAGTGGCCTCTGGGTGGTTTACAGTCTTTAATTACAGTTTGCAGGCTAGACATTGCCCCCCCCCGCAAGCTGGGTACTCATTTTACCAACCTCAGAAGGATGGATGGCTGAGGCAACCATGAGCCGGCTACCTGGGATTGAACCCCAGGTTGTAAGCACAGTTTTACCTGCAGTACAGGCATTTAACCACTGCGCCACGGGGCCACCTGCTAAGGGGCATCAAGGGAAGAGGGGGCACCACAGAAATTTTCCATATCCGAATTTATCAGGGTCCATGGGCCATATGGTGCAAGACTGCAAGTGGTGCTGCTGAACCAGGATCCGCAAAAAAGAGGCCCCCACATTAAATGAAAAAGTTACATCCAGATACATACAATAATAGCAAGAGCACTCAGAGAGTGTAGACCTCCGCCAAGGGTTATGAAACTGAAGGGAAACCCTCCCCCCCCAACCACCACATAAATGAAAGCAAGGGAAACGTTGTGTGCAGTCAGTTGTCCACTGAAAATGAGACTGTGCAGGGGCACTGGCAGCTCTTTCAGCATCCAGCCTGCCAGCAGGCAACAATTGGCTAGGGTGTGAGGGTAATCAGGAGAGGCCCTTCTCTCCATCCCTCCACCCTCACAGGTAGATCTCGTGGGAACCCATGAAAGGGCCTTCTCAGTTGCTGCGCCCAGACTCTGGAACTCCCTCCCACTGGAGGCCAGGATGGCCCCGCCTCTTATGTCTCTCCGGAAACAGCAAAGACCTTCCTCTTCAGGCAAGCTTTCCCTGAATGATGGACTATTATGTGTATTTTATATGAATCTATAGGATCACATAGACTTTGTGCTTATAACCACTTTCCACTTATAAACTTGTGGGATTGCATCGGCACTATGTTTTCAATGCTAGTTTCCATCACTCATAACTTTTACATGGAATTTTACTCTCTTTTTAACTGCTCGCGTTCTCTTGCAGCTTTAATGTAATGTTGTCTATTAATGTCGTAACTCATAAGATGTCCCTCAATTCCCTGTTCTCAATACTTGAATATATCTTAATTGTACTGGACTGTATATTGTCTCTCATCACTGTAAGCTGCCTTGGGTCCTTCTCCAAGGAGAAAGATGGGGTAAAAATACTCTAAGATGAATAAATTAAATAAACTGCTAACATTGTAACCTTGTGTCAGGATTTGGCCTATATGCCCCTGGTAGCTGCAGGATCAGGGCCAGCCAGACCCAGGAATTTGCCTGGTGTTTGTGGGATCAGGCCCTGGCCTGAGCATCAGCTACTGGGCTGCTCATGCGGCCCACCTGGAAGCCTGGAGGGGAAGGGCCTCTTTAAGGAGGGGTGCGCCTTCCCAAACTTTGCCTCAGCAATGTCTTCTGCTCCACCACTTGAGAAATGCATCAAAAAGTTCAAAAAGTCCAAAAACTGCTGCTGCAAAAAATGTTCAGAATGGCTCCTAAACTCGATGGAAAAAAACAACGCTCCAACACCTCCCACCCTTCCACAAACTACAAGGCTGCAATTGAATGCCTAATTTAAAAAAATGTAAACCAGGCATTCCGCTGAAAATTTTCTAAAACAGGCATCGCCATTTTCAATCATTTCTTTTCGTAAACCAAATTGTTCATTAACCGAAGCATATGTAAAAAAACAAGGTACCACTGTATACCAAAATAAACATTATTTTCCACCTTAATATAAGTTTTTTTTTAATTTTGATATATAAAAATTTATTTTATGGTTTATTATTGTTTATATTTTGAATTGCATTTTTGAATTTTATATATATACACACATACAGTGGTACCTCAATTTACGAATTTAATCTGTTCCGAATAGAGATGGGACACGAATAAAAACATGATGTTTCGTTTATCGTTTGTCGTTTGGAGGGTCCGTTTCGGTTCGTTTCCGTTTTTCGCAAATTTTTGCAAAAAAATTGTTTTCATTTTCGTTCGTTTGTTACCGTTTCGTTACCAGTTATTTCATTTTTTTTGTGATTTTTTAGCATTTAAAGCAGTTCACTGTATTGCAGTAACGGAAACGAAACGCACGACAAAATTTCCGGTGTTTCTGTTCGTTTCATTTCATTTTGGAGACAAAATCCATTTGTCAGTTCGTTGCGTAACAAAATGAAAAAACGGAAACGGAAACGGAAAATTGTTCATTTCGTGCCCATCTCTACTTCCGAATGCATGCTCTTAAGTCGAACTACTCTTAAGTCGGGGTACCTATCTAAACAACTGAAAAAATAATTTAAAAAATTTAAAAAATGAAAACAATTATTTGTAAGTCGAGCAGACCATATCTAAAAATCTTTTAAGTGCTTAGGGCCTCGAAGGGTCTTAATCTAGCCTGTTACCAGTTTGTTCAGGTTCAAAAGGAAGAATTACTTCAGCTCCAACAATTGAGGGGAAAGCTGCCAGTTTCTTCCTCCGTGGCCTCATGTTGACTGGAACCCTGCCAGCGCTCATCTGCTTCTCCTACTCGGTTAGAGGGAGTGTGTCTACATCTGTAGTCGTGTGCAGCAACAGGTGCCACAAACTATCATCACAATAGCTCAGACATTCAGGCCCTGGAGCCAAAGCCAGCCTCCTCAAACTGGACAGTCTGAAAGTGCCCGAAGCAATAAGCAGAAGTGAGAACTGTTCCTTTAAAAAAAATACTATTCACTGAGAACACAGGCCACTCTAGATTTAGTCATAATAGCTGGGGTGTCCTGGAAGATGTTGCCCCAAAAAATAACTTTCCTTGTACTTTGGACAATGTACACTAGAAAAAATATGATAAGCCAGAGAGCAGCAGGAATTTCAAATCTGATTGGATTACTGTTTATAAATAGAATTGTGTGTCGTTTGTGCTGTGTCAGGAGGAGACATATGAGACATATCAGATATATGTCCGGAGATGTATACTCATTGTCTATTGTTCTCATTCCAAAACTGCAGATGTAAATGAAGAAACTCAGAAAAACATATGATGTAGAATCCAACTGTACAAAGCAAATAACCCACCTCTAGAAGAGGGTGTCCTGGCAGTACAAATACAATTACTATTTTTAAAAAAGGAGGGAGAGGAAATGTGGAAAAGAAAAATAATGGCACTTGGGGGAAGTGGGAAGAAAGAATGCATCTGGTGGGGCCGCTGTGAGATACTGGAAGCTGGACTAGATGGGCCTTTGGCCTGATCCAGCATGGCTCTTCTTATGTTCTTATGTTCTTATGTTCTTATGTAAGAAGTGAGTGGAAAATGACAAGGGTGGTGCAAGAGCCCCAAAGGTGTTTAGCATCCCACCCCCAACCCCTTTGTTGGTCTTTCACCCATCCGGCATTCCTTCAGTTCAAGTAAACTCCCATCTGAGAGGTTTGTGGGAACTGCCTTTTTAAAAAGGCCATGTTTTGTTGGGCAATGTTACTTGAGTCGTGGTGCAGTGGTTAAGCTGCTGTACTGCAGCTATAACTGTGCTCACAACCTGGGGTTCAATCCCAGGTAGCCGGCTCAAGGTTCACTCCACCTTCCATCCTTCCGAGGTTGATAAAATGAGTACCCAGCTTGCTTGGGGGGGCAATGTGTAGCCTGCATAATTAACTTTTAAACCGCCCAGAGGGGGCTTGAAGTGCCATGTGGCAGTATCTAAGCAGCAAGGTTTTCTTTGTTCTAGAAATGGAAGGACCTCAATTAGGAGATACACAAGCAGGGACTGTTGACAAAACACTACACCTGCAAGGAAGTGACAAAGATGGGCCAAATAGGGAATTTTAATGTGTGTGCTGCTTTAAAACCCGAGTTAAACCTTTAAAAAACCCTGTTGACATGCTTTCGTTTTTAAAATCGGGACTGCCTATGTACGTCACATCCCCATATCATTCGACCTTATTCCTAATGCCAGCTCCTGTGGCCCTGTCCCAAGCTGTTCGGGTTCAAGCGTGCCATCTTGGACAACATGCCAGTGGTGCTTCAGGAGGAGCCTTGCCAGTGGAGACTGTTCAAAACAAAACAATACACCCCTCATCCTTGTACCTACGATGTGTCTGAGGAAGGAAGGTGCCACAAGGTACAACACCAGCAAAGAGTTGTGCGCCTCCTTTAATGATATTGTTGTACAATGTATCATGGTTGGAAATGATATGTTGACAGGCAAGAATTCAGAGCAAACGGAGATGTAATAACGGCTGGTGGGGACGGTTCCGTTATTGACACTGGCCCTTCACAAAGCCGTTGCTGAGGATCTAACCCAAACATCCTGGTATCCATTGAGGCAGTTAGAAGAACAGCTAGTACAATAAGCAGCTGTGTTGCTTAGTACATGCAAATATATAATGTACCGTATTTATACTAATATTACATTGTATGCATCATATGTATCCATTTGTATATTAGGTTTCAACTTTTATTGCAGGTCCTTCGGACCTTGACCTGCAGCCTCACAGGCAGCGTCTCCTCGGCCCCATCACCTTGGCCTCCTGAGCGCGTGTTACTGGACGGAGCATCATAAAGAAATGTCGTCTCAGGACCATGACTCCCATTTAGCCAGTGGAAGAAAAAGTAATATTTGTTACCATTGTTCCAGTTAGGTCTCTCCTGTGAACGGCGGGCAGAAATTCACTTTCTTTAAAAAAAAAAAAGGATTTTGGAAAAAACGGTGGACTGACTGGACTTTTGTTCTGATCAAGCAAGGCTGCTCTGGAACTGAAGACAACAAGAACTGTGACGCAAAACAGAGCTCGGCTCCAGAGGTGGGGAGTGGGTAGGCCAGCTTAACTATACCATTATATATATATATATATATATATAATGGTGCCTGCTTCATTATATATATATATATATATATATATATATATATATATATATATATAATGGTGCCTGCTTCAAGAAGAAAGAAGCCAGAACACCAGCCTGAAGATGACGAGTGAGACCTCGTCGAAACGTCGCCAAAACAACCAGATTTCTACACGGGAAGAAACCCGAATCCACCCTAACATGCATATATATATATATATATATATATATATATATATATATATATATATATATATATATATATATATATATATATATATATATATATATATATATATATATATATATATATATATATATATATATATATATATATATATATATATATATATATATATATATATATATATATATATATAATGTTTAAACAACTGTCCAAATCAGCTGTTTGAGGTACCTACTTCACTCTGAATAAATAAAAGGAAAATTACTCCTGACTCAAAAAGACAGCTGACATAAACCTAGGAGTTAAAGAAAATATGTATATAAATCTCAAATGTTTATAAACACAACAATAACATATGACTAATCACAGACAAATAAAAATAAGGTTTATTACTTCTATCTGTGATAAGTCATATGTTATTATTGTGTTTATAAATATTTTGGATTTTGTATATTTGTTTCCTTGACACTCAAGTTTATGTTGATTTCTTTACCCCAGCTAATGATAGGGTTGCCTTGGGCAATTTCTTTAAAAAATTACTTTTTACCAGTAAAAATGGCATCACTGCATTATTGTTTGGATTTTGTTTTTGATGGAGGGGGCTGTACCAAAGTCTGTGTGTCTTCCATTAAAGATGTGCCTTTAATTGTGAATAGAATTGAGTGTGCAAATTTTTTAAAATGATAGGCATCAACCTTGCATTCATTTCTAACATGCAAACTCCTTTGAGGTTTTCTAAGTAGAGTGGTTCCCCGTTGTCAACTATTTGAAGGGCTGCCCAATGGAGGGGGGTCAGGAACTGTTCTCGATCATTCCAGACTGTAGGACGTGCAACAAGGGGGGGGGGCTCAAGTGAAGAGGACGCAGCTTTCAGCTAAATATCAGGAAGAACTTCCTAACATTACAACTGTTAGAGCAGCCTGGCAATGGAACCAATTCCCTCAAAGAGGTGGTATGAGTGCTAAAACTCTGGAGGCATTCAAGAGAAATTTAGACAACCACCTGCCAGGAGTATCCTTTGCTTTGTATTCCTGGATGGAGACGGGGGTTGGAGTTGACAATCGGACAGGCCCCCTTCCAACTTCACTGTTCTATAATTCTATGACTCCCTCTCTCTGAGGGTGCCATGGGACTGTGCAGCTTGCCCAAGGCCACACAGGCTGATTGGCTCCCAGGGGGCCCAGTGGGGGAAACAGAACTTCCAACTTCTGTCTCTGCAGCCAGTTAATCCACTCACTAAGCTATTAAAAAAAAACCCTCTAAACAACAGCCGCACAAGGTGGCCAGCTATATAAGAGACCGTAACGGACTGTGGGCCATGGAGCCAGGTGCCAGTGTCTATAGTGGGGGATCGAGCGCTTGGCCTTTGGCTCTGCGGCTGTGCACCCCATTCAGGGAGCTCCACAGCAAGCTGAGCGCTTCGAAAGAGAGTTCAGCAGTGTTGGCGGACTTGACGCATTTAGTATTTTTTTCCTTTTCAGTCCAAATCTGGCCTTTCTTCTAAGCATCTCCAGCTGGTGCCTGGGGTCTTCTTCCTCCTTCTCCCACTTTGGATCATCAACATAACCCCATGAGATAGCTGCTTAGGCTAACAGCTAGTGCCTGGCCCAAGGTCACCCGTAAAGGTCAGGAGCAAGTAGGCCTTTGAACCCCTTGTCCTCCCCAACCCTGCTCTAGCACTCCCACCCCTGCAGCACTACAATCTGACTATTTCTTCTAAATACTCACTTAGCTCTTTAGGCACAGCACCCAGCGTGCCGATTACCACTGGGACCACCTGTACTGCTTTAAGCCAGAGTCTCTGAAGTTCAGTTTTCAGATCCTGATATCAGGTAATTTTTTCAAGTTGTTTCTCGGTGACTCTATTATCACCTGGTATAGCAACATCAATGATCCACACTTTTCTTCTTCTTCACAATCACAATATCCAGGGTATTATGCTCCAAAACCCTGTCTGTCTGTATTCAGAAGTCCCAAAGTAATTTTTCATGCTCATTTTCAGTCACTTTTTCATGCTTATGATCCCACCGGTTCTTTGTTATGGGTAGATTCTTCTTCTTCTTCTTCTTCTTCTTCTTCTTCTTCTTCTTCTTCTTCTATTATTATTATTATTATTATTATTATTATTATTATTATTATTATTATTATTATTATTATTATTATTATCCCTTTCTATCCTTTCAGGGATTCCTGCATTTTCAATGCTGCATGAAATGCAGACATTTGAAAGGCAACACTTTCCTCCTTCCTGCAAACTTGGTGCCATAAAAATGCTTTACCTGTTTTTTTTTTGCTTTTTGCTTTTCCTTTTCTTCCCATGGCAGCTACTACCTACTGGGGAACAGAAATTGAGAAATATAAAAGAATTTGGAAGCAAATTGATAATGATGTTGGTTTTCTTCTCTCTCTCTCCCTGCCCTGTTTTCATCTTCAGGCTGAAGCAGCAGCAATGGGATTGGGGAGAATCAATACAAATATAGCCTACGCTTATATCGATTAAACATTTTATTGCCTCTTTTAAGTCAATTAAACAGATCCTTCCCCCCCCCCTTTAGTTCCATATTAGTGCCACATTTTGTCTCTCATGACCCCAGTACATGTGAGCAGAGATAATTGATCAGGTTTTATCCCCCCTAGCAGCTTTTGTCAAAAGGGAAGGACGCCCTCATGAACAAACAAGCCACTCCGTCCAGCCCTTGGAAAGGGGTGGCACCCACTCGTGGCGCTTCTAGGAACAGAGGAAGTCACGTACGGTTCTCAAATGTCTTGGGGCTCTATTTAGACTACTTAATAAAGTTTCCCTTTCCTCTACAGATCAAACCACCTACATTGTCCATATACCGTATTAAGAAATGGAATCTTGCTTTTTCTAAATTAGTGAAGGCATCTGGAGGGTTTTTTTGTAAGTGAAGTTTAGGCAAATCACTTGTTAACTGTGGTCAGCGTTACCAGCTGGCCAGGTTCAAGGTTCATTCTGCTTGCTTGGATATGAGGGTGGGAAATGATTAAAATCTTGTCTCAGAGAGGAAAATAAGAAAATATCCCCCACTGCCCCTCTAGCACCAGCATGACTGTCAACAACAACAACAACAACAACAACAACAACAACAAACAACAACAACAACAACAACAACAACAACAACAACAACAACAACAACACAGAATTAGGGGTTTGCCCTAGGAACCATGGGCTCAAAGGCAAACCACTAAGAAGGACCCCTGACCTGAGACCATTTGGGATGAATTAACTACCCTTAATCCATAAGGCTGAAGTAATGGGCCTGGGCCAGGGGTTTTTGTGGGCCTGTCTGACAAGCCAGCCCTGGACAAAAGGGCCCCCAGTCTCCCCTGCCACAAAAAGTACAGCTGTTCTGAGGACCACCTCAGTAGGACTTGGTGTCTGAAGGAGTTTTCCCCCATCTTATAATGCTGGTGGAGAAGATATAAGGTGCAGAGAAAAAAATAAACAAAACAAAACAAACTCCCCAATTTTAAAGGTCAACAAAAAAGGCACAGCAAATGTGATTTAAAGTTTTATTACATAATCTAAAAGTACATGGGAAGCAGTTTTTTTCAAGCAGCTTTGAAAACGACACTGTCCTGTTGGTGGCCTTCATTCGTGGTACCCATTCACAGCCGATCTTTAAAGTTTTGCTTCACCTTGTGGGTCTCTTGCAGTGGTTGGATTCCTGCAGTTTCTTACTATACAGCCGCTTCTAGTTCATCAACCATTCTTGGTTGATGTTGGCAGTCGGCAGACCTTAGCTTCCAGGAAGTGTCAGAGAACCTGCGGCGCTGAAATCTTCAGCCCATAGTAAGATGGTTTTCTGATCTGGAACAGCCACACTTGGACCGAGCACAAAGTGGATATGAAAACTTTTTTGCGATGTGATCCTAGTTTCGTTGTTTTTGAGTGTTTCAATGGCAAACGCACAGCACATACTCATCCAAACCATGGTAGCAATTGAAAACGGTAAGCCATATACTACTTTTTGTGTGTGTGTTTAGATATTTATTTCACATAATATGAACAAACAAATTCAGCAATGCTAAGAACCACTTTAGAATATTAACACAAACCAGAGTCTATGGTGGACAATACCTGTCCACTTATCTATTGCTAATACAAAGGCATCAGTGATTCCACACTTGAACAGCCATCTACAAAACTTTCAGATTTTGGTGTCACTATCTAAACATCTTTATATCTATTTTGCCTCTTGTTCATTTGTCTGCTCCTGGGCCCAATTATATAGCATCTTCCAGCTCTCCTTTACAAAATGTCTTGGGTGGTCTCGCAACGCCTCTGAGAGCATATCCAGTTCTGCAATGTCCAGTAACTTTTTATTTCATTTTTTTTCCATTTCTGGGCCCAGAGCAGTCTAGCTGCAGTATATATGTACAAGAGAATATATTTTATTTTTTTGTCAATAATCTCTGGCATTATATTCAGCAACAACGTTTCTGGTCTAAAGTTCAATTTAATTTGTACAATTTCTTGTGCCACTTTCCAAGTCTGTCGCCAGAACGTCTGAGCTTCGTCGCATGACCACCATGCGTGATAGTAAGTCCCTGGGTTCTTTCTGCATTTCCAACAAACATTATTTTGACCCTTTTGACATTTTGGCTAGTTTTACCGGAGTGAGATGCCACCTGTGAAACATTTTAAATATATTTTCTTTAAGACTAACAGGTTTAATTTATTTGTGACTATCTTTCCACATTTTAGTCCAATCATCAATATCGATGTTATATTTAAAATTTTGAGCCCATTTAATCATTCCCTCCTTCACCCTTTCATCCTCCAATTCATATTCTAATAAGTACGTGTACATTTTGTTGATGATTCCCTCATTTGTATAAATCCACAGTTCATCCACCTGTGTTCTTCCTTCAAAGAAACCCATACATTTATCTTTTTTTTATCTTGATTCCAGTTTTGCCATTGACCACCAATCTGTTGCTAAACCCAATTTCTCCAGCTCTGTTTTATCTTTCATCTCCTCCTCTTTAGTCAACAATTCTTGGTAAGTAAGTAGTAACCCCTTTGGGTTTATTGTTTTTAACGTGAAGGCCTCTATAGGTGCTACCCACTCAGGTGTTTTTTTATAAGTCTGCATTTGAAACTTTTGCCAGACAAAGGAAAGTGCTTTCCTTATTATATGGTTTGAAAAATGTGTCTACTCCTTGATTCCCCCATACCACACATATGCGTGCCAACCCATTCTTAAATCATGGCCTTCTAGTTTTAATATTCTTTGATTTCCAAGTGTTATCCACTCTTTTATCCAAACCATGGCACAGGCTTTATAATATAGTAACCAGTTTGGCAGCCCCGTCCCTCCTCTTTCTTTTAAATTTTGTAGTATTTTGAGTTTTTCTTGGTCTTTTCCCTTTCCAAATAAATTCTGAGATCAGCATGTCTAGGTATTTGAAGTGTTTAAAATTTAGTATAATTGGAAAGTTTTGGAAAAGGAATAACAATTTTGGTAGGACTGACATCTTGATTGTTGCGATTCGACCCATCATTGATATTTGCAGCTTGTCCCAGTCATCCAGATCTCTCTTTATTTCTTTCTGCATTGAGAGATAATTTTCCTTCATCAAATTATTTGGTTTTTTTGTGATCATAATCCCTAAATATCTTATTTTTTGGACTTCCTGGAAATTTGTTTTAAGGCTGAGTTCCTCCACATCTTTTTTGTGCATATTTTTAGTCATGAATTTTGCTTTTGTATAGTTTATTTTTAGGCCTGCCACTGCTCCAAATTCTTTTATTTCTTCTAATACTTGTTCAATACTGTGCAGGGGATTATCCAATATTACTATCAGGTCGTCTGCATATGCTTGCAATTTATATTCTTCCCCCTTGATCTTAAGGCCTCCAATTTCCTTATTCCCTCTTATTTGTCTATTCAGAGACTCAAGAGTTAAAACAAATAGTAGAGGGGAAAGTGGGCACCCCTGTCTCGTGCCTTGCATAATTTGGATGTTTTCCGTCATTTGGTTATTCACTTTGATCTTCGCCCTCTGCTCGGTGTAAATAGTTTTAATTGCTTGTAGAAAAGGTCCATAGGCCCCCATCTTCTTTAACTGCAGGAGCATAAACTCCCAATTCAAATTATCAAAAGCCTTTTCCGCATCTAGGAAGATCAACATCATTTGCTTCTCTGGGTGTTGTTCGTAATATTCCAAGATGTCTATTATTGTTCTTATATTTGATGTTAGTTTTCGTTTTGGGATAAATCTTGTTTGATCTTCATGTATCATTTCTGCAAGCACCTTCTTTAGTCTTGCTGCCCAGATAGTTGCATAAATCTTATAATCAACATTTAGAAGAGAGATTGGCCTGTAATTTTTAATTTCTTTTTTTTCCCGTTCCTGCTTTATGGATCAATGATATGTGTGCTTCTTTCCATGAGTCTGGGATTTTGCCGTTTCTTCCAATGTGTTCCACTAATTTTTTAAACTGTGGGGCTAGAGTTCCCTCCAGTCCTTGATAAAATTCCATTGGGAGACCATCCGGTCCTGGAGCCTTCTCCTTCTTCTGTTTTTTCCATGCCTCCATAATTTCACAAGTTGCTATCGGATTGTTTAGCATCTCTAGGTGTTGGTGACTGAATTTCCAGCTCCCTATCTTGTCTAAATATTTCCACTGATCTTCCTGCTCAGTTTCTTTTTTTTATACAGGTTTATATAATAGTCTTGTATTATTTTTTCAATTTCTTTCTGCTTATGTGTTTCCAGGCCTTCTTTGTTTTCGAATGTGCCAATCCTTGTTTTTTCTCTCTCTCTTTTGATTTTATATGCTGACCATCTTCCTGGTTTATTCGCGTTTTCAAATAAATTCTGCCTTGCAAATTTGATTTTTTTTTTTGCCATCTCTTCTTGTTCCAGCAAATGGATTTTGTGTTGTAGAATGTTTATTTTATTTTTTAGGTTGGTGGCTGAGGGTCTTTTTTTAAGCTCCTGTTCATCCTCCTTTAAGGATGCTAGGAGATCTTGATATTGTTTCTTCTTTTCTTTCTTTTTTTGTGCATTGTATTGTATTGCTAACCCTCTGAAATAGGCCTTCCCTGCATCCCAAATTGTTGTCATCTCTGTATCTTGAGGTTTATTCATTTGGAAGAAGAAATCTAATTCCTTTTTCATTTTGGTTATAAAAGTTTCATCTCTCATCAGATAGGTATTTAATCTCCATCCTCCTTTCCTTCTTGATTGCCCTAACGTCATTATTATTGGGTTGTGGTCTGCATATGTATTTGGCAATATTTCAATTTCTTCCACTTGGTGTGTCAAATCTGCTGAAATCCAGCAATTGTCAATCCTCGACCAAGACTTGTGTCTGCATGAGTAGAAAGTGTAGTCTCTTTTATGTGGATTTTGGGTTCTCCAAATATCAATTAAGTTTAGCTCTTTTGCCATTTCTAAGAAAGTTTTAGGGATCATATTTCTTTTCTTTTTTCTTCCTGCCCCATCTGTCGTTGAGGTGTCTTTTGCTTTATCAACTACTGTGTTAAAGTCCCCCATAATGCATATATTTTTTCTGGTTCTCTTGTCAGCAGTTCTTTTAATTGTGTGAAGAACTTTTCTTGCGCTTCATTTGGTGCATAAATATTTATTAACAATATTTCTTCACCCTGTTGTTATCTCTGCTACTACAACTCTTCCATCTGTTGAGGCATGAATTAATTTTGGATTAAGGTCTTTCTGTATATACATTGCCACACCCCTTTTCTTTTGTTTGTCTGCTGCTATAAACGCTTGTCCTAATTTGTCATTTTTTAGCATATTCTTGTCTGATTCTTTAATGGGGGTTTCCTGAATTAATACGACATCAGCTTTGGTTTTGTATAGTTTATTAAAGATTGAATTTCTCTTCTGGGGCGAGTTCATCCCTTTAACGTTAACAGATAAGAACTTGAGTTCTCTTAACATTTTACAGGTTTTTACTGTCTGATTTATCTGCTTTGTTTTTGTTGTTGTTCCAGTTTCTTGTTTTCCTGGGTGAGGGGAGTGTTAAAGTTCTCTGTGGTTTCAGTGCTCTGTCCTCCTTTCCTTTTATCTCCCCTTCTGATTCTTCACTGGAAAACCGCAATTCTTCTTCAGTCAGCTTCAATTTGTATCTCATCTCTTCTAGGAAGTTTCTCGCCTTCATTTTGCTATTTAGATTGTATCTTCTCGTCCCCCAATTAAATAAGACGCCTTCTGGGGTTAGCCATTTAAAGGGGATTTTCCTATCTATGAGCACTTTTGTAAGAAATGAGTATTCTTGTCTTTTTTTCCGCATGCTCCATGGTACCTGTTTCAGGATATTGACTTTGACCCCCCCTTATTGTCAGGTCTTTCTCTTGGTTAAATTTCAATATTTTCTCTTTTATAAACTTTATGTGCACTTCTTTTGGCAGTTTGTTCTTCCTTGTATATGCATTGCCGACTCTGTATATTCCGTCTATAGATTGTTGTAATTCTTCTTTAGTTAATCCTGTTTGTGCGCTCCATTCTTCAGTTATTAATTGCTCTAAGTCTTCTCCTTCATGTTCTTCCACATTTTGAATTCTCAATAAGTACGATGCCCTATCCATTTCTATCAACATCAGTCGATCCTTACTCTTTTCTTTATGCTTTCTAATTCTTTTTCAATTTTAGTGACTTTATGTTCCACCTCTTTAATCGCCTGTGTGAAGGCATCTATTTTTAAATTATTACTGTCTATTCCAGCTTTGAGCTCGGTCTTAACCTCTTACATCTTATCTAAGATTTGTTTCACAATATTTGCTTGAAGGTCTTCAAGGGCATTTTTAAATGGATCTTGGGCTATGAGTCTCATTAAATTTGCTGTTTGGTTTGGGGAGTCCTCTTTCTTTGTTCGGGTTGCCATCTTCCTAAAGCTCAATTTGACAACAAGGTTAATTTGAATTAATATGAGACCCTTTTCCAATTGCCTTTAACCCTTCTCCCCTTCCTTTGCCCCTTACTTCAATATAATTCTTAACCAATAATATAGCCTATAACATACTACTCATGTTTACCAGAACAGATATCAGAGGCGAGGATTAGAGTAATGTTATTCACCACTGTCTAATATAGATTGTTCTTGACCAAAAGTCTGGCCAGAGCTTGCCAATACAGTTAGAAGCCACTTATAAGCGCTTAAGGGGACCCATCCAATACAGATCTTCAGGCTGCAACCTTGTATCCTGAGTTAAGTTTCGTTTAAATTAAACACCTATGTCCTCCTGAGTTGGAGATAGCTTCACCCAATATGCAGGCACCTGTTAAAAAAAAAAGCCAGATTCTTCGTGTTATTGAAGGTGGCTTACGCCAAAGGCTTCAATAGCACCTTGCGAAATCTTGATTATATCCAACCACTACGTTACGTGCCCCACTGTTCGTGCTAATGAAGCTGGCGAATAGCACTTTGATGTCCTTATAATTCCACAGCCTTCAAGAATGACGACACGCAAGCTAAGGGCCTTTTTACACGACCGCTAAGATCCGCTGGTCCCTTAAATTCAGACCAGAGATCTTGAGGGTTCGTTGCTGTTCCTCCCTCCCCACCCGCTCGGCACTTCTTTGTTCTGTCTGCGGAAGGGGGGGAGGGAAAAAAAGCCTTAGACAGAGACAAAAGAATAAAAGGCTTACCTCCCGGTGTTGGGGGAAGTTGCTCCGACCTCCGTTTACTTCCTGGTTCCTCTTTAAGGGGCGGAGGCAAAAGAAAAACAACAGAAAGAAGTGAGGAGAGCTCAGGCAGTCTCCGCATCAAATATTTTTCACCATAAAAAAGCAGGTACAAGAAAAGTGCAGTTTGGTCGCGCTAAGTGGGCGGGGTCGCACTTAATTGTCTGCAAACTCTGGAGCTGGTGGGTAAACATTTTTATCGTCCGGAGCTTGCAGCCATTTGCGGCGGAGCTTAGGGGTCGTGTATAAACGCCCTAAGATCCCGCTAGTTTGGCTCAGTTTTTGACTCACCAACAACAGAGTCAAGGAATTAATGACAAATTCTGGTTAGCAAAGAGTTAATGGCTGGATCAGTCTCCCTATGTAATGGCTTCTGGTCAGACTTAACAGCTTCGGGTTAACTACCATCAACCTCCGAGCTTGCTTTGATGCTGCTTTGCCTGTTAATTAACCACTAACAGCTCTTTCTTTGTGGAGATCAAACGTCTATTCAGGTAAGCCATATACTACTGAAAGACCCCACTACAACCAGCCCCACTTCAATAGTGCTGGACCAACCAATAAGTGAAATCTGGGAGGGTTATTTTTCTTTTGGCCTCACACTGTATGATAATTGTCACTTCAGGAACTAAAATAGCAAACTGGATAAATATAGATTTTGATACTCAGTCTGTAATCATCCATATGCCTATAATTTTATATTACTGCTTAAGATGAACATTTGCAGATTAATAAGGATTTTGTTCTGTGAGAAAATATTAAAAACATAAGAGTTAAGCTGTAATGAATTTAATAATCATTTAAAATCTTAATCGTAAATTAACTTTTGCTTGCCTGTTGTTGGAAGTAAGGTTGAAGGCACGGCAGTGGTATAGCTGAATGCAGAAGAAACATCAAGAGAGACAGTTGATTTTCTTATCATCTAAAAACTGGCAGACATTCTGCATTTCTTCTCAATACCACCAAGGGCTATCCCGCTGCACTGGAGTCCTTCCTCCTGAGTTACTCTGAGATGGAGTAGCAAATACACCGATATGTGCATGCACGCGGATGCACGCGCGTGCGCGCGCGTACACACACACACACACACACAATGTCAAGGTGTCTATCCAGATTATTTTGGGAGAATGGGATAGAAAATTCCACAGACAGTTGCCAGATGGGGGCCAGAGACTCCAATGTGTGAGCTCCTCCCCCAAGAGGCCTACAGTCTTCTTAATCAGGCAGTTTTTTAAGCAAATAATGAGATCAACCTGGGAGCTCATACAAAGGGCCCCCATGAGGTATCTGATGGTGCCCCCCACCCCCAGCAGTCCCTGTATTCCAGGAATAAGCTAAATGACTACTTGCTTCCTTTTCATGACACACCCCAAACCTGCTGCCTGAGGTTGCTGCCTCGTTCTTCCCAGTGGCAGGGCCAGCCCTATCCATGCCCTTGTGCACATTATCCTCAGTAAGCACCAGAGAGGGCTCCCACTTTGTGTCTCTCTTGGATAGGTTATTAATCAATTAATAATTGATTTGACCTCTGACCCTTCCATTTCAACCAAGGCTGTCAGCCAATTAATTGTTTCTGTTAATTTATTTACCTAAAATATATAGATGCTAAATAATATATCACCATCAACAATCTTGTGCTAGGTCTACCCTACTTGGCGGGAGTGTCCGTAAGTTTAGCTCCACTCGGAAGGCTCCTGGCTGCAAGGCATGGGTGGGTGGGACGAACAGATTGTTTTTTCCTATTTCTTCTCACCAGCAGAACTTCCTCCACCATTCTGGGGTGGTAGCAGCCCTCCGATCTTCTGGAGGATAGTTGGCAAAGGGGAAAAGGAGAATTAGTGGAGACTGCACCATCTCAGATCTTGGAAACAATGCTTGTTGGAGATAACCATTCCCAGCATCCCCCAAACTGCATAGTCTGGGAGTCCTCGTGCCACACAAAAAAACAACAACTCCCCAAGCGTTTTGCCTCTCCCACATTCAGCCACTGGAAAGCTTCTCTTACGACTGATGGAGGGAGGTCATCAGTCCATGGAAGGTGACCACCAACACAAACTCTCAGAGTCAGCCTCAAGGGATGAGCTGCAAGGTCAACCAATGCCACTTTTGGAGCCACCATGGTGGGGGAGGGGGACCATGAAGGCTATCAAATGCCTCCGTTGTGTCCCCCCTCCCTCACTTGCTCTCATTAAAGTTGAATGTTTAACTCCTCAATCTTTCCACCTGCAGTAAAATCATAATAGCCCTGCATTTATGACCCCTGTCAAACACACCATCCAGCTCAAATTGAAGATGGGCTGGTAGCGGACAAGCCCTTTGTTTAAACACCAGTAGCATGGGAAAATTAGTATTCGTGCAGTGGAAAATTATATTAAAAGATACCTATATGAAAGGTAAATGATACTGGAATTGTCCACACTTTTGAGGCCTGGCCCATTGGGGGGGGGGATTGGGCATGGGCCAGGTTGAGAAACAAAAAGAAAACCCCAAATATGCTTAGAAGGATCATTGGATTTTCGGCGGGATGCATTAAAGCGCTATAGCAACACAGACTTAACAGTGGCTTCCATTCTAATGATACTCAGCAGGAAGTGAAGTATATTGAACTTTGTGCAATGACTTCCGAGCAAACACTGTTAGGCCTAACTGGACTATATGTTTCACCTCTATTAGAGGGTGTGGCCAAGGGAGGATGAGGTGGGTGTTTGGTTGAAATCAATGTGATCCCAGCCTCTCCCATGCCCGGCATTGATTTGCAACAGATCTGAAAGACAGCTAGCATGCTTAGCAGCCGGGTCCGTAACATCAACAGGTCCAGCTCTACCCATTACACACAATACAATCATTCTTCTTTCTTCTTCTTTGTTTTAAAAAATTGAGAAGGAGGGTTCGGTGGCTCCTGCAACCGAGGGTGGAACTGCCGTGATACAATGAGGCTACTTTAATCTTCTCCCTGGGATGTTTTTAATGCTCAGTGAACACATAGAGAGAAGTGTTTATTGCCACACTTGGGAAAGGAAACCATGCCCTGAGTTTTGCGACTTGGGTGTGTGTGTGTACGGCAACTTCTGTCTGTTCCTCCGAGAACTGACCCTAGAGAACTACCAGCTGTTCCTCCTTCTGGGAGGGAGGCTTTGGCCGTGCAGAGTGCCTGATCAGCTAGCTTCCAGTACAAACCGGAACCACAATTTCCCCCTCTCCAGCACTTGTCATCCATAGGGACTTATGACAACCTCAATCTCACTTCTGTTCCTTGGTCCTTGGCTGAAGCAGTGTTTAGTAGTAGAGATGGGCACGACTTGAAAAATTTTTTTTTCGAGTTGTCGTTAGTCGGGCCGGTCCCGTTTCAGCTCGTTTCCGGTTTTCGCGAAAATTCGCAAAAATTAGTCGGTTCGTTTTTTCATTTTTTCGTTGTCGTTAGTACTGGTTTTGGGGGGGGGAGCGGGCTCCTGGAGGCACCTCTGTGGGGTGGGTGCCTCCTCTGGCCTGCTATAAAGGGAAAGTGGGCTCCTGGAGGCACCCGTGGGTGCCTCCTATCCTCACCCACTAGGAAGGGGAAGCAGGCTCCAAGAGACCCCTCTACATGGGGGTCTCCCTTCCTCACCTGCTGCTGCTGCAAAATGCTATGCAATAGCCATATGGATATTGCATAACCTAATGTGCAGACAGTGAGACCAGTGTGAGAGTGATAGCGTCATGCCTTCCCTGCACAAGGCGCTCGCACCACCATGTCTCACACAGAAGGGAATTGTACTTGCTGCGTGTAGTGCAATGCAAGCAAGTAGATCTGGCTTTAAGGTGGCTTAGTGCAAGGGCTAGGGTTAGGCTAGTGACGGGTAAGGTTACGGTGGGCTAGTGGGTTGCACCTCTGGGTGCCTCTCTGACCCACTAAGAAGACAGTCTGTGATGTATGGGTACGGAGTCAAGGGTTAGGGTTAGGGTTAGGGGGGCTTGGGCAGGTTTTAGGGGGCTTTTTGGCACATCCCAGAAGTCTCCATGGCCAAGTGGCCATGCGACTGGTGGGATGGCTCCAAAAATTTGCATGGTCGTCCACTCCCACATGGCTGGCCACTCGGCCAGCCCATCCAATGCGCAGGTGTAAAAAATAAAATAAAATAAAATCAATGGAGGACAGAGGAGGAGAGGAGAGACATTTTGTTGCAAGAAAAAACCCACTGCTACTGTGAAAAATCTGGCAGTTTATAAATTTTCGCGTGTTTCTGTTGTGCTTGTGTGTTTTTGGACCACGATTTCAAAAACAATATTGCGTTCGCCGCCCCATTTTGGATCCCCCGCCCGCACCGCATGGCATGGCGATGGCGACTCGCGAATCCGGCTGCCCAGGACGGGGGGGAGTCGGGACCCCCCCCTCCAGAAACCACCCCTCCGGTAGGTGCCCTGTGCCCTTAGTCAAGCAGGCATTTTTCCGCCTGCTTTTTTGGCCCGGGAATGGGTGGGGGGAGAGTTTAAAAGTTTTTTCCTATGCCGTCCGTGCCGCTTGCTTGCGCTTTAATTGCGGCGGCCGGCGGCGAGACTGGGCTTTTTGCTGGCTGCGAGCCTGCGGCGAGTCCCACCAGAGCAGCCCACAAGGACGGGGGATGGGGGGGAGGCCGGGGACCTCCAGAAACAACCCCTCTGGTAGGTGCCCTGAGGCACGGCAGGCATTTTTCCGCCTGCTTTTCGGCCGGGAACCGGGTTTTTTTAACTTTTAAAAACTTTTTTTCTGTGCCGCGCAGCATCGCGCGATCGCGCGATGCAAGGAACGAGCACGACAAATCAGACCAAAATTGTTCGTTCGTCGGTTCGAGCTCGAAGTCTGGGGGAGTGATTCCCGTTACCGTTTCCGTAGAGTAACGGAACCGAGTAACGGAAACGGAAACGGGAATACCGCTAAGTCGTGCCCATCTCTATTTAGTAGAATAAAAACTGCTGCTGCTGCTGCTGCTGCTGCTGCTGCTGCTGCTACTACTACTACTACTACTACTACTACTACTACTACTACTACAAAATGATCTGATCATTCTTAAAGAGCTAACTAAATTTGTTCATTTACCAACAGAGCAATTTGCCCTCCTTTTCATTTTTCTTTTAAACTGGATTTGGAGCCAGGATTACGTGACATTAGAGGAACAAAGCATAAAGGTAGAGAAGCATTACTTTCCTTGCAGCAAAAAATAAAAATAAAAATAAAAAATATAAAAGGAAGGCATTACCCAGGATGGACAGACACACTTATATTTTTTCCAGATCTTTTTCCAAGCTGCTTTTCTCCCTACTGTGGACAAGATATTTGGAATCGGGGGCCTCCCCTGGAAAAGAAAGGTGAGACAGGCAGGCAAGCAGTTTTGACCAAACAGACAGAAGACGGGAATAGTTAAGCGTCCCCTATTACCTTGTTGATATTTTAAGTCACCACTGCAAACTCTGAAGCTGCTTTTTCAGTTAAGTCACCAAACAAACCCAAAGCAAAGGAGCCTCGTTAGGGGGTGGACACATTTACTTGGTACTTCCCCAGTTTTGGATGCCTTTCCCAAGGGAAACCTGGTTCGTTTGCAATCGGCTGCTTTTTGTGACCCAGCTTCTAAACTTGGGGAGCTGGTGGTCCAAATTACTCCAATTACTTTGTTTATGTTGCTTTCATAGATATTATTCAAGAAATTTGGGTGTGTTTTTTGAAAAACATTTATTTCCTGCTAACAGGACAATTTCCTTGAATAGCCCAACAGAAAGAAAGAAAGAAAGAAAGAAAGAAAGAAAGAAAAGCAGGGCCGACAATTTGTTTATTGTAGCTCAGGGAGCATGTTCAAGTACAAGGTCACTTCCAGCTCTGTAGTCAGAAGATGATGATAATGATCTTCGGACTACGTGGATTCCATGCATTCAAAATCGTATACATACTCAGCTCCTTTGGCCTTTCCAAGGAGATCTGGTCTTCTTATGAGTAAACGGGGCCCGAATCGAAACACGTTGCCATGGGAAGTGGTTGTGTTCAGGGTTCCAGCGGGCTGAGCAGCCCCTTTCCACGAGGACCTCTCATTCCTCTCCTTCCTCCTTCCCTCCTCGCCCTTAGCAGCCCTCAGGCAGCTATATGGCTAGTAGCCGGCATGCTGCTCACCTCCAGGTTGCTGGTGCTTTTTGGGTGGTGGCGGGGAGGGTGCTATTCCGAAAACATTTTCTTATCATATATAATTGTGTGATTTTGGATCACAAAAGGTGGGGCATTGGAAAAGGGGAGCAGCCAAGGTGATAAGACACAGGATGAGCAAATGTCACAGAACCTCAGGCAAGGGGCAGCTGTGATGGATGTGGAATCTTTCCGGAGGGCTCCTAGTTCTTCCGATATGTGAAGGCCCGGGATCAGTTACTCCACTGTGGTCTTCTCCAGGGGTTTCTAGGAGGAGGAAGGAAAGATATGGGGGGAGGAGCAGAAAGTCAGAGGAGAGGGCGATCCAAAGGGAACATGAGGATATGGTCCAGGTTCAAGGCCCGAGAACTACAGTGGACCCTTGTATAACAAACAGTTTGTATAACATAAAATCTGTACAACATAAAAAATTGCAGAGATAGGGGAAATTTGCTTAACAGAATTGTCTATGGAAAGAATCCATACAAAATAAAAATGAGATTAATCTGTTTTCAATGCATTCCTATGGGAAATTTGTATAAAGGAAAATTTGCTTAACATAATTTCATTTGGAACAAATTAATTCCTTTATACAAGGTACCACTGTATAGGCTAAAAAACCCAGCAGGAAACAATTTTGCCTTTCATCTTAATTTATTCCCAAGAACAGCTGAGAAAACTATATTTTTTGGCCTGAGTTCTCAAAACTCAATTACTGCAATTCGATGTGTGCAAAAGTTATTTTGTGGATAATAAAATGGTGTTTTGTAATATGTAGATGAAATGTTCCCAAGCTCTGCTCAAGGGTGAACAAATGGAAAAGTCACATGGATCCAAGGCTCCCTCTAAGGCGTGCACGCATGTATGGACACATCTCTGCCCCCCCCCCCACTGCACAGGGCTTTTCCTCCCCTGCACACCTATCACAACCTTTTTTTGGTGGGGGGGAGGGTTGTGACAGAGTCCTGCTCAACAGAGAAGAAAATTAGAGGGCACATGATGGACCCGAAGAAGATTTGATTTAACCCTGGTTAGTTTAAAGTGACTGACAATCGCAATAGAGGCTGGAACATGATCTGGAGATATATGGTGCTAAAGAACAATGAGACGAAATTATCAGAGTAATGTTGCAAAATTCTGGGTATTTAACAGTGTTAGCCACTAGACATGGGCATGACTTGGCGAAATTCTCGTTTCTGTTACGGAACGGAAACGGTAACGACAATTACTCCGCCAGAACTCGAACTCGAACCGACTAAAGAAAAATTGGGTCTGATTTTTCATTGTCGTTCCTGGCATCGCAGCGATCGCGCGATGCCAAGCGGCACAGGAAAAAAGTTTTAAATATGCCTGCCTGAGGGCACCTACCAGAGGGGTGGTTTCTGGGGGGGGGGGGGGGTCCCCGGCCTCCCCCCCTCTCCTCTCCTGGGCAGCACAAAGTGCGCATCCTTGTCGAGTCGCAACCAACTCGCCAAGAGGCGCGGCACAGAAAAAAAGTTTTAAAAATAAAAAAAAACCGATTCCCAGCCAAAAAAGCAGGCGAAAATATGCCTGCCTGAGGGCACCTACCAGAGGGGTGGTTTTGGGGGGAGGGGGTCCCCGGCCTCCCCCCCTCTCCTCTCCTGGGCTGCGCAAAGTGTGCATCCTCGTCGAATCGCAACTCGCCAAGCGGCGCGGCACAGAAAAAAAGTTTTAAAAAAAACCCGATTCCCGGCCAAAAAAGCAGGCGAAAATATGCCTGCCTGAGGGCACCTACCAGAGGGGTGGTTTCTGGGGGGGGGGGTCCCCGGCCTCCCCCCTCTCCTCTCCTGGGCTGCGCAAAGTGCGCATCCTCGTCGAGTCGCAACTCGCCAAGCGGCGCGGCACAGAAAAAAAGTTTTAATTTTTTTAAAAAAACCCAATTCCCGGCCAAAAAAATCAGGTGAAAATATGCCTGCCTCAGTGAGGGCACCTACCAGAAGGGT
Source organism: Phrynocephalus guinanensis (assembly GCA_037367245.1). Taxonomy (NCBI): domain Eukaryota; kingdom Metazoa; phylum Chordata; class Lepidosauria; order Squamata; family Agamidae; genus Phrynocephalus; species Phrynocephalus guinanensis. The sequence goes on along the minus strand of CM074732.1, from coordinate 21,387,621 downwards.
GGTTTCTGGGGGGGGGGGTCCCCGGCCTCTCCCCCTCTCCTCTCCTGGGCTGCGCATCCTCGTCGTCTTGCCAACTCGCGCCATGCCATGCTGTGCGGGCGGGGGATCCAAAATGGGGCGACCGCAATATTTATTGAATATCGCATGGTCCAAAAACACACCAAAGCACCACAGAAACATGCGAAAATAGCTATTTTAAAACTGCCTGAATTTTTACAGCAGCAGCAGTGGGTTTTTCTTGCAACAAAACGTCTCCATTGATTTTATTTTATTTTATTTTTATTTTTATTTTTTTACACCTGCGCAATGATGGGCTGGCCATGGGAGTGGACCATGCAAATTTTTGGAGCCATTCCACCAATTGCATGGCCACTTGGCCAGGTTTTGACCGAGACTTCTGGGATGTGCCAGTCGGGCATAAAAAGCCACTAACCCTAGCCCGAACCCTAACCCTAACCCTAACCCATACGCCAGTACACTGTCCTTCTTAGTGGGTCAGAGAGGCACCCAGAGGTGCACCCCAGTAACTCACCCTAACCTTACCAGTAACCCTAAGCCTAGCCCTTGTGCTAACCCCTAACCCCAAGCCAGATCTGTGTACTCGCATTGCACTACAGCAAGTACACTTCCCTTCTTAGTGAGTCACAGCAGGCGCCCGTAGGGGTCCTCTGTCACTTCTTTCCCCAGCCCAAGTGCAGGCAGTGAGTCACAGAGGCACCCGACCCGAGGTGCCTCTGCCTGCTGTGACTGCAACTTAATGGTATGCATATCCAATTGGTTATGCATGCCATTTTGTAGCGGGTGAGGAGAAGAGGCACCCACGAGGTGCCTCCAGGAGCCCGCTTTCCCTTCATGGCGGGCCAGAGGAGGCACCCACCCCAGAGAGGTGCCTCCAAGAGCCCGCCCCCCCAAAACCAGTACTAACGACAGACAAAAACCGACAAATGAAACGACAAATTTTTGGAAAATTTCGCGAAAAACAGAAACGAGCCGAAATGGGCCGGCTCCGACACACGACAACTCGAAACGTAATTTTTCCTGGTCGTGCCCATCTCTATTAGCCACCATTGTGTGCAGTCCAGTTCTGGAGGACTGGACTAACATTACTTTAGAAAAAAATCTTGAGCCTCTCTCTCTCAATGTGTGCCTGTGTGTGTGTATGCCCGTGTGTGTGTGTGTGTGTGTGTGTGTTTGTGTGTGTGTGTGTGTGTCTGTGTGTGTGTGTGTGTGAGAGAGAGAGAGAGAGAGAGAGAGGAGGGCGGGGGAAGGAGGGAGAGAGTTGTTGACCTTATCTTGAGTGTAGCAGAGCAAGCAACTGCCCTGAAGGGATTTTCTCACTACTCATAAAAAATGTCACAGCAAGAGAATTGTCCCATCTGCCCTGTACTCTCTCAGGACAACATTTGTGCAAGACGGCTGAAGAATGCTAATGCCATAAGTAATGCTACTTGAAACATGGCATGAACAAACAACTCAGCATATTTATTTGTTTATTTAATTCACAGGACTAGATTATCATTTTTTTAAAAGATACATCATCATCCATTCAATGGATTCGCTGCAGAGAATTCACTAGTTCTCAAACACATCAACTCTCTCTCTCTCTCTCTCTCTCTCTCTCTCTCTCTCTCTCTCTCTCTCTCTCTCTCTCTCTCTCTCTCTCTCGGTAGAAGTCCTACCTTCACAAAAACCAGGTTGCTTCCTTTTGCATTTTGCCCTTTGCCTTTCCCCCTTTTAAGTTACTAGTCCTCACCATTTACAGAGAAGGATGTGAAGGGGGGGCATGATTCAGATGTCAGCCAAGAGGCTTGAATGCAAAACACAGAGCCAGAGGTCTGCACTTTCCGGATTGTTGCCCACAAATATTCACTTTGTCTTTGCATGAAATAAAAGGTTCAGCGTCCAAAATAAAGAATGGCTTGTTTCATATTGACCAAAATCCTGCCGTTTAGTTACGCAAAAGATGTCCCATTTGGAGGTGAATTGCCCAAGCTGAGAAATCCCTGCAACTGATGATGCCTGTGGGAGATTTCTTAATTTGAGGCAATTCACCTCTAAAAACATGATGCCTCTCTGCCACTAAGCAACAAGATTTCAGCCTTCATCTTTATTTAAATGCATAAATAAATAATTCAGAATACAGTAGTATATGGAAATATATGTATAGAGACTCATTGTATATGCATTAGAGATGGGCACGAAACGAACAATTTTTCGTTTCCGTTTTCGTTTTTTCATTTCGTTACGTAACGAAAAGACAAACAAATTTTGTCTCTAAAATGAAACGAAACGAACAGAAACACCGGAAATTTTGTCGTGCATTTCGTTTCCGTTACTGCAAGATGAGTGAATTGTTTAAAATCCTTTAAAAAATCACAAAAAAATGAAATAAATGGTAACGAAATGGTAATGAAACGAACGAAAATGAAAATGAATTTTTTGCAAAAAAATTCGCGAAAAACGGAAATGAACCGAAACGGACCCTCCAAACGACAAACGACAAACGAAATGCCATTTTTGATTCGTGCCCATCTCTAATATGCATCTTCATAGGTGTACCCAAGGCATAAGCCTTTCTAAGACTGTTCTTTTAAGCAGGCAGTAGCAGTGCGTCTAATATCTAGGGACTAAATTAGATCTTACATTGATATTCTAAAACTAGTGTGATCAAGAAAGCTACTTAAAACAGAACTGGTTGTGAGCCGGACTGGTGTACTTCATTGGTATTTTCCACCTTTGCATTTCTTCCAAATGAAATTACAACTGAAACCTTTTAGAATATTCCATAATAAACTATCCCGTTCAGGGACAAAAAATAGATCAGAGATGGGCACGAATCACAGGTTTGGCAGTTTGTGCCAGTTCATTTAGTGGCTGAGCAGGTGTTCAGCATTTCAAAGCCATGCCTTGTCCAACAGATGCCCACTTGGGGGCAACAGCCTGGCTTCCCTGCTCCGTTTCATCTGTGCACTGGCTCTGAGTGGGTCCGTGCCAAACGAAGTGGGGCTTTGGAGTGACAAGCATCTGTTTGGCTGCGAAATGAACCAGCACAGGCCGAACTGGTGGTTTGTGCCCATCTCTCAGGAATGAGTTAACCGTGTTTGTTTTCCCTACTCCACCCCACACTCCACCCTGGCTATGCTGTTCTGAGCTCATGGGAGGGGATTAGAACTAACGTGTGGCTCCTAGTTTGCCAGGCCCAATTAATCTAGCACTACCAATTTGTTGAAAATGCAAGGTGGATGTCCGCTTTGCTGAACTGAACAGAATCAGGACAGAGAAGACCAGATGGCAGTGGCTTCCCTAATGCTCTCCAGAGGAGTAACTGGCCTGCCAGGGCAACCATTACTTTCATTCCAGGAAGCTTGGCAGCACTTCAATGAACAGACATAGCAAATGCCTTCAGAAGAAGCCAGTTGTCTTTTTGGGAAAGGCCGCTACCTTTCGCTCTGGGATTGACTCTCTCCACCCAATCGAGCCCATTGGTAGGAACCAGCGGTTCAGCTTGCCCAGTCTCTCTTGGCCCCTGAAACCCAAAGGAAGCCATGCTGGTTGGTCTAACCATCAGAAACAGGAACACCCATGAGTCCAGTTGCTTCTAGACCAGTGGTTCTCAACCTGTGGGTCCACAGAAGTTCCTGGACTGCAACTCCCAGAAGTCTTCATGACTAGTTGAGCTGGCCAGGATTTCTGGGAGATGCAGTCCAGGAACATCTGGGGACCCACAGGTTGAGAACCACTGTTCTAGACCTTGGGATGCCTTTGAGGAGACAAGTCCTTCAGCTCCACCAATCCTTCCTCCTACATCAAAGGGTGGAGAAGAATGAGAAAAGGTGCACATCGTAGGCAGGCAGCAGTCAACATTTGGTTTGCTTTGGTGCCAACAGCCATGCCGACCAAAGACAGAGAACCTTGCCTCTCCTTATTAGCCAGAAGTGAAATGAAGTTCCAGACTAATGCCGCCGCCATTTTTGATGCAACATTTTCGATAGGCTAACATCTGCATTCATCCTCCTGTATTCATTTTCCACAAAGCAGAAATGGCTCTCTGTGTAGTAATAGAAAAATAGAAGCTGGAAATAATGGGCAGAGGCAATCAAACCATCATTATAGGTACATTATGTACAAGGTGCTAAATTGGCAGGAGCCCTTTATTGTTAACTTCTCTTCGGCATTATTAAATGAGCTCAGAAACCAGGGGAAATTTACAAGTGACAAAGGGTAATTATATACTTTAGAGGAAGGCATTTTTCATCATGGGGACAGAACTGCACCAAGATAACAGCTCATTCAAAAGACAGCCAGAAGAGAATCTACATATCTCAGGAGAATTGTTCTATCATAACTTGGCCAGCTTTCTTCAGGTTTCAAGTTTATTCAAAAAAGATAATACGTTTGCTTCCATTCTGGTGGTCAAGTTAAATGTAAGACCATTATAAAGCATATCAATCATTTCATGGTAATATTACCTGTCAATTAAATACCTTTTCCTGCTTTGCTCCCCCCCCTTTGCTCCCCCCCCCACTCTTCAATGTATTTCAAGGATTTCTAATCCAACAGCTACTTTCAAGTAGGTTTGACCCACCAAATCAATAGCACTTGGCCAAATGCTGGCTTGGCCAGGAGTCAATGGCTGCTCCCAGTGAGAGCCAAGAATTAGATTTTGACCATTTCCCCCAAGATAGTGTAGGGTCAACATAATAAAATATTTCAGAATACCCTATGTCTACAATACTGAAATTTAAAAGATATGTGGTTCTGTACTAAGCACCACAAACAGTTAGACGCAGTAGAGTGAAACATTTGTTTCTAGACTACACATAATCCATAGTGGCTGCCGGTGTTTGGGGGTGTGTGACTAGCACAAGCTCTCCACCTCTTTCAGGCAAGGGGTTTTCCCAGCCCTAGAGACAACAGGGATTGACTTGGGATCTTCCAGACACCATAGCACATTCTCAATCATTGACTCTATGGTTCTTTATTGGCTAATGCTAATGTTTCCATAGGTCTGTTGGCCGATTTCCCAGGGATCTTTCCCTGGGCGAACAGGTTCCAAATCCAGCACAGCTGCCTCGATCAATGCAAGGGCCAGGGACCAGTCTTGGCAGCTCCCTGTTTCGTTGGGCTTTTTTGTGATGGCCGAAATGGCAGACAGTTAGATGCCTTAACTTTTGCCTTTGAGTCAAAGGTTAAAGAAATCCACACTCCAAAGTCACTTAACTGTGCCATCCTGTATATATATAAACCACCCTGAGATTTCCAGCTTCGATTATTTGGAGAGTTTTAAGTGCTTGTGTTTATTGCAAATTAAACTAATTAGTATAATTTCCTGACAGCTGCAGTGAGCGACGGCAATTCCGTGGTTCCCTCCGACACCACCCCCATCCGCTTATACGGGGTGAAGGGAAGAGTGGAGACAGCTTTGTGGCTTTAATGGAATAGGATCCGTTTATCATTGTAAGGGCACCTCATTCCATTCTGTTAAGAGTGCAACATGGCTGTTCCTCCCCCTCCTTGGTTCATCAGCTATTATTGCTCTATTAACTTATTATACGGGAAGCCAAGCAGAGACAGATGGGAGGTAGCAGTGGCTTTGCAAATCATCAGGGGAGAAATCAGGTAGAAATCTATTATTTCTTTCTATTTTCTCCAGGTGCTGTGAGTGCAGGTCGTACACGCTCCCTATTCACCACAATTTCTTTTTTAAAAAAAGGAAAATGGTAGACCATTTAGCGACGCCAAAAGAAACTAACTAGCTAACTAACAAAATCCACAAAGAAAGCAAATCACAGGGACTGATTTCTGTAACCCCAAATCCCGGCAAAATTCCTCAGACTTGCTCCGACTGGCAATCCTTGTCGGAGAGTGAAATATTACAGTAGGTAAGCCACAGGCATTTAGCAATTGGCTGCCGTTGATTAAGCACTGGGACAGAATCCCAGTCTCCCTATGAACTAGGCATGTTCAGATGGTTTACTTCTGCCCGAAATTTCCATAATGTGATGGAGAGGCCAACATATAGTCCTAATGCATAGTAACAATTGTACTAGAATAATCTAAGATCTGGCAGATTGTGGGGAAGCCAGTAGCTGATGAGATAAGGAGGGCTTCAGAATAGGGCCCAGTGTCTTTAGCTCCTTTCATCAACCCACCTACATGCCAAAGGAAAGGCAGAATTGAATGACTATCTGACAAGGGTCACCTCTCCTTAATCTGAAGAAGTGTTAGAGCAAAGCAAAGCAAAGCTGATGATGGATGAGTGGAAAGTCTAGGGCAAAGATGCCAGCAGAAGGGATGTTAACAAAGTTCTCAGCCCAAACCAGTCACTTAAGCCAGAAAGGATGCAGTAAGAGGGATCCTGGGCCTCTGGAGAGGTAAGGAATGCTGCAAGAATGGTTCCAGCTCAGGAAAGCTTCAGGCCTTGAGAGAAGTCACCTCAGATAATGCTTGCCCATGATCAGGCGGAGGCCTTCGGGAGCAGGAACAAGCCAGCTCTGGACACAGATGGAAAAGCTCAGGAGCCCATGTTCAAGTGGTAAGTCTTGTACTTCTCCTTGACGTACAGGGTGGTCCATTTAAGTGACTGCTCCTCTTGTCAGTTATGTCCACGTGGTGTCCACTTTCTCTTAGCTGGTCCAAGGCTTCTCAGAGCCTTGCAGGTCTGAGTGACCCCCTCTGAGAGCCCTCTTTGGCCAAGAGGCAGCCAAGCGTCGCAGGGGAACAGAATGTCCCAGACGTTGCGCCTGGTGAGTGCCAGGAGAGCTCTGCTTTATGGCAGCCTGAGCGGGCAGACAGAATGGGGACGGAGGTGAAAATTTCAGTAGGATGTCCTGCCATAGCTGGTGCGCTGTCCATGAAAGTACTCATGCCTGATGTCTCACAAATGGCACCATCCACAACCTAAGAAGGAATTCCATTCAGTGGGGTTATTTGGAAGTATATCTCCACATCATGATAAGAACATAAGAACATAAGAAGAGCCATGCTGGATCCATGTTATGTACAAGAATTTGATGATGTGACCAGCAAGACCATCTTTTTCACCTTTGCTCCTTGTAGCTGCAGTGGCCTCCATTCTTCCAAACATATTCACACACACACACACACACACACACACACACACACACACACACACAGAGAGAGAGAGAGAGAGAGAGAGAGAGAGAGAGAGAGAGAGAGAGAGAGAGAGAGAGAGAGAGAGGGAGGGAGGGAGCAATTCAGCTGTGTATTGTCACCTATTTCAGTTTTGTTGAGAAATTGACAAGGTGGTGGGAACCAGCCTTGAGAAAAGTTGGTTGAGAGCCGTCCAACTGCCTGCAGAAGGAGGCAGTCAGGATTTGACCTGCTGGCATTGAGCTTCATCCTGGGTCTCTGACGGTGGTGAATAAGCTACCATCCCGTGGTTATTACGATCAGTGGTGCCACAAGATTCAAGGGAGAGGGTGAATATTCTTCAGAGCTATTTTAAGCGATGGATCCTGGCAGGGATTGGTGGTGGCTTGGCTACTGTCATCCCACTTCAGAAGATCGTGTTTTTGTAAGCTGTGATTCACCCGAAAGGGGTTTAAACACCCCATACTCTGGGCGCCCAAATCCGGAGGAAACTGCCCACACACTCCTATTTTTACATAGCCAGAATAACTGGGAAGCCCTTGCTGAACCCTTTGTCGGGCAGCCCCCACAGAGACCTCGTTGGCCATCCGCTGCCCTTAGAGAGAGAGAGAGAGAGAGAGAGAGAGAGAGAGAGAGAGAGAGAGAGAGAGAGAGAGAGAGAGAGAGAGTAGTCATAGAAATAATAGTAGCATTAGCAGCGACTGCAATACCCAATAATCCTTCCTTTGCCTCTGAAGAAGCAGTCTGGATGCCAAAACAGATGCCAAATAAAACAGCTCTGTCTTCATGATGTCACAAGAAACTTCGCCGTGTTTCCTGCTACAGTCTAACCTGGCTGACCCTTCAGGAAGGCTGTAATGAGAAGAATTCCAGGTCGTCCAAAAGAAGAGCAGGTTCCCTATACTGTCCTTTAAAAGGGGGGAAACAAGGAAGGCCACCCCCACCCCCATTGCCCTTTTAAAGTCCTTTGCGCCCTGCTTTTCCTGGGGCCAACATAGGAAGCCACACTGCTGCTGCTCACTAATGAGACTGGGGCTTGCTCCTGGCTGCTGGCAGCTGGGATGTATGTGTGTGGAGCGAGGGAAGGGGAATAAAACAGAACACCCATCTCTAAAAAGCGCCATTGCCCTGCACAAAAGACCTTCTGACCTTACCTGCATCTCTCAGTGCTCTCAACCCACAGGCTTGGCACAGTAGCCCCATGGGCTGTGACATGGTTTTGCTGCTTGAGTTTCCCCCATTTGCTGGAATATTCTCCCCCAAAGTTCCAGAAATGCAGAAATACCAACATGGACCCAGGCAAAATTTATTTATGTATTTATTTGATTTATATAGGCCAAGACCATCTAGCCAAGCAGCCACTCTGGGCAGTTTGGGTCAAACTGGGTTAAAATATAATATAAATATAATAACCTTTATTGTCATTGTACAACCAGTATACAATGAAATTGGCTGAGCTCCCTCCCTCCCCCCCCAACACTATCCCACTAAAAAGCCATTCAATCTGATTTCACACTGTGTGCTTGCTGCACAACTCGCCAGCCCCACGAGTCTCTCACGAGTTGTCACGTACCGTTTAACAGTCGAACAGCCCACGGATAAAAACTGTTTTTTAGCCTGTTGGTACGGCTTGCTATACTTCTGTATCTCCTACACAGTATATCCTGGGCCACCAGCTTGGAGAGACCCTGCCCAGGGCTCCTGACAACATCTGTCGATTGATTTTATATCTCAAGGTCCTTTAGGAAAACATTCCTTGATTACTCTTGGTTAGGGTGGCAGAGCTAAAGAAGAAGCACACGCCACCACGGTGTTCAATACCAACCAGAGAGTTACTTATGGTCCGGAAGCCCCTTTAAGTCTGTATGAACAGAGTATGAACTCCGGACCAAAACTCAGAGATCACAGCTTCTTTTCTGACTGGAAAAAATCCACCATGGAACCCAGCTGCTTACCAGAAATACTTCTGTCTTCTCCTTTTAAAATCTATTACTGAAGCCACAGAACCCATCCGTTGACTTGTTAGTTTACCACAGACCCACAACAATGCACTGGTGGCTCCGAATCCCAATCTATTCCAGGATTTTATAGCCAGTCCTGCCTGGAACAACGCTCGCAGTAAAATAATTCCACCCCCAATCAGGACACAATTATCCCACAAAGTCTGTGTATTTTGATATTGTGTGCTACCAACGTCTGCCTGTCTGAAAGAAATAGCATTTGGTGCTGGGTTTCTTTTTTCGTTTTTGTTTTTGTTTGCCCTGGCCCATCATCCTTGGGGGAAGAGGGGCTGCAAAATCCACATTCTGCTACACTTGTTTCCACGAAGCATTGTAGTGATTGTGAATTAGATAATTGTGAGAGTGCTCCAGGTGTTCTTAGACTGCCATTATCAGAAGCTAGTGGTGAAGGCTTCTGGAAGTTGCAGTCCAAGAACAGCTGGGATACCCAAGGTGGGGAAACCACAGATCATTGGCAACATTGCTTCTTTATATTAGTTCTGTAAATTTATACCACACCTTTCATCCACTGAACTCAAAGCAACATACCCCGATGTAGTATGTGTGCGCTACGGCCTTTAGGCAGCAAGTCAAAGCACATGTCCTAAAGCCAAACCACGGATGGGTGAACCTGTCAACTAGTTTCTGCCCATTTCTCATTTTTCTCATGTTCAATTTGGTTTGTCCAAAACTGTTACTGTTTCTTTTAAAAGCTTGTATCAACATTTCTATAATTTCCATTTGATAGAAGCTTGTATCAACATTTCTATAATTTCCATTTGCAATTCTATCAAGCAAATACTCTAAAGACATACAGTACTTATAAGTAAATCCTCTTGTTGCTCAAGCAATCTTCATAATATAAACTGAAAACATCATTTCTACAAATATATGCCAGTGACTTATATAGTGGATCAGAGGTTCATATCACACCAACTAGTGCGCCAGGATTTTTATATGAATGTAATGTTCACGGTTCTTAATTCTGTGCTCAAATGCACTCTCACTTCACTGTCTGCAACCCACCTTCAAATGTAGATAGTATATATGTAGCTGAAATCTCTCTCTATAGCTAGTCCTGCCTGACGTCACAGACCACTTCCTCAGATGCAGAGTAACGTATGTATGTATATCCACAAAAGCCCATGGTGTGTGTCTGAAAAGTGTCACATTGATCTTTGCTACTGAAATGCATCCTTGTATGCACTTTCCCCTGATAAATGATTGAAAACAACCACAGCAAGAAGAGGGATTCTTTGACTGGCAAACTGAAGTGCAAACTTTTGGGAAGTGTGACTTCCCTAAGATACCTGAGTTTTGATTTCCATATACGTAGTAATTTGAAATTCCAGCATTACTGAAATGTGGGCCAAATGAATTTCTCACCCATCTCTCAAAGGGAATGGATCTACCTGTTAGCTTTGAGAAAATTCCCTGTTTGATTTTTGTGCCCTCTTAGCCCTGCTGTGTGGCATGTTGTTGAGTTGCGACCTTCCCACAGTCGCCAACGGGGTGGGGGGAGGGGGAAAGGAAGGCAGGACATCACAGTTCAGCAGCATCCGAGGGGCCTCCCTTTGACAAGCCTTGGTTCCCTTTAGGCATGGCCATTCTTCTTTGCATTCTCTGCAACACTTTCCCCTGTGGCCACACTCTTGGGTCTGAAGAACACGGGCCCTTCCAAGCCTCCTGCTGGCTTCTACAATGGACAGGAGGAGCTCTTAAGGCCTTGGTGCCCCATCTGGCTCCTAACCTCCAACCAACATCCCGCTTCTGGCCTGAATGCAAATCCCCAGCAAATGCCATTCTCTCTCTCTCTCTCTCTCTCTCTCTCTCTCTCTCTCTGTGTGTGTGTTAGACATGGGCACGACTTGGCAAAATTCTCGTTTCCGTTACGTAACGGAAACGGTAACGACAATTACTCCACCAGAACTCAAACTTGAACCGACTAAAGAAAAATTGGGTCTGATTTGTCGTGGTCGTTCCTGGCATCGCAGCGATCGTGCGCGATGCCAAGCGGCACAGGAAAAAGGTTTTAAAAATTAAAAAAACCCGATTCCAGGCCAAAAATGAGGTGAAAATATGCCTGCCTGAGGGCACCTACCAGAGGGGTGGTTTCTGGGGGGGGGTTCCCGGCCTCCCCCCCTCTCCTCTCCTGGGCTGCGCAAAGTGCGCATCCTCGTCGAATCGCAACTTGCCAAGCGGCGCAGCACAGAAAAAAAGTTAAAAACAAACCCCGATTCCCGGCCAAAAAAGCAGGCGAAAATATGCCTGCCTCAGTGAGGACACCTACCAGAGGGGTGGTTTCTGGGGGGGGCGGCCTCCCCCTCCTCCTCTCCTGGGCTGCGCAAAGTGTGCATCCTCGTCGAATCGCAACTCGCCAAGTGGCACGGCAGAGAAAAAAAGTTTTAAAAATAAAATAAAAAAACCCGATTCCCAGCCAAAAAAGCAGGCGAAAATATGCCTGCCTCAGTGAGGGCACCTACCAGAGGGGTGGTTTCTGGGGGGGGGGGGGCGGCCTTCCCCCTCCTCCTCTCCTGGGATGCGCAAAGTGCACATCCTTGTCGAGTCGCAACTCGCCAAGCGGCGCAGCACAGAAAAAAAGTAAAAAAACCCCCCGATTCCCGGCCAAAAAAGCAGGCGAAAATATGCCTGCCTCAGTGAGGGCACCTACCAGAGGGGTGGTTTCTGGGGGTGGGTGTCCCCGGCCTCCCCCTCCTCCTCTCCTGGGCTGCGCAAAGTGCGCATCCTTGTCGAGTCGCAACTCGCCAAGCGGCGCGGCACAGAAAAAAAGTTAAAAAAAACCCGATTCCCGGCCAAAAAAGCAGGCGAAAATATGCCTGCCTCAGTGAGGGCACCTACCAGAGGGGTGGTTTCTGGGGGGGGGGGGGTCCCCGGCCTCCCCCTCCTCCTCTCCTGGGCTGCGCAAAGTGCGCATCCTTGTCGAGTCGCAACTCGCCAAGCGGCGCGGCACAGAAAAAACGTTTTAAAAAAACCCGATTCCCGGCCAAAAAAGCAGGCGAAAATATGCCTGCCTCAGTGAGGGCACCTACCAGAGGGGTGGTTTCGGGGGGAGGTCCCCGGCCTCCCCCTCCTCCTCTCCTGGGCTGCGCAAAGTGTGCATCCTCGTCGAATCGCAACTCGTCAAGCGGCGCGGCAGAGAAAAAAAGTTTTAAAAATAAAATAAAAAACCCCGATTCCCAGCCAAAAAAGCAGGCGAAAATATGCCTGCCTCAGTGAGGGCACCTACCAGAGGGGTGGTTTTCTGGGGGGGGGTCCCTGGCCTTCCCTTTCAGCCCCACATTCTCCCTTGGATAATTGACTTTGTTGTCCTTCATCTACAGTAGTTTGTCTAGTCCTTTCTCCTATTGATTCCTTCTGAACGTCTAAGCAAGTAATTAAATGCAGTTTGCCCTGAGATACCATCAAACTCCAGTGCTCTTTTCTCAGAAGCCTCTCTCTCTTCCATCTGCTGCAGCTACCCCCCGCCCAGCACATCCCATTGTTTTGAGGGGAGAGGGAAAGACACCCGTCTTGCTTATTATTCACACCACGGGGGGCAGGGGGAGAAAGAGAGAGAGAGAGAGAGAGAGAGAGAGAGAGAGAGAGAGAGATGACTGGGTCTTCTCCAATTGTCCCAAGTGCCTTGGCTGTCCAACACTGAGTAGGCCGCGGCACAGTGTGGGGGAAAATTGAATTTACTTTTAAGTGTTAACTAAAGGATACAGGCGCTCTCTTCGCTGCCCTGTCTACCTTGCTAATGTTCGTGCAAGTGTCGTGCTGTTAATGAAATCGCTGATTTAAACAAAGCTAGAGTATTTTTAGCACAATAACAAAAACCATTTGTGATCTCTAATTATGCAAACTGTGAGCAAGAAGATGCTAGTCTTGCATTAGGTGGGGGCTTGACTCCTAGTCTAATTTGCTCCTCTCTTTTTTTCTGCAGCAGAAAGCATTTTTTTTGTAGTTATATCGCTTTGGTCTGGCTCAGAGCCTCAGGCAAATAACAGTCTAGGTCACCAGAGGAGTAGTTCTGCTGAGGCGGTACACTGCAGTTAGGTAGTGCAGTGGGATAATGCATTGTAATGTCAATTACTGTGATTTGCTGCTGTGTGATTCACAGATATGATTGCATCTAATTTCAGGAATAAGTAGAGCCGTCTGCTCTTTTGTATTCCTTCGGAAGGCATTCAGTGGCATTCAAATGGTGTGTGCTTTTGCCACCTTAAAAACATCCCAAGGAACCCTGTGTCATAGCAGGAAATTTCTCTAGTGCATGCCTCCATCATGCGAGGACCCTTTGGGTCCTTTCAATGTAAACAGCAGCCTCTTAATCCACTTATGGGGGAAGGAACCGGCCAGATAGGACCACCTATTATCCTTGGAAAATTGCCCTGTTCCAAGAAGGCTGGCCCAGAGTCTCCCTCCCTCAAATGGCTGACTCCCAAGCCCATTTGTGGAATCACGCCCCATGCCAGCTCTGCGGCCTCTGAGGCGTGGCGGCTTCCACACGTCTCCAAAGAATACTTTTGGTTTCCAGCAGAGTTTGAGAAAGCCGGGTGTGAAATTCTTTGATAATAAAATTAAAACACTTTGAATGGTGGTGTTATAAGAAACACTGTGTAGAAAGGCATGTTACTAGCACTTCTACTTTTAAAAACAACAGTGGTGAAAAAAGAAGAACGGGTGTTTTGCGTTCAGGGAGGAGATGTGTAGTTCGGGCCCTAAAATTAACCAGGGAGGCTTGTAATTGAAACCTAGGCCCGTATACCCACACGTGACGATCATCATGAGGATGAGTTTGATACAGGTCTTATGTCATCAGCCAAAATTTAATAAACTACATGGCATGCCACCCCCAATAAATATTATTCTAACTAAAGCCTTCAAGAACACATTTGAACAAATGTCTTAAAACAAGAACATCTCTCTCTCTTTCTCCTCATCTTGTACATTTTAAAGCTAACAACATCTAACAGAGGGCGTTTATACATGACCCCTAAACTCCGGGGCAAATGGCTCCCAGCTCCGGAGCTTAAAAATGTTTCCCCACCAGTTCTGGAGTTAACAGGAAATTAGGTGCGACCACGCCCACTTTAGCGCTTCCCAGCGCACCTTTCAAGTACCTGCTCTTTGGAGGTGAAAATTATTTGATCCGGTGTAACGATAGTGAGTGCAGGGCTCTCCTTGCTTCTGTTTGTTGTTTTTTGGCTCCCGCCCCTTTAAGAGCTACTTTTACAGAGACTGGAATGTTGCCAGCAGGAGCGAAAGGCAGAACGGAGGTGAGCGGCATGCCTTTCTTTCTCTTTTTCTCCCTTCCCTCATGCAGCCAGCAGCCAGGAAGTGCGGAGGGGTGGGGACACAGGAAGAGCGACGAACCCCTAAGATCTCTGGTCCGAATTTAAGTGGCCAGCGGATCTTAGGGGTCGTGTGAAAAGGCCCAGAGTGTTGTAATAATAGACTCCCTGTAGTGTTAAGGCAAACAAAAGGATAGGATCATAGAATAACTGAGTTCAAAGGGACCTAAGTTCAAACCCCCGCTGAATGCAGGAATCCAGATCAAAGCAGATTTGGGAGATGGTTGTCTAATTTTCTCTTAACATTGTCTCCCGCATTGGAGCACTCCCTACCTCCCAAGGTAATAGGTTCCATTGTCATAGTGCTATCACACAATAGTAAAGGTGTTTCCCCTGGTGTTCAGCTCAAGTTTGTCTTCCTGGTACGAACCCACTGTTGTGCATCCTGCACTCTGGGATGTTCAAGAACTGATCCTGCTCTTCCTCTGTATGGCTACCTTTCAGTTATTTGAAGAGCGCTATTGGATCTCCCCTCAGTCTTATTTTCTTAAAGCTAAACATGCCAATTTTTCCCAGCTTTTCCTCATGGCTTGGTTCCCAGTCCTTTTATCATCCTTGTTGCCCTCCTCTGAACTACTTCCCGTTTGTCTGCATCCTTGTTTAAATGTGGTGTCCAAAATTGAACACAGTACTCAAGATGAGGCCTAACCAGTGTCCTTCCTTCCTTCCTTCCTTCCTTCCTTCCTTCCTTCCTCCCTCCCTCCCTTCCTTCCTTCCTAACGATATTTAAAAAGTGACATCATTGCAGTTTCAGGAAATGCTTAATCTAATGTACGCTCATACTTCACATTCATTTCCTTGTAACCTACTTTCAGTCTAACGTTTTCTTTTCCTTTGTAGAGCCTGACTCTGCATTTACACATAAGTAAACCATCTACTCCTTAACTTCAGGAATACTACCTTGTTCATTTTTCTACCATTGTAATCAAGCTTTTTTCCCCCCACAAACAAGCAAACAACCCCAGCCCCCTCATTACATAGGAAATGCTTTCTCCCTTTGCAAATCTAAAAATCCCTCATTCGGGGTTGTGGATGTTAAAATAAATTATTTGTTGCTTGAATCGTGGAGGTTGGCAGCAGCGACGGTGGTGATGGTGGTGGGAGTCCATCATGCCAGTGTTAAACGTTTGGCCACCTTGACCAACAAGTTTTAACACAGAATTCTTGCCCTCTTGCTTACATGGCAACCATGACAATTTTTCACAGCCATTTATCCTTCATAACCTTAAGAATTTGCAGCAGAACTGTTAGAAAAGATTTGTTGTGGGACCTGAATGGGGAGGGGGGACAGGTCAGGAGTAAAGCAGAGATCTAATTTTGTTCACATAATTTCAAAGGGCATTATAGAAATAAAATAATTTTAAGCTGAACCCTCTCCATGTCTCCCTTCCTGAAAGCCTCTTTTGTATCAAGTCGCAAATTGCAATGAATCAGTTTGTCTGTATATTTGGCCTCTACCTTCAGTGGGCTTGGCGAAATGGCAGCAAAATCACATTTAATAACTTGCGGTTGACTGTCATGAACGTTTAATTTGATGCTAAACATGCTTCCTGAAAAGGAAAGTAAAATATATTTCCTAGGTATTGCTGTATGTACTGTGTGCAATACGCATGCCTTTGTGTGTATATGTACAGAAGTTATACTCACACACACACACACACACACACACACACACAAAGAGAGAGAGAGAGAGAGAGAGAGAGAGAGAGAAGCTGTGTGCAAGAGAGTGTAAAATTTCTGTCAGGAAATTTCTCTCAGCTTCCTGACAGGAGGAACAACGCTTGGCTCCAAGGTTAATGCTGGTGTACCATTTCCCACAATTATTGAGGCTGATGACTTGGAGTCAGTGGTTCTAAAACAATTCCCCTGTAAGTCAGGTAGATTAGAGGATAGGTGATTATGTCTCCCACAGCAACCCTACACACACACACACACACACACACACACACACACACACACACACCCTCCAGTGCTTCTGGAGGAATTGCCAGCACAGCTGAAGCGAAATGAAAATTTTCAGTTTTCCTTTTCCCCACCCCACCCTCACCGCCTATGTCACATCTTTTCACTTTCATTCCGCTGAGGGGAACTCCCTCTTGTGTCAGTTCCAAAGCATTTGGTCCTTGTCTTGCCCCTGTGGGGAATTCAGAAAAAAAAACCACAACTTCACATGCTTGCCATGTGTGCTGGCGACAGTCGTCTCTGCCCCAAGATTCAGACAGTTTAATTTGTCGCTCATGAAGCAGATGTGTTGGAGCACAGAGAGGGGGGGCAATTGGGGGAATCACAGTCCCCACAACAATCACCATGGTGGTGGCTGACTACACTGTTTTCTCTCACTGAGAAGCTGTGCAAGATGACGAAGCAGGCAAACAACTTCCTTATGACCAACGGTGAACCAGGATCAGTCTGAAATGTTGTGGACCACAAGGAACTTGCCTCCGGTGTTTTGTTTTGTTTCTGCATTTGTTTTAATGATGACGGATTTCTGTTCCATTCTGGATCAACCACACCAATTCAAACATAGGTAATCTCTAAGAAAATCAGGCAAAACCAGAAGAAGAAGAAGAAGAAGAAGAAGAAGAAGAAGAAGAAGAAGAAGAAGAAGAAGAAGAAGAGGAAGAAGAAGAAAGAAAGAAAGAAAGAAAGAAAGAAAGAAAGAAAAAGAAAGAAAGAAAGAAAGAAAGAAAGAAAGAAAGAAAGAAAGAAAGAAAGAAAGAAAGAAGGAGGCAAGAACATTTTGGCACCTTAAAGACTAACTACTATGTTTTCATGTGAGCTTTCACATTAAAAAGTCAATTTCTTCAGTCCAAACAACTGGACATGTCCATGAAAGCTCCTATGAAAATATAGCAGTTAGTCTTTAAGATGTCACCATATATTAATCTGCTATATTATTTATTTATTTATTTATTTATTTATTTATTTATTTATTTATTTATTTATTTATTTATTTATTTATTGTTTTTACCTGATATGCTAGTGCAGATTAACATGAACACCTCTTCCAAAATTATCTCTGAGGAAAGATCCTTCTGACCCCAGTAAGGACAGGAAGTCCAAGGCAAGACCAGCCCTAGGGATGTCCGTCCGTTTCTAGTACTGGGCAAATGGTGCCTTTGCCTCCCCATAGTGTCATTCCCAGTTGTAAAATGCTGCTGTGGCATACGGCAGGGTATGTGTGTGAACAGTGAAGGGGAAATAAGCTCCCATGTTGGTGCTGCAACATATGAAAGTAGCCTCCATTTGATGCTATTGCTCTTGTGTGTGTTGGGGGGATGCCACTGTTAAAAATGAAAATATATCACACAATATAGCACAGCTAACAACACCCATAAACTACAGAGAAGGATTGCTGCCACCCCTGATTACAGTGAAACTTCTTAATCCCTTCATCACAATACAATGACTAACACCTATTCTCCTGCATAGGACAAGTTTCCTCTTTCCCACAACCTTACAACCACACAGTCTCACTCACTCACTACCCCAGAGTGCAGAAAGGTCTCCTAGCTCTCCTGAGCTCCTTGCCCTCTGAAGATGCCAACCATAGAGTCTGGCGAAATGTCAGGAAGAAAAACTCCCAGAACACAGCCAAGCAGCCCGAAAAATTTACAAGAGCTATCACAACAGCTATATAAAATCTATTTTCATTGGCTAGACTGATGTTAGAAAGGATTAGTCTAGAATCAACATCAGCACAGATTGGATCATGATACTTTTGCCATCTTCTTTCTGTGGCAGAAAGTATGTGTACATCAGAATAGTTATATTTAAATGCACTGGTCATTGTCCTACCTCCTTTTATTTCTGTATTAGTATTAATTATTATTTATTATTTCTGTATTAGTTCTGGGGCTTCCCTGCTGAAAGGGCCAGTTTAATGTTTTAAAGGGCATTTGCGCCTATATTGTGCACACAGGCACAACACATCTTCCGCTAGCCCAGTGCATACTCATTGGGACCTCTGATGGCATAGCTCAGGGTGGGCAAAGCATGGCCTCTGGTGGCATGAAGCCCAGCCTCCGCCCTGAAAAGCTGCTTCTGAGCCCCCTCCCCCAGACCCCTCTATAGGAGCACTAGAAGCAAACCTTGTTTTGAAATGAATTTTGTCCATCCAAATAAAATAATGATGTGTTTTTCTGTTTCTGGAGATTTTGACTGATTTTGTAGGGGGATTTCAGGACTGCCTGAGCGTTCAGGGCCACTATTTGTCCACCAGCCCAACCAAAGTTATAAACCACCCTTTCCTGCTGGATAGCATCCAGGGAATGTGCCTTCAGTACCCCTTTGCCAACAAGGACCCACCAAGAAATGCTAGCCCACAAGCCCACCTTGGCCAAAGAGAGGAGTGCTCACCCCCCCTCCCGCTGCCTTTACTCTCAGCAAAACGTTGTGATACTGTTAAGGGGATCTGTTCCCGCTTTCCCTCAGGACAGGAGGACAAAAGTCAGCACAGGATTATTGCACCATTAAAACGGTGTGCTGCCAATCTAGGCTCTGACGCACATCAACTCTTTTCAGGTCTGGGGTGTCATGAAAAGGCAGAGCATTGTCCATTACAGTGGAACCTTGACTTACGTCCCTCTTGACTTACGTCATATTTGACTTACATCCACTAGGGGTCTGTTTGACTTGCGTCGCAGGCTCCGAGTTACGTCTCGGAGCCCCAGCGCAAGGCCCCAGAATAGGGCGGCAGCTAGGACCCAGCATCCTGGCTGCTGCCTCCAAACTGCTGCTGCCTCTGTGCTGTTCCACGGCCTCCCCGAAGCGGAGGAGAGGAAGAAGGGCCGGGAGCTTGGGGCTGGCCTCGCCGGGAGCCACCGCCACCGGAGCTGGCTCTTCTTCCTTCATCCGGTGGTGGCAGCTTTGGCAAGGCCGTGGAACAGCTCCGGGTGCTTGAGGCTGGCACCTCAAGAAGGGCCAGGCCAATGTTCTTTCCTCCGGCGGCAGCGGCTTTGGCAAGGCCAGCTCCGAGCACCCGGAGCTCTTCCTCGGCCAGCGGCAGGCAGAGAAACAGGTGAGCAATGGGGGGGCAGGGCAGAAGGACCAGGATCCAGCCGCCTTCCCCCCTGCCGGTTGGCCTCAGGTGTGTATGTGTGTGTGTGCGTGTGTGTGCGTGCGTGCGTGCGTGCGTGGGAGGGGCAGTGGATGACCACTTGCAAGCCCGTGGATGAAGGGGGAGGGATGAGGAAACCCCCCCTCAAATGCGGGAGGGTGTGGGGTGAGGGCAGGGGGGCCTACCTGGCCAGAGGGGGTGCTGAAAGTGGGGGAAAGAGCCCTGCCTTCTCTCGGGACCCGTGAGCCTGGGGGTTGGGGGAGGGGAGGCTGCCCTTCCTGGCTGGGGCCACTGGCTTGGCCGACCACTCTGGCAAAGTGGGCGAGGGAAGCCTCTTACGTCATGAGGCCATGCCCACCAGCTCAGGGGCCACGACCAAATCACCCACACTCTTGAGGTCCGACGGGAGAAAACTCCCTGGCAGGAGGCGGCAGCGGCAGCATCAATGCCTGGTGATCCCTGGGGCTCTCGAGATGGAGACCTCCTCCTCTGCCCCCGTCCTGTTCCTTCCTGGCCGTGCTCCACGAGCAGGGCTTTCTCCCCCCACCCCCACCCGCCTCGGCTGGCCTTCCAGGGGTCACCAGTGGCGAGGCCAGGAGCCTGCTTGGTTCCTCTCCCCATAAAGGGCCATGTCCGGGCAGGGAAGACTCCTCTTTCCCCTCAGAAGGAAAACTGGGCTGCGGAGAGGAGCCCCCCTCACCACCCCCAGCCCACTTGGTGAGGGAAGTGTGTGTATGTGTGTTTTTTTGGGGGGAGACAGTCAGATTTGGGTTAAATTGCTGTTTTGGGGGGTCTTTTTCATCGTCTGGAACGGATTAATCCACTTTCCCATTACTTTCTATGGGGAAAGTTTGTTTGACTTAAGTCATGTTTGACTTAAGTCTAGACCTCCGGAACGGATTAATGACGTAAGTCAAGGTTCCACTGTATTTAATTTATTAACATACTCATATTGATTGATCCTTAATACTGTATTTTACCACTAGGGAGAAGAAGGGGGATTCTCAGAGTTTTCTGCCAAAATACCCTGGTTGTGTGCAGCTCCTATGCAGGTTTATTCAGAAGGGGTTTGTTTCTTTTTTTCATATTTTTTATTATTAAATATAATACACTAGTACCATAATATCTTTTTTGGTCATGTCACTATCAGAGAGTTAATCAGTATCTTATTTACCTTAACAAATTGAGATTTCTCAGACAAGTACTACTTCATCTCTGCATTCTTGGGGTTTGTTTCTGTTGTCTTCTGCAGGCAGCAAACCACCTGAACTAGGCCCTAATTCCTCTTTGGAGGTCCAAACTCTTTGGGAGGTATACATGTGTGTACTAATCTACCCACAGAAAACTGAATTTATGTTCCATTCTCACAGAAAAGCTACTTCCTATTCAGGAAAACTGCCAGGAAGTCATTGAATCCCTGGCTCTTTTCACCCAAACCCACTGATGAGATAGGACCAGAATTATTTTCCCTCGATGGGCAGCTCACAGAGAAACTTCTTTTCCATATCTTGGGCAGCCAACGTTTCATTAAACATTCCTAAGAGGTAAGTGACAGCTGTTTCAAACCAATTCACAAGAAGGTGACCCCAAAGACCCTGTTGTTCCTCTTCAATGCCTGTACAGAGATAGAGGAAACGGCACCTGCATTACCTGGCCACAGTCTTCTCAACTACCGTGAAAGGGCCAGGCAAGGGCGTATCTAGGTGGGGGCGGAAGGGTGCATCTGCCCCGGGCGCAGCAATCTGGGGGCACCTGGAGGGAGAGCAGGAGGAGGAAGCCGTGTGCCCTCTCGCAAGCAGCCCTCCCCCCCACCTAAGGCTTGGCAACGGGACCCACTTCACCACAGCCGCTGCCTCCGCCACCGCACACCAACCAGGCAGGCGTGTGGGGAGCGCGATGGCTGCACCACCATCCTCCTCCTCCTCTTCCTCGCCTTGCTCACCACCGGAGATGAAAGGTGTGCGTGCACTTCCACACGCGCATACATACACACACACACACACACCACGCCCCCAGGATCGCCCCCTCTTGCTGGGTGGATGCGATGGGGTTGGGGAGGGCCGGAGGGGCGCAAAAACAACTTTGTCCCCAGGTGCCCCAAAACCTTGCTATGCTGCTGGGGCCAGGGTTTTTTTTAATTCAAATGCATGCTAGATTTGTATGGAGGCATATACATTAGCACATATTATACTTATACAGATCTTTCACACAAATCTTTGGGGTGATCCACCTTTTCTTTTGGCGGGGTCACTGAAGCAGCTACCCGAGCCCAAATCCCACCTCTTCCTTTGTCCAGGAGCTTCATGGTATGGTGGCCTTTGGCATGTGTGAGCCCCCAAAAAAGTTCTCTTAAAAGTCTGGCATGCTGGGATACCTAGAGTTGGCATCTTGTTATGACTGCCTGTCCTGTCCTGTCCTCCCTGGTGCACTAGCAAATATCAAGCCTTTGGCTGGCCTCTCCTGAACACAGAGGACAACCACCACGCACAGCCCATAGTTAGCTGCGCTTTTCAAAAAATATATATACATTAATTAGAAGGGTTTCAGAAAGTAAATTATGAGTGTTCCTAACATTCTCTAAACATACTGTTAGTGGTTCCAGAAGCCCTGGACTTGGGTTCAAAGCTTAAATTAGAAATAACTGTTAAGTTACTCTGACAATGTGTACAATGCTTTCCTTCAACATGTCCAGCAAGAGTCCTTGGCTATTTTTCTACCAATATGGTAGGAGCCACCTGAGAAAAACAAAGGCCAGGCTGGCCAAGGGCAATAGAGTTCTGTTTGAGTACTTCCATCCTTTTGATATGTAGGCCTAAAAAACTGAAAAATGTTGTGAACTGCAAAATAAAAATACATTAGAAGCAGTCCATGCTGGGATATGTGCTCAGACAGGACAAGAAAATAAGAAAAAGAAATGGGAAAGGAGTGTTGTCTGGGCCTCTTAGCTTAAGGTTGCTATGCAACAACATGTGACAGTGAACATATTTGTTACCATGTCACTTCCTGTTCATTAACCAGAAAATAGTTCATTTGTCTCTGAGTCCATTCCATATTAAGTACATTTAAGTTGGTTAAATTTGGTTTCAGTGGAACGCAGTACAGCATCTGCTTAATTTTCTGGTGAAATTAATGAAACTAAAATACGGTACAAGTATCTATTTCTTTATTTCTTTATTTAGCATATTTTTACTCCACTGTTCTCCTTGGAAAAGGACCCAAGATGGCTTACAATAATGAGGGGCAATATACAGTCTGGAACATTTAAGACATATTCAAGTTAAGAACAGGGAATTAAAAGAGGCATCTTGGAATATTAAAACATAACAGTAGAGCTACAAAGAGCACACAAAAAGAAAGGAAAAATCCATTATGAGGGGTGGAAATTAACATGGAAAACACTGGAGTTTTTATGAAATCAGTCAATGCAATCATGCATGATAATCCATATCAAAGTCACACAGTAGGTAGTCCCTCATTCAGGGAAAGCTTGCCTGAAGAGGAAGGTCTTTCCCTGCTTCCAGAATGACGACAGAGATGGGGCCATCCTGGCCTGCAGCAGGAGGGAGTTCCAGAGTCTGGGAGTAGCAACTGAGAAGGCCCTTTAATGTGTTCTTTTGAGGCGTCCCTGTGAAGGTGGCGGGATGGAGAGAAAGGCTTCTCCTGATGACCTTCACACGTGAGTCGGTTCATACTGTGAGATTCGATCTTTGAGGTAGCTTGGACCCAGGCCTTTTTGTGCTTTGTAGGTTAAGGTCAGCACCTTGAATTGTGCCCGATAGTTGATTGGCAGCCAGTGGAGCTGCTTTAGTATGGGTGTAATGTTGTCTCTGTAACCCGCCCCAGTCAGCAATCTGGTTGCTGCGTTCTGGACCTGTTGATGTTTCCTGAGACTTTCCACCAGTAGCCCCACATAGAGCACATTACAGTAGTCCAGCCGGGAGGTCACTAGGGAATGTGTCACCGTGGCTAGAGCAGATTTCTCAAGAAACAGGTTTTACTGGCATACTAGTTTTAATTTTGCAGATCCACTTGTGGCCACAGCTGTGACTTGGGAATCTAGGCTCAAGGATGAGTCCAGGAGCACCCCCAAGCTATGCACCTCCTCTTTTTTTTCAATTGGGGGGGGTAATCCAATCCAGGACAGTTTGCATCCCTATCCCTTGATCTCCTTTTTCACTGACCAGAATCATCTCTGTCTTGTCTGGGTTTAGTTTCAGATTGTTCATACTCATACAGTTTGTTACTGAAGCTAAGCACTGATCTAATGTCGAAATAGCTTCCTTGGAATCTGGAGGTGACGAGAGGTAGAGTTGAGTGTCATCGGCATACTGGTGACACTTAACCCAAAACTCCAAATAATTTCCCCCAGTGGTTTCATATAAATGTTAAATAATATAGGAGACAGAACAGAACCCTGGGGGACTCCACAGGTCAGTGACCATGGTGTTAAACATGAGTTCCCTAACACCACTTTCTGCATTCTTTCCTGCAGGAAGGACTGAAGCCACTCTAAGACAGTGCCCCCAAGTCCCATTTCAGAGGGATGAGTCAGGAGGATGCCATGGTCGATAGTGTCAAAAAGCAGATGAAAGGTCCAATAAAATTAAAATGGACACCAATCACCTATCCATTTCTCGGCGTAGGTCGTCTACCAAGGGAACTCAGTCCCATAAACAGGCCTGATGCCAGACTGAGCTGGATCCAGGTAGTTTATTTCATCCAGAAACCTTCAACTGGATGGTATCCCTTGGCTTTTATTTAAGATTCAAACACCTTGGTCTACAAAAAACTCATCAACCATGATGATTCCTATGTCATCAGCTTACATATAGGAACTTTCATCCAGTGTGGGGATCTAACTCCTATGCTTTGCCAGCCTAGCACTGAGAAGCCTCAGACAATCAGTATATACGTCACTCACAACAATAACAATCTCTGATTGGGTAATAGGCTGGCAAATAGGAGCTGAGGACAGATCATTCTAAAGATGGCGACGAAGGAAGCGTGGGGGGATGGATGCTTAGGGAATGAGACAATGCTATGCAATTGCACATGACCAGGAAATACAAGCTGTATAATCATTGGATGGTTCTCTGCTGACGTATCTGTGATTTGTGAGAGGTAATAAAAAGAGCCTGCGAGGGGGGGGGGGAGAGGAGTTACAGACTTTACTCTCCCTGGCTCATCCGAAGCACGGCACCAAAAAGAATCTCTGTGTGTGAGGCCTCTGCATTCCTATCGCCGCTAATCCCTTCAGCTGGTCTGGAGGATTAGCATTTCAAGGGCTTTCAGGCAAAGGAATCCCTACATTCTATGGTGCCCCCTGCTGAGGACTCGAACTCAAAGAAGCTGCTGATTCCAGACTGCAAGTTTGCATAATCAGCCAGCAGCATTCTTTGCCTTCAGAACAGACAGCGAGCAGTGCTGCCACTCCTAACGACTGGATCCAGCTGACACATCACAGCAGCAAGCTTCAGCTGTCGTCTTGACGCCATAACTGTCCACCCCGCCCTGGTAAGGGCCCAAAGCGCGCTCGCATCCATCACGGATCCCTCTGGGTGAGTTTTTGTTGAAGAAAGACACTCAGCCGTCCCCAGCTTTTCACACAAATGGGGTCACAATTGTCAGCTCAGCAACAAAAATGGGCAGCAGAATTAAATGCATTACTGAAACAATATGCACACCCATTTGAAAATAAGGATGTAATCCAATTTGTCAAAACGGTGGACCAAATATGCCCTTGGGTGGAGCAGGATGGCTCTGGAACCACAGATTTGGAGCAATCGGACAAAATAGGCAAGGCTTTACAATCAGATCCACGTGCATCTGTAACAGACCAAATGGTATGGAGCAAAATACGCATGTGCTTGGCACAGCTGACTCCTAGAAATATATTGCTCAGTCAGGTTTCAGCCACCCAAATTTTTAGAATGGGAGGTCAGACCCCAGTTACTACAACACAGCCTCAGTCGCTAACCTCAAGAGATCTAGCCTCAATTGCTGCCCCAAAGTGAGCAGATCGACCCAGAACCACCACCTCTGTATGGAGAGGCTTTGCCCTTTGGGTCAGAAGAACCAACCCCTCATCTAAACTCCCTCCCACAAAGAGACTTGTCTCACATGATTGCAGTGGCTCAATTAATGGCAGAGGAGGAGGAACCAATCCCTTCCTTATACCCCATAATCAGAGGGCGTCCAGCAGTGGGCAGTCAGCCAGTGGTCCTGGACAGACATGAACCGTTAGCCCTGGAATATATCAAAGCCTCACACAAAAGTGTAAAGATGAATGGCACCCAGGCTCCTTACATGAAAGTCCTGCTGAATAACATAGATCGAATAACATAGCAGAGATTGATTCCCAAAGATTGGGACCAGTTAGCTAGCGGCATATTCCCCCTGGGTGATCTTTTGTTGTTTAGGGCAGAATGGAGATGCCTGGCAGTGAATAAGGCTCAACAAAACAGAACTGCCAACATTAATATCACCCTGCAAATGTTGGTTGGCGAGGGGAATCATGTAACCACAGCTCAGCAGATTGCCCTCACTGATCAGGCATTGGAACAAGTTGCTGCTATAGTCATAAGGGCATGGACCTCTCTGCCGCAAAAGGGGGACCCCACATCAACAGCTGGTTTTGCCACAATCAGACAAGGGGCGAAGGAGCCATATACAGAATTTGTCACTCGCCTCCTTACTGCACTGGAGAGACGAATAGAAAATGAGGATGCTAGAAGGCTAATATCTAAACAACTAGCCGATGAAAATGCAAACGAGGATTGTAAACAGGCATTGACTTCCACATATTCACGATCCAGTTCAACGGTCACCGATATGATGAAAGTTTGCCAAAATGTTGGGTCGCATTCATATAAGGCCCAGCTCATTGCTGCTGCAGTTCATGCCACCCCCAATCCTGCCACTGGGAGGCGTTTCGGGTGCAACAGAGAAGGACATTTTAGAAAGGACTGCAGATCTGTGCCTGGGACTCAAAATCGCCCCAATAAGAAATGCCCTCATTGTCATAAGGGATATCATTGGGCAAATCAATGCCGGTCCAACCCTGCCAATAACAACATCAGGGAAGTCAAAGGGCAGGGAAACTCCAACTGCCCCCCCCCAGGCCCAGGTGAAACAGCAGGGGAATTAGAACAGAAGGTGGTCACAGACGCTTTCCAGCCCGCCCCTTCTGGCCATCAGCCAGCATCCGAATGGCTAAGGGGTGGGGAAGATCCAAAATATGATTGGTTGAGGAATGGAGCATGGGAACTGAAGTTAGCAACTCGTTTTTTGCCTCAATACCATGTTCAGTGTTCTCTTTGTCTTCTGCCTCAGTCAGCAGCCCCCCTCCTCAAGCTGTCTTGCTCCCAATGAACTCTGCCTTGTCAAAGGGCATTCATGTCACCCCTGGGCTGGTCTCCCCAGATGCCAATGGTTGTTTTCCACTTCATATCTGGGTGCAGAATACACAGCAGCTGAATGCAGAGGAGCCTATTGCTATTTTGCGGCCTCTGCCACCGTCACAAGCAGCACCCACTTCTCAGATAATGGCTATTGTTCCAGTCTCAGACTCCCGTCCTACCCTAACTCTGCAAATGGGTGGCAAGCCAGTCTCTGGACTGATTGACACAGGGGCTGATGTTACTGTGATTTCAGAAAAGGACTGGCCCTCAGGATGGCCAACATGCCCTACCCAGGAAATAATGGGAGTGGGAGGTATTACACCTGCACACCAAAGTGTCCATCCGATTGTGTTCCAGTCGGACAATGGCCCCTCCGTGACAGTCCGCCCTTTGATTTTGCCTTTGCCAATGTGCTTATGGGGCAGAGACATCCTGAAACAAGTTGACACCCGCATCGTGACAAATTTATAGTGCGGGCCTCTGCGGCGACGCCTTTGCACGCCATACCACTCACATGGCTTCCTGGACCCCCGGTCCGGGTAGACCTGTAGCCGATGCCCGTAGAGAAGTGCAATGTCGCGGGGGGCCTAATTTTCGAACAAGTGCGGCTTGGGCATATAGTACCTTCCACCACTTGCTGCAATAACCCAATTTTCCTGGTCAAGAAAAAATCAGGGAAATTTCATTTGGTTCAAGATTTGAGACACGTTAATCAGCGCTTGGTTCCCTTTGGACCGCTCCAACAAGGTCTCCCTAATGCTAATCTTATACCCCAGAACGACCAAATATTAGTCATAGACGTCAAGGACTGTTTTTTTACAATTCCGTTGGCAGCTCAGGATCAGCCAATGTTCGCCTTTACAATGCCAGTGTACAATAATGATAGACCCGCCCTTCATTTCCAACCGGCAACATTGCCACAGGGAATGAAAAACTCGGCAATGTTATGTCAGCATTTTGTGGGGCGGGCCTTAGAATCCTTCTGCCAGAAACACCCAGAAATGATGCTAATGCACTACATGGATGACATTATCCTGGGAGCAGAAAAAATACTGCCCAGCACTCTTGCAGAGCTGGAACAGACACTTGCTGCAAATAGGTTAGTTATTGCTAAGGACAAAATTCAACTTACATACCCCATGCAATATTTGGGGCACAGGCTGCTTGCGACAGCCTCTTCCCCTTGCCTGCCACAGCTAGAAATTCCATCAACCTTCACGCTGGTGCGGCTGCAACAGATCCTGGGACATCTCAATTGGGCAAGGCCTTTCCTCTCACTTTCCACAACAGATCTATCACCTCTCTTTGCTGCTCTCACTGGTCACACCTCTCCTGCTGACATAATCAAAATCACACCAGAAATGAAAGCAACTTTCCAACTGGTGAATCAGCGCCTACGGGAGGTCACTGTGGATCGTGTTCCCACTCCTGCTGATTCCCTGCATTGTGCCATCCTATCAACTCCCAAGCTGCCAACTGCTATTTTGTACACCACCACAGAAAAACCTGACAAAATCCCCATTGTTGAATGGATTCATCTCCCATATACACCCCCACGAAATATATACCCTCTGGTGGATGCTGTATCAGCTTTGATCACCAAGTGCCACCATAGAGCTTGTCAGCTCACAGGTTATGACATTAATTCTCTATTTTCTCCTTTTTCCCTTGAGCAGGTGAACTCCTTGTTGCAGTCATCCGTCGCTTTCCAGGTATCATGTGCAGATTTTGTGGGAAAATTTTTAGCAAACCCACCAAAGGACAAGAGGCTGACACTCCTGTCTCAGGTTTGCTATACATTGGAGACATGCTTTCCCATGACACCTATAAAGCAAGCTTTTACTGTATCCACAGATGGAGCACCTAGTAGGGGAGTCGTGACATGGCAAGACAGTTCGGGACAATGGAAAGTTCTCTTTACTGATTCTCAAACCTCTGCCCAGAGGGCAGAATTGGCTGCAGTGATTTTAGCTTTTTCTGTCTTTGCGGAAGTGCCTTTCAATCTTATTGTGGATACTCAATATGTCTACCGTCTTCTTTTCCACCTTCCCAGTGCCTATCTTTCTCCTTGCATTGACGCTGAATTACTAACCCTTTTTGGACAATTGCAGGACTTGCTAAGGAAGAGGAGATCTCTCTGCTTTGCAGCCCACATCATTCCAGCCTTCCGGGGTACCTAGCAGAGGGCAATGCAAGGGCTGATGAAGCGGCAAAGATGCCTCCTGAGGTGTTTCCCTTGTTTGATTATCCTATACTTGCTCATGAATCTTTTCATCTTCCAGCTAAAGTGCTGTCACGCCGTTATGGGATTCCTATGTCCCAAGCCAGAGACATTGTCTCAATGTGCCCTACTTGTGCCAAATCTCCATTGAACCTTCCTTTTGATGCTGTGAATCCAAGAGGTACCCAGGCTAATCAACTGTGGCAGATGGACGTTACCCAGGTTCAGCAACTGGCACCCTTCTCTAGAGTTCATCTTACAGTAGATACTTATTCAGGGTTCATTGGGGCGACGGCCTTAAAGGGAGAAACAGCCAGGCATGTTATCCAACACTGCTTGCGCACTGTCTCAGTAATGGGACACCCTAAGGCCATCAAAACAGACAACGCAAAGTCTTATTTTTCTACTGCTTTTGCCAACTTTTGTAGCAAGTGGAACATTAAGCTGTCTCATGGCATTGTTTTTAACAGCAGGAGGCAAGCAATTGTGGAGCGCGCACACCTGACTTTCAAAGGGGTGCTAAATAAGATTGTCTCCGGACGAAGCGTTCCAACAGTAGAGGTTCCAAATGTAATGAATACTGTATTATTTGTACTAAATCATCTCCTTACCCCTCATGGCAGATCACATTCTCCTGTAGAGATTCATTTTCGCAGCGAGGAGACGCTACCCAGACCCTTGGTCAGCTATCGAGAACTCCCAAACCCTGAGTGGCAAGGTCCAGTCCCGCTGGTAACGTGGGGACGCGGACACGCGGCTGTAGTGACCAACAAAGGGGTAGTGTGGATTCCAGCTCGCTGTGTACGCCCCTGGAGATCTGCTTCCAAGCCACCTGCTGAGATACCAACACTTGATGCATTGAATTGACAACATGGACTCTGCCATGACTCCTGTCGTTGTGATGCATCTCTTCGTCTACCTGATGAACATTGCCAGTCCTGAGCCTATCTCTCTAAGAGGAAACACATGGCTGCATCATGCATACTATATGTTTAAACATCATGGTAATAATGTCACTATTATCTATGAACACCCTCTTTCTGTAGGAAGTATGAGTTTACTTCCTGGAGCTATTAATACCTCTGACCTCATTGTGGGCGCATTACAAGCCCTGTCTGAGCCAAAGCTGAGAGATCAGCCAAATATTTTTGCAAAAGTGCCAGAAGATTTGAATAGTTCTACTGTGAGATGGTTTTGTTACCATTATGCAACACGGAGCCATTGCTTCTGTTGCAGCCATTCTGCTGAATGGAACACTAGAATTCAGGGTTATTATGAGTCTAAACCACGTTTTCAGTCTTTAAATAATTACTCAGGTTGCATTTCATATACTTGGTTGGCAGGTAGAGGGGATAAGAGCAATATTGGCCATTGGTATTACACTGACTTGAATCACAAAGTGCCTGGAAATTTTTCCACTGTGCATAATTTTTCTGTCAAGGAAACAAATCTGGCAGCTGTTTTTCCTAATATTCCATTATTTCAAGCTAAATATGATGGGGTTGGAAGCATATGTGGCCATTGGGCAATCAAGGATCCAAATCTATGGTTTTTCTTTGACAAATGGGCTACCAATTATCATCCAGGTCATATGGCAGGTGCCTGTGTTGCTGTGGGCTTTATCACACTGCCTGTTCAGGTAGCTCATAGCCATGGGTTATCTGAACGCCACAAAAGGTCAGCTCCCCTTGGCTCCAGCTGCTCTGATCAGATGATCGTCAGTGAGCAATTTTCCAAAAACACAGGAACACAGGGGAGTGCAGGAGCCATTTTTGGTGCTCTCACTTTGGGAGCTTACCCAGGGATAATAGCTCAGGAGAACCAGAAAAGTGTTATAGGTTTAGCATGCCGGTTAGAAAAAAGCATAAACGCCACGGCTCGTCTCATTAGATCCCTTCATTCTGAACTGGAACAACTGAATCAGATAATAATTCAACATAGGTTTGTTCTGGATTATATCCTGGGGAGGAACGAATATTGCAAAATCATTGGGGCTCAATGTCACCTTACTTTTCATAGTCTTAACAAATCAATTGAAGATGAATTGGCAAAAATGCAAGAAATGATTCATGACAATGTTGACCAGTTTCCTAACCCTCTTAGCTGGTTGTTGGACTGGCTACCAAATTTGACTTGGGTTAGACAATCGATAATAACTCTGTTCACAGTGGTGTTTCTGCTCATAATTTTATGTTGCTGTATACAATGTATACCAAGTTTATGGAATATGTTTGGTAATCTTTGTCAACGCTCCAATCATAGGGCGTCTGCAGCACGCAGACAGCTCTATGCCATGCAGTATGATTATCTACCTCAAACTGTCACAACCATATTTCTCTGAAGCTTATCCTAGAAAACTACTGTCAAATTATTTTAGAGAAGGGGAGAGAACACTCTTTTTTTACATAAATGACACAATACTGCCACCTTCAGGTTGAAACTGCCTACAACACAGCCGGATGGCTGAAAGTTAAGCTGATTACTACTGAATATTTTATAGAGATATATATGCTTCACTTAATTCACTAATATTTTATGATAATGTAGTTAGTTCACTTTGTTTGCACACAACACACCTTTGATTGTATTAAGGTATTATATTTTACACCTTTTTACTTTTTTAAATTTATTTTAAAGAGTGGAATTGTGGGGATCTAACTCCTATGCTTTGCCAGCCTGGCACTGAGAAGCCTCAGACAATCAGTATATACGTCACAACAATAACAATCTCTGATTGGGTAATAGGCTGGCAAATAGGAGCTGAGGACAGATCATTCTAAAGATGGTGACGAAGGAAGCGTGGGGGGATGGATGCTTAGAGAATGAGACAATGTTATGCAATTGCACATGACCAGGAAATACAAGCTGCATAATCATTGGATGGTTCTCTGCTGATGTGTCTGTGATTTGTGAGAGGTAATAAAAAGAGCCTGCGAGGGGGGAGGAGAGAGGAGTTACAGACTTTACTCTCCCTGGCTCATCCGAAGCACGGCACCAAAAAGAATCTCTGTGTGTGAGGCCTCTGCATTCCTATCGCCGCTAATCCCTTCAGCCGGTCTGGAGGATTAGCATTTCAAGGGCTTTCAGGCGAAGGGATCCCTACAATCTAGATATGGACACATTTGTCCATTCTGATTTCTCTTTTTTCCTTATTTTTCTGGCCATAACTACACTTTATTTCATGTATGAAGTTGATTTTTTAAAAATTTCTGCATTAACGTTTATATGAGTTTTCATATGCAACTTGCTTATTATACTCATTTTTCTATGCAACTGCCAAACATCTTTTTTTCGTAAGCCTTTTCTCCAATCTCAATAAATTTTTGCTCATTATATTCACGAATGCATGTATGTCAGTGTGCTCTTCCCTTCCCTATTACACATATTTTTGTGCATGTGACTTTAGCTAGTCAATGCCACTGGAAAAGAGGGAGACGTGTGAGTACCAAAGAAAACAGGTGTTCCAGTTTTCATATCATTTCAAGAAAGTATGAGTTGAATTAATTTTTTCTTTGTCCCAGTTGTTGTTGTTGTTGTTGTTGTGGTGGTGGTGGTGGTGGTCATCGTCGTCGTCGTTGTTGTCGTCGTCGTCCTGTGCTGTCAAGTCACACCTTGCTTATGGTGACCCTGTGAATGAACTAACTCCAGAATGTCTTGTCCTCAAATGCTTTGCTTGCAAACTCCAGGATGTGGCTTTCTTTGAAGGGTTCCAGTACATCTTGTGTTGGGTCTTCTTTTCCCACTGCCTTCGACCTTTTCCAGCATTATTGTCTTTTCCAGAGATTCCTCCATTCTCACTCTGTGCCCAAAGTAGGACAGCTTCAGATTCAGTGTTTTTGCCTCCAGAGATAGTTCAGGCTTGATCTAGGACCCACATATTCATCTTTCTGGCAGTGCAGGGTATCTCTAAAGCTCTCTTCCAACACCACATGTCAGGTGAATCCATTTCTTTCTTTTCAGCTTTCATACAAGAGTATGGATTGTTTTAGCTTTGGTCTCCAGTGGAACATCCTTACACTTGAGGATCTTTTCTAATTCCTTCATTGCTACCCTTTCCAATCTCAGTCTTCTGATTTTTTTGGCTAGTCTCCATTTAGACTGATGACTAAAACAAGGTATACAAAATATTTAACAAATTTAATTTCTTCATTGTCTGTATTAAAGTTCTTCTCTAGTCATGATTTTTGTCTTCTTAATATTCAACTGCAGTCCTCCTTTGGTACTTCCTTCTTTCACTTTCATTAAAACTCATTTCAAGTTATTGCTGCGTTTTGCCAATAAAGTGGTGTCATCTGCATATCTTAAATTATTGATGTTTCTTCTACCAATTTTCTCTCATACATCTTTTGAATCTAGTTTGGCTTGCCATACAATATGTTTTGCTCACAGATTGAACAGGTAAGGGATAAAACATGCACTTTCTTTCTGAATAACCCACAGTTTCTTAAGATTCACACAGTCAAAGGTTTTGCTGTAGTCCATAAAGCATATACAGTACTGATCTTCAGAAGAATTTCTTCTTCTGAAATTCTTTGGTGTGATTCCATAGACACTTGACATTTACAATATGATCTCGTGTGCGTCTTGCAACATTTTGAGCTTCACTTTGCTTGCAAAAGAAATTAAAACAACAATCCTATAGTTTCTGCACTCCTTGGTATTTTCTTTCTAAGGAATTAGAATGCACATTGAACATTTCCAGTTAGTGGGCCATTGTTTTGCTTTCCATATCTGTTGGCATATTCTTGTTATAATTTTGACAGATTCAGTCTCTATGGCTTGAAATGGTTTCATTATATTTCATCTACTCCTGGTGATTTATTCTTCCTAGTCATTTCAGAGTAACTTTCACTTTACTTTCTACTTTCTTAGCCATAGGATTCTTTTTCAGAGGATTTTGTCATCCTTTTATGACTTCTGTAGAGGTCATCACTCATCAGTATACAATTTCTGCCTTCTCTTTATTTTTTCCTTCTCGGATAGTGTGCTTCCGTGTTGTTCATTCAGCATTCCTAATCTAGACTTAAATTTCCCTTTGGGTTTTCCAGAAGAGGTACCTTCTTTTTCTCCTTTTGTTGTTCTCTTCTGTTTCTCTGCACTGTTTATAGTAATTGTTCTGTTTATCGCTATATGGTAGTGGCTGAAAAACTTCATTCAGGGTTCTAAACCTATTCCTGTAACCTTTTGCTTCTTGCCTGCCCTTTACAATATTAAGCGTTTCATCTGTCATCCATCTAAGCTTTCCTTTCCCTTGTCCTTAGTTGCCACCTCGGCCCCTTATTTTGGTGCCGGACTGTAGTGTTTGACTGTTAACCCAGCTTTTTCTCTATGAGGATATCCCAGTTTGAAGTCCTCCTTTTTCATTTGCCCAATATTTTAGTGATCTCGAAAGACAGGCATTTACATCTGATTTTAATGAAACTTGAAACACTTTTGTTTTCTGTCTGCTAATGAAGCAGCTGGACCTTCCCGGGATTATTTTGTTGCACATATGCACATGTTGTGTTTAAAGCTCCTCATTGCCACAAGGAAGGCTGATATATTTACAGTTTGCCCTCCCTCATTTGCACATCAGTGTATGCTCTCTCCCCACCCCACCCCAAGCATATACACCTGAGAAGGGAAAAGAGACCAGCTGAAATCCAATCCTGATTCCTGAGCCTTCAGGTGGCAGGACTTGGGTTCTCCTGCTGCTTGCATGTAACATTAACAGGAAAAGCTACTTGAAAGTCTGTCAGGCTCACAGAAGCCTCAAGCACCCAAGAGTTCATTCATATTTAGAGTATTGGTTTTAGAAATCCTGCAAGGTGGAGAGTAGGCGAACATAATACTTGACCATGTCTTAATTGTACTGGACTGTAGATCCGCGCAATGAGCAGCTGAATAAAGACCTAGCCTCTTGTAGGCATGAACTTAATCTGATCTTAACAGCAGACATAGCCCATAAGATTAAATTGGCCAAACTGAATTTTGTCGAAAATGCAAACAAACCAGGTAGATGGTTAGCCTATAAGTTAAAAAAGGTACAATCTCAAAAACTTTTTCTAACACTTAAAGATAAAACTGGGGAAAACCAGACAGACCAATCTCAAATTAAAAAATCATAGAGGCATATTACCAGAATCTGTTCAAGCCGGAGACAATAAATAAAGATGCCATCTTTCAATACCTAGAACAAGCCAACTTTCCAAAACTTACTGAAGAACAGAGAGTTTTGACGAATGCCCCTATTACAATGATGGAAATAACAGAGGCCATTAATCACCAAAAAATGAACAAAGCCCCTGGACCCGATTCGATACCGGCACAATTTTACAAAAAAAATTCTGAGATAGTCTCTGGAAATATGAAAAATCTCTTTACATCTATTTTAGAGGGCGAAGATATACCAGATTCATGGAAATCATCTCATACAACATTGATTCCTAAAGAAGGGAAAGCCAGAGACCTGATACAGGACAACAGGCCAATTGCTCTCCTAAATGTGGATTATAAAATATTTGCAACCATCTTGGCAAACAGATGGCGGATGATTCTACCGTCTCTGATATCCCCCGATCAAAATTGTTTTCTTCCAAAAAGACGCCTCCAATCCAACATTAGAACTTTCCTTGACGCGTTGGAGTACTATGAATGTCACCCTGAGAAGCAAGTAGCCTTCGCATTCATCAACACCGAGAAATCATTCGACAATGTATCTTGGTCTTTACTCAAAACTCAGTTAGATTATTTACAGTGTGGCCACAGAATGCTACGAGCTATAGAACAAATTTACTCCGCCCAAAACACTAGGATTGTAGTTAATGGCTACCTTACAGATACAGTCAAGATACATAAAGGTACCGGGCAAGGATGCCCTCTTTCTCCTTTGCTGTTTATTTTAACTTTAGAATTACTACTCCATGTTATAAGAAATACCCCAGGTATTCAAGGTCTACAAAGCAAAGGAAAAGTCTATAAGGTGCAAGCCTTCGCGGACGATCTGTTGGTTATTATGGAGGACCCACAGACCTCCCTTCCAGAACTACTAAAGATCTTGGAGGCCTACTCTAAAATTTCAGGCCTAAAGGTTAATAGAGAAGAAACACTGTTGCTCACAAAAAATATGACTCCACTTGTGATTGGAAAATTGGTTAACCAGTCGGGTTTCCAACATGCTAGTAAGGCAAAATATCTGGGTATTATTGTGTCCAACCGTTGTAACACTTTACTTAAAGATAACTACGTTAATGGTATAAAAGCAATCAAAGCTGACCTGGAAACCTGGTCAAGACTTCAGTTATCTTTAATGGGCAGAATTGCTGCAGTTAAAATGACTGTCTTACCTAAATTGCTCTTTTTATTTCAATGTTTACCTATATTACCTAACTTTAAGATTATTTCAGACCTGGAAAAAAGTATACGTGTGTTAATATGGCAAAAGAAAAAAGCAAGGATTAGAAATGTCTATCTACAGGACAGAACTAAAACTGGTGGTTTTGCCCTGCCCAACTTGGTGCTGTACTATAAGGCTGCTACTATGACTTGGATCAAAGACTGGATTTTGATGACAAATAATAGAATACTGCAGCTTGAGAGTCACGATTTGGACAGGGGTTGGCATCATTACGTATGGTATAAGGGTAATATACCTACCCTTTTCAAAAAGCATTGGATAAGGAATGCCTTAGTTAAAACATGGTTATCTATTAAAAAACAGTTTTATCCTAAAGCACCAATGTGGCTATCTCCGTTAGGAGTGGTTACCAGTCCCCATACAAGTGCAAGCCCTAAATCTTTAACCTACAGACAACTTCTGAATGCCGATTTCTCCTTGAAGTCACTAGAAAAAATAGTATCAGAAGGTTACAAGTTAGACTGGTGGAAGTACCAACAAATATACTCACACTTTAAAAATCTCACTAAAGAGGGGGGATTTATGACTAATGACACTCCACTTGACAAAATACTATCTTCTGGCGATTCAAAGCTTCTCAGTAAATTCTATAGTATTTTGTTAAATGAAAAAATGATCGATACACTGGTCAAAGATACTATGATAAGATGGGCAGAAATTTTTGGTTATTCTATTCATCTAAACAAATGGGCCTCTTTGTGGAATACAGTTAAACTCTTTAAATCTATAGCCTTTAAGGAAAATTGCTACAAGATGTTTTATAGATGGCATCCCCCCCCCACCGTTTATCTAAGATGTATAATTGCTCACCCAAATGTTGGAAATGTAAACATGACAGTGGTACCTTTTACCATATGTGGTGGACTTGTAAAGAGGCAAAGGCATATTGGATAATGGGAAAATTATTTTTAGAAAGATATTTGAAGATTAAGTTAGAGCTTAGACCAGAATTTTTTCTATTAAATATAGTAGATATTAATATCTCATATGACCAGAAATATGTACTTCATCATGTAATAGTTGCTGCAAGGATACTGTATGCGAAATTTTGGAAACAACCAGAAGTGCCAACAGAGAGAAACTTCCACGAAAAGATAAGAGAATGTATTGAAATCGACAGACTCTCCGGTTTTCTAAAGGGAAACTATGACGAGATTTCCCGGAAAAGATGGCAAGAAGTAACAAACTTATTATTGTGATATTATTTGGTGATTTGTTAATATGTTAAACCGTTATTTTTGGCTTGATATACTTAATGAAATTTTTATAGTGTATTCCCTCCTCCTCCCCCACACCCTCCCTCCTTCGTCCCCCCCCAAAAAAACCAATAAAATTACTTAAATTAAAAATTGTACTGGACTGTATATTATCCCTCATTATGAAAGCCGCCTTGGGTCCTTTTTCCGAGGAGAAAAGCGGGATAGAAATACAGTGGTACCTTGTATAAAGGAATTAATTTGTTCCAAATGAAATTATGTTAAGCAAATTTTCCTTTATACAAATTTCCCATAGGAATGCATTGAAAACAGAGTAATGCCTAATCGCAACCATTTTTATATTGCATGGATTCGCCCCATAGAAGATTCTGTTAAGCAAATTTCCCCTATCTCTGGAATTTTTTTATGTTGTACAGATTTTATGTTATACAAGCCATTTGGTCCACTGTACTCTAAAATAAATAAATAAATAAATAAATAAATAAATAAATAAATAAAGCTGCTCAAAGTGAGAATATGCTGACCAAGCAGTCATTTTTCTTTTTCTTAGAGTTAATCAAAATCACTCACCATCCTGTGAGTGTAAAATGCAAAAGACATCCAAGACAAATGCTTTAAGTGCTTTCGCATCCAATATTATGTGCCTCTCAGATCTCTAAACCTACCTCGCAAAGATTTATGATGGGTTTATGGAATACAGATGTAAAGACGTGAGGCTTACTGACTATATCCAGATGACAGAGCTCTTTCGTTGTGTCCAGATGTCCAGGCCAGTTGGTTCCATAGTTCTCAATTTTTATCCCTCCAGATGTTTTGGGCGACCAGCTTCCAGAGACCCATGCCAGTAGCATTGCTGGCTAGAGGTTGGAAACCTCTGGAGATCCATAGGTTAAGAACTTTTGCCTTCATCTTCACCTCAAGGGAAGACTCAGAGGCAGTTGTGGGGTTGGCAGGATGACTTGTGCATCTGATATCTGTCATATCTTAATGTTGCAACAAGCTTATCACTGGCAGGACTCTTTATTGTCAGCACTCTTTTTTGGTTGGTTGCCTGGTTGTTTTAACTCTTGGTTATTTTTTTAAATACAAAAGTAGAACAGGTGATACCTTTAGGTTACTAGTAAAATCCACTGATTTTTCTAAATTTTATCTCGGGCCCCAAATGAAATGCTTGGGTCCTCTGCACCAGCCCTCCCCACACCATGGCCAGCAAGTGGCCATTAGCCCCGGCTAGAGAGAAGGGGTGTGAAAGTGTGAACGTGACCTGCTGCACTTTGTTTGAGGGACTGGGACAATAAAAATACCACCCGTTATTTCAGTTGCAGCTTCACAAACATCTCAGCTCCGAGCCTCCACTAAGAAACTACCTGCCCCCCCCCTTTTTTTTTTCATCCTGCCAGGAACTAAGAACTAACTCCTGGCAACTCCATCATTTGCCATGCTTGAACTTTCGGTACAGCTCCGGGGAAGAGGGTTTTGCCCTCGAAATATTAGCAACTTTTTGTTATGTTACTAGCAGCCTAAAGGTATCACCTGTTCTCCTTTTGTAATTGGTTTTGGGATGGCTACATGGATCCCCAATTTGTTTTGCTATTACAGTGGTACCTTGTATAAAGGAATTAATTCGTTCCAAATGAAATTCTGTTAAGCAATTTTTTCTTTATACAAATTTCCCATAGGAACGCATTGAAAACAGTGTAATCCCTAATCACGACCATTTTTATGTTGTACGGATTTGTCCCATAGGCAATTCTGTTAAGCAAATTTCCCCTGTCTCCGGAATGTTTTATGTTGTACCAATTTTATTTTATACAAACGGTTTGTTATACAAGGGTCCACTGTATTTTATTGCTTTAGCTCAGTGAGTCAGATATTGGCCTTTGAGCCAGAAGTTGGGAATTTGATTCCTCACCGTGTCTTCTGGGAGGAGAGCCAAACCGTATGGCCTTGGACAAGTTGCACTGATCTAGAGCGGCTAGAGAAGAAGGGAATGAGTCTTCTCTACCTAGAAAATGCTAGGGAAAAAAGTCATCGAAAGTTAGAAATGAATTGGCAGTCTCTCATGTTAGGATTACTCTGCTCCTTTAATTAGCGTGTGTAATCCTATATGTGCCAGTGTCCTTTATGAAGAGAAGAGAACCCCACCACTGGCACTGTTGGCCCCTTCTTTATTCCCCCCAGGCAGCACAGCTCCCCAGTATTGTAGGCAACCTCCAGTGGAAGCTATTCTACAACCCACACTTGTGGATGCAGATGCTAGCAACACACTATTGCCATGTTGCCATCATATGGCATCCAGAAAAATCAGGGCTCTGAATCTGAAAGACAATCCACCCTCTTCCTTATTATTTCTTTCTTCCAGTCTGGCCTTCTCGGTGTTGGGATACTACAACTCCCATCATCCTGACAGTGGCTGATAGGAGTTGGAGCACCATACTGGTTGAGCCACAGACTCCTTATTCCTGCCACGGAGCCTGAAGCCCTTTAACCCAGTGACCATCATACCTGTATATCTCTTTTACACTGTTCTGCCTCAGCTGCTTCCCATCCTTTTCCCCAGGGAGCTCTAAGTCAGCCAAGCACTTTTGCCTCCCTCTTTGTCTATATTACACTGACAGGTCTTGACCATGTCCAAGGCAACCTAGTGGCCTTCATGGTTAGGCTGGGATTGGAACACTCCTTTCAGAGCTGCATTCACGCAAGGGGGGTAAGTAACATAACACTGTTCTTTGGGGATGATGCAAATAGGACAAAGACGTTGGTGGCACTGTAAAGAAGAATGTGGTTTCTTTTAGCAGGGAGCCTTTGTGAACTGGAGTACACCCTCAGTTAGCAGGGTGAGAGACAGGACAGGAGTGTGTGTGTGTGTGTGTGTGTGTGTGTGTGTGTGTGTGTGTGTGTGCAAATGCAGAAAGTGCCAATGCAAATGATGGTCCTGGAAGAGGTGAGAAGGATCTCCTCCACACAGAGAAGCCCAATAATTAGCACATCTACAGTGACAGATAGAACTGGCCCAGTCTGAATATTAGAGCCAATGTGTACCTCTTGGCAGAACCAGGAGGGGAATAGCAGTGCAGAGAAACAGAGAAATCTGCCTGAATAGGAGCTGTTAAGCAAACAGATAGCAAGGTGGAAATACAGACAAACTTGCCTAGATCAGCTGGTTAGCATATAATGACACTTCAGGAGGCAGGAGAAGCCATATCAATCTGTTGCAGCAAAAACAACAGAGGGTCTCATAACACCTTAAAGTAGAGATGGGCACGACCAGGAAAAATGATGTTTCGAGTTGTCGTTTGTCGGGACGGGTCCGTTTCGGGTCGTTTCCATTTGTCGCGATAATTTTCAAAAATTTGTTGTTTCCGTTTGTCGTTTGTCGTTTGTGTTGGGGTTGGGGTTGGGGTTGGGGTAAGTGGGCTCTTGGAGGCACCTCTCTGGGTGCCTCTGACGTCTGACCCACTAAGAAGGGAAGGGAAGGGAAGCGTTTCGCGTAGCCGCCGCGTACCATACATTACATTATGTTAGGGTTGGGAGGTAAGAGGCAGAGGCACCTCTCTGGGTGCCTCTGACTCACTAAGAAGGAAAGCATACTGGCGTACTGGCGTACAGGTTAGGGGTAGGGGTAGTGGGCTCTGGCTGGGAGGCACCTCTCTGGGTGCCTCTGTGACCCACTAAGAAGGAAAGCATACTTGCGTACGGAGCTGGGTTAGGGTTGGGGTTAGGGTAACGGCTAGGCTTAGGGTTACGGTTAAGGTTAGGGGGGGTTAGTGGGCTGCACCTCTGGGTGCCTCTGACCCACTAAGAAGGACAGTGTACTGGCGTATGGGTTAGGGTTAGGGTTAGGGTTAGGGTTAGGGTTAGGGTTAGGGTTAGGGTTAGTGGGCTTTTTATGCCCTCTGGCACATCCAGAAGTCTCAGTCAAAACCTGGCCATGCGATTGGTGGAATGAGTCAAAAAATTTTCATGGTCCCATCCCATGGCCAGCCCATCATTGTGCAGGTGTAAAAAAATAAAAATAAAAATAAAATAAAATAAAATCAATGGAGATGTTTTATTGCAAGAAAAACCCACTGCTGCTACTATAAAAATCAGGCATTTAAAATACCTAATTTTCAAATGTTTCTGTGGTGCTTTGGTGGGTTTTTGGACCACGATTTAAAAATAAATATTGCGGTCGCCATTTTGGATTCCCCCCCCCACCGCATGGCAAAGGAGACGACGAGGATGGCCCCCCAGCCTGGTACCAGCAGCCCAGGACAGGAGAGGGGGGGAAGGCTGGGGACCCCCCCCCCCAGAAACCACCCCTCTCTGGTAGGTGCCCTCACTGAGGCAGGCATATTTTCGCCTGCTTTTTTGGCCGGGAATCGGGTTTTTTTTTAAACTTTTTTTTCTGTGCTGCTTGGCATCACGTGATCGCCGCGATGCCATGAATGACAACGAAAAATCAGACCCAATTTTTCTTTTTCAGGTCGGGTTCGAGCTGGAGCGGAGTAATTCTCGTTACCGTT
This sequence comes from Phrynocephalus guinanensis, assembly GCA_037367245.1. Classification (NCBI taxonomy): domain Eukaryota; kingdom Metazoa; phylum Chordata; class Lepidosauria; order Squamata; family Agamidae; genus Phrynocephalus; species Phrynocephalus guinanensis. The sequence goes on along the minus strand of CM074732.1, from coordinate 21,345,353 downwards.
ACCCGTTACGTAACGAGAACGAGAACCGAAAACGGAAATGAGAATTTTGCCGCTCCGTGCCCATGTCTACCTTAAAGACTTCACATCTGGAATAAGATAAGAAGCCTTTGTTTCTAATCAAGCCATAGGGGGGAGACTTGAACTGCTTGGTGTATATTCCAGCCCATTTGTTTCCTGCTGGAATCTCTTTTCAATGTTCTTTCTTTTCAAAGATGTCAACAATGAGGTCCAAGAGAGAGCAAGAATCTCAGGAGCCTAACGTTTTCCTCAGCTGCTTCTGAATATTGTGCCACTTCTGGTGTCATGTTGATTCTCTTGTTCTGTTTGCCCTGTATAAAATGCAGTCGGGCATTGCTAGCCGTCGGTGATGGCCTCAAGCGGGCAGGAGGATGAAGAGATATAGATGCCCCCAACGTTGTGATTATTGGGTTTTGTAACAGTAGACTTGCTGCCTAGATGCCCTAAGCAAATCCGATCTCGCCTGATCTCAGAAGCTAAGCAGGGTCGGCCCTGGTTAGTACTTGGATGGGAGACCACCAGGGAATACCAGGTGCTGTAGGCGCCTGGAGTAGGAACTGGCAAACCACTCCAGTATTCCTGCCAAGAAAACTCCATGGACATGGAGTCACGCAGAGTCGGTCACGACTGTAATGACACAACACAACAGTAGACTTGAGCTCAGTGTTGGCGTCTCTGGGTCTGCTACATTTCTTGGTTCCCCAATCTTTGGCGGTTACTTCACATCCTACCTTCTTCTGCGATTACGTTTGTACCGTGACAGCGTTGTTCGCGGTCACGTGGTTTTGTCCCTGTTCAGTCCCTTTTCCGTTTACCCACGGGCATGATTACTTGTCTCGTGGCAACTGTTACTTCACGGTCTTGTTCCGTGACAAATTCTGAATTTGTCTTGCTTTCTTAATCCTTTTTTTAATATCGTAAATAAAACTTTTTTGATACTTCAATTTACTGGTCTTCCGGGATTTACACATCAATGCTACAGAATTTTCAGTACTTTCTTTAATAAACATTTGCACTGCATGGTGTTTCCCATAGGGAAACTAATGTTGAATGCCGCTTCAGCTGCTGACCACTAGGTGGACACTGATTGTTGGGTGACAGTTGTTACCACATGGTCCCTTGTCTTGGAACAGGAACCGGGAACCAAGCATGACAAGAGAATTCCTCAGCCCAGGGGCAGGTACGGTTTGTCACGCTCTGTTCCCGGTTGCGGGGGCGTGGTCAAGACAACTTTTTGCTGTCACGCTATGGACGTGAAGTAAGGTTTTTTTTGTACCGATCCCAAGCGGGACAGCAAGAAGGGATGAACGAGACATGAAGTAACCTCCTTTATCTCTGCTGTGAGGCCTGTCATTGTCGTCAAACAATCTTTTCAAGTCAGGCCATTGCCTGTGGGCAGGTGTAGGCTGGCCACCCAAAGCCTCTGAGAGGGAAGCGCCCAACGTCCAGGCCAGGCGGCAATAATAATCATTGATCATGTATTAGAGTGGTTTCAGCTGGGAACTTGAGTGGCCACACTACAGAAGAGCCTTACCTCGTTTAAATTATATGGAAAGGTTTTTTGCTTCTTTTGCCACAAGAGAAGGCTGTTGTGAAGGCTCCGCGTGTGGCCTGGGATTGGGGAACCGGTTTTGTTCTCCTTTGTGCTGTGTGCGCAATGCCTCAGCGTCCATGCCGCAGGCCCCTCTCAAGTGTTCTTCTTGAGAACTCCACCCTCCTCTCCTCCAGTTCCACCAGAAAGACTGGCCTCTCTTAAAGAGAATGTCCTTCTCTTTTTCTCCCTTGAATATGAATGTAAGGAGCAATAGGACAAATCCCATTCTGGTATAAAAAGCCACCCCTTTTGTTTAAAAAAAAAGCCCACCTAGTAACAGGAATTCATTTTAAAATGTTAACATTCCTGATCAGTTGCGAATAAAATAATAATATTAATGCTTTTGGGAGGCTGGTTATCTTTTATAAAGGGTTAAGAAAGCATGCCAAACACATAAACACACACACACACAGAGGGAGGGAGGGAGAGAGAGAGAGTTCCCTCATACACAAGCTAGTATTGTTCCCCTGACCAAAAAAACACAATTATCTGGAGTTTTGCTGACTTCTTAAAAGTGGCTCAGAAAGTCAGTGGGTGGTGTGCTCTGCCTGAGCGAGGTCAGACCCAGGCTTTCTGTGCTGTGCCAATTCCTCCGTTCCTGAGGATCCTGGCTAATATGCAGCTTTGCCCAAATAGCTCAAATCACGATCCCTAATTGGTGATGTAACCAAACACAATTTCAAGATTAAATGTTGGCCAAAGGAGCAACCTGCATTCCTATGTCCTGCCACAAGGGAAAAATTGCCAGGGTTGAGAATTTTGCCTTGTGGATCTGACAAACAAATTAAGGGTTGCGACATGGTGTCTGCACCGAGGAATCCATTTTGGGCTTTATCAGAGCCACGTCAAGACCCTTGCGAAGGGTTCCACGGCTCTTTGTTTAGGCCATTCTGATTTCAGTGCTATCAGATTGCATGGAGGGGGTGGGGAGTAAACATGAAACATTGCCCTCCTGCTCATTGTGGTTGTGATTGTAAACAAATAAAAATAAACACATTCATTTGGGCTTCCCCTGAATTGTCACTGATGGTCTTGGCCACACAAGCAGGCAAAACCTTTGCAGATCACCACTACCCAGGGCCCTATCATCTGCATGGACTTTGTTCCCAGGTCAAAAGGAAGAGGACCACGTAGAATGCGGGAAGCCGTCTTCTCCTGAGACATACCATTGGCCCTTCATTCAGTCCCAATGACACTGACTAGAAGCAGTTCTCCTGGGTTCCATCAGGATTCCACTACTCCCTCCCCCTCAGCTCCACTTGGGGAGGGGGGGAATTGAACCTGGGACCTTCTGAATGTGACATGTGTGCTTTATCTCGCTGCTACATCTCTGCATTCCGATCTTCCATTCTATAACTGTAAGGACTGGCGTCCAACACAACGCTATTGTGAAGGCTCCACATGTCTTGATTTTGTTCTTCTTCATATTATATGTGCAGTACCTAAGAATCCACACATCAGTTGGACATTCATACTGCAAAAAGACCATACATATAGGCACTATGTTCGTGCATTATGCCTGAAATTAGGTGGGCTCGAAAGATAGCATTCACATAGTGACAGATGTCAATCCCACCTACTCCCATGCTTCATGTCCTTTACAGGCAGGGTAAAAATACTCTGAAATAAAATAAATAATAATAAATGTGGACACCACATCAACCTTGGTGTGCTTACAGCCCAAGTCTGCAGAGACATTCTGCCCAAAGGAGCTTGCAGCACTTTTGTGATCAGGAGTTCTTATAAGGCAGGTCCCTGCTCCCAGAAACCCTGTTATTGCCTTCTGAAGAACACAGCTTGAAGTGCTAGATGCAGATCCACAGTGTAAACAGTCAGAGGTCCGCCGGAGCCCCATCTGGGGTGTGGGGATGAGACTTAACCAGCACCTCCGGATGATGGTCGTGCTTCACACCTTTTCTGGTTTCAAGCTGTAATGCCCGCAGAAGACTTGTGCGAACCAACCTGAGAATTGTTGAGAAGGTGACATACTCTTATGTGTACAGGACTACTGCTTCCTGACTGGTGCATCATAAAAGCAGGAGTGTGTGTCTGTGTGGGTGAGGGGACACTTATTTCCCATTGCTGAGATTTTGATTGAGATAGGCTGTCTTGACAAGACAGGCCCATCAAAGAACCTCCAACTACCAGAGGTCTTAGGTCTGGCACAAGACCAAGACACTAAGCGGTGCTGCCCCTTCCGTGCCCTCCCAACTAGAGCTTTGGCAGTTGGCACAAAACATCTCTGTGCAGAATTACTATCTTTTCCTTTCGTGTAGCTCACATAAAGCACACACCACACACTCACCCCAAGCATACAAGGCAGGCCGATGGATTACAAAGACACAAATAACTCACTCAACCCTATTATTTTACAAAGTTAACTATTATCACATTTCCCAACACTCTCATTTTACAGTTATATCCAACAGTCCTGAGAACGTGCCTATCTCTCCTAGACCACCTCACGTCAAGGAGAAAAGAGGTGGAGCACTTTCCTTTACTGCCCGAGGATGCCCCAGATCAAGATCTGAACTGTAACACAACGTGGCCTTTGGATATAACCCAGATGTCCTTGGAGTCACTTCAGACTGCAAATGTGGGTCTTTGACACCAAAACAACAACAGCACACACTTCCTTCAGAACCATTCTTGCTCTTCACCCCCCCCCCGACCCAGTTTCCAAGGCAAGATCATTTCCTGTTTTCCTGCAGGGATTGAGTCAGAATATTATTCTATTAGCATCCCTCCACCCCTTCAATGGATCACTGCCTTGTTGCGGTGAAGGGGCTTGAGCAACTCAGAAAAGCAATGAGCGATCCCATAGGTAATAGTGGAAAGTATGACTAAATGTGGTCCACCTGGTGTAGGAACTGGCAAGCCACTCCAGTATCCCTGCCAAGAAAACCCCAGGAACTGAAACAAAAGGCTAAAAGATATGACACTGGAAGATGAGCCGCTCAGGTCAGAAGGTGTCCAACATGCTACTGAGAAAGAGTGGAGGACAAGTACAAGTAGCTCCAGAGCTAATGAAGCGGCTGGGCCAAAGCCGAAAGGATGCCCAGCTGCAGACGTGCCTGGAAGAGAAAGGAAAGTCCAATGCTGCAAAGAAATATACTGCATAGGAACCTGGAATGTGAGATCTATGAACCAGGTAAGCTGGATGTGGTCAAACATGAGATGGCAAGAATAAACATTGACATCTTGGGCATCAGTGAACTTAAATGGATGGGAATGGGTGAATTCAGTTCAGATGACTATCACATCTACTACTGTGGGCAAGAATCCCATAGAAGAAATTGAGCAGCCCTCACAGTCAACAAATGAGTGGGAAAGGCTGTACTGGGATACAATCTCAAAAATGACAGAATGATAATATTCCAAAGCAGCTCTTTCAACATCACAGTAATCCAAATATATGCACCAACTACCAGTTCTGAAGAGTCTGAGATTGACCAATTCTATAAAGACTTACAACTCCTGCTAGAATTTACACCAAAGAAAGCTGTTCTTCTCATCATAGGGGATTGGAATGCTATAGTAGGAAGTCAAGTGGTAAAAGGAATAACTGTTAAGTTTGGCCTTGGAGTTCCAAATGAAGCAGGGCAAAGGCTAATTGAGTTTTGTCAAGAGAACTAACTGGTCATTGCAAACACTCTTTTCCAGCAACACAAAAGGCGACTCTACACATGGGCATCACCAGATGGACAATATTGGAATCAGATTGATTGTGTTCTCTGCAGCCAAAGATGGAGGAGCTCTATACAGTCAGCAAAAATGAGACCTGTGCTGACTGCGGCTCAGACAAAGAAAAGAAAATGCAAGAAAGCAAAGTAGCTGTCCAATGAGGCCCTAAAAATGGCGGAGGAGGGGGGATGCAAAATGCAAGGGAGAAAGGGAAAGATACAGAAAACTGAATGCAGACTTCCAAAGAGTAGCGAGGAGAGACAGGATAGCCTTCTTGAGTGAACAGTGCAGAGAAATAGAGGAAAACAATAGAAAAGGAAAAACCAGAAATCTATTCAAGAGAATTGGAGATATTAAAGGGGAATTTCGTGCAAAGATGGATATGATAAACGACAAAAATAGTAGGGACTTAACAGAAGCAGAAGATATCAAGAAGAGATGGCAAGAATACATAGAGGAATTATATCAGAAAGATCTGGATGTCCCTAATAGCCAAGATAATGTAGTTGCTGACCTTGAGCCAGACATTCTGGAAAGTGAAGTCAAGTGGGCCTTAGAAAGCATTGCAAACAACAAAGCCAGTGGAGGTGATGGCATTCCAGTTGAACTCTTTAAAATCTTAAAAGAGGATGCTGTAAAGGTACTACATGCAATATGCCAGCAAATTTGGAAAACCCAGCAGTGGCCAGAGGACTGGAAAAGATCGGTCTACATCCCAATCCCAAAGAAGGGCAACAACCAAAGAATGCTCCAACTATTGTACAATTGCACTCATTTAACACGCTAGCAAGGTTATGCTCAAAATTCTACACGGGGGGCTTTAGGAAAAACAGAGAATACAAGAAAATAGGATAGAAGTTCATGGCTTAAAGTGATGAGAGAATTTCCCTCCTAATATTACTATAACTCGAGATCACCCAAGGAAACTAAGTGATGGGCTATTCCAGATAAAGAAAATAAAAGAAGCATTTATTTGCAAACCACACAGTCAAACTGTGGGGGTGACCAGAAAAGCATATTGCTCACAATGTGGTTTGCTTTTGGTGTGGTCTGGTTTGCCCTATTTTCCAGCAACTACATATATATTTAAGTAAGCGCAATCCACCCTGCCCCTTTTGTAAGCCGTTCTGCTTTCCGGCAACAGTGCTAGGGCTGTTGTTTATTTGAAGAAATTCGGAGCACTTCTGATTGTCCCATTCTGCAGTCAGTGTGGTTGATAATTCGCTCCCCAATAGAGCTGTGGGCAACATTCTCTCTGGTGGCAAACCAGTGATGCAGGCAGTGGGTTGTGACAGCAGAAAGCATAACAAAGAAACCATCTCCTTTATTTTCCTAAGTGATACAGCACTATTTCAGATATGAGGGAGCATCCATATATTGCTGTAGTGCTATACTAAAGTTACTAAACTTTTAAAAATGGAAGTCAGCATGGCCTGTGAAATGATAGCAGTAACAAAACGGTGGAGAAATGGGTGGGAGAAGGAGTGTCAGTAATCAAAAGGAAAATAAACTTGAGCAATCTGAAGTACTGTCTTGATCCTTCTCACAGGAGAGGAAACCTTTTCTCGGAGAATGGAAGGATTGCTCAAGTGTCAGATGAAATACAGATTGCAATGAAGTTAAGAGACTTCTAAGTGTGACCCAGATTGCTCCAAATCCCGCCCCCCATACTCATGTCCTGTGAGGTTACTGCCACAAGAAAGAGTGGCCATTGTCAGCTTTATTACTTTTCCAAGGGGACTTGACAAGTTCATGGTGAGTAACTGCTTGTGACTGAGAACCATGACAACCAGCTATATGCCTCCACATATGAGCTGCTGGGTGGGGGGATGCAAGATGGAGGATGCCATTGCAGTCATCTCCTGTTTGTGGTCTTTCTGTAGAGAACTGGTTGGCCACTGTGAGGACAGGACACTCTCCTGGTTAGATCTTTATTTGATTTGTTCTTCAGATTGCTGTAATACTTGTATATTCAGTGGAAGAGTGCATAACGAGAAAACTAAGGGCAAAACTTCACATGGAGCAAGGCAGCTAACATTATTTTCCCAGGGTCACCCAGGCAATTCAGATTAGGACAGGCCTGCCCAAAGTCCGGCCCGGGGGCCAAATCCGGCCCGTCAGGCCATTCTGAGCGGCCCGCGGCTGGCTGGCCTGCCACTCCCTCCCCCTCCTTTGCCCCATGTTTTTTAAAAAAAAATCTTCCACCAACACTGACACTACCAGGAAGCTTGAGGGGCTGGACGGGCTGGATGGCTGGTGAGCAGAAGCTTGGGGGGTTGGGTGGGCGGGTGATGGGGTGGGCCACCACCACCAGCACCGCCGGGAAGCTTGTGGGGCTGGGCGGGCAGCTGCCACCAGCACCACCAGCAACCATGTGAGGCTGGGCATGCGTGCAGGGGTGGCGCGCGGGCGGGCCACCGCCACCACTGGCACCACTGGGAGTCTTGTGAAGCGCGGCGCATGTGCAGGCAGCTGCCCCCAACATAGCCGGGAACATTGTGAGGTTGGGCGCACGCACGGGGCAGTGATCGGGTGGGCCGCACCACCGGCACTGCTGGGAAGCTTGGGCGGCTGGGCGGACAGGCGGTCTACCACCACCGGCACCGCAGGGGAATGTGTGAGGGTGGGCAGGCCAGCAGGCCTCTGCCACCACCAAGGAGCTTTGGGGTGGGCTGGCAGGCAAGCCATCACCACTGCTGGGGAGCTTGGAGGGGTGCAAGGTCGCACAGACCGCCTCTTCCAAGGGGCGACCTGTGGCCATGGCTCCCTGTGGTTCCTTTGGTCCCCACCTTCCTTCTTTCCTCCCTTGTTCCCCACCTTACTTCCTTCCTCTCTTGTTTTCCACCTTCCTCCCTCCCTCCCTTGGTCCCCGCCTTCCTTCCTGTGGGTGGGGTTGCAAGGGGTCAGTGGGTGGGGCTTATGGGTCAGTGGCTTGCAGTGGGATGGCAGGGTCGGGGAGCAACCGGCCCCTGACACATTCTCAGCCACCAAATCTGGCCCTCCTTACAAAAAGTTTGGGCACCCCTGGATTAGGACTTTGGTCCTGGAGCAAAAGAGCTCAGTCCTTTCCCCTTAGTCATGTTTTTCCTACACAAGCCACCATGTGCCAGCTTTTTATCTATCCTGTGGGACAAAAGATAATTTAAAAAAATCACCTAAGTGATACAGCGCTATTTCATGTCTAAAAATTCAGTACATTCAAGGCTGGCCTAAGACATTTCAGAGCCTGAATTGAAAGGCATGATGCCCTCCTCATTATTTCCGCCGACAGAAGCCAGCTAGGCTGGGAGCTGGTTTTTGCCTTCATGCTAGCAAAGAGTCAACAATAGCATTCTCCATTTCTACTAAGGGCAGCCAGCTCTATGTTAAGCTTGGCTGGAAGTGGTCTGGAACACATTGCTCTGAACCGCTGAACGACCAGGCCCTTCTACTTCAACCCAGCACGTGCTGCCTGAGGCAAGTGGCTCATTCTGCTCAACGTTAGGACTGGCCCTGCCTCATAACCAGAGCAAACAGAAGTTAGGTTCTTTTGATCAGAAACTGGCCAGAGGGGGAAAGAGTCAAATTCACTTTCATAAACCTGGGATTTCCATATGAATCACGGGGGCACCCATACAGCTCCCTTGGCCTATCACTGGGCATGTAAGGATTCCTTTTGTTAAGGAGGAGCATCTTCCACTTGAAAAGGTCAGGCAGGGTGAAGGGCTGCTTTTGGAAGGATTGCGGACAATGAGTACCACCTTCTGGCTCTCCAAAGTGCGTGTCGGGGACTGAGGAAAAGAGTGTTGTGGAAGAATCGGTTGGGGTTAACGGCTGATATTTGAAACATCTGAAAACTGTTATTTACTTTTTGGGTTGTTCTCTCTCTCTCTCTCTCTCTCTCTCTCTCTCTCTCTCTCTCTCTCTCTCTCTCTCTCTCTCTCTCTCGCTGAGGTTTATCCTGCAGCTCCATAAACTTTCCATTTCAAATTAAAGAGCTTCCTTTTAAAACTATAATAAACTTTTATCTTGAAAAATGGTGTGTGCCTTTTAATCATTTCAACATATTTACTTTAATTGGGTTTTTAAAAGCTCCCAGTGCTGTTCTTAATTTGGGGTGGTGAGGTTTCTTCTGCGCTCAGCAAACACCATCCCTTTCTGATATCCCTCAGATGGTTCAGAGAGCTTTCTTGGCATTGCTGCAGCCATCTTGGGATTCCCTTTTAGAAGTCTATTCCTGCCCGCTGCATGTGGGCAACAATTCAGGTCTTGCCAAGGACTTTCCAGCCATGCAGGCAGCAATGTAGGTCCCCCAAGGAGAGGAGCCTGAAGGTGTCAGGACATCAGGCAGGCCAAGTAACTTGGAGGCAAGGAGGACAGAAGTAGTGGTCGTGACGGTGCTTGTGGCTGTTGTTCTCGTTGTTTCGGTGGCGGCGGCAGTGTCGTACTGTCCATTTGAGAACCAAACATAGATGGCCTCGTTGCTTTGATCTAGTACCCATGTCTTTATCTTTTTGGTGATGTACAGTACGGTGATGCATGTGGGAGCAACAGAAAAAGAACCTTCTCAGTAGAAGACAGAAACCGATAGGAGCAGTTGAGGTCTTGATCACAAATAATCCTGACACCTATTCAGACAAATGTTATGTCAAGGATCCTTTACCTAAAAGGCAGAGTAGAAAAGAAACTTCATAAGCCAGGGGTGCCCAAACTTTTTGTAAGGAGGGCCAGATCTGGTGGCTGAGAATGTGTCAGGGGCTGGTTGCTCCCCGATCCTGCCACCCCACTGCAAGCCCCACCCACTGACCCCTTGCAACCCCACCTGCAGGAAGGAAGGCGGGGACCAAGGGAGGGAGGGAGGGAGGTGGAAACCAAGAGAGGAAGGAAGGAAGATGGGGAACAAGGAAGGGAGGAAGGGAGGAAGAAAGGTGGGGACCAAGGGAGGGAGGAAGGGAGGAAGGTGGGGACCAAAGGAAGCACAGGGAGCAGTGGCCACAGGTCGCCCCTTGGAAGAAGCGATCTGTGCGACCTTGCACTCCCCCAAGCTCCCCAGCAGTGGCGACGACTCACCCGCCAGCCCATCCCAAAGCTCCTTGGCGGTGGAAGAGGCCCGCTGGCCTGCCCACCCCCACACATTCCCCTGCAGTGCCGGTGGCGGCAGACCGCCTGTCCACCCGTCCGCCCAAGCTTCCCAGTGATGCCAGTGGCGCGGCCCGCCCAATCACTACCCCGCACATGCGCCCAACCTCACAATGTTCCCGGCTATGCTGGTGGCGGCAGCCCACCCGCGCGCCACTTCCGTGTGCGTACACAGCCCCACAAGCTTCCCGGTGGTGCTGGTGGTGGTGGCTCGCCCCTCGCCTGCCCACCCAGCCCCACAAGCTTCTGCTCACCGGCTGGCCGGCCCACTCAGCCCCTCAAGCTTCCCAGCGGTGTCAGTGTTGGCGGAAGATTTTTTTTAAAAAAAAACATGGGGCGAAAGAGGGGGAGGGAGGGGCGGGCCAGCCAGCCGTGGGCCACTCAGAATGGCCTGAGGGGCCGGATTTGGCCCCCGGGCCAGACTTTGGGCAGGCCTGTCATAAGCATTCCCCTTCTTAGTGCTCCAGCCGGCTGTTCCCACACTGGCTGCGAGAGTAATCGGGATTGTGAGTCATTTGAAATGAGTGACCTCCAGATGGTCCTGTGCTCAAGTGTCTTCATTCTTCTGAATGAAAGGCCATGGCTTATTTAATTGAGTCCATTCATCTTATGTTCCCTCTTTTCCTACTGCCTTCCATTATGGAGGGGTTTTTCTCATGATATTTCTCGAGTACAGTGGCCTCCGTTTAGTCATTTTATCTTGCAGTGAGAATTCAGGGTTGATTTGATTGAGCACCCACTTGTTTATTTTTCTGGTGAAATAGGGTGTCCAGAGAGCTCTCCTGAATGAATCAACCATCCCCCAAGCTTTCTTCACTCTTCAGCTTTCACATACGTACACAGTAATTGGGAATACTCACCTATGGATAATCTTGCCCTTGGTCTCCTGTATAACATCCTTATACTTAAAGGAGTGAGTTTTTGGTGTTGTTTTGTTTTTTAACCCTTCATAGCTGTCCTAAGTTTTGGGCAAAATTCAAAGAAACAAAACAAACAATTATGTTTTAATCTAATGCAAGCTTTCGTGGATCAGATCTACTTCTTCAGACATATAGCAACAGAAAGAAATGTTCAATGAAATATGTCACATACGAAAGCTTACATTAAAATAGAATAGTTAGTCCTTAATGTTCCACATTTTTTATTTTCTGTTTTGTTTTGTTTCTTTGAATTTTGCCTGGACTTCTTGAAGAGACGAATATGGACACCTCTTCCAAAACTACTAGAGATGGTCACGAAATGCCAAAATGGTGTTTTGTTTCATTATTCTTTTCTCCCCCCCCCCATTTTGTTTTGTTAATACAAAATGAATTTTTTTAAAAAAATCATTTCATATTTTGTTTCGTTTCATTTTGGTTTTCCTTTACTTTTTTAAACTTTTTGTTTCTGCACCGCTCCCAGGCCAGGTCGGCGGTTTTTGTTTTTAATTTTTCCCAGGGCTTTTTTTTTCACAGCTAAGAGATGCTTGCTTCTCCGCATACACCATTTTTTAAAAATCTTTTTTTAAAAAAAAAATTAAGTCCCCTATGCTGGGGCTTTTTTTCTTTCTTTCTTTCTTTCTTTTCACAGCTGAGAGGCAATTTCCCTCTTCTTCATTTTATTCTTATTGTATTTATGTAAACCACCCGGAGTTCTGTTTAGAAGATGGGTGGTAAACAAACAAACAAACAAACAAACAAACAAACAAACAAACAAACCAGGTTTTTAACAATATTTAAACAAAATGACTTAATGTAACAGTGATAATGCAGCAGATGTTTAAAAAATAATTTCACTTCCACTGACATTCTGCAGACAATCAGGAGAAATGTTTAATCAACAGCAGATCTCGCTACAAAGAATTATTTGCAATTTGGATGGGAGGAACATGCCAAATGGCACATCATTCCCCCCCCCCAACACACATACACACCTCAACCAACCCTTTGAAGCTGAATCCAGCCCACACCAAAGTACAGTGGCACCTTATATAAAGGAATTAATTTGTTCCAAATGAAATGTTGTTAAACACATTTTCCTTTATACAAATTGCCCATAGGAATGCATTGAAAGCGGAGTAATCCCTAATCACGGCCATTTTTATGTTGTACGGATTCGCCTCATAGATAGATGAGTCTGTTAAGCAAATTTCCCCTATCTCTGGAATGTTTTATGTTATACAGATTTTATGTTATACAAAGTGTTTGTTATACGAGGGCCCACTATAGCTAGGGTGCTTTTACACGCCCCCTAAGATCCGCTGGCAACTTAAATTTGGACCACATATCTTGGGAGTTTGCTGTGTTCCCACCTCTCCGCACTCCCTTGCTCCTGTCTGCGTGAGGGGAGGGAGGGAAAAAGGGAGAAAAGAATGCAGGCTCACCTCCGCTCTGCCGTCGGAAGCAGCCCCGTAGGCATTCCAGGCTGTTAAAGGGGCGGGAGGACAACAAAAGACGAGGAGAGCCAGGCATCCACAGCTTTATAGTCCGCACCAGAATTTGTTTTACCTCCGGAGATCAGGTACTTCTAAAGTGCGCTGAGACGCGCTTAGGTGGGCGTGGTGATACTTAATTTTTTTTAAAAGTGCGCAGCTGGTGGAAAAACAATTTTAAGCTCCGCATCTGGGAGCCCTATGCCTTGGGGTCGTGTAAAAGCACCCCTAGTTTGGACAGGCCTCCATGGGTTGAACAGAGAGAGAGATAAAATGTGCTCTCACATTTGCCTACAGGAAAATATTCTGTTTCTCCCTATTTTGTCCCCACCGGATCTATTATATGGAAGGCTTTCAGTACAGACAGTACATGTGGCTTTTTAGCCAGGGGTATTTTACTTGAAGGATTGGCAAGAACAGGGGTCTTTATTGCAATACCAATGTTTGATACAAGAAGAGAATTAAACCCCCTGCCCTTTCACATCAGGAAATAGGTACCAAAAAAAATCATCCTGTCTTGTTTTTTAATACCTTTAAAATTTGCTAATTTTGGAGAACGGCTAATTATGAGAATGACAGATGGTTTTATTTCCCCCTACTTTCCCTCCAATGAGCCCAGCGGTGCTCGTGGCTCTTTTTCCTTCCCACTTGATCCTCATGATGACTGTGTGAGGCAAATGGGGCTGCAAAAAAAAAGTTACAATCTGGTTCATTCCAACAAAGATGTCATATGATTAATGCCTTTAAGAGCATACCCTCCCATCAAACGGCTACACCCTCCAAGATGCTGGTCCCTAGAGTCTCCATCTCAATGATTTTGTGCTGCAAGAGTGGGGACTTTCCTGACCGGGGCATCCACACAATTTAGGGCTGAAACCAATGCGAAAGGTCAAACTATGACCAAAAAAAGTCCTACTTTTGAAGTTTTTTTAAACATTTCTATGTATTTTTGTCTTGCTTTGGTGCCACCTGTGTGGATGGCATTTCCTTATGGTCCTTTTTCTGCTGGCTGAACCCTATCCCTCCGCAGACCATGGAGAGTTAAAACAAGAAGGGGAGAGGAGGAAGAGTGGCATAGCTGGGGAAAGGAAGGAAAGGATAGGCCAAAGAGGAATGCAGTCTATGTCCCTGAGTGAAATAGCAGGAAACAATCCTAAATGCATGTGAACAGGTGGTACTGGGGTGGCAGTACCTCCAGTAAATAAAATAAAATAAAATAAAATAAAATAAAATAAAATAAACCACCCACACCTGTGTGTGGACGCAAACAGATGATCTATTCAAATCTACAGAAAAATAAAACCACCAGAACAACCCAAGGATGATCTGACACAACCACACAGTGTGGACAAATCGTAGTGTTGTGTTTTTTTTGGACAGAGGGCTTCTCATGAAGTAGAGCAGCTTTTCACAATCCCGTTTCTGAATGCTAGAGACACCCTGAATTAACACAAATGATGGCTGTGAAGAAGCCAGTTGAAAATGAAATGCCACCAAGTCTTATATGCGCTGCTCAGGAAACCATATCATATGTTAAAATAATCCTTTAAAAAAACCTTGTCCATGCTATTTTGCATGATAACGCTAAGGACTTTTTAACGAGACACCTGGAATACAATTAGCCACATGGAGAATAGTTATTATAATTATTTACAAGTAACCACTGTCCACATTCGCTTTGGCTGTGGGGTTTCTAAAATTTTTTAATATTCTCCATGTTTTAAAAAAATGAGGGAAATTCCATTTACAAAACTATAGAGGGGGAGTGTGTGTGTGTGGGTGGGGAAGAGAGATAGGGTGTTGACTAATCATTCAGCCACCTCCAAAGCTCTATCAGTTGATAGACGTTGGATCCATGTTTGTATGGAAACCATGCAACCTTTCCCCTCCCCCCCCCCTTTTAAAAGAACAGCCATTCACCACAAATAGCAAACACTCACAGCGGCAGTCACAGCAAGTTATTCGAGTTATTCGTGAGCAGCTCACAGCATGAAATTCAGTCCTATAAACAATTTGTCAAAGGGCTTTTGAGTCATAGACTAATTAGTAACAACTGATGTCTGCATATGGATGGATAGCCCACGAGGAGAAATTAAAATGCAGGGAATTAAATGTTGGCTGGAATAGATCAAGCTAGAGAGAACTGCTTGTAAAGGCCTCCATCCAGTACTGTGCTAGCAGGCACCCACTTTTAGTGTGGAGAACTTTCTTCTCCTCTCCCTCACTTCTAGAAACCCCCATACTGTCCACGAACTGACTACAGATGGCTTCCAAGTCCTGAAGAACCAGTTTGGGGGCACCCCCCAAGAGCTACAGGAGGGATCCTGTAATGGGAGAAGTTCCATCAGCAGAACCACTTCATGGAGTCCTGGCCACAATCTTTTGCTCAGTTCCTTGGATAAGCATGGTTTTACAAATGTTCAAAACATGGACGACATTACACAGGAGCTGAATTACAGTGGAAGAATCCACATAAATGTACCCTCATTACATCTGAATATTGAAGCAAGAGGCTATATACCTTTGGATCTTGATTACATGGGGTAATCCCAACAGGCAAGGGCTTGTTAATGGCATAGTCTCTGTCTGAAGTGTCAAACAAAGGGACATAGAAAAAAGACAGATTCTCCAACCCCACCATACCCTAATCAATGCATAGATTGTCTATCATGATGGATGCCTGAGGACAATCTCTGGGCTGGAGAGATAGTCAGGCTATCTCTCAATGCTATTTGTGGGGTATCGTAAGCAGGTGAAGGCATCTGCTTGGGAATACCCTGAAGCAAATGGTGAGCCACTGTGTGAGATAGAATGCTGGACTGGATGGCTGTAGCCTGTTCCAGCAAGGCTGCTCTTATGTTCTTATGTTCTTATGTATACATCATGGGATGTTAAGGTATTACATGAAGAGTCGGTTGCGACTGTAACGACACAACACACTATAGCTCCTGAATCTCTCAGCAAGGATTGTCAGTGACCAAACTATCTGGGGGATTATTTGAAGAAGAAGAAGAAGAAGAAGAAGAAGAAGAAGAAGAAGAAGAAGAAGAAGAAGAAGAAGAAGAAGAAGAAGAAGAAGAAGAAGAAGAAGAAGAAGAAGAAGAAGAAGAAGGGTGATGGTGGTGATGGTGACACTTTCATGGTCAAACCAGGTATGTTTCAGTGAAAAGCAACTTGATCATAGAATCATAGAATCATGCAGTTGGAAGAAGCCTATAAGACCATCAAGTCCAATCCCCTGCTCCATGTAGGATTACATATACAGTAATACCTCGAATAATGAATGCCCCTGATAATGAATTTTTCGGATAACAAATCGCAATTTCAAGGTATAGTACTGCCTCAGATAATGAATTTTCCCTATGGGCTGCCTCGGATAACAAATCACAATTTCTAGGTATAGGTCTGCCTCGGATAATGAATTTTCTCTACAGGCTGCCTCGGATAACGAATTTCCAGTATGCATCAGTAAAAAAGAGTTATCCTGGGCTGCATTGCATCTGTACCTTTAAAGTGCACTTTATAAAGATTTTTGAGCAAAAAGAACAGATGTCTGTGTCGTTTTCCTAGGCTCTGGAACGGATTAATTGGTTTCCCATTTATTCCTACTGGAAACCGCATTTCGGATAACGAATTTTTTCAGATAACCAATTGCCTCGGAGAACAAATTAAATTCGTTATCCGAGGTACAACTGTAGAAGGATATCTGCCAAGCAGTTGTCCAGATTTCTCTTGAATGCCTCCAGAGCTGGCATACTTGTCGCTGTTTTGCTGTAACTGTTAGGAAGTTTTTCCTGATCTTCAGCCAAAAGCTGGGTTCTCTTCACCTGGGCCCATGGTTGCGCCTCCTGCACTCAGGGATGATCGAGAACAGATCCTGCATCTCCACTGTATGACAGCCCTTCAAATATTTGAAAAGTGCTATTATATCACCCTCAGTCTTCTTTTCTCCAGGCAAAACATGCTCAGCTCTTTAAATCTTTCGTCTTAGGGCTTGGTTTCCATTCTCCTGATCATCCTTGTCTTCTTGTTGAACTTGATGGACAGGGCAAGGCTAGGCTAAAAGCTAGGCTACGGGTATCACAAAAAGGATGAGGATGGAGTTAGGTTCCAGAAGGTGGCCATTATGACTATATTGGAGTCAACATTGGGGGGGGGGGGCAGGAGGAAGGGTAAAGGAAATATCTGATTATGTCTCTCACCTCCCCCACCCCATAATGCAACTCAAGGCAGTCCAAACTAAATTTCTACTCCCAGGCAGTCTGTCATTCAGGCACTAGTCAGACAAAGGCCTCGTCAGATTCAACATGACAGTTTTAAGCAGCGCCTTCTGACCCCATCCTAAGTCCAAGGGCCAGGCAAAAATGTCTTTCTCCCTGTGGTAAAGGACCAAATAACCCACCTACTCTGTATACATGGAGGCTCATCAGACTGGCAGTTGAGCCTTAGTTCAACATAGAAGGTGGCGGGGGGGGGGAGAGAAAGAGAGAGAGTGCCCACCTCCACCAGGCTGGACTCTGATCTAAATAGCTTGGCTCCACTTCCACCAAACAAGCTGGCCTCTGCCAACTGAGGCAAATGCCTCATTTGGCCTCCTGATAAGGCCCCACCCCTTCTTGGATCTTCAGCTCATAGGTTGAGACACCCAGTAAAACAGGCTTGGCTTACCTAGTGAAGGAATGTGGGGGGGGAGGGGCTTCCCATCTGTCGAGGACACTGAAGAGAGAGGCCACAGGTGTAGAAAGTCATTCAGATCAAACAAGAAAAGCAGGCTTAGGCAAACATCAGCTCCTGGTGCCTTGAGGAACCCCCCCCCCCATAAATCTGAGAAAACTTACAAGGGGGGGTGGCTGAGGGGGCTTTTGAAGGGTTGGTCTTGAGAGTGAAATGAGCTTAACCTTATCTCGCTTTGTGAGCATTAAAAAGACATGGCAACCATCTCATACCTCCATCCTTATTTGCAACCTGGGATGCATTTCTCTGCAAAGCCATCTCCTTCTCACCAGGATTGTTGCACCCAGCAGATTCCATCTTTGACCACCAGCGATGTAGTGCATGCAATAAACACTCCTGACATCACTGAAGACGTTATTTGATGCTTGACTCCAGGTACCATTCAAGTGCACACAATTCAAGAGTTTCAGGTCAGATTCCATAATAGCCCCTCCCCCGCCATAACACTTTTATAAAAAAAGCATAAACACCCAAAGTTGTCTCTTTCTTTCTTTAAAATGTTTATTTGCTGCTCAACCACCAGCGCCCTTGGGATGGTACACAGTGATAAAAACAAAACCAATCAATACAATCACAAGTTTTTGCCATAAAAATAAGTAAATCACCCGGAACTGTGTCAAAACGTTAACATATTAGAATGTTAAAATATTAGAGTGTTAAGCGCCAAAGATAAAACGTACCCAATCCAAAAATTGCTTTAGGAGGTGGGTGTCGGCTTCATAGAACTAGCTGCAGATAATGCTGTCTTGTGGCACTGAAACTGATAACAATTAAAGCAATTTTGCACTCGATCGCCAAGTTCTGAGGCAACATCGGTCCTACTGAAGCAAAACAGCGCGAAGCAAGCAAGCATTGGTCCCACCAACATTTAATATTTAATTTGCTGGAGTTCCAAGCTGAAAGTCATTTACAGCAGCGTAACCGAAACCCATATTTATATGCAGTTGTGCTTCACTTTTCATCTAATGGCCTCCGTGATGTACAGAAATTCACTATTTGATCAGCGGATCTGACTCCGGGGGCTTCATGGCTTGCAAACCACAGCCAGCTAATAAGCACCCTGAAGCTTGTTTGTTAAAACAGTTCAATGCTGGCAGTCAGTCAGACACTCTCGCCTTTGAAAACTTAGAGCTCTTTAACTTGCCTGGCCTATTGTGTGGCAAGAAATACAATTTAAAAAACAACAACCCCAAACTCTTCCACAGACTCAAAACAATTAGACATACGTTAGCTGTACAGCTGTGGTAAAAGAGAGTCCTTGTTTCGACCTGAGAGATAATTTAATTTCTTTCTTTGGGTCACATTTTGCTAGAAACCAAAAGAAATCTGAACAGACTTGAAGGCATAGGGAATGGCAGCAAACAAAATGGCAGCCGTCAGGCTGTGGGGAAGCATTCATCCCCTAAGCAGCGGTAGACTTTCCTTTTCATGATCGGGGGTGGAGCAGGGGACAGTTTATCAAGTACTTTTCTGATCTAGTTTGAGGCCATATTTAATTTTACCTTCATGCTGCCCCATTACTGCTAAAACAACACTTTCAAATTAACCTTTTTAGAGCAGAGCATTTTGCTTTAAAATGGCCAACACTATGAAAACCACAGACTACAGGCAGAGCTTGGGAACTCACCACCCCCACCCCCTGAGAATAAATTCCAGAATTCACACCACCAACAATGGGGCCATGGTTACTGGGGGATTCAGAGTTGTAGGTTTTTGTAAGCTCTGGGACAGTGCTGGTTTATTTTAAAAATTGGAATGCATAGAGCTCACCATCTACTTCAATATGATGCAGCTTGCACGATTCAGTTCTAGCACAAGATGAAATTTACCAAGTAATCCTGTACTTTCCAACTGCATCTGTTTAATGTAGCATCTTTTTTTTTACTGCATGTCCAATTGCTAGTGTATCTGCAATTCAAAAACATCACTGGCCCCTAGCTTCTTAGGATATGCTGCCAAATACAGCAGCGCCAGTTCCAGATCAGTGGTGGTCTCTGGAGAAAGATGCTCCTGTTAAGTGGACTTCCTTCTGTTTCTCGTGGTTATTACTACCCATTTACTCACCTCTTCTTCTGGACCAAGTTGGTACTATTTGGAGGACAAATGTCCATAGGTATCAATAGGCCCATTCTTCTTCCTTCCACTAGAGACCCCCCCAAAAAAAATTTATTGTAGGCTTCAACTCAACAGGTGCCCTATTGGGCCACACCTTAATACCAGCCCTTTCACATAGCAGGAGTATCTACATCCTGAAAACTAAAAGCATGCTGAAGAACAAAATGAGCTTCTGATACACGTCCATGGAAGGACACCTTCTCCAGGAGGCTGATAAATGTCTGTTCTAAACAGAGCTGGTAGTACCCTGAGGCAGAGTACAGCAGCCATCTTATGTAGCAGATAAAACAGAATGGCCTTCCAACCATTCCCTTCTGACAGAATGTGGTCAACTTATAAAGCTTCCTCGCTGTCTCCAAGAGAGCCTCCTGCCTCATGTGTGGTGGAGGACACGGGCCCATTCACGCTAATGCACAGGAATGAAGTAAGAGGCAACGGCCAGCACAATTAGCTTCTGATCTGGATGGATGGGGGAGGCAGTGGCAGACATACCATCTTGCCTTTTGTCCCAACCTTAACTCTAAAGACAGGAAGAGCTCTTCGGTCTCTCAGGGAGCAGGTCACCTCCATCTTCTGTTGTGGACAGCAATTGTTCCTATGGAACAAGCAACCACATCAGATCCTCTTTGGATATACAGTGGACCCTTGCATAACAAACGGTTTGTATGACATAAAATCTGTACAGCATAAAACATTCCAGAGACAGAGGAAGTTTGCTTAACAATTTTGTCAGTCTAAGGAAAGTTGGTGTGAGTCCTCCAACTTCTAGTTCACCTTGGTTTCACGCCTATGGGGCAAATCCATACAACATAAAAATGGTCGCGATTAGTGATTACTCCGTTTTCAATGCATTCCTATGGGAAATTTGTATAAAGGAAAGTTTGCTTAACAGAACTTCATTTGGAACAAATTAATTCCTTTATACAAGGTACGACTGTATTGCTTTTCAGTGCATGGAAACTCTGCCTTGGTTTGTTGAGGAGAAGCCGGACATCTTCCACTAAAAATTATGCACCACTTGCAGGTAAAGTAATTTCCCTAGAACTCCAAATTTCTATGAGACTTTTCACTGCCCAGCACACCGCAGCTAATGAGATCTCCTCCCTCACCTGAGTGATGGACTGTGTTACAGCTTGGAAATGGGCTAATAATGCAACAATACTAGTTGAAGAACATCAATTTATTAACATCAAAACACCAGGAAAGATTTATGAAGTTTTTCTGTTGATTTAATTTGTTGAATTCAAAACCAGCTAAAAACGCCCATCCAGTGTTGTTAAAACGTGATAAATGAAGATGAACATCTCTAGTTATTCAGCGTTGAGATCACAGTCAAGATCATTGGTCCTCAAACTTTGCGTCTCCAAATGTTTTCAGCTTCAACACCCAGAATCCCCAAGCAGCAGAGCCATGGGTTAGGAATTCTGGGGGCTGAAGTCCAAAATACCTGGCAGGAAAGCTATAACTGCACTAGAGTCATGGGCTTTGCCCTTAAGGGCCAAAATGTAGACGGTGCCAAAATCTAACCAGTTGACAGCTATGTTTTATGAAAATAAATGGCCATGTTTTCCACACTTCCTTTCCCTCTCAAAAACAGACACTTTCTTCTTCTCTTCTTATATTTTCTTGGAGGGGGACGCCCCACCTGCTCCATCTCCTTCTTTCTGAGGTGGTGGTGGGGTTCACCCAGGTGCCCAAATTTCCAGTTGTCCCTCTGCCTGATCAAGGTTATATCTCAGGGTTGCAGTCTGCTTTCTCCTAATACAACGGCAACACAAAATGTACAAACTGCAGGGAAGGACATTCAGCCCAAAGTGTGCCGGGGGTACCTTTGTACCTGTTCCACATGAGAACTACTGTATTGTATTTCATTTACATTTTCAATTTGTTGAGCTTTCGTTTCCCTAGCAAAAAAGAAGCACTGAGAGAGAAGCAATCCATTACTTTATTGGAGAACCGGAAGCACATAATGTTTATTAATAAAGAGCATGGTTTACATACATTTTACTATTATTGACCATAAACTGGTGTATATTACAAACAAGGGTGAAATTACTGGCTAATTAGCCTGTGAAGATCATGTTTAATGGAATGTATAAATCTCGCTTCTCTCTGCCACCATAAGGGTCTTATTCATTAAATGTGCACATAGGCAGTCTTTATGCTGAAACAGGGGATTTTGATCTATAAGTCAAGGTTAAATTATCCACCTTGAGATCTGCAAAACCAAAACAGCTTTAATGCACCAGTTCTTTTGGCCCTGGAAATGAGACTGTTTTAGAAATGCAGGGTCTTCTTACCACATATTATTTCTGGAGGCAAAAAGGGAAAGGCAGGCCAGTTACCTACTTCTTGCTGAAAAGTTCAAGAGCAACTGGCAAGAAAGATTAATGCAAACTAACAAACTCCATCCTTCTTATGGGGCACCGATTGATTTCAATGGGAGCTGCCATGTATGGGGCCGCTTTCCTCTAGAAATAAGTCTTCCTTTGAAGCCAGGGGGACTTGGAAGTACTTCAGCCATGGCCAAAGATGGAAATGTGACGGGGGGGGGGGGGCTGGGGGTTCTTTGGATCATGAATGCCCAAACAAGATAGTCATACAGTCATGTTTTTTTAAAAAAGCTCTTTTAAAACTGCTCTCACTAACAGCTGAGCATCATTGGCCACACCTTTAGCTGGTGGGTGGCTGAGAAAATTAGGACGGTACAGTTCGAAGGGACTTTATGGGTCATGGAGTCCAGCCCCTGTCAAGGAGGCCCAGTGGGGGAATCGAACTCCTAGCCTCTGGCTCCACAGGCAGATGCCCAAACCACTGAGCTATCCAGCCATTAAGATGCTACTGATCTTGGTTTTGGTTCTGCCAGACACGTCCAATACAATCCCTAGGCAATCTTCTGGCTCATCCTAGGGTCATTTATTTATTTATTTATTTATTTATTTATTTATTTATTTATTTATTTATTTATTTATTTCACTTTTTAAGCCATGCTATCTGGCCTGGGGTCCCACTGGGCAGTATACAACATGTTCACAAAATGTAACAGAGGCTGCTTTTACACAACCCCTAAAATACGATGCAAAGGGCTCCCAGATGCGGAGCTTAAAATTGTTTTCCCACCAGATGCGGGCTTTTAAAAAAAATTAAGTACGACCACGCCCACCTAAGCGCGCCCCAGCGCATTTTACAAGTACCTGATCTCCAGAGGTAAAAAATTTCCAATGTGGATTGTTAAGCTGTGGATGCTGGGCTCTCCTCGCCTTCTGTTTGTTTTGTTGTCCCCGCCGCCCCTTTAACAGACAGGAATCCCTATAGGGCTGCTCAGACGGCAGACGGAGGTCAGCCTGCATTTTTTCTCCCTTTTTTCCTCCCTCCCCTCACCGCAGACAGGAGCAATGGAGTGCAGAAGGGTGAGAACACAGGAAGCAGAACAAAACCCCACAATCCCTGGTCCGAATTTATGTTGCCAGCGGATGTTAGAGGTCGTGGAAAAGTGCCCATAATGAATTATATAACATTGTAAATAAAAAAATTAAAAAGGGGGAATCAGAAACCAAGCATAAGAAGTTAAATTTATCTATGCAATTCAAAATGCATAAACATTGAAAACAGCTATGTGCTGTCAAGTCAGTTCCCATTTACAGCAGCTCTTGCAAGCTGCAAAAGGTCTTGTTGTCAATAGGCCTGACGTCAATGCTGTGGCTCCCTTGATTAAGTTAATCTGTCTCACATTCAATCTTCCTCTTCTCCCACTGCTTTCATTGACAGAGAGGAGAGAAAGGAAAAGATCAAGTACGAATAATGGCTACAAACTTATGTTTCAGCCCAACATGGTCAAAATGCGGATTTCTGCCTGGAATACCACAATGTCACTCACTTCTGATAAAACTGAAAACCATGCATCTAACCCATTACGTATAACTCAGCATCTAGGAGTGGAGAGGGCAGGTGGGAGAATGGGGTGGGGGGGCTCCGCAGTCATTTGAACAAATGCTCCCTTTTGGCTCTGTCTGTTTTCACTAATCAGACCAAGATGAGGCTTGTCTAGGCCAATTCTGAGATTTGTGAAGGTCCTTGATAAACACCAAGCACAAGCAAACTTCAATCATGTGTGGGTGGTCACAGAAACACAGGGGGGGGATTCTGGGACAGTGGCCTACACCTAATCAGGGAGCCCCCACCCCCACTCCTCTCCACCTCACCCTGTATCCCATCCATACCAAGAAACAACTAGTTCCATGCTTTTCAGCCTCTGCACTGGAGGAATGCCAGAGGAGAGCAAGTACGCGACCCACCCGGAGCCTCAGGAAGTGTTCCTTTAGCACTCAGGCTAGTTGTTTTTGTTGGGGGCTGTTTATTTTCTGCCAGAATCGCCCAGTAGTCCATGACCACCAGTGGCGGTACTTCCAAAAATCACTTTCCCAAGCAATAGCGTTGGACAAATTCTGACCGCACCAAGCTTAGTGACTGAGCTGTTCGTAACAAATATTTCCTCTAATGGCAGCCCCTCTCTTCGCTTTTTTAAAAAGACATCTGAATGTTGGCTAAGAAGGAGTTCAGATTTGGATCAAATTAATTTTTAACCAGCTTTCTTTCGATCAGATATTTTTGGTGCGTGTTTTAAATCAAGGCCCGGCTATTCTAAACCAAAACCAGGAACCTCTGTGTTGTTACTGAAATCCTGAGATCACTTGCACCACTTTCGCATGCCCGGTTCTTGGACCAATCCCTTCAATTTCACTACATGAAGATAATATTACATGACACCATGAAAATATCTGTAATTCCAGATTACGGATTTACTCTGTCAGAGCTGTGGAGTGATTCTGGCTTTAACAAGCCAAACTGTAGGATTTGTGTTCAGGAAATGTTATTTAACAAAGCTTTTTGGAAACTTTCCCACCTAGACTGAACCCTTTCCTATGCTGCCCTCTTGTGAACAGAATGAGGGTTGCAGCCTCTCACCAGATGTTTCAGAGGAATCATGGTGGCAAAAAGAATCTGAAATCAATCAGGGAGAGAGAGAAGAAAAGACTAAAGTTTGGGAATGCAATGTTTTCAGACTACAACTCCCAAAATTCTTCTGCCAGTGTGGTCAGGATCCAGTTTGGCTTGTGGATTCTGGCCATGGTTGTCCAATAAATAACTTTTCCAAGATGAGAGAGGAAAACCTTTTAAAGCAGGCATGTCCAAACTTTGGTCCTCCTGATGTTTTGGACCACAACTCCCAGAATTCCAAGCCTGTATTGCCAATGACAAAGGACAGTGGGAGTTGTGGTCCAAAACATCTGGAGAGCAGAGGTTTGGACATACCTGCTTTAAAGTAAACCATTTTGCATTTTTTGGATAAAGCTATTTGGGGAGAAGCTGAAGTCACCTCATGTGGAAATTGTGGTCTAAACTGGGCATTAAAAACTCTTGCTCAGTGGAGACCTCAGGGGGGTTGACTGGGTGGCCAAACTGGCCACTCGCGCTAGCCTCCGATTTGGGTTGCTCACAAAGAAAGCCACAGGTGGTTGGATCCACACCCACTCTTGATGCCTCGCTTTGGAGACACATTTCTGTTGTCAAGTGAATGCTAGATCTTCCGAGTGAGTGCAACTTTTTTTTGTGGGGAGGAAATGGAAATCACTGGTTTCGCACAGCAACATTAACGAAGGGACAGGCTTGGAAAAGTTACTTGAAAAATATACTTTTTAAGACTACATCTCCCAGCTAGCATGGTGTCTATATAGGAGACCATATATATGGTAGACTCACCTACTTTGGAAGTAGGTGAGTCTACCATACTTGACTCCGCTGTACAAGAGAGGTGGGGGGACCCTTGTAGATCACCATGTTTTTCAGTGTACAAGATGCCCCCATGTATAAGACAACTGTCAGCAGAGACAAGGTATGGGCACTTTTGCAACCTCGTGGTTCATCCCTCTGCTTACTTCCGTGTATAAGACGATCCTCAATTTTGAGTGTAACAATTTTAGACAAATTTATACCGTATTTTTCGCTCTATAAGATGCACTTCCCCCCTCAAAAGTATGCATCTTATAGAGCAAATACAGTACAGTACTCCGTGCTACATATATATCACAGATTTTAATTTTGAAAAGGTCCCCTGCTGCAGCTGGGATTCCACAGTTCTAATCACCTCCTTTGCAAAGACACTTCCTCCAGGGAGCCTCTCCCCATCCCTCCCCTTCTGCAGCCAAGATTCCCTAGTCAAAAATCACCTCGTTTTCAAAGAGGTCTCCACAGAGCCTCTGCCCTCTCCTTTTATAGCATGGATTCCACAGTCCCAATCTCCTCATTTGCAACCCTCCCCTTTTGCAGCCTAGATCTCCCAGTCCCAATCACCTCGTTTGCAAGCCTCCCCTTTTGCAGCTTGGATTCTCCAGTCAAAAATTACCTCGTTTGCAAGGTCTCCTCCACGGAGCTTCTGCCCTCCCCTTTTGCAGCTGTGATCCCCCCCATAAGACCTTAGGCTAAAAAAAATTTCTAGGTGCATCTTATGGTCAAGCGCATCTTATAGAGTGAAAAATATGGTAGTCTTATACAGAACATGGAAAAATATGGTACAATTGTAGGTAAGATTAAAAATCAGGCAGCCAGTAAGAAAGAAAGAAAGAAAGAAAGAAAGAAAGAAAGAAAGAAAGAAAGAAAGAAAGAAAGAAAAAGAAAGAAAGAAAGAAAGAAAGAAAGAAAGAAAGAAAGAAAGAAAGAAAGAAAGAAAGACATCTAGAGGATCAATTTCACACCTTTATGGAAGGAGTAAAGCCTTTCCAAGTAAGGGAAGGAGAAGGAGAAAGAGAGCGAAAGATCCCTGTGTTGCAGCTTTGTACCAGGTCCAGAGAAATGCTGTTTGGATCCTGATTGAGAAAATGGTCCAAAAAAGACCAAAGAAGTTGTGTGGTCTTCTTGGTATATAAACGTGAAAATAGTAGGAGGCGTGGGTGAGTGTGGGTGTGATAATTTTTTTATTAGACTACTGTACCAACATTTCACAAGCCTGTGCCAGCTTTCAAGTCCTGCAGGATTTCTCATCGGTCTGGCTGCTCCATCTGGCCATGATTTTTGGCATTCTGCTTTATCCAGACTAGGCTATAGGCGAAACTTTCATAAGCCACTAATAAAACATCATTTTAAAAAATAATTGCAAGCTTTCATGAAAGTTATCCACTTCTTCAGAGTAGGTATCAAAAGTTCAAACATGGCAAAAGATATGGTTTGCCAGGAGATTATTTCTTAGATGTAAAGGTCTTGGCAAGATGATTTTCTCCAGCCAGGTCTGTCATTAGAGGTTGGCCCCTCGCTCTGGAACCAACTTCCAAGTGAGTTGCGCCTTGCACAGTCCCTGCCTGCCTTCAAGAAAGCACTTAAAACAGGTATGCCCAAACTTTGGACCTCCTGATATTTTGGACCACAACTCCCAGAATTCTAAGCTTAGATTGCCAATGGCAAAGGACTGTGGGAGTTGCTGTCCAAAACATCTGGAGGGGCGAAGTTTAGGCATGCCTGACTTAAAACCTTGCTTTTTCGGGAGGCATTTGGCGACCTTTAATTTAATTTAATTTAATTCATTCTTTTTTCCCTCTTTTTGATGCCTCTTACCGATGATTTTTCTTATCATTGTTTTGTTTTCTCCTTTTCTTTTCTTTTCCCTTTTAAATCCCTGCCCCCCAATTTTTGCTGATGTCACTTTGTGTTTTACTGGTTCTTTTAACCTTTATTGTTAACCGCCCGGAGTTCCTTGGGAAGATGGGTGGTATAAAAATAAAATAAAATCAATAAATAATAATATTCTGTAATGGCTGCGTAGCTCCCCCTTTTTATTTATTTATTTATTTATTTATTTATTTATTTATTTATTTATTTATTTATTTATTGAACTTATATCCCGCCCATCTTCCCAGAGGGAACTCTGGGCGGCTAACAGCGATAAAACAAGTAAAACAGGAAATAAAACTCGGACAACAGAGGGCAAGATGGTGGCGAGCCCGAGCGATGGGAGGGAGGGGAAGAGGGGAAAAAATGCAAACTAGCAAAACTAGCTAACAAGGTCGCCAAAGGCCTCTCTGAAAAAGAGGGTCTTCAAGGCCTTCTTAAAGGCGGACAGGGACTCCAGCAGGCGCAGCTCACTGGGGAGATGATTCCAGAGAGAGGGGCCCACCACAGAGAACGCACGGTCTCGCGTACGCGATTTCCTCAACAACCTTTTCACAGTGCACTAAAAAGAATGTGCCTATTACAGCCTCAGGAACAGGATTCACATAAAGGGAGTCCATTACCCATGTGTAACATGTCAGGTTGATCTTCCCAGTGGGGGGGGACTCCCAGCCCCAGGGCAACCTAAGTTCACTTCAAGGTCAAATCTGTCCACCCTTCCCTTTGCGGTAGAGCAAGTTTTTCCTCCTAAACTTCTGAAAGCAGAGCCCAGCAGAATCACTGCCTAAATCTTCTTTCTGAAAAACAATTGCGGTTTAATTCTCCCCCTCACCCACCTACCCCCCTCCGCTGCCCTTCCTTCTCTCCAATTAAAAGTCACTTGAACATGAGGCTTTATCTTCCTCCTTCCATATGTAAATTAGCCCACGGGGTCTCTAGTACAAGCCACGGGGTCTCTAGCACAAGCCTCCCAGCTCGCCACAGTGTTAATAGGCAGTTAATCACAAATTGCACAATCACGGGGTGGGGGGGGTCATATGAGAGAGAATAATGAGAGGGGGGATGTGAGGACTCTGGTACAATCTGACTGAAACTCTGCCTGACACACCACAAAATATTCTTAAATGGGGTCGTTTCCCCCTGAAAAAAAACAGAATCAGCATCTGAAAGATGAGAAAACACGTTTGGTCCTGGCCTTATTGGAGGTCCGTAGAGGGCAAAAGGGTGGTTTTGCTACTGTGGAGAGATCTGCTCAGCTCAAGATTCAAGACCACCCAAGAAGGCATCCTAAAAGCCACTCAGCCTAAGCACCTCCTCTGTTATTAACGTATTAAGGCCTGCTCAGCAAGGCCCAGACTCCATAATATCGATGGTTATATTAAGAGTTTGGCTCTTTTGTGGCCACGGGGTTTGGTTCGGAGGCTTATTTCTGCTTGCGGAGACCATGGGAGTGCCAGCATGAAAGCTGGATCACCCTGACCTCCAATCGAAAAGGAGGCGTTAAAAGAGTTCAGGAATGTCTGCCTCACGGGGGGGGAGGAATACAAGGGGCATCTCCCATTTATCCTTGCCTAACGAATGGGGTTGGGGTAGGCAGCTCATTGTAAAAACTATTGCCAGGCACCAATTATTAATGGTTACATATCCATGTAGTCATAGGATATCTTTTACATTTACTTGGCAGTGTTAAAATAAAAAGCCACCGCTCAAGGCAGATAACAAGTATTGTTAAAACAAGTTTAAAACAAAAACAGATGAAAAGTCATAGTAATCAGTGCAATGAAAGCCACCACAACACTTAATAGAACTGGTTTTATAATTATTAATATGGTGCCCATCCCTTTCAAAATGCTGTGTGGAGATGAAAAGGTTCAGAAAGCCCTTGCTGACAAGTACAAAAATTGTGCGTGTGTGTGTGAGAGAGACTCTCTCTCTCTCTCTCTCTCTTCTCTCTCTTATATATATATATATATATATATATATATATATATATATATATATATATATATATATATATATATATATATATATATATATATATATATATATATATATATATATATATATATATATATATATATGTTTTCGTAGATTTTCACGGGTATATATATCGGGTATATAGAAATCTGGTTGTTTTGGCGACGTTTCGACGAGGTCTCACTCGTCATCTTCAGGCTGGTGTTCTGGCTTCTTTCTTCTTGAAGCAAAGCGTGATCTCAGTTGAAGTCCTTCTATAAATACTGCTGGGGGTGTGTGGTTTGCTTGCTCTGTTGCTGATTGTAGGTTCGTTTGTTCTTGTGATCTGCTGTGTGGCTGAGGCGATCGTTAAGGGCTTAACTGCTCCCCGGGTGAGGTGCTGGATGTGTGTCTATTAGCCTTTTGTTTCTTAACGACCTTGGTGATGGGCGTTCTGGCAGCATCCTGGGCTTTGGTGGATGGGGTCCTGTGTCTTGTGAATTCATTTGGTCTGGCCCCGCCAATGTTTTGTGGTGGCTGGAGAATAAGCGCACGCATCGCAGAACACAAGCTTCATCAAAAAATAAGTCCCCTTCCAGCACCCAACAAATCTTTCCAGCTTTCGGGAGGAATAATCATGGAAGCCATTGAAATAGAGAAACACCCAAACAAAATTGCTTCAGGAAGGTACCCCTGCTACTTTGGAGGCCCACAAAAGTGAAACGAAAATAATCTACCGCTATTGCAGCCTTTTTGGGAGACCACAGACACGCAGCCAGACCAAAATGAATTCACAAGACACAACTCCACCAAAGCCCAATTTTCAAGCACAGGTTTAAGAAACAAAAGGCTAATAGAAAATACCTCACCCACACATGATGTTTAAAAAATTACTTACCTTGGGGCACCAAAGTAGCAGGGGTACATTCAGAAAGCTATTTAGGAAACCACTGATATTTGGAAACATTTGGGGGTAAGGAAAATCTACGAAAACTGAGTTATATATAAGCTCCAAAGTGGGTTCCCCTATATATATATATATATATAAAAAACTTCTAATTCGTTCTCAGAGGCAATTTGTTATACGAAAAAATTGGAATGTGGTTTCATAGGGATGGGACATTGGATGGCACACTTTGCCAATTAACTACCCCCGCTTCATATCATTTCGGGCCTGATCCCCTGCTACTTTGGAGGCCCAAAGTAAATAAAATTGCAGTTTTTTAAAAATAATTTTCAAGCAACATTTTAAAAAATATATAGCACTTTATTACTTTTAGAGAAGGGTTTTTTTCACTTTAAAATTAGGGGTACATTCAGAAAGCTTTTTAGGAAACCACTGATATTGGAAACATTTGGGGGCACCCCCTTTGGAGCTTCAAACCATATTCATTCACATTTCATGGGTTTTTTTCCTAGGGGCACCCCCTTTGGAGCTTCAAACCTTTCCACATTTCATGGGGTGGGCTAGAATCTCTTTCTGAATGTACCCCCATAATTTCCTCTAGAACACATTGAGTGTACTGAGGTTAGGTTTCAAGCAACTTGCAAAGAATCAGACAAGATGCTACCATTTGTAAATTGCCTTTAAAAATTCCTACCAGTATCTGGAATCTAGCCCACCAGTGCTATTTCTGACAACCAGCAATGTTTTTCCAAGCAAAGCTTCTCTCCTTGAAATATGGTACAGAATGCTTTTAATTAGTGATGCCAGGGGAGCATGGATCCTAGGAACTAGATAGCCCATGTCTAGGGGTATTGGAAGAATTCTGGTCTGATAAAGAAAGCAATTGTCCTGATTTCTGCTAGGAATTTTTAGGACCGAATCTGTTTCCGAATAACGGCTAGAAGCAGGCCCGGGACCCTTCTCAGGCTCCCATATTCTTAGGTTAATGTCGTGGCTACGGAAATGCCACCTTAACACAATCCTTCTTCGAAGTCGCTGGTTGCAGGGCATCCAAAGCGCCTGCTGGAGGTCCTCCTAATCCCAGCCTTAGAGGAGAGCAGAACTTTGCTGGCAAACCTGATGGCTGATAGTAGAGATGGGCACGACTTGAAAAATTTTTTTCCCGAGTTGTCGTTAGTCGGGCCGGTCCCGTTTCGGCTCGTTTCCGGTTTTCGCGAAAATTCGCAAAAATTAGTCGGTTCGTTTTTTCGTTTTTTCGTTGTCGTTAGTACTGGTTTTGGGGGGGGGAGCGGGCTCCTGGAGGCACCTCTGTGGGGTGGGTGCCTCCTCTGGCCCGCTATAAAGGGAAAGTGGGCTCCTGGAGGCACCCGTGGGTGCCTCCTATCCTCACCCACTAGGAAGGGGAAGCAGGCTCCAAGAGACCCCTCTACATGGGGGTCTCCCCTCCTCACCTGCTGCTGCTGCAAAATGCTATGCAATAGCCATATGGATATTGCATAACAGAATGTGCAGACAGTGAGACCAGTGAGAGTGATAGCGTCATGCCCGCCCTGCACAAGGCTCTCGCACCACCATGTCTCACACAGAAGGGAATTGTACTTGCTGCGTGTAGTGCAATGCAAGCAAGTAGATCTGGCTTTAAGGTGGCTTAGGGCAAGGGCTAGGGTTAGGCTAGTGATGGGTAAGGTTACGGTGGGCTAGTGGGTTGCACCTCTGGGTGCCTCTCTGACCCACTAAGAAGACAGTCTGTGACGTATGGGTACGGAGTCAAGGGTTAGGGTTAGGGCTAGGGCAGGTTTTAGGGGGCTTTTTGGCACATCCCAGAAGTCTCCATGGCCAAGTGGCCATGCGACTGGTGGGATGGCTCCAAAAATTTGCATGGTTGTCCACTCCCACATGGCTGGCCACTCGGCCAGCCCATCATTGCGCAGGTGTAAAAAAAATAAAAAAAAATAAAATCAATGGAGGACAGAGGAGGAGAGGAGAGACATTTTGTTGCAAGAAAAAACCCACTGCTACTGTGAAAAATCTGGCAGTTTATAAATTTTCGCGTGTTTCTGTTGTGCTTGTGTGTTTTTGGACCACGATTTCAAAAACAATATTGCGTTTGCCGCCCCATTTTGGATCCCCCGCCCGCACCGCATGGCATGGCAAAATTGTGGCAACTCGAGTCCGGCTGCCCAGGACGGGGGGGAGGCGGGACCCCCCCTCCAGAAACCACCCCTCCGGTAGGTGCCCTGTGCCCTTAGTCAAGCAGGCATTTTTCCGCCTGCTTTTTTGGCCCGGGAATGGGTGGGGGGAGAGTTTAAAAGTTTTTTCCTGTGCCGTCCGTGCCGCTTGCTTGCGCTTTAATTGCGGGCGGGCGGCGGCGAGACTGGGCTTTTTGCTGGCTGCGAGCCTGCGGCGAGTCCCACCAGAGCAGCCCAGGACGGGGGATGAGGGGGGAGGCCGGGGACCTCCAGAAACAACCCCTCTGGTAGGTGCCCTGAGGCACGGCAGGCATTTTTCCGCCTGCTTTTTGGCCGGGAACCGGTTTTTTTTAACTTTTAAAAACTTTTTTTCTGTGCCGCGTGGCATCGCGCAATCGCGCGATGCAAGGAACGAGCACGACAAATCAGACCAAAATTGTTCGTTCGTCAGTTCGAGCTCGAAGTCTGGCGGAGTAATTCCCGTTACCGTTTCCGTAGAGTAATGGAACCGAGTAACGGAAACGGAAACGGGAATACCGCTAAGTCGTGCCCATCTCTAGCTGATAGTGGTCTGTCTCTCTCTCTCTCTCTCACACACACACACACAGAGACACACAGAGACACACAGACACACACTCCTGCCCTCAGCTGAGAGCCTCTTGTTTCCATTCCCAAGGGGGTCAGGCATTTGGGTCAGTGCTTCCCAACCAGTGGGGTTTGTTTGGTTCTGCCTCTCAAGATGAAAGCCCTTGAAATAAAGCAAGTGTACACAGAGAAAAAAATTAATTCCCATAACAACAACAAGAAAAATCCTTGGGGAGAGGCACTAGTGTGTGGTAGATGCAAGGGTCTCTCTCTCTCTCTCTCTCTCTCTCTCTCTCTCTCTCCCCCACTTTCAAAGCCCTCTGGCCCACCTCTGGCGTTGAGCCCCCTCAGCAAGTGGGGTCCAGCTGTGCCCTCAGAGTGGCGCTCTGCAGATACCACCGGACACACGCTCTGGCACCTCCACGTGCACACTGTGTGTGTGGAAGGGCAGGCCTGCCTGCGAGTAGCTGTGTCCAAAAAGTGTAGGAGTACAAAAATAAACATTAATCAGCAATCAGCTCTGTGGAAAATGTGGAGATCCAGCTAGTAAGAAATAATGCCCTTTCTCATTCTCTTTTCTGCCCTTTCCTCGTCCAAGGCTATTTTGGGCCACTGTCATCCCCTCCCCGCCGCCACCCCATTCAGATTGGTTAGCTTGGCTTATAATGAAGGAGCAGCAACAGGCAGTCCTTAAAGAATATAAGACGAGCCCTGCTGGACCAAAGGCCAAAGGCCCCTCCGCCCCAGCCGTCTCTTTCCCACAGCGGACATGCCCGTCGCCTGTGGGAAAGCCCTCCAGCATAGTGACCTCCCCCACACACACACTGCCCCCATAATGTAAGGCTAAAGGGTGGAAGGAGCATGAGGGAACATCCTCCAGGCTTACAAGTGGAAAGCTACCAAGCCTGGAGAACCAACAACATTTCGTTCATAGGGGAGGGTGTTCCTAGCAGAGCTCTAATAACTGGTAATTTGGGCACCCAGGACAACTCCTTCAGCCAAACTCTGGTGCATACGTAGCTTCTGCCTCCGGTTCTTCCTCAGAGGCACGCTCACCCTTCTGCAGCAGCAACTCAAGAGACTACCTAAGGGCTGCACCCACCCACAGGATTATGCACACACACACACACACACACACACACCAATGTAACCTTCTGGATGCTGGAAAAATAAAATACAGTAGGACCCCCATATCCACGGATTCATTATCCACTGATTCAGTTATCCACGGTTGGCAGAGGAAAAAATTAATTCAGCAGGAACAAAGCGAGGTATTGTGACATGACAAGCAGCAGCTGTAAAGCAAACTATTGTCACAAATAGCATCTGTAAAGCAGGCTACTGTCACAAACAGCAGCCATAAAGCAAGCTACTATCTCAAAACAGAAATCATAAAGCAAGCTACTTTCAGGAAACAGCAGTTTGGGGGTGGGTGGGCAGGCGTTTTCTCTTATCCATGGTTTCATTATCCACAGGAAGGCCTGGAAGCAATCCCCAGCAGATACCGGGGCCCTACTGTAAAAACAAGCACCTAGCCATGCATGCCATCTTGTTTGCTTGTTTGTTTGTTTAAGATTCCGCTGCTCCTCTTTCTGGGCACCTGGCCTTACTTTTGATTGCTGGTCTCAAAGGGAAGTCCTCCTTTGGCCACTACCGCACTTCAAACAGCAACTGCTTTTTGTTTTGAATTGCCTTTTGCCCTTTTCTCAAGAACCAGTTTCCCCGTCCGCACTTTGCTAAACCGCTTTTTGTTCCAATTTAGTCCGACATTTCCCCATTATCTGGTTCAATTTCGGAAATTATTTTTTTTAGGATAACGTCATGCCGTTGTTCTTCCATTCAAAGTAATGTAGCTAATTTTCCAGTTTTCCCTTTAGATTACTTCCAACGTGGCACATTGATTTTGATAGCCTACTTCTGTGGCCGGAAAAAGCAAAATTGTACCCAAAAGAGGAAGTAAAAGGAAATGATTACACTGCAGGAGGATTTCTTTTTTCGCTTTTCCGACGGCAGGATAATGCATAGAGAGGGGGAAACCCGGGGGGAAATGGTGCATGGTGTCCGCAGTTTGAGCCAAATCGCTTCAAAAAGCGGTCTAGAAATTGGTTTTAAAAAACACCACCCCTGGTGGCCGTCGCAAGAAAAAGTGACACAGCGGCCGAAAAGGGGCGTGGCCAAGGGGGCTCCGCAGAAAAAGCGATTGGAAATGCGGTAGGTGATTTTTAAGGTGATTTGACTTTAAGCAAAAGGCGATTCAAAACTTAAGTGTGGTAGAGCTAAGTTCAAATTTTTCATTGGCAATAACACTCATGTGGGTGACCTTGGGTGAACCAACCTGCCTACCTTCTGGGTTATGGTGAGAATGAAAACAGCTGAAAGAGATATTGGCTCTCATTGGAGCAATGGCAAGGTACATTTGTAGATAATCTTAGTAACAAAAATAACACCTTAATTAGTAATAACGAGTTAATTAGCACTTCTTCTGTTTTAAAAGTAGATACAGACTTCTACTACTCACCCATCTTTTAAGTGGTGGCCCTTGGCAATGGTATCTTTAAGAGAGATGGTTGAATCATACTTACAGGCCAAAATACAGCTTGTCTCATGAGATCTGAGAGAAATGTCTTTTGATAGTCTTGTTTCTACAATTGCCACCATGAATAACGGGGGAAGAGTAGGAGATAGACAAGACAAAATTTAAAATATTCCAGACATTCTTAAAACATTATTTTAAGATATTCTTACCACTTTAAAAATAATTTTTAAAATATCCCTTCATTGATATTTGCTGACGCGCTCTTTTTGTTTTCGCTTGGCCCGTCTGCACTGGCTGCCCGTTGATTAGATTCAAGGTCTTGGTTTTAGTTTATAAAACCCTCCATTATGCGAGCGCACTCGCTGCGGGTTGCCACTCCTCGAGAGGCCCGGAAGACGATTACTCGGAACCGGGCCTTCTCAGTGGCCGCCCCTTCCTTATGGAATGCCATCCCCAGCGAAGTGCGCTCTGCAGAGTCCCTGCAGGCCTTTCGGAAAGCTTTAAAAACCTTTCTGTTCCGAGAGGCCTTTGGCGATTTCAGTTAGTTTTTTTTTTTTCCCCTCGCCGTCGCCATTGTTTTAAAATTAGTCAGCCTACTCGGTGTGCATTTTTACTTTTAGTGCCTAATTTTTTAACTTTGTTAGGACTTGTCCCTCCGCATGCTGGGATGTAGGAGGATTTTTAAATGTTATGTTGTTAAATGTTATCTTTATGCTTTATATTTTATGTATTCATTGCTGAGATTTGCATTTATTGCTTTTTAGCCGCTTAGAGTTCATTGTAGTGATATTAAATATTAAATAAATCAGAAAAGGACCCCACATGAAGGACTGAAGGACCAGAGTATATTGCAAAGGAACTCAGTGCACCTCTTGTTTGTTTGTTTGTTTGTTTGTTTGTTTGTTTAATTTTAGAGTGACAACTCTTGACATTGCATCCAATAGAGATGTTTCC
Source organism: Phrynocephalus guinanensis (assembly GCA_037367245.1). Lineage (NCBI taxonomy): Eukaryota > Metazoa > Chordata > Lepidosauria > Squamata > Agamidae > Phrynocephalus > Phrynocephalus guinanensis. The sequence continues at coordinate 21,308,894 of CM074732.1, read as the reverse complement.
TGAAAGATTATACAGTATATGCATACTTTGCAGGTAATTTCCTTCCTTCCTTCCTTCCTCTCTCTCTCTCTCTCTCTCTCTCTCTCTCTCTCTCTCTCTCTCTCACACACACACACACACACACACACACACACACACCTCTATTTTTTTAATCCCTGCATACCAAACATGCCAGAAAAGGTGATGCCAATAAAATTGTTGTGTAGTGGCCACACCAGCATGATCTACATATTGAAAGGCACAAGATCAAAAATAACCCTCAACCCTTAAAAAAACTCATCAATTTTCCGCCACCCGCATTCTCATCTGCCACTAATTAGTGGCCAGTGGAAACCCGACCATATAGGTCTCTCTCTTACACACACACTTTTTTGAAGATGGCCCCATGTGTTCCAGGGCTCCCTGGCCACCCCTCCTGCCCCACTTTCCCCTCCACTTCTGGGCCGTACCTCCGTCCTAACGCTGTTTCCTTCCACACAAAGCAGCAGAATCGCTCCGCAGAAGACTGCTGGAGAATCCAGAGCGCCGGCCCATTTCTCAGCATGGAACAGCTCTCCGCATGCCGACGGCATACTAACTGGCAGCCGTCCTGGCAAGGCACCCGGCCTTGGCACCGGCCGAGCGTGTGGCAGCTGGAGGGCTTTTCGTGTGGATATTTTGCAGCTGGTCGCTGTGGCATTTGGCAAAAGCCCCATGGTCCAGATGGACACATAATTTCTTTTAATGTTCATAACATGTCAAAAGTGAATAATCCTATGTCAAAATGGCTCAGGGGCCCATTTGTCTGTCTGTTTTACAGATACTTTCTTCCGACCGCTCAAAGGTAGCCAGCATTTTCCTCTGGGATTAATGGCCAAGCCACACTGAGGGCTCTGCCCTGAGTTGGGCCTGTCTCAACATGCTCCGTGTGCCCCAGGCTGGTGAGAAAAATGCCCCCACTGCAAAATGGCCGGGGCTGCGCTTGCTTACTGGAAAAGAGCATAGCCGATCGGGATCTCCAACAAGACACAGCACTTTGTAAGGCTTTTGCTCAAGGGTCCAACCGAGGCAGCACTGTGGACTCAACCCCCCCCCCTCCCCAGTGCCTATCCTCACACGAAGCCCGCGAGGCATATTAGGCTGACAGGGTGTGGCTGGCCCACAGTCATCGCCCGAGAATTCATTGGCTCTAAGTCTCTAAGGGTGGGTAGGTCTGGATCCTGTTTGGAGATGGCAAGGCAAGGTTCCATAAAATGAGTTACAAAAGGATGACCCTCGGGGACGTGTTCAGTGCTTGACCGTGGTATGTTGTAGCCTTAAGTGTTAGTACTTACCTCTCTTGCACCACCTCTCCCTTAAAGAGCCAGTGGAGGCCAAGGAGAGGGAACGAGGGCTGGAAGAGCTGAGTGCAAGCTCTCCCAGGGAGACTTCGGAGGGCTGGAAAGGGCTGTACCTTTCCCTGGTCTTGCACCCAATCCCTTTAGAAGGCCAGGAACAGCAGGACAGGCGACGCCTCCCTCTGGCCACAGTCGTCCAGACCGGGAAACCGTGGGTCTTGGTCCCAGAGGTTCAGCCGCAGTGTGTGTCTTGTGGGTGGCAGTGGGGGGAATAAAGCAGGGAAGGGGACAACAACCACTTCTCAAGGCATTGACTGATATCTCAGGGAATGGATACACTTCTTCAGGTCAGCAGGCAAAGAGATAAGGTGGAGAGCAGGCCGCGCTGGAGGAGAAGGAAGATGGATATTGCTGGGGGTGGGGGTGGGTTGGGTCTCAGTGCCTGAGCAATTGTCTCTTTCCCACCCACCCTGGGTGCTGCCAGCAGCTCTCCTTGGCCCAGCACGAAGATGTCCATCTTTGTTGTCCCATGCAACGCAGGAAATCCGGGGCTTTCTCTCTCCTCCCCCCACCCAACACCCCACAGGTACATGCACATGATGGCTGAAATCCTGTTCATGTCAAGTTCTGCAACATAAGTGTTGTAACGTGGGTTTAGTGATTTCAGCAAGTGATTTCAGCTCTTGACATAGCAGGCTGGAGACAGCTTCTAGTGCAGGGGTCTGCAACCTTTAAGACATAAAGAGCCACTTGGACCCGTTTCCGACGGGAAAAAAAACTGGGAGCCGCAAAACCATTGCGACATTTAAAACAAATATATACAACCGCCGCCGCCGTTCTCGCTGTTCCGCCTCAGCAAGCGGGCGCTGGGCCAGCCGCCGTTCGAGGCTCCGTGAGGCGATGACCCACGCTCTGGGCCTACCAGCGCCGCCGCCGCCGCCGCCACAGTCCCGCAGCCGGAGGCGAGGGAGCGGCGCCCGCCTCAGCGGTTGAAAGGACGGGCCTGCGACCCCGCGGCTGGTCCCTTTTTTTGGAAGCGGGCGGAAAACCGGTTAACCGAAATATCGATGCATCGATATTTCGGAGCAAAAGTAACTCCAAAAAAAGAAAAAGAAAGAAAAACACCAGTCCACACGTGACGTTGAATGCGAAGCGGGATGCGAAGCGAAAAGATTCCCGGCCGCTGGCAGGGGAATCACTCACCTCGCTGGGAGCACGGTAAAGGGGGCATGGTCGGGGTGACATCGCAGCCAAAAAGGAGGAGCGTGCGGACTGAAACGATCGATTCGCACAGAAATGAGGGCTTGCCGCGAAGCGAGCGGTTCGTGAAGTAACAGCCTTAGATTTCACCCTTGATCATTTCGCTAACTTTGACTTTAAAAGAGCTTACTTGACCATTAAGGCAAAATTATTTGAAGAAGAAATTGAATTACTTTCCTCCAGTCTAAATTTGACCTGTTCTCCACGTTTCTTTAACTTATCTCCTGTTTTTGGCCATGATCTCTGTTATTTCCGCAAGTTAGTTAATCCAAATAAGAGACATGCTTTCATGTTGGCCAGACTCAATATTTTTCCCTCCTCAGTACTCTCAGGAAGATACCTGAGTATACCAAATAATGTGGTTTGTATTTTTGAACTGGTAAAGTTCCTGTTACTGATGTTTATGCCTGCTGCTACTATCCAGCCACTTGATTAATTAATAAAAAATTAATAAAACGTTGTTGTTTTCATTGTGTTTGTCTTTTGCTTAAACTGTTCAATACAGTAGACTGTTGGCTTCCCAGCCAGTAGTCCTGTGGTAATGACATGTATGTTGCCTTTCTTTCCTTCAAGGAATGTATAAAATACATTCACTTATTAATACAGAGGAGTTGGAGTCGGGGAGTCGGAGTCAGAGTCAGAGTCGGAAGTACAAAAAAACTTAGGAGTCGGAGTCGGAACATTTATCTACCGACTCCACAGCCCTGCTTACAAGTTGCAGATTTTCTAGTAGCCGTTATTGGGCCTTTTCACACGACCCCTAAGATCCGCTGGTCCCTTAAATTCGGACCAGAGATCTTGGGGGTTCGTTTCTGTTCCTGCGTCCCCACCCCTCAGCGCTTCCTGCTCCTGTCAGCGTGAGGGGGGGGAGGGAAAAAAAGGACAAAAGAAGCCTTTACTAACCTGCCGGTGCGGTCGAACCTGCCATGAGCCCCGTTACTTCCTGGTTCCGTCTCAAGGAGCTCTTAAAGGGGCGGGAGGCAAAAAAACAACAGACAAGCCAGGAGAGCCCGGCACTCTTATCCGCATCAATTTTTTTTCACCTCCAAAGAGAAGGTACAAGAAAAATGCGCTGGGTCGTGCTAAAGTGGGCGGGGTCGCACTTAATTGTCTCCAAACTCTGGAGCTGGTGGGAAAACATTTCTAAGCTCCGGAGCTGGGAGCCATTTGCAGCGCAGCTTAGAGGTCGTGTATAAACGCCCATTAATAAGAAATGAGAGCGCATCCCCCTTTGGTCTTTTAGCTATTGTTTTATTTGACAATGCTCTCCCATCACTTGTTTTGGATGTATTATATTTTCTGTTTTAATGCCAATAAAGGTGTATGTATGTATGTATGTATGTATGTATGTATGTATGTATGTATGTATGTATGTATGTATGTATGTATGTATGTAAAATAAAGTAGCTTTCTGAGTTCAGCTTCCAACATATTGGATATTTCAATATGGTTGTCAGTCTAGAGGCAAGTTTCAGGCAGTTTTCATAGAAAGACATAATATGTTGCCATCAGAGGAAGATATCAGGGCAGAAAGAGAACAAGCAGGGGACCCTCTCCCCATAACCTGACTTGGTTCCCATGTTTTTGAAGTGTAAAATGGAGGGGCTGTGTGTGCACCATCTGTGAACAAAAGCAGTGCCCCTGCTTATAGTCATTGGATGAGAAATACAGTCTATATATGGTGGGGACATGTGATGGAGGCCTTCTCTGTTGCTGCTCCCAGACTTTGGAACTCCCTCCTACAGAAGGCCAGGCTGGCCCCATCATTGCTGTCCTCCCAAAGACCTTTCCCTCCATGGCTGGCTGTTAAAACTGTTTGTTGTCCCTTACTGCTTTGACTGTGTTGCTGGATGCTTTTTGGTATGGCATTCATCCGATCTTGCCTGATTTCGGACGCTAAGCAGGGTCAGGCCTGGCTAGTACTTGGATGGGAGACCACCAGGGAATACCAGGTGCTGTAGGCACCTGGAGTATGAACTGGCAAGCCATTTCAGTATTCCTGCCAAGAAAACTCAATGGACATGGGGTCCCAAAGAGTAAGAGCCTTTGTACACGACCCCTAAATGCCGCAGCAAATGGCTGCAAGCTCCGGAGCTTACAATGGTTTCCCCACCAGCTCCGGAGTTTGCAGGAAATTAAGTGCGACCACGCCCACCTAAGCGCTTCCCAGCGCAGTTTTCTTGTACCTGCTCGAGGAGGGTGAAAATCGCCAGGTCCGGATTTAATCTGGTCAGTGCGGGGCTCTCCTGGCTTCTGTTTGTTTGTTTGTTGCCTCCCGCCCCTTTAAGAGAAGGGGCGGGAGGGAAAAAAAGCAAACAAAAGAGAAGGAATCAGCACAACGGAGCTCCTGCAGCTTCTCTGAAGTGAGTCTGCATTTTTCCCCACTTTCTTCCTCCCTCCCCTCAGCAGACAGGTGCGGAGTGGTGGGGAGGAAGGAAGAGCAACGAACCCCTAAGATCTCTGGTCCGAATTTAAGTGGCCAGCGGATCTTAGGGGTCGTGTGAAAAGGCCCTAAGTCACAACTGTAATGACGCAACACACACACACACACACACACACACACACACACACACACACACACACATACTCGCCATGATAAACTTTAATGATGTAAGCTGCCTTGGGTCCTTTTAGAGGGGAAAGGTCAGGTGAAAATATTTTTAAATAAATAAACGTTCTAAATACAAGTTTTGAAAACTAACATTTCATCAGTGAGATTTCCTCCCTGTTTGAAGAGTGTAAGTTGAGTCCTCCCTTCTCTTCTGAGGAGTCACTTCCCCGTGACCCTCTCCCAACTCTGCTTTTGTCCGTCATAAAACATTGGCAAACATGGAGGGCTTCCTGTGTCTGGAAAACTCCATTTTAAACTCCAAATGCAGGGGAAGCCTGAATGGCCCTTCTGCTTTAGTTGTGGCCAGTCATCTTGGAAACTTCCAACTCTGACGCTTAGCAATGAAGGCTGCTAGTTAAGCCGTACCGTTCCTCACCTTCACACCACATTTCATGGTCCTGCTGGTGTTAATTACCAAAGGCTCCGCTGCAGCCGACGGAGCGAAGCAACATCTGCCTGCACCCATTCAGCATCTGGGCAGGCCGCAAATGTAATGGCATTCAAATATTTTAATAGCCTTGGGAGAACGAGGACGCCGGCCTTTTCAGTGGACGGGCCAACGGCTTCAAGGATAAAATACTGCCTGCACCGAGCTGTAACCTCAAGTTACAATGATCTCCCCATGGCCAGAAACAGCAGCAATGGGGGGGGGGCAGGCGGCAGCAGCAGCAGCAGCAGCAGCAGCTCTGGCTAAGCCCCCACATTTGATGTGGCTGGTGGAGAAGGGCAGGATAGTGGGAGTGAAGGCAGTTGCATGTGCTTTGAATTATTGCAGCTAAAAGGGAGCAACACCCATCTCCCCCCCAACCCCCAGCTGCCTCCGCCTTCCTTTGGCTCCCGCAGAAGGCACGAGGCAAGCCCTGGGGCCTCAGCCATGGGTGGTCAATCTGAGGGACCAGAAGCCAACATCCATACAGCCAGGCTAGGCAGGAAGAAGGGGTGTGTGGCTGCGGTCGCAGGAGAGAAGAGAACCAGGAGTCACGCGAGTCCTCCCAAGGATCCAGCTGCCCTGGGTTTCGCCCGTCCCAGTGGGCACCCAAGCAGCCCTCCTGCTTGGCACAGGAGCCTCACAACGTGAAGGACCTGGGGCTGTATCCTCTGGTTTTCCTTTTCCCTCCTTCCTTTTAGGTGCATCTATAAATACTGAGAACGACGATTCATGCAGTTTGATTTTATTGTATGTCTCAGATGAGACCACTCACATATCATGAGCACACCACTGCCCATTCAAAACCACCATGCTTTTTTTTTTCATTTGCAGGCTTCAGGTGTGAGGCCTGGGCTTGCTGACAGACGGCCCCCATGGCTTAAGCCAGGCCTGCTCAAAGTCCGGCCTGGGGGGGGGGGCAAATGTGGCCCGCGGCTGGCTGGCCCGCCCCTCCCTCCCCATCCTTCTCCCCATGTTTTTTTTTAAAAAAAATCTTCTGCCAACACTGACACCGCTGGGAAGCTTGGGCGGACGGGCGGTCTGCCACCACCGGCACCACAGGGGAAAGTGTGCGGGTGGGCAGGCCAGCGGGCCTCTGCCACCGCCAAGGAGCTTTGGGGTGGGCTGGTGGGCGAGCCGTCGCCACCGCTGGGAAGCTTGGGGATGCAAGGTCGCACAGATCGCCTCTTCCAAGGGGCGACCTGTGACCACGGCTCCCTGTGCTTCCTTGTTCCCCACCTTCCTTCTTTCCTCCCTCCCTTGGTCCACACCTTCCTTCTTTCCTCCCTCCCTTGGTCCCCACCTTCCTTCTTTCCTCCTTCCCTTGTTCCCCACCTTCCTTCCTTCCTCTCTTGGTTTTCACCTCCCTCCCTCCCTCCCTTGGTCCCCACCTTCCTTCCTCCCTGCCTTCCTTCCTGCGGGTGGGGTTGCAAGGGGTCTGTGGGTGGGGCTTATGGGTCAGTGGGTGGGGCTTGCAGAGGGGTGGCAGGTCGGGGAGCAACCGGCCCCAGACACATTCTCAGCCACCAAATTTGGCCCTCCTTACAAAAAGTTTGGGCACCCCTGGCTTAAGCAATTGTTGACCCCTCACAGACCCTGCAACGTGGATACGGAGGCAGGAACAATGAAGTGTTAGAGCAAACCTAGATGCCCAACCAGGTCCCCACCTATATTCTAGCCACTGCATTACAGACACACTTCAAGGGCTCATGGATTTGTTCATCTGCCAAATGTCTCAGTTTCTGAGCTCGGATAACCTGGATGTTCCAGGACTGCCATTCCCAGAAGCCTTTGGTACTAGCTGGGCTAGCTGGGATTTCTGGGAGTTGCAGTCCAGGAACACCTGGGTCACCCAAGGTCAAGAACCACTGTGCCAATGCCATCCTCTGCTCGAAGAAGAATTCCCCTGCCTTCTCCTTGGCATCAGCAGAGCTACCAAGTGAATAAACGGGCACTAATCTGGCTTGAGCAATGGCTATGGGGGGAAACCGAATGTTGAAGCCTCCTCAGACACTCGGTCAATCTCAAAATGGATACTACAGAAAAAATATATATTCAGGGGGCGATTTGAAAGAGGGGCATTTGGACTGGGAGGTGCATTCCAGGAGAGAACAGAGGAGCTTCGGATTCTCTCTCTACATAGTTGTATGTTTGCATGTATACATAGGCATGCATTTAAGTATGTTTCTGCACACACACACACACACACACACAGTCGTTTTCACAACAGACTTCTGCTTAGCCCAAAAGCTGCTTTCTTTTTCACAAAGAGCCTTTGTACACGACCCCTAAACGCCGCAGCAAATGGCTGCAAGCTCCGGAGCTTAGAATGACTTCCCCACCAGCTCTGGAGTTTGCAGGAAATTAAGTGCGACCACGCCCACCTAAGCGCGTCCCAGCGCACTTTTCTTGTACCTGCTCGAGGAGGGTGAAAATCGCCAGGTCCGGATTTAATCTGGTCAGTGCGGGGCTCTCCTGGCTTCTGTTTGTTTGTTTTTTTGCCTCCCACCCCTTTAAGAGAAGGGGCGGGAGGGGAAAAAAAGCAAACAAAAGAGAAGGAATCAGCACGACGGAGCTACGGAGCTCCTGCAGCTTCTCCAAGGTGAGTCTGCATTTTCCCCCCCACTTTCTTCCTCCCTCCCCTCAGCAGACAGGTGCGGAGTGGTGGGGAGGAAGGAAGAGCAACGAACCCCTAAGATCTCTGGTCCGAATTTAAGTGGCCAGCGGATTTTAGGGGTCGTGTGAAAAGGCCCAAAGACTTTGGCATTTTCTGAAAACTTGGCCTCAGTCCTTCAACATGTCAAAGACCACAGCTTAACCCCTGCCCATTAGCTTTCTGACACTTACCAAAAGCTGATTTACCCTCCCTATTGCCAGGTTGTTTATATCACAGAAAGGTCGAGGATCATCATTCAGGAGAAGGTCACCCTGCAATGAATCTATGAGTCTGCCCAGGTAGGACAAGATGCTGCTTTCTTAGGCAGAGTGTGCATCAGACTAACCTGGCCAGCAGGTTGTTGAAATAAAACTAAAGCTCTCTGACACCCTTCTGAATGTTAATCTGCATCAGTACTTCAGTCCTTGCCTCTGTGCGATTTTTCCCACTTTGCAAAACTACAATAGTATCTATTCCCTTCAGCCTCTTATCAGTTCACAAATCATGGCTGTATCAAAATATGGTTGATTTTAGGGTAAGGGGGGGCAGACCTAAGTCAAGTCTTAGGGTATTTGTACACGACCCCTAAACTCCACCGCAAATGGCTCCCAGCTCCGGAGCTTAAAATTGTTTCCCCACCAGCTCCGGAGTTTGCAGAAAATTAAGTGCGACCACGCCCACCTAAGCACATCCCAGCGCACTTTTCATGTACCTGCTCTCGGAGGGTGAAAATCCCCAGATCCGGATATAACCTAGAGTGCCCGGCTCTCCTCGCTTCTGTTTGTTGTTGTTTTTTGCCTCCCGCCCCTTTAAGAGAAGGAATCAGGACAACGACGGGGCTCCGGGCTTTGGAGGTGAGCCTGCATTTTTCCCTCTCTTTTTTTCTCCCTCCCCTCACACAGACAGGAGCAAGGAAGTGCGGAGGGGTGGGGACGCAGGAAGAGCAACGAACCCCCAAGATCTCTGGTCCGAAGTTAAGTGGCCAGCGGATCTTAGGGGTCGTGTGAAAAGGCCCTTAGGGAAGAGGCTATCGCTATCTTGAGGGTTTTGTTCTAACAATTTGATTGCTCAGAGGTTTAACTTAGTTGGCTTCCCCTTCATCCGGTGTGTGCCTTCCCCCCCTCCCCCCCAATATCAGCCTAATTGCTATTGTTCATAAAATGAAACTCAGTATATACGTTTGGGATGATAGAAAGAGCTACTTGTGCCTCTTGTCCACAATGTACATTCTGCTGCTCAATACTGTGTTCCTCTTAATTGCTCTGATATTAAATAGAATAAAATAAAAATCCCAGAAAAAAATCCCAGCAGTAAATTTCCGTCTACCCTTTGGAGGCCAGGCTGACAACGATTTACCGAGTCGTGTGACAAGCAACATATGAAGAAGCATTAAGCATTTAATATCCGGGGTGGTTATTGCATGTGGAGGAGGAAGAAAGCAATATTGTGGGGGACTGGTGTGGTTTCCATATGGAAAGATGATGCTATAAATAGGTGGGGAATATCAATATCCAGCATCAGATATGGCAAGTCAGAGTCAGGAAGGCCATAACCGAAAAGTTCTGTAAGCTGATGTAATTACACGCAAAAGAGATTTCAGAAACCATGGTCCCCAAATGGGGGAAACACAACTTAGCTTTAATATGGGTAGAGGCCTGGTGCACCTAACACTGCTGAAAGACAATTGACAATTGATCATAACAATAATTGATCATAATTGACCTGATCCAGTGTCAGGCGCCTTTAAACACACACACACACACACACACACACACACACACACACACACACACACACACACACACACACACAGAGAGAGAGAGAGAGAGAGAGAGAGAGAGAGAGAGAGAGAGAGAGTGTAGAAGATTTGCTTGCAAGACCTGGAGGTTCTCCAGGGGCAAACTTGCAAAGCAGCATCCTGTGTGTGGCAGGGTTTGGGAGCAAGGAGAAGACACAGATGCTTGCCTTCCCTGGACAGAGACCACGAGGAATGCAGCTAGGTATGGAGTAGGCAGGCAGGCAGCAAGAGGTCCAGAGTGGCTGGGATCAGAGGCACATGGGCTGTACAGTGTGCTGGCAGCCCAGCCAATGAAACTGCTAGGGCCAAATTCAGAATCTGTGAATGTGCCATTTGAGGCATTTCCCTGGCAGTGAGAAGGGGTACAGATTCAAGACCCTTCTGGTTGCCATGGTTGTTGCTTACCTTTAAGCTACTGGGAGGGTTCCCCTGGCCTTCCCCCTCCCTCACCGCCTCCATAGAAGGAGAATCAGACTCTTGATTCAGGTCTGTAATTCTGTTTTTCAAAAGCTTCTTTTTAAAGCTTTTATTAAAGGAACTTTCTCCTAACATATTCTCTCTCGTTTTTATTATCTTTTCTTCAGCCACCAGCTGAGGCTCTGCCTGCACATTCCTAACAGCCCCAAACATTTGGTGCCGAATGGTATCAAACTTAAATTGTCCAAGAACATATCCTCTAAGGGCCTGCCCATGGACCTCTCTGCTCCTGCCTCTCTGGGTGTGGTTCCCTTCGTCGTGGTGTCAGATCCCGGCCTCCTGGTGGGAGAAACGACCTCAGCTTCGGCGAAGCCCCCAGGGGGAGTGAGACATTGCCTAAACTCTCTCCTCTGTCGTTCTCATTCAAAGAAGCCCCCCTCTCTTCCTGTACTCCAGGCCTGCCCAAAGTCCGCCCCGGGGGCCAAATCCGGCCCGTCAGGCCATTCTGAGTGGCCCGCGGCTGGCTGGACCGCCCCTCCCTCCCCCTCCTTCGCCCCATTTTTTTTTTTAAAAATCTTCTGCCAACACTGACACCGCTGGGAAGCTTGGGAAGCTGGGCGGACAGGCAGTCTGCCGCCACCGGCACCGCAGGGGAAAGTGTGGGGGTGGGCAGGCCAGCGGGCCTCTGCCACCGCCAAGGAGCTTTGGGGTGGGCTGGTGGGCGAGCCGTCGCCACCGCTGGGGAGCTTGGGGGGGGTGCAAAGGTCACACAGATCACCTCTTCCAAGGGACGACCTGTGGCCACAGCTCCCTGTGCTTCCTTTGGTCCCCACCTCCCTCCCTCCCTCCCTCCCTTCCTTGTTCCCCACCTTCCTTCCTTCCTCCCTTGGTTTCACCTCCCTCCCTCCCTCCCTTGGTCCCCGCCTTCCTTTCTGCGGGTGGGGTTGCAAGGGGTCAGTGGGTGGGGTTTATGGGTCAGTGCGTGGGGCTTGCAGTGGGGTGGCAGGGTCCGGGAGCAACCGGCCCCTGACACATTCTCAGCCACCAAATCTGGCCCTCCTTACAAAAAGTTTGGGCACCCCTGCTGTACTCCCTTCCATCTGTTTCTCCCCAAGAGGGCAGTTTCTGAGCTACTCGTTTTCCACTCTTTCTCCACTGCCACTTGGGGTAATTTAAATGTCACCCACTCCCTGGTCCACGGATCCTCTTTCACCACCTCATAAAGCTTTTCCTCCCCTGGCACCTCCGCCACACAAGCAATTTCTCCTTTCACCTCCACCTCCTCCAGCTTTCCCGCCTCGTCTAACGGTTCTTTCCTTTTCCCTTCAGTTTTTTTTCTTATTCTTATTCCTCCCTTTCCCTAGTCATCTCCATCTCCTGATTGGTTATTACCCCTTGTTGAGAGGAGGGTGCACTATTCTTCGTCTGTTGCCCACAGCCACGCATACCTGCATGTTCCATGAAGTGGTTTTGGGATTCCTCATTCCAAGGTGGTTGTGGATCTCAAGGGTTCTAGTCCTCAGTGTGCTTGAAGCACAAATCACACTTTGTTCAAACTAGGGGTGACAGGGTTAATTTTACGTGTGTGGATATTACATTGAGATACTTATATATTTCAATTCTCCCAAAAATCTAGAAAAAAACTCCCAAGTTCCCTGAGCTCCTTGCCCACAGAGTCTGGCAAAACGTCAGGAAGAAAAACTTCCACAACACGGCCAAACAGCCCAAAAGACTCACAACTATCTAATATAGTAAGATTTAATTTTTTTTTTTTAAAAAAAAGACTACTTATTGAAAAAGATGAAAAAGTGAAAATGAAAGGGACAGAACTGATCATTAGAGATGGGCAAAAAATGTGAAAACGGTATTTCATTTCATTTTTCGTCATTTCCCCCCGTTTTGTTTCATTTTGTTTGAAATGATTTTTTTAAAAAAAATCATTTCATCTTTTCATTTTGTTTCATTTTTCATTTATTTATTTATTTTTCTTTTTTTGACAACTAGTTGGGGCCCTGCCAGTGATTGGCTTTTTTTACAAGCGCTGATCAGCTAGCTTATAAAAAAAATCATTAGGAAATGAAACAAAAAATAAATAGTTTCGTGTCCATCTCTACTGATCATACAAACCTCTAAGACAATGGTTCCCAAAGATTTCCTGATCTGAAACTCCCAGAATCCTTCAGCACTAGCTTTGCTGCCCAGGACTTCTGGACATTGCAATCTAAGAACTCCTGGGCACTCAAGCTTGGGAACCCCTGCTCTAGAGCAGCCATTCACACCAGGGGGCGGGGGGGGGGGGAGCTGGCACATTTGAAGGGGGAGCACATATCAAAAACAATTGTTCACACCCCACTTTATAAGGTTTGTTATACAACTTATCCAATCCTCTCTCAGTCTATTTTTATTTCATGTTGTGTTTATTATGGTCGTGACCAAAAAACATTGAGAATGGTCACTGTGGAGTGTGTTTGGGATTAACTCTGTATCTATTCGATCAGTATTCACAGTTTCATTTATCCATGGTTTGAAAATATTAAAAATATTAAAAGAAAATCAATAAAAAATATTTTCACAAGTATTGCCACAGCTGGCCAGTAGAGGGAAATAGAGACCATGTTATGGATTCTTGACAGTGAATAATACATTGCATGGCCTCTGGTTCCCACTAGTGGCCAGTTCTGGCAATGCATGTAAAATATTTTTCGCTAATGGCTTCCCAAGTGTTTTGCTTGAAATACTGAGACACCAAGAAACAGCCCCCATCCCCCACCCTGAGACGTACCAAGGAAGTGGCAAATTGAACATCAATGGAAGCACAGCAAGACTGCAACCACTAGGTAATTTCCTTTTTTAAATTTAGTCTAATTGGCTGTACCTAATGGATTTTTCAAAATTTTACCCCAGTCCCCAAGTAAAATCATGGTTTAATGCAGCAACCTCCCCCGCCCCCCTCAGGCCAAGCCTCTGTGCTTTGAATGGCCACATGGAGAGGAGGGTGTGAATGTGTGTACATGACTATATCCCTTTGTTTGAAGGACTGGGGCTGAAACTTGTAACTTCAGATGCAGCTCTACAACATCCCTGCAGCATCCCTGCTCCCAGTCTCAGCTAAGAAGTAACAATGCCTGCCATTCTTCATCTTGCCAAGAACTAATCAACTCCTGGAAAACCCATCTTTTGCCAAAATTTAAACTATTGGTACAGCTTTGAAACAGAGGGTATTGTCCTTGAAATATCAGCAATGTTGTTTTGTTATTGTACTAGGAGCCTAAACGTATCACCTAGCTTAGTTTTGTATTAATAGAGAGGAGGGACACCCTGGTGTTTTGAATTTGTACAGTAGCTGGGACCCAGTGAGGCATGCTTTTCACTTCAGTTGCTCCTTCCAGGTGGGCTAACCGTTTGCTGAGCTCCTAGTACAGTGTTGGTGAACCTATGGCACGGGTGCCAAAGGCGGCACTCGGAGCTAGGGATGAGCATGAAATGGAAAAATAATGTTTTGTTTTGTTTCTTGCTCACCCTGTTTTGTTTTGTTTCAAAATGAAATGAAACAAAACAAAACAAAACGGCTCCCCTGGTTCCTAGAGGCACCAGATTTGGTGCCCGGGACTCTGGGAGCCATTTTTAAAGGGCTCCTCCTGAGCTGTTATCCGCTGGACCCCTTTAAACCTGGCCCAGTCGGCACCAGGGGTTGCTCCTGGTGCCAACTGGGCCAGGTTTAAGGGGGTCCAGCTATTGACAGCTCAGCAGACGTCCTCTGAAAATGGTTGGGTAGGCAGTTCCGTGCAATCACAGTGCCTACCCGGCTGTTTTCTGAGGGCTCCCTGTCAGTCTGCCAATGGCTGGACCCCTTTAAACCTGGCCCAGCCAGTACCAGAGGGTCCCCCTGTTGCCGACTGGGCTAGGTTTAAAGGAGTCCTGCCATTGACAGCTCGGCAGGAGCCCTCAGATAACGATGGAACGAAATGGTTTGTTTCAATGCAAAAATGACCATTTTGTTTTGTCTATAATGAAATGCTGCTTCCTTGATTTGTTTCATTTCGTTTTGTTATGTAACGAAACGACAAAACAGCATTTCGTTTTTCGCTTCCTGCCCATCCCTACCCAGAGCCCTTCACAGCCACGTGTATTCAGGTTAAATGGCTCTATGGGCAATTTGTGAAAAATTAGTGGGTTTTGAATCGCAGTTTGGGCACTCCTCGGTTCGCCATCGCTGTCCTAGCACCTTCCATCTTGGATTGTTGCCTTCCTGCCTGGCATCCATCTCAGATCCTCTTCTTTATGTGGTTCCCCCTCCCTCCCTCTATTTCTTTGGATTATTTCTGCTGCTGCTGGACAGCCCCTCCTTGATTTGGGGGCATTCCCTCTTGGATTATTTTTGCTGCTGCCTACTGGACTCTAAGAAGAGAAGACAAGGGATATATCTGGGCAATCCTATGTTTATTGCTTTACTGTAGCTATTATTTATTTATAGAGGTTCCACTGCACAACGAGGGAAACTCCAATTAGCCACATCTCCCACTTGAAGGGAGGGGTCCTTACATATCCTAGGGACCTTTCCCACTAAAGGTGAAGGGGCAGGCATGGGGGTGGGTTGGGGGGAGTCCACGGGTGGCAAGGTGAAACCCACCTTCTAATATGTTCACCGTGAACCCATGTGTGGAGGCCATTCAAACACCTTCCTCTTCAGGATAGATTGATACAGATCAGGGATCCTCAAAGTTTTCAAACAGCGGGCCGGTCCACCACCACCCAGACACCACTGGGGGCCGGATCACAGTCCAAAAGCAGCTGCGGAGGCTGGCTTGCTCACAAAACAGGGGGTAGGTGGGGGGTTGCAATTGGTCCCAGGGGCTGGATTCAGGACCTTGGGGGGCCGCATCTGGCCCCGGGGCCTTAAGTTGAGGACCCCTGATACAGATGCATTACACATCCCAAAATTCCCTATGCTGCACAGAAGCCTGGGGAATCCTGGGAACTATAGTCCAAAAATCTACATCTGCACAGCTCGAGTTTGGAAACAAATCTGGGGTGGTTTTGGTTTTTTTTTCTCTTGGGAAAGGCCCCAGTTCTAAGTGTGACACCCATCTCCCAATACATGATTTCAAACACTGTGCTCTACAAGGCACACCACACTGTATTTTAACCAAAGACACTAACCAATTAGTCTGCATTGTGTTGCTTTCTCATTAGTCAGAAAATTAGTACCAGACCTCTCTCCCTCCCTCCCCCCTCCCTAATATATACAGCATAGATATATTAAAGCAACATTAATCACTAATCTCCAGGCACATGTTTCAGATTTGGTAAAATGATCAAACAAGAATACAGTACTTACAACTGATTCCGTTCCAGGAAAAGTGTTCCTCCATCCTATCAGCTCCACAGTCCCACCATTCACACACACCAGAAAAGCCTGGGAAAATAGATCTGCCGTGCAAACACACATGTTACAGATAAGTATGTTCAAAACATAAGCCCTTGCTTCAAATATTATTTTTAAAGTTCTTAGTAACATTATCGCCATGTTTTGTCAATCAGGCTTTAGGTCATATTTCACGTGCCTGTGCCATCATGACCGGCTGGAACGGTGGCCATTTAATCACTGGGCAAACAGAATACAAGGGAGCTGTTTTGCAAATAAAAGTCTTGCCGTTCAGTCAAAAAGGCACAGAAAGGGACGCACCAGCTTCTGCTTAAACGGGGCATCCACTTCTGATCAGTGGCAGTGCATTTGCTTCCTCTTTCCTTGTAAAACCCCCAGGTTCCTCATTCACAGCCTTTCTTGGCTGGAAAGTTTTAAGCGCCCCCAAATCGGGACAATCACCTGGCAGATACCCTTTGGTTTGTGTATTCCTGCACGGAGCAGGGAGTTGGACTCGAGGGCTTTAACAGGCTCCTTGCAGCTCCTTGATTCCATGAGTCTTCTCCTTAGGACCTTTCTTTTCAGTGTTTAGGCTACCACCTTATGGACTCTGGGACGAAGTAAGACCCCCAGGGAGGCCTCCTTCTGAGCAGTGGGGGCTGGGGGGGGCTCTTGATTTTAAAGACACATTGAAATGCATTGTGGTTTCAAACTGCACTTTACAAAAGCCTGCCATCATGCTGAAAAATGGGGTGGAAGGTGTCAGCGTCTTAGGTAGCACCTACAAAGTGCAAGCAAAAACATGGAGTGGATTCATAAGAAGCACACATGGGATCATACCACAAGATGTTTTACTTTAAAAAGGAATACTGTATGAGCAAATCAATGCCCTTGCCCAGCTTTGGACCCTTGGAATCAGGTATGCAGCAGGAAGAAAGAACAACATTTTGTATCCTGTTTTCCAGCCAACTTTCCAGGTGGCAAGGTCTCTCCTGGAGGCCAAGTGTGTCTTCCGCTTTGTTGTCAAAGGGCGTTTATACACGACCCCTAAGCTCCGCCGCAAATGGCTGCAAGGTCCGGACCTTAAAAATGTTTACCCACCAGCTCCAGACTTTGCAGACAATTAAGTGCGACCCCGCCCACTTTAGCGCGACCCTGAGCAGTTTTCTTGTACCTGCTTTTTGGATGTGACAAATATTTGATCCGGTGTAAGGATAGTGAGTGTGGGGCTCTCCTGGCTTCTGTTTGTTCTTTTTTTGCGCCCCGCCCCTTTAAGAGATCTGAATGCTGCCCGGAACAAAACGGAGGTAAACTGGCATTATTTTCTTTCTTTTTTCTCCCTCCCTCAGGCAGCCAGCAACCAGGAAGTGCGGAGGGGGGTGGGGACAGAGGAAGAGCGAGGAACCCCTAAGATCTCTGGTCCGAATTTAAGTGGCCAGCGGATCTTAGGGGTCGTGTAAAAAGGCCCAAAGTGAATGCCAGCCTTGCTTCATCTATGCGGTTGAGAATGCTTGGCTGCCTGCCTGTGTGTACACATAAGAATACCCAACATGTGGCCCTGGCTGGAACCACTAGTGGCAGCTGTTCACCAGCCACCCTGGGGACCAGCCGTGCCTCGATTTCTAACCCCCTCCCTCCAGTTTGAGATTTGGGCTCGCAACTTCCTTTTGGACCACTCCCCCCCCCCCCGGCTCTTGAGGTTCTCTTCCCAACCATTCCCTTCTTTCCTTCCTGGGTGGAGGCCTTCTTTACATGGCAAAGCCGCAGGGCACAGAGGTGGCCTGAGAGGCCAAGCCAAAAGTCACTCATGTGGGTTGCTTAAAGCAGGACACAAAAGGCTCTGTGTCAATATTTGCTACGTATCATGGCATCAGTAAGCCACTTGGGTCTGTTCCCTGACAGAAAAGCACGGTAAAGACTAAGCCATACTTCTGCCCTGCTGAAGGATATGTTCTACAAATTACTGTTTCCCCACCCCATCCCGTTCCTACAACCCTACATGTTATATAGGATACAACACTTTGAAGGGGCTTTCTGAACCACTTTGCCATGAACCAGTAGCTTGATGATTCCATTGTTCAAGGAAATCAAAGTGTTCTGCTTATATATCGTTCCATACCACTTCCAGTAGTCTCTGGGCGGTTTATAGTTTTTAATTACAGTAATGCAGGCTACACATTGCCCCCACCCCAGCAAGCTGGGTCCTCATTTTACCGACCTCGGAAGGGTGGAAGGTTGAGTCAACCTTGAGCCGGCTACCTGGGATTGAACCCCAGGTCGTGAGCACAGTTTTACCTGCAGTGCAGGCATTTAACCATCACGCCACGGGGCTCCTCCCACAGGGAAAACCAGTCTTATCTTACCTTTATCCAACCCTGTGAGAAATGCAACTGATTCCCTAAGCCAAATGTCAGGTGAAGCTGTTTCTTTAGACTCAGGCCCAGCATGGTAAAAACAGCTTTTCTGACCACTGCGGCTCCGTCCTTTACAACTGACACAGATGATCTAGGGAGCTTCCGGACCCCTGCTCAGGACTAACGAGGCGGCTGCTTTTTCCAGGGTTTGAGACAGGAGTTCTTCTCAGCTTTGCATGGACATGCCTCGGGGCAAACCTAGAGCCTTCCAGAGCCTTGAAAATGAACATGGGATCAAAGAAAAATGGAGACGGGGGGGGGGGCTATAAAGGCCATTGAATCTCAGCCCGTGCTCAGTGCAGGAGTCCACATCAAAGGACATCTGACCAACAGCTATGTAATTTCGTCTTGAACGCCTGAAGCATTCAGGTTGCAATGGGCTTCCAATGATGCATTGCTCTCACAGTCAGGACACTTTGCTTGACATTCAACTGAAATCTGGATTCCTGGAACTTTTTTCCAGATATCTAACATTGCGACTCTGAGCTCCTCCTCTCCTTTCACATGACGTAGTGCCATGCCGTATGCACCACAGGTGGAATGACCACCACCTCGTGACCAAGTGCCGCACGTTGCCCCTCATCCCTTGTGCCCTGTCTGGACAGATTTCTGCCTCCCATTGAAAACCAGCGCAGCCCAACCACCCTGGGACTGACCTACCGCCAGCAATGTCTTTTCTAAGCAGACAACTCTGTACAGGACCTGCCTTTGGGAAGGAATGACCTCCAGTTCTAGCTTGAAAGCAAATAGTGAAACACCACGTGCCACCTTGCGCCAAGGACCCAGTCCTAATGCTCACAGGACAGTTCCCGGCTGCGCTCTTAGGCTAATTAATTGGCACCTGGCCCACCCGTCCCTGTGCCAAGATGAGATCAACGGGTGAATCCTACATGTTGCCAAGGGGTTGTGCAACATATGTCCTTCTATCACAGAGGCTAGTCTAAAAATGCTAAGAGCACCCTTAAGCTTTGTTTAGGTTACTCTTTTTAAAGGACAGCCTGGCTGCCCACCACCACCAAAAGAACTCATAGCTTGACAAAGCAGGACCAGAACAAACCTTCCCTGTCACCGCCACCACCACCACCACCACCACCAGAACTACGTCCAAGGGCCAGAATTCAAAAGAAGAGATGTTTCATTGAGGGCAACTTAAAAAAAAAATCATCCCAAGGGCAGCGACATGAAAACAACATGAATTTGAAGCAGCAGGGTAACTATAAGGTGAGATACAAGTGTCTCCTTACAGATTATACTCAATTCATGGTAAGAAAAATGTTTTCAGATTAACTCTGCAATTCCTTTTTTGGAGGAAGCAAATTTAAAAACAAACCCACTTGAGTCTGCAATTAAGGTGGTATCTGCCAAACAAACAAAACAATGGAGAACTTCTGCAGGAATCCTCCCCCCCCCCCGTAAGTCCTAAATCCTCCATTATAGCTGCCCAGCCTTTGGGGGGGGGGGCACCGGAATGTGTTTCTAGCCATTATTAGCCAAAGGGTTGCAGCCGAGGAACTGTTCCCCCCCCTCTCGTGGTCCCTATCAATCTGTCCCAAGTGGCTGGGAGACCCCTTGGAGTAGATATGGGGCGCACAGAGGGGGAAAACACATCGCAAAAATGGGAGGGCACTTGCATGGAGTTGGATGTGGCTTGAACTATTTAAGTAGTGGCCCCAATCCGTCAGCTGGGTATGTGTGTGAAGCACCACTTTGCTATTATAAATATTTTTTTAAAAAATTAGCCAGCATACCACACAAGTAAAGATGCTCACCCAAGTGAGGGATTCCTTACTTTTTCTCTCCATTGCACTCCCAAAGCCCCCCCCCCGCCACTTCCACAACACTAAGGGAATTGTACTTGGGGGGGGGGAGCATGAGCTGTCAAGTTCATTGTTCCTTGTCCCTGTTAACGCTTCCATAGCACACCCTTCACACCAAGTTTAAGAAAGCAGCTTACACAACATGACAAAAGCAAGTGAAATCATTAAAATGATGCATTTTTATTTTGGATCGTTTGCTTTTCCCACAGATGACCCTGAATGGGGCCCTCTTAGCATTGATTTTTAGACTATGCTTGTTACATACTTGCTTGACTAATGCTTGGAGAGCCATCTACTGTATATCATATGCTAGGAATACATGATCATCTGCATATCACATGTGGTTGGTAACCACCCCATTGGCAATGACACCATCATTTGAATTATCAAGTGCTTCTCTGAAAGTGTTTTTTTCCGGAAGCAAAATAAAAAGCAGCAGTGATCATATAAAGAAATTACTGTCTTTAAAATGTTCCAGAGGATAGCCAGTGACTTTCGAAATAGAATTTCCTGATCCTGGATCTAGTTCTCACTGTTAGCTAATGTGTGTGCTGTGTCATTACAGTCGTGACCGACTCTTAGGACTCCATGTCACGAAGAACTTTTCTTGGCAGAATACTGGAGTGGCTTGCCAGTTCCTACTCCAAGGCGGTCACCTGGTATTCCCTGGTGGTCTCCCATCCAAGTACTACCCAGGGCTGACCCTGCTTAGCTTCCAAAATCATGCGAGATCGGATGTGCTCAGGGCATCTAGGGCCAGTAATCTCAGGGACAAACTACCAGCTGGTTAAAATTGGTTTCTGGGAATAAAGTAACCAGCAACAGTTACTAAACTACACACTTTTATTTTTTTAATCAACACCACGCTATAGTCGATGCACAGACAAAAAGGCAGTAACAAGGACTTGTGGGGTATCAGTTTACCTGAAGCAAGAATGTGACGGTTTTTTGGGGGGGGGGGGGGGGGGGGGAGAGACATTTTGCCAGGTGGCACACTCCCTGCGTGCCCCACTGCCGGGCAAAGTCGGTGGGCGCGCGCGGGGGTGTCTTGCTGGAGGAGGCTTGCACAGCCATCACTGCTGCCCTCTGCGCAGACCCTTCCCCCCCCCCCAGAACTGGAATGCCTGAGAACTGGCCTAACTATTCACATGCCCCAGCCCTCCAGTTGCCCCTGCCCCTGTAGGAGAAAGCAAGATCTGTACAGCACGGGTTAAACCTGCCCATCTATGATGGCCAGGCAGGGAGATGTCTTGGGTTAAGTAGGTCTTCCTCATCTTCCTAACTGCAGCTTATACCGGGAGCAGGTTTTGCCATCAAGACGCTACTGGTTTGACTAACCCACCCCACCCCACCCCACCCCATCTGGGTGGTGTTAGCAGAAGAGGGGCGTGGTCGGGGCGTGGTCAGGGATGCGCCGCTAGTCAAAAAACAAGCCATCGTTCAGAGAAATACCTACCGATTCGCGCAGACTGTATGGCTATCCGCGCAGCGATACCTTCGTAAGTAACGGCATAGTGACTGGCAGTGTCCATGTATCGCCTTGGCAGGGCCACTGGAAAGAGCTTTGGGATCTCCTACCCCAGGAAACGGCAGGAAAGCGCCAGGTGGACTTGCCACGAGAGGCCACTTGATTGAGCCACTTACACAGGCATCGAAATCATGCGACGGATTGGAGCGTGGCTCATAAGTCAGGGGAAGGTCCAAAAGTAATCTGAGTGAAAAACTACCAGCTTGATCCATGTTTGTTGTTTGCACTAATAAGTTGCAGCTTATGATTCGCCCGCCAGCTTTGAAGAGGGACACAAATACTTAATTCCTCCCTACTCAGTCTCCTGCTGCGATAAGGACAGGTATCAGTACCGGCAAGAATGTGACAAAATTCACTGGGGGTGGTTTGATAAAGCACATTTTGCCAGGTGGCAAGTGTATGTGGCCCCTGGATCATCAAAGCAGGAGGAAAAAAATTATCCTGCTCGCTGGATTGCCTCCACAATCCTGGCAAAATGCTGCCCTGTTAGGGTGGACAGACCCCCCCCCTCCAATGGAACAGATGAGGACTGGCCTAACTATTCACATCAGCTCTCTTGTGTTTGAATCCTGTAGATGAACAGGGGCTGTACAGCACACAACCTGCCCACAAGATGGCCAGGCAGGGAGATGTCTTGGGTTAAGTAGGTCTTCCTCATCTTCCTAACTGCAGCTTATACCGGGAGCTGAGTGCCATGACGCTACTGGGTTGCTAGCCCACCCCACCCCACCCCAGCCCCATCTGGGTGGTCTATAGCAGAAGAGATGACTTACTTAGCTTCGGTGCCACTGATGCCAAGCTAGTCAAGAAACAAGCCAGTATTCAGAGAAATACTACCAGCCTGACTGTATGCATATCAGAATCAGAATACCTTTAATGGCATAAAACCTGGCAGTGTTATGTATCGCCGAACTGGCCATTAACCAGGGCTTAAGGGGGTGCAAAACAGAAACGGCAGGAAAGCGCCATTTATTGCTTGCTCATGGGAGGCCAGCCTTCAGCCTGAATGAGCCACTTGGACAGGCCTCCAACAACTCCCAGGTTGATAGCGTGGCTCATAAGTCAGGGTAAGAAGATAAATAACCTTGATCCATGTTTGTTGTTTGCACTAATAAGTTGCAGCTTATGATTCGCCCGCCAGCTTTGAAGAGGGACACAAATACTTAATTCCTCCCTACTCAGTCTCCTGCGGCGATAAGCCAAGGCATTGCCTAAACATCCTCGCTAGCCCGTGTTTGATAAAGCACATCTGTTGCCACTGGCAAGTGTATGTGACCCTTATCATCTGTGCCGTGGTTCAAAATTATCCTCCTCTGGCGCCCCCATTCATTGTTTCATTAATCCTTCTACCTGACCCTGGCTCCGTAAGTCAGCCGGCTTCCTCCAATGCTACAGATGAGGACTCAGGCTGAGGCCGGGAAGCGCCGCCTTGTGTACTGACTATATGGGTAGATGAACAGGGGAATTCAGGCTCCAGCACACCGAATCTAGCACCACCATCTCACACATACTGCCATGGAACTAAGTCTTATTATGTTCCATGCAACTTCCTCCTGAGTAAGTGCGGATGGGTGCTACAGCCCAGACCACTGCGCTACAGCCACTGCCAGGGCATCTATAGGCCACTTGCACGACTTATTTAGCTTCGGTACCAGGCACGGCCAATGCTCTGTGACTGGAAGGCCCAGTTTTGAGCCACCGAGTCGATTATGCAAAACTGAGACCTTTCATTGGCCACCACTGTTTAGACTGCCACGGGCAGTGTGTGTAGCAGAACTGCTAATTAACCAGGGCTTGGGAATGCAAAACAGCTCTGCACAGTGTCTACTTCTTATTTATTGCTTAGCTCAGGGGTGGGGAGCCTTCAGCCTTCCAGATGTTTTGGACATCCTCCAACTCCCAGAATTCTGAGCCTATTATTCCCAATGAGAAAGGACTGTGGGAGTTGGGGGGGGGTCCAAAAAAATGGCGGCGGCGAGGGCCGTTTCTGCTTTCCCCACCCCTGCCTCAGTTTTGGGGGGTCAGGCAGCCCTTGGGCATCAGCCAAGTGCCCTGGAATTGCCCTTTGCCAACCGGCTTCTTCCTCCTCTCCACCTAGTCTGGCATATCCTTGGAGGACAGGCACCTTTTTCCTTTGTGGGCCAGGTCTTGGGACGGCCATTTCCATTCTGTTTCTACCCCTGTAGAACCGCAGGTCAGAGTCAGCCAAGAAGCAGGCACTAAGCAGGAAATTGCCCTGAGCACTCCTCCCACCCACCCTGCTCCCCCACTGTGGGCTCTTCTCTTCCAGTGGGGCAGCTTCTACCAGCACTGAACTGGGCCATGATAAAAAAGAAATATGGAGGGGTGTGTGTGTGTGTGTGTGTTTCTGGTTTCACCAGGGCCTGTTTGCCCCTTCATCCAAAACAAAGGGAGAAGAACGCCCTCCGTCACATATAGAGGCCGCCTCTCACCCTCCAGAAATCCCGAATCCCCTGCTTCAACGCATGGGCAGCACAGCGGGCACATTCCTCTGGGGTAAACCCCACGAGGGCAGCCCCAGAGGTGCGGATTCCGCAACCTCCGGCCAACCTCTGAATGGAAGCCTCGATCGACTGTGGCGAGATGTAGTAGTAGGTCTTCCCAAGGATGCTGTACGAAACATAACCGGTCTCTTTCCCGGGTGGCAACAGGTCGTCAAAGCTCTCCACGTTGCAGGCGATTTCGATTTGGCCCCTATGGGGGAACGCCATGGACTGCACGCCTCTCAGGCCTCCCGGGCGGCTGCCCGGATGGAACCTGCAATCTCCTTGGCTTTAGCCAAGTCCTGAGTGTCGAGGGTCACGTTGCAATTCATCACGTAGGGACTGGCTCCAACGCCTGCAAAGAAGAAGACCGGAAAGCTTACCTGATGGGAAGGCACATTGTGGCTCTAGAACAGGGGTGTCCAAACTTTTTGCAAGCAGGGCCAGATTTGGCAAGGTGAAAATGAGAGGGGGGGCGACCATTCAGCCACATTTGGACCCCGGGCCAGACTTTGGACAAGTCTGTATAACATGCAAGGAGGCAGGAAGGACGCTGCAGCAACGGAGCCATGGGTGGGTAGGCTGGGCAGGTGGCTGGGGGAATGGACAGAGTCAGGGAGGGCAGGCAAACCATAAAACGACAAGCTGACACCTCCATCCTGTATGGGGAGGGGCCAGCTGGTGGGGATGCATGACAGGCTGAGCCTGTGGGGAGAAGAGGCCATCGGCTGCTCCGAATTTGAAAACGGGCCACATTTGGCCCCCGGGCCTGACTTTGGACATGCCTGCTCTAGAAGAGCTGAGTTGCCAATATAAGACCTCCCTGGCTCGTGTACAGAATAAACTGCCACACAAAAAGCATGCACACAGGAAGCGCATTTATGTACCTGCTTTGGGGGGGGGGTGGGCTTTGGGAGAGAAAGGCAGGATAGAAATATTTTAAATATATTTAAATAAGAAGACCTGGTCTTTTCCTAAACGACACATTTTAAATGCATCTCAACATACCCTCTTTTGAGTCTAGAATGGCAACATGCAGGAAGTGCACAAAGTCCAGCAATAAGTCATAACTAAGTTCTGATCTCCACATTAGTACCAGAGATGAGGATTGGGACAGTTCATACTTTTGTTGGAGGTAGCTGTGCCAAGCAGAAGCAACATTATTTAGTAGATTCTGCAGCCTGCATACTGTAATTAAAAACTGTAAACCGCCCAGAGACTACTTGAAGTGGTATGGGGCAGTATGTAAGCAGAACACTTTGCTTTAGATTCAGCCCCTACCTATCAGAATGGTCAGGAGTGCACACTTCTCCCAATGGTAGGAAAAACCATTTGCCCTTGTTATTCTAGAACAGGGGTCCTCAACCTAAGGCCCCAGGGCCGGATGCGGCCCCCCAAGGTCCTGAATCCGGCCCCTGGGACCAATTACACCTACCCCTGTTTTGTGAGCAAGCCAACCTCTGCATCTGCTTTTGGACTGTGATTCGGCCCCCAGTGGTGTCTGGGTGGTGGTGGACCGGCCCGCTGTTTGAAAACTTTGAGGACCCCTGTTCTAGAAGAACAGGGGAGCTAGCATCAATCAAAGAAACATACAGGCTTTCAGAGGGTAACAGGGAACCATGGCAGCCCCCTCACCTGTCACGGACAAAGGCAAGGGGAATCCTCTGTCATTTCCTACAAAAGGTCAAGAGAGAAAAGGAAATGGACATCAACAGCTCTAAGACTCTTAGGCTAAGCGGAAGGAAGATCAGCAAGCTGGCTGCTGGGGGGGGGGGATGGGGCATGTGTAGCCTGCACAATTATGTTGCAAACTGTCCTGAGGGTGCTTTAAGGGCTATGGGGTGGTCTATCAGCAGCAGTGTCATTTGCTTTGCTTTATCTGTAAGAATAGCTGTGTGTGTAGGGGTATGCATAGTTATTGGTAGAGACATAAATGCTGTCTTTAAAAAAATTAAATTAGGGAAAGAAGCCCGAAACTAACCCCCATAAATTATCACGTTGAAGTAAGAAAACTCATTATTCTCCAAATGGATTTTTCTTTTTTTCTTTTCTTTTCTTTTCTTTTCTTTTCTTTTCTTTTCTTTTCTTCTTTTCTTTTCATAAGAACAGCCTTGCTGGAAACAGGCCACAGGCCCATCTAGTCCAGTATTCTGTCTCAAACAGTGGCTCACCATTTGCTTCAAGGTATTCCAAAGCAGATGTCTTCACCTGCTTATGATTCCCTGCAAATGACATTGAGAGATATCCTGCCTCTCTCTCCAACCCCAAGGTTGTCCTTAGGCATCCATAATGATGGCCATTGATTACCCTTGTTCTCCATGAACTTGTCCAGTCCTTTCTTAAAGCTGTCAAGGCTGACAGCTGCCACCACTTCTTCTGGCAGGGAGTTCCACAGACCAGTGATCCTCTGGGTGAAAAAGTATTTTCTCTTGCTTGCTTGAGATCTAGCACCCAAAAGTTTCATGGAGTTCCCCCTAGTTCTCGCATTGTGCAATAGGGAAAACAGTTCTTACTTATCTATTTTTCTTTATCTACTTTCTTTTCTTTTTTTCTTTTTTTCTTTTTTTTTTCTTTTCTTTCTTTCTTTCTATCTTTCTTACTTACTTACTTACAAATTAAGAACTCCATTGTTAGCCATTCTTAACAAAGTCACCTGTAATAAGTTATTTTTACAAGCTCTGATAAGCCAGAGAAAGGAAGCAGGCAGGAACTCCACTTGGGGAAAATAATCATGGCAAATAGTTCCACTCAGATATAATGGAAGGGTATGAAACTTTAATGTCAGGCTGAGGTTTCTGTTTCTCCTCTCCTTGAAACTCCGACTCATTATCTTTATAGTTTATGATCCACGCCCAGAACAGACCAATAAAGATCTTAACGGTGAACAGAAAACAATGGAAAGTCTGAAGACCAGATTGTGGAAGTAGAGGCGGAAAAAAATGAAACCAAAGGCACTAATTAACATCTGGTGCTGTTCCCTTTTTGCAAATGCAGAGGCAGTATCTGCGGAGCAGCACAGGGAATAATGACTATGAATTCTACCATTAAGGTCTGATTGAAGTATTCTTGTGGCAGAATGATGTCAAAAGCAACAGGGTTGGGGGGGGGAATGATTCAGAAGAGTTGTTTTTGTTTTAAACCAGGCAGCAAGCACGGAATTCAGCTGCATACGTGAGTCTGCTCAGGACCATCCAGATTAAATCAGCTTAATGCAACAGGCTACACTACCACCCCAGGCTTGTCAGATTTTCATTCAATAGCTTACATAGTTTATTAGGACACAAACCAAAACAAGATACATGAACCTTAGGCTGCTTTTACACAACCCCTAAAATCCGCTGGCAACTTAGGGCGTTTATACACGACCCCTAAGCTCCGCTGCAAATGGCCCTTAAAAATGTTTCCCCACCAGCTCCTGTTTGCAACAATTAAGGGCGACCCCGCCCATAGCGCGACCCAGCGCACTTTTCTTGTACCTTCTCTTTGGAGGTGAAAAATCTTAGATGCGGTGCAACGATAGTGAGTGCGGGGCTCTCCTCGCTTCTGTTTGCTGCTTTTTGGCTCCCGCCCCTTTAAGAGCTACTTTTACAGAAACACTTGATGGCCTTACAGAGACGAGAGGCAGAACTAGGTTGCTTCACGCAGCCAGCAACCAGGAAGTGCGGAGGGGGGGTGGGGACAGAGGAAGAGCAACGAACCCCTAAGATCTCTGGTCCGAATTTAAGTGGCCAGCGGATCTTAGGGGTCGTGTAAAAAGGCCCTTAAATGCATATCCCCCCAACGTGGTTTTTGTTCTGCTTCCTGTGTTCCTACCTCCCGCACTCGGATTTCTACTGCTTCTGTCTGCGGTGAGGGGAGAAAAAAAATGCAGGCTCAGCTCAGCCTGCCTAGCCTGTTAGGATTCCTGTCTGTAAAAGGGGGGGGAACCCAACAAAAAACAAACAAAAAGCGGAGGAGGGCCAGGCATGCAATGCTTTAAAACAGCAACAAGGAAGAGCAACAAGGATTTTACCTCCTCCAGACCAGGTACTTGTAAAATGCGCTGGGGTGCGATTAAGTGGGCGTGGCCGTACTTTTTTTTTTAAAAGTACGCTGCTGGTGGGAAAACAATTTTATGCTCCGCATCTGTGAGCATTTTGCAGCAGATTTTAGGGGTTGTGTAAAAGCAGCCTTAATTGGAATGAAATGCATCTTTAGGAAGGAAGGAAGGAAGGAAGGAAGGAAGGAAGGAAGGAAGGAAGGAAGGAAGGAAGGAAGGAAGAGTAGCAAAGAGTCTGGCTATGCATGTTGAGAGATGGCCCCTGCCAGACGCTGGCTACCTGGTGGCCATGGGTAATTCCACTAAGCGGAAACGGTAGCCAAGGAGGGATCTGTTTCCATTGTCATTTGCAGACCTCCTATAGGGGGTCTGCTCATCTACAATGTATTAAAACTGACTTACTCTTTGGTAAGTGTGAATACATGTAAAACCACACACAGAGTGAGAAGAGCAAGTCTCATAAACTTACCACGGGCGCCATTTGCCAACATGCAAATGAAGGGGACCCCAGTGATACTTCTCTAGTTTAGAGATCCACAAAATGCAGAGCTCCAAGATATTCTTCGTCCGCAGCACAGAGCAGCCCTCGTCCCCACAGCCCTTGCGGAAATAACGGCGAGACGTGCAAGTCTCTCGCCATCTGGGAGACGATGCTCTGCCCCCTCCCCAACGATCCGGTCACATCTTGGGCCAGCCCTCCCATTAGTGCCGCCGATGGTTTCCGTGTCATACCTGTTAAACCGTATCTGGCCGTGGGTGGGGATCCCACATCAGGGATAACAGTGGCCATTTGGAAAGCCCCACGGCTAAACCACCCGAGTTGCCTTCTTCTTTGGACCAGGCTTTGCTTCTTGGGGAGATCTGCGTGGCCAAAGAGAAATAGGCTGCATCCAGGGACACGTGAAGCCAAGCTCTCCGCTATACCTGAAGGCGGAGAAGCGCCAGAAGGTGAGATCACCCCATCAGAACACGGCATCTCCCACGACCCACCTGCTCAGTTGAGCCTCGTCCTTTTGCCAAACACCCACTGTTTGCTCTCTACATCTCACAGTTCTGAACTAGCGCGAATATCTGATATATAGCTCATTATACCCCTGCCATTAACCAATGCCCCTTTCCCCAATTGAATAAAGAAATAAATATTTACAGAGCAGACCTTTATGGGATTGCTCTGTAAATGACAATAACGTGACAATAATGTGTTTCAAATTCCTCCAACAGAAAATCTACTCTATTAGTTATTTTTTCCCATTTGTTATTATTTTGAATTCTTAAAGCATTTTGATTTTTTGTATTTGTGCTTATTTGTTTATTTGTTCCTTTTATTGTTATGATTTGATTATTTGGCTTGATTCGATTGTTTTTTATTTTTTATTTTAAGTTGTTTAATCTGTTTTTATTTTTTGTGTATGTTTGTAAACCGCCCAGAGTAGCTTTTTTGCTAGATGGTAACTTGCGGTATATAAATCAAATAAATAAATAAATAAATAAGAATGAAAGATAAAAGAGTTGCGAAAAAATATTTCAGCATTTAGCACAAGAAACCCCTGCCTGTCTGTGCTCCCCGATGCAGAAATGGCTTTGTATGACCTTTACCTGCTGTTGCCACGACCCGTTATGGTTACTCCAAATAGCAAGATCCATGGGATGCACACCTCTGCGAAAATCACACCATCCCTTTTGTCTCCAACAGCACTAAGGGCGTTTATACACGACCCCTAAGCTCCGCTGCAAATGGCTGCAAGCTCCGGAGCTTAAAAATGTTTCCCCACCAGCTCCGGACTTTGCAGACAATTAAGTGCGACCCCGCCCACTTTAGCGTGACCCAGTGCACTTTTCTTGTACCTTCTCTTTGGAGGTGAAAAATCTTTGATGCGGTGCAACGATAGTGAGTGCGGGGCTCTCCTCATTTCTGTTTGCTGCTTTTTGGCTCCCGCCCTATTAAGAGCTACTTTTACAGAGACGAGGGGGTTGGACTTGATGGCCTTACAGAGACGAGAGGCAGAACGAGGTGAGCGGCATGCTTTTCTTTCTCTTTTTCTCCCTCCCTCACGCAGCCAGCAACCAGGAAGTGTGGAGGGGGGTGGGGACAGAGGAAGAGCGACGAACCCCTAAGATCTCTGGTCCGAATTTAAGTGGCCAGCGGATCTTAGGGGTCGTGTGAAAAGGCCCTAAGCTAGGCTGATCTACCCCAAAGGAAGCCCTATAAAGGGCAAGGGACCTTCCTCCCCCAACAAAGAAACGGTATGCTTTGTCTGGGAACTTCTGAAGAGCAAAAGGGTTTCCATGCATCATTTAGGCTTTGTTTACGGGCTTGTCTCTGTAAATCTGGGATACTTGCATAAAGATTGGTCGTTCCTTTTATAAAGCTCTTGTTTTGCGATGGTCTGGGGGGTTAGATACAAACAATTCTGAATCGATGTCTGTGTGGGTGAAAGATTGCATTCTGGACATGTGATTCCCAGCAGGCAGAAAAGGGGGGGAAAGGGTCTTCAGGAATGACCAGGAATGGTTTTCAAGGCAGGCTATAAGGCCTAGATTAGGCAGGCCTCAGATGTGGGGCCCAGCCTCCTTCCTGGCTGGTCCCAGTTGGTTG
This sequence comes from Phrynocephalus guinanensis, assembly GCA_037367245.1. Taxonomy (NCBI): domain Eukaryota; kingdom Metazoa; phylum Chordata; class Lepidosauria; order Squamata; family Agamidae; genus Phrynocephalus; species Phrynocephalus guinanensis. The sequence continues at coordinate 21,278,146 of CM074732.1, read as the reverse complement.
CCCGGCAGAATCCTGTTGCGCAGGCATGTCCAAACATCGGCCCTCCTGATGTTTTGGACCACAACTCCCAGAATTCTAAGCTTAGATTGCCAATGGCAAAGGAGGGACTGTGGGCGTTGCGGCCCAAAACATCTGGAGGGCCAGAGTTTGGACATGCCTGCCAGTGCTACGGATTCTGCCTCCCCTCCCTCCCAGAGTCCCTCCCATCCCTGCTACTGCTGCCACCACACTCCCCTTCTGAACCTTCCGTGACCAGCCATTTTTGTTAGGAACCCCTTTTAAGGACCCTTCTGCATAGCAATTCCTGAGAGGCATGAACTGTGGGGGGGGGGGGTCCCAGCCTCTTTGCGGGCTTTCCATGGGCACCCGCTTGGCCCCCCTGGAAACCGAATGCCAGAGAGGACCGCCCTTCTTCCGTCTGATCCAGCAGAATGCTTCTCATGGCCTTTGCGGATGATTGGAAACTTCTAGTCCTCCAGGAGTCACTGAGCCACAGGTGCCACCAGCTACAGTTATCACTGGCCACGTAGCTCAGAATGACAGGAACGGTTCTCTGTCAACATTGGGAGTTTATAGGTGTCCCCCCCCCCCGGGTTGGCAAAAACTCAAGGTATCCCATTTCTGTTTACCTCGAGCCACAGTCCCGCACTGTTCTACACTGATTCCGGACAGCGGGTAAATGGGTACCAGGTCAACTGCCCCGAGGCAGGGGTGGATTCCAACGTGGGACGCCATATCTATCAATGAGAAAGCCTCTGTGCAAGCAGCAACCACAGAGCTGCCTAATAGAAAAGAAAAATATATATGTTATTTTGACTTATACAGTGCCCCATAGCACGCTCTGGGCCATTTACATCATAATTACGCAAACAAAACATTGCCCCCCCAGATAGCTGGGCACCGTGCCATTAATTAAATCAGAAAAGGAAGAATGGATCTTAGTCACTCTTATTCAAAATACCTTAAAGGGTTTTTTTTAAAAAAAATGTACAAAGAAAGGATAGAAAATGACATTTCTTTCAGCTACAGTATTCTACAGCGATAAGTTAGCTCCTCTTATTTATACTCTCCGCATTAATTCTCTTTGAAAAATTTCAAGGTCTGGTTTCTCTTATAAACCTACTCACTTTGCAGAAAGACTGTCGATAAATTCTGCAGGCATATTAAAAGATGATGGCCCTCTTATTATCTTGTTTGGCTTTCCTACTGAATCACACTCTACAAAGCTTCCCTCTCCCACACTCGAGTACCAAATGCTGTCAAGTTAATATTTACGAGCACTCGACACACACTGGCTAACTTTGCCTAGTAAATCCATTTTGATGCACATCACAAACATCTCTACTAGACATGGGCACGACTTGGCGAAATTCTCGTTTCCATTTCCGTTTCTCGTTTCCGTTACGTAACGGAAACGGTAACGACAATTACTCCGCCAGAACTCGAACTCGAACCGACTAAAGAAAAATTGGGCCTGATTTGTCGTGGTCGTTCCTGGCATCGCAGCGATCGCGCGATGCCAAGCGGCACAGGAAAAAAGTTTTAAAAATAAAATAAAAACCCGATTCCCGGCCAAAAAAGCAGGCGAAAATATGCCTGCCTCAGTGAGGGCACCTACCAGAGGGGTGGTTTCTGGGGGAGGGGGGGGTCCCCGGCCTCCCCCCCCCTCTCCTCTCCTGGGCTGCGCGCATCCTCGTCTCGCCAACTCGCCATGCCATGCGGTGCGGGCGGGGGATCCAAATGGGGCGACCGCAGTATTTATTTTGAAATCGCGTGGTCCAAAAACACACCAAAGCACCACAGAAACATGCAAAAATAGCTATTTTAAAACTGCCTGAATTTTTTCAGTAGCAGCAGTGGGTTTTTCTTGCAACAAAACGTCTCCATTGATTTTTTTATTTTTTTTTTATTTTTATTTTTTTACACCTGCACAATGATGGGCTGGCCATGGGAGTGGACCATGCAAATTTTTGGAGCCATTCCACCAATTGCATGGCCACTTGGCCAGGTTTTGACCGAGACTTCTGGGATGTGCCAGTCGGGCATAAAAAGCCCACTAACCCTAGCCCGAACCCGAACCCGAACCCGAACCCGAACCCTAACCCATACGCCAGTACACTGTCCTTCTTAGTGGGTCAGAGAGGCACCCAGAGGTGCACCCCAGTAACTCACCCTAACCTTACCCGTAACCCTAAGCCTAGCCCTTGTGCTAACCCCTAACCAGTAAGCCAGATGTGTACTCACATTGCACACTACAGCAAGTACACTTCCCTTCTTAGTGAGTCACAGCGGGCGCCCGTAGGGGTCCTCTCTCACTTCGTTCCCCAGCCCAAGTGCACCGCAGGCAGTGAGTCACAGAGGCACCCGAAAGAGAGGTGCCTCTGCCTGCTACTGCAACTGCAACTTAATGGTATGCATATCCAATTGGCTATGCATGCCATTTTGTAGCGGGCCAGAGGAGGCACCCACCCCAGAGAGGTGCCTCCAGGAGCCCGCCCCCCCCCCAAAACCAGTACTAACGACAGACGAAAAAACCCGACAAACAAAACGACAAATTTTTGAAAAATTTCGCGAAAAACGGAAACGAGCCGAAACGGGCCGGCTCCGACACACGACAACTCGAAACGTAATTTTTCCTGGTCGTGCCCATCTCTAATCTCTACAGAATGTCCTGGAAAGTGGGGGGGGGTGAATTTTTATTCTGCTCCTCTTTCATTGAGTTGTATCACAAAAACAAGCCTGCCCTTTGCAGTTGCAATACTGAGTAAATGATGAAGGAAACAAAAGCTCTTGAAAATTATCCTAACATTTAAAACCTACTCAGCACGTCCCTTCTTAATCCTAACCGAACGCATTTATTTCCAACAGTTGTCATTCTGACCCACAGCTGCGACGTGCCGATTTGTCTCTAAATGTGGACAGAAACTGTGCCATCGGCATAAATAGTAACCAAGGCAAACGTCAATCCCTCTCCATCCCATTATGGGCACAACCCTTCCTCCCGCAGGCCAAGGCCAGGGCACAACTTTTGGAAAAATGATTTCTTTTGCCCCAGTTCTATCTTCTGGATATATAATTTCAGTGAGTGCCTTCTAATTAGTATAATTCTATGGAAGTTTATTTATTCGCTAGCAGAATGACCCATCTTTGTAAGGAGCAGGAATACCTCAGCCCTCAGCCCTGCCCTGGCGTCCTTCCTTCTTCCGTCTCCGCTCTCACTCGCTCACTCGTGGCTTCCCTGCCCTCCACTCTCTTTTCATCTTCCTTCATCTTCCACGGCTCCACCAGTTCACCCTCCTCCCTCATTCACCAGCAGGGCCTTTCCTTCCTTCCTTTCTTTTGCACTGAAGAACTTGGGTGCCCTTCAGAGGAGAAGAGGGCTTCTAGTTAACCTAGAGCTCTCTCTCTCTCTCTCTCTCTCTCTCTCTCTCTCTCTCTCTCACACACACACACACACACACACACACACACACACACACACACACACACACACACACACACACATACACACACACAAAGAGAGAGAGAGAGAGAGAGAGAGAGAAATCAGTGTATTCAGGCCCTGACGGAAGATTAATCTGCCACCCAGCGAAGGAAGATGGTATTACAGGCTACAGACAGATGTAACATACAGTGCGTGTGTGTGTTGTGTCGTTACAGTCGTGACCGATTCTTCGTGACCCCATGTCCATGGAGTTTTCTTGGCGGGAGTACTGGAGTGGCTTGCCAGTTCCTACTCCAGGCGCCTACAGCACCTGGTATTCCCTGGTGGCCGCCCATCCAAGTACTAACCAGGGCTGGCCGTGCTTAGCTTCCGAAATCAAGCGAGATCGGATGTGCTTAGGCCCTTAGGGCATCTAGGCTAAATTGGATTTAGCTTTTTTAGATTACATTACTGTAATCCAAAAAAGCTAAATCCAATTTTAAACAGAGTAGACCTATTGATTTTACATACGTGTCTAGCAATTGGTTCAACGAGCCTTCTCTTTTTGGGTCTAGAGAGCTTTGCAGATGCCTTGAAAAGTACAAACAAGCCAGAAAGGCCAGAAAAAAAATAAAAAAGTGGGTCCAATCAAGCCTGAACTGTGTCTCTGGAGGCAAAAATGATGAAACCGAGGGACATCACGACAAGGAAAAGATTATCTGGAAGAATGACCATCATCCTGGGAAGGGTGAAAGGTAGCAGGAAAAGAGGGTGCCCAGATAACAGATGGACTGACTCTCTAAAAGGAAGCCACAGGCTGTGCCGGCCCGTTGAGGGCAGGACCTTTGGGAGATCACTCACTCATAGGGTGTCCGTAAAATGAAGCTGACTTGCCAGCACACAACAACAACAACAACAACAACAACAACAACAACAACAACAACAACAACAACAACAACAACAACAACAACAACAACAACAGCAGCAGCAGCAACAGCAGCATCCTTGAGGTTCATACCAATACTACCTTTAAGATGTTTGGGTCTGCCTCACTGTCACAGAGATAGAAATACAGAATTTTTCCATGTATAAGACTCTGGGGTTTTTTTTTGTCTTAAATTCTTAGACTAAAGATTGAGGGTCGTCTTAAACACAGAAGTAAGCTGGGGAGAGAACTGTATGGTTGAGAAACTGTAATTTTGGGTTGAAAAGTGGGAACTGTCTTATACATGGGAGCATCTTATAGCTGGAAAAATATGGTATGTTCTCTTTTATTGTAATACATTCAATGGAATAAATGCATGTCTAAATTTGTTTTAATTACATGAGAACATAAGAAGAGCCATGCTGGATCAGGCCAAAATCCCATCTAGTCCAGCTTCCTGTATCTCACATGGCTCCACCAGATGCGTCTGGGAGCGCACGAGACTAGATACATACTAGTCTCCTGATACCACTCCCCTGCATTAATGCACTTCTAAACGGTTCTTCAGTTAGGAAAATCCCAGGGCAGCCAGCAAGATTAGATGCACATTAACAGTGACCTTTCAGCTCAGCAAAGTTTTTGTTTTTTAAAGTCAAGTATACAGTCAGTGGGGTTCCTGGAATTTTTATTTTCACTTCTGGGGACAGGTAGCAGTGATGGGTTTGCATCATCAAAAGGGGGGGGGGGCATGGGAAAAAAAAATCAAGAACCAAAATAAATAAATAAATAAATAAATACATTCAAAATTATACATTCCAGGCAGGGTGCATAAAAATCAATAGTATTTTTTTAAAAATGGATTTTTTAAAATTTAAATTGGATTTTTAAAATTTAAATACTTTTTGAGGAAAAATCTCTCTAAAGATCATGTTCTACAGTTAAGATACATTATAGTCCAAAGGTTATTCATCATGAAACTAGTTTTTAATTATGTAGCATAAGGCTGTATTAATCCATTCACAATGTTATGCTCTCCCAGAGGTTTCTGATTATTTGGGGCATTTTTTCTATCTAAAAGATATTATCAAATAAGCTTGGTTTTGCTATTTTCAAAACTGTGCATTTGGGTCTGCAACAATAACATGCCTCCTTCGTAGCAAAAAATGTTATAAAATAAACATAAAAATTGAGGGGGGGAAACCTTAATCCCTTTGTTCCTCTGCAAATATATGGGCGTTTATACACGACCCCTAAGCTCCGCTGCAAATGGCTCCCAGCTCCGGAGCTTAAAAATGTTTCCCCACCAGCTCCGGAGCTAACAGAAAATTAAGTGTGGCCACGCCCACTTTAGCGCGTCCCAGCACACTTTTCTTGTACCTGCTCTGGGAGAGTGAAAATTTTTGATGCAGAGAGTGCCGGGCTCTCCTCGCTTCTTTTTGTTGTTTTTTTTTTTTTGCCTCCCACCCCTTTAAGAGGAACCAGGAAGTAACCGGCGCTCGGACCAACTTCCACCGGCACCGGAGGTAAGGCTTTATTCTTTTGTCCCTTTTTAAGGCTTTTTTTCCTCCCTCCCCTCACGCAGACAGAAGCAAGGAAGTGCGGAGTGGTGGGGAGGAAGAGCGACAAACCCTCAACATCTCTGGTCCGAATTTAAGGGACCAGCGGATCTTAGGGGTCGTGTAAAAAGGCCCTATGTAAACAGAATCAACCTCCTTCCCTCTTAAGTGCTACCTTTCAAGAAGTTCAATGACTAGAAGTTTGTTTGGAATGGAATAGGTCTGCACAAGGAGTACAGTTTGAGGAGGGTGGGGGGACAAATGAAAGTGAAACCTTTTGAGCACAGTACTCCACATCTTGAGATCTTTGTGTGTATAGTTATCATATTATTCTCATTCTCTCCCTTGAGCAGAAAAACCTGTAATGGCACCATGAAAGACAACCAGTTTTGGACTATTTTAATGAAGTTCCTCTACCTATGGGTAAGGCAGGCCTGCGTGCAAAATGCAAACACTGCAACAAAGAAATGCAAGGCTTGTGGACCCAATGAAACAACATCAGTGATGAGAAGTGCAGTGATGAAGACGCATACATGATGCATACATAACGCATGCATGTGCTTTAAGCACATGTTTTGTGCTTAAATGTTTTTATTGTTTTAATTGTCCATTGCTTTTTTAACGTTTTAACTGCTTTAACTGTTCATTTTAATTGTAAGCCGCCCAGAGACCTTTGGGTAGTGGACGGCATATAAGCTGTATAAATAAATAAATAAATAAACAAATAAATAAATAAATAAATAAATGATGCTATATAATGTTATTGTTTTGGTTAAATAAAACTATTTAAATTTTTATTATTAAGGTAATGATTATTTTTTTCCTTCCAATAAAGTACAACATAACAGTTGTCCAAATATGAATGATTAACCTATTGTTTTTTTTTCTTTCCCACCTTGTGGTAGTGTGATATACACTCTATGGGCAGTTTGTACTATAGCAATTACAAACATAAACAAACAATATAGAATAAAACCACAGGACTCACCAACTTGGACATAAGCAAACAAATTTAAGCCACAGTTGAACATCAAATGACACACATTAGTAAAGGCAACTTTTACTAACAACTTTACATGGATCTTTGCTCTCCTTTTAACTGCTTGCATTCTCTTGTAGCTTTAATGTAATGTCTATTAATGCTAGTGTAAGATGTCCCTCAACCCCCTGTTCTCAATACTAGAACATGTCTTAATTGTGTAAGATGTCCCTCAACCCCCTGTTCTCAATACCAGAACATGTCTTAATTGTACTGGACTGTATATTATCCCTCATTACTGTAAGCCACCTTTCCAAGGAGAAAGGCAGGGTAAAATACTCTAAAAATAAAAAAAACAAATGAAATAAATATGCAATAATTTCATAATTATCTATGTATTTGTAATAGTATATAATCACCAAATCAGTAATTTTCTGATATAACTTTAAAAGCTAATCTAAAAAGTTATTATTCTAAAAATGAAACCTTCATCTGGTTGATATTAAGATTAAAACAACTCCAGCAAAAATGAGTCTTTATGTAGATTAGAAAATCATGATTTAAATCAAGTTCTACCCACACTTTTTTTTAATCCATCGAGGGGGGGGCACATCAAAATTTGGCCCCCAGTTCCTGGAAAGCTTTCCATCCCTATTTCAGCTCCTTGTTCAGTAGAAACAGTAGTGTCTTTTGTGCCTTATAGCACAGTCCTGGGTATGTTTACTGATACTCTCATAAAAGGCACCCCGTATTTAAGAAGGCTTTCCCTCTGTGCATTGCAGGGTGCTGAAACCTTAAGGCAGTGTTGGCGAACCTATGGCATGGGTGCCAAAAGTGGCACTCGGAGCCTTTTCTGTAGGCACCTGACATTGCCCCTTCATAGTCACCTGTATGCAGGTTAAAATGCTGTATTGGCACTTGGTGAAAAAATTATTGGGTTTTGAACCGCAGTCTGGGCACTCGGTCTCTAAAAGGTTCACCATCACTGCCTTAGGGTGCCAAAGCGCAGCTTTCAAAGGCAGAAAAGACGCCACCAAGGCCCACTCACCCAGCCGGTCCACCGGAGCAGCTATTGTTATGACAGACCTGTTATAGTCGTGGTCAGAAAATATATTCAGGACCGTTGCTTGGGGGTGCTCCTGGCCTACGGACAAAGAAAGAGGAGAGGAAGACAGGGATCAACTGCTTGTGGCCATGGAAGTATTAAGTGAAGGCATCAGATTCAGCTTAAAAGCCCACGAAATGAGTTAAATGAGGACGCGAGGCATTGCTCACCTAGATTCTCCAGAGAAGACCTTTTGTACCACACCAACCTTAAAACCCTGCAGCAGCATCCTGCCCACATTTGCTCACAAAACAAGTAACATTGCTTTCTGCAAAAGCTGCTTTGTGAAACTATTCAGGACTGCAGCTTTAAACCTTTTTTGTGGAAATATGCCCTCAGTGTGATAAAGATAACATGCAGGTCACTCATAGTGAGCTCCAGATAGACCAAAGGGAATTGCTGTATACCAAATACTCTTCCAAGGAAGTGCACAGAACCCCATAAAAGCCTCTCAAACAGAACCTGCCAGTTAGTTATTTGCCTCCAGTTGCACAACAAACCCTACAAATGCCATTCAAATGCCCCTTCTCCCCCCCCCACCTCCCCAAGCTGAAAGGATGCAGTGTGGCATAGCTCCGTGGCTTTAAATCTCTGGCTACAGAGCCAGGGGTCTGGAGTTCAGCTCCCCGCCGGACCTCCTTCACAGGCGCTGGGATGGGATTATCCATGGAGTCCCTTCCAACTCTGCAAGAGTTCTAAGATTTGGGGGTCCCTTATTCTCCCAGATGCAGAGGCACTCTCCCCAGTCTGGAGGGTGTTTCTCTCCAGCCGGTGGACAGTGTCCGGAATCTGGGCATGGTCCTGGAGGCCCAGGTGGCTGCCGTTTCCAGGACCGCCTTTTCAGACCTCCGGCAGATTGCCCAGATCCGTCCGTATCTGGATGGGGACTCCCTGAGGACAGTAGTGCAAGCACTTGTGATCTCGAGGATAGACTACTGTAATGCTCTCTACGTGGGGCTGCCCTTGACGCTTATTTGGCAACTTCAGCAGGTACAAAATGCAGCAGCCAGACTGGTGGTGGGTGGGCGTCGATATGACCACATCACCCCAGTACTGGCCCGCTTGCATTGGCTACCCGTTGCATCCCGAATAAGATTCAAGGTCTTTGTTTTAATTTATAAAACCCTCCACGGCTTGGGACCTGAATACCGGGCAGAGCGAATCTTCCAAAGATCAACTGAGGCCTGACCTACCAGAATGTTGCGGGTGCTCTCACTTCAGGTAGCCACATCCAGAGAGGCCCGGAAGACCGTGACATGCAACCGAGCCTTCTCCGTGGCTGGCCCAGTGCTCTGGAACCATCTCCCGAGTGAGTTGCACCTTGCACAGTCCCTGCCAGCCTTCAAAAAAGTCTTAAAGACCTGGCTTTTTTGTGAGGCATTTGGCGACAGTTAATCCTCTTTTTTTCTTTTCTTTCATGATTGCCCTGCCATCACGCCATCTTATTATATTATTATTATTATTATTTCTTTTTTTATTATGTTTTATATTTTTATTATTTTGTTATTGATTTATTTTGGTTTTTATGCTTGTTACTCATTGTAAACCGCCCGGAGTTCTTCTGGAAGACGGACGGTATATAAATATTAAAATAAATAAATAATAATAAATATAGATTAAGATTATCACCTCATAAACACACCGCCCAAAATGTCTGATCAAAATGTAATGGATGAAATCATTTGAAAGTCAGTGGGCTGGGAAGGGTTCTGTCTTATTTGGTTTCATTTCCAGCAAAAGAACTGCAGCAATGCCAACAATATAAGGAAAGGTGGGGGTGGGCTTCCAGGGGGTGGACTGCAATTCCCATCGCCCTTCCTCTTTGCTCTGCTGCCTGGGGCTAATGGAAACTGCAGTCCAACAGCCTCATGTTCCCACCCCTGCAGGAAGACAATCGTGATGTCTGGTTGGTTTGTGTACCCAATTCTGGCCCACCCAGGGCAAATGGTCGCTTTCCACTGAAAGGGCTGAGGGTGGGTGCCTTGAGCCCCTCCTCCCAACATTTAGGATTTCCAGGAAGAGGGGCTCTTCCTAAAAGAACCTCTCTTCCTAAAAATCATACTGTGGGTTTTTTTTCCCCCCTATTAGAAAGGCATTCCTAATGGAACCTAATGGGCAGCATCTTCTTATTTAACCCAAGTCTTCCTCATTTGTGCAACACTTCCTTGGAAAGCACAGGGTTGCTTCCCTTGAGGGGGGCCACTTCCAGCATTTCTAAAGGGATCAGCAATGGCTGATCTAGCTGAAATGGAAGCAACTACGTACAAAATGGTACAGTCGCCTTGCCTGCAAGAACTCAAGGATTCACAGAAGAACAAACTGCGAAACCACTTTTGAAGAGGGAAAAACCATGTACCTATTATTTACTTGTGCGTACATAATAGGGTCAGTTCATTTCCATGGGAAACAGATTCTTTAAGATTCCAATTCCATGGTCAATTCCCAGCATTTTCATTCTACCTCTTGGACCCTCAAGCCAACTGGCAAGACCATGGAGGGAAATTCAAATAAACACTCAAATGAAACATTAGAACAGGAACTGACGTTCAGATGACTGGACTGAAAGATTAACCAGAGGCAGACATAAGGTTTCCCATTAGAACAAAGGAAACCTTAACTGCCAATTGGGCCTCAGGGAGAAGAAAGAACCCCACAGGCTGCTACGGGACACCCCAGAGACGGCTGACCTATGAAGTTGTAGTCTTCTTACCGTTATTCTCACGAACGGCAGCTTTTGCTATCTCCTCAACCACATTTTTTTTCCTCCCTTCTGAAATATTAAGGAGACAAGCCGCCAACGGTGTCCGTATTCTGACAGAAGCCATCCTTGCCGCTGAAAGAGAAGCAAATGTAAGGAACCCTCCTCAGTTCCACAACACAGGCTGGGGCTCCTCCTGGTGACACGTTTCACGAGTAGAGATGGGCACGACTCAGCGAAATTTTCGTTTTTGTTTTTTCGTTTCGTTTCGTAACGAAAATGAAAACGAAAATTTTTCAAAAACGAAAACGAAAACAGAAACAAAACAACCAATTTTGCCATCTTTTCTGTTTTCGTTGCAGCAAATCCATTGAACTGAAAAGAATGCTAACGAAACAGCAATTTTTCATTTTCGTTTTTTTGTTTCGTTACGAACCGAAAACGAAACGGAAAAAAATGAAAAACAAAATGAAAAACGAAAACGAACCGAAATGGATCCCCAAACGACCAAACGAAAAATGAAACACAATTTTTTTGAGTCGTGCCCATCTCTATTCACGAGTCCAGTCACACACAGCCCTGACTCGCTTAACAAGAGGAAATTCATTTCAGTAACTCCATGAGGTCCTTGAACATAACAATAATAATAAACACGGGCCATCAGGTTGATTCTGACTTATGGTGACCGTTTTCAGTGATTTCTAGAGAAAGGTTACTCAGAGATGGTTTACCCTTCCCTTCCTCTGGGGTTGGCCTGGGACTAGGCAGTTTGTCCAAGGCCACTCAAGGCTGGTTCTACTCACCAGAAGCACCACGGTGGGGGGGGGGAATCAAACAATAAACCAGGCAGATCGCTAACTCACTGACCTATCCAGCCAGCAGAGTGTTCCCTAAATAAGCATTTTCCAGATATGTTGGACTCCAGATCCTACAAGCTACAACCTAGCTGGGAAGTTAGAGTACTTCAATATATCTCTAAGGCTCCATGCTAGAGACTCTGCCTTAGCACCCTGAAAAAATTCTAGGGGGGGGGACTAATTTCTAGGTCAACATTCATCTAAGTCATTTGGCCTGACATGCCAAATGATTTTTTATATATAATTCTACATTAACTTAGGGAGCACTTGGAAGCTGTAAGGGTACTACACTACAATTGACACACCTTTAAGAAAATATTATTACTATTGGTGATCCTAAGGAAAAGTGCTACCTAATGTTTACATGCAGCACTATCTACCATCCATTATATACTGTCCAGTTTTGTTTTGGAAGCTCTGAGCAGCAACAAAGAGGGAATGAGAACCAAGCCAGGGCCCATGGCACCACAATTGTTATGAAGGACGTGTCACATTGAGCTGCTGCCCTGAAACCAAACGGAGTAAGCACCACTAAAAACAGTGGGTCTTCTGCTAAACAAATACGTGTCTGATCCCTCACTTACCATTGCTCCCCTTCAAAAGCACATAACCCAACCTTTATTTTTATAGTGCTCCTTGGGTGTAGAACGCCCAGAGAGGTTCACCCTCACAGAAAGGAAGCCCCGGTGCTCTAACAAGGAGCAAAATGTCTGCGACGATTCTCAGTCATCCAGGCGAGGTTACTTGGAAGCTGAGTCGTGGCAGCGGGACTTCTTTTCTTGGGAGAGCCAAACGTTTCGCTACTCATCCAAGCCGCTTCGTCGGTCGACCGGACCGTCCGTCTCCCGCGGAGAGGAGTCCAGTGGCCAGGAGGGCTCAACTGGTTCCGGGATGGCCAAGACAGCCACGAGGGGCGGACACGTTCAAGCCCCCCACCCCCCCAGCTGCTGGACGCGGCCTGGCCTGGAAGAGGCAGCGAGGAGCCCCCCCCCAAGGCCGCCTGCTTGCAAAGGAAGCCCAGGCGTCTCTCTGCAACCTGTGGAGCACCGGGCGGAGCGGGGGGGGGGGGCGGGCTCGGCTACTGGCTACTAGGGCGCAGGAGAAGTCCCTGCCTCTCTGGGTCCCCCCCCCCAACGATCAGATCAGCCAGCAATAAACTTTGCAGAGCCCAGAAGATCAACCGAGAGGAAGGACGCCCACCCCGCGCGCACACAGCGCGCGCCCCTACACCACCCCCCGCCGCCGCCGCCACCACACACACACACACACACACACACACACCACACACACACACACACACACACACACACACACACACACGCACACACACACACACACCCTTTCCTCCATCAAGAGCTGGAAGATTGTCCCTTCCCGCCCCTTCCGGGAAACTGGGGCGCGCCCCTTTTTTTGGCTCCACCACTGTCGCCCGTCGGGGGAAGGCGGGGGTGGGGGGCTGAGGAATGGGGGGCGCCCCCTCCTCGTTGATATCAGCCAGGGGAGACGGTAAGGATTCTGCCCCCTCGCCTTTTGACCAGTGCGGCTCTTCCTGCTTTTCCCTAGAGCTGATCAGGACGACCCGTGGATGGGCCGAAGGGGCTTGGGGCTGTTGCCCGTGCCTTCGGACAGACCCTCGCTGTGATGGCAAGTCGCTCTCTGTTTGCACCCAGCGCCGCATCTTCTATAAAGGTCACTTTTGCGGGAGGAGGAAGAGAGACCCTTGTCTCAAGGAATGCGTGGGCACGGGGGGCAGTTTAAGGCAAAGAGAAACAAAATGAAGCTAGCATGTACAGCACTGTCTTGTGATAAACAGCCATCATTTTGTACAGCATGTAGATTCCCCTCGAAGAGGATACAGGAGCTGCCCCACCTACCTTCAGAACCCTAAATATCGTACATACCCTGTACAGATACACTGGCCACAACCCTATTGCCCGCGTACACTAGCGTCATAAATTACAGCAAAATATTGCGAGTGAAGGAGTCCCTGCTTTGTATTCATAAACCACTCAATTTTTTTTCAATTCACCATTGTCATTTACGCAACTGCAGTTATGTCAGGTATATTAGCTACCGAGTTGCAGTGACATGCTTATTGCGCAGAAATTATGGTAACATGCCACCATGAAGCTATTTCCACTCATCCACCCCAAAAAACAGCTTTTGACATCCTCAATTAGCTACACCATTGTATTTTTTTTCACTTTAAAGATGCAACAGTACAGTACTGTTTTATTTCATTTACACCTGGTAGGTGAAGATAGGGTAGTTCTTTGCGGTTAGATAAGGATAAATACAGTACAGTAGGAACCCTGTGTCCACCGGGTACTGTTTCCAGACCTTCCCATGGATAACAACAACAGCAGATAAGAGAGAACACCAAAACCCTCAAAACTGCTGTTTTGTGACAGTAGCTTGCTTTGCCGCTCTTGAATTATTTGGTTTTTTTTCTTCTGCCAACCGCAGATAACTGAATCAGTGGTTAATGAATCAGTGGATATGAGGGGTCCTACTGTACTCTTAGACCAGTCAAACAAAATGTTTTTATTTTGAGAGCAGGCAAACGTTGGAAGAAGCCTATGGATCTAGAGGTATCCCAAGAGAAATGGCTCTTAGGAGTGAGATTTGAAACAGAATGATGCACTGTGTCCTGCTCCTTTATAGTAAAAGTGTTTCTTTTTTTATATCAGCCGAGATTCTCTGTTCACTACAGAGGGACCATAGACACAGAAGCAAGATTGTTGTGCCCCGCATGGGGAAGACCTATTTGTAAGCATGGTTGACACCATATTTCCTTACAGAATTCTTGAATATGGGGATACTACTTTTCTGATGGAAGTGGCAGTGGTGTAGCTCAACTGACAAAGAAATATGCTTCTATTGTCCTTTCTCTAGCATGTAACAAAGTCACAAAGGAGCAACCTGCATTTCTCTGTAAAGCTATCAAGTCATTGTCACAGAACCGGTCAGTAAAAGCCATGGCTGTTTTAATCCTTGATAGTTAATAGGTAGGGAACTCTTCTTGTTAAGAAAAAGAAAAGAAAATGGCAATTACAAAATATTGTGGCACTTTAAAGACTCAAAATTATTTCCATTTGAGCTTTCATGGAATAAAATCCATTTCTAGAGTCACAGGAAGTGGATCTTTATTGCCCAGAAACAAAACTGAGAGTCTTTCAGGTGTCACAGTATTTTACACTCTCACCCCACTTCTTTGCCAGTATGCTGAAACAGACTATTATGGTTTAACTCTTTGGTACCTTCTTGTTCATTTGTTCTCATGTTAGTTAACACACAATGCGGAAGGAGATGCAGTTGCAGAGTTTTAATTTTGTTAAATTCCTCTTGCTGCGCAGATGTGCAGGGATTCACAGAAGAGAATAGCTTCAAGTTCCACAGCATAGTCCACCTCTTTTTCATTAACTGGCGCTTGCAGTCTCATTCTGAGACATTAGTCAAAAGAATAAAAATATTTTATTTATTTACAGTTGTGAACAGCTGAGCAGCAAACTAACAAACATGACTGCAACAGACTAAAGAGAAGGGAAGAAAACAAAGAGGCAGGAAAGGAATGATTGGTTAGTGCTGGATTGCCTATCCCAGAAAGGTCCTTCTCAGTCAAGATAAAGGCAGGCAGCAAGGTTGCAAAAATTCCAGCAGGTTCTCCAAGCTCACATCCTCAGAACAGTCATAAGGAGAAATGTTCTGAATTATTCCAAGCTTCTTTTTATTTTATTTTAGAGACATTTTGACAGTTTTGGGGGTGGGGGGGTATTCTGGATGCTCTACCCCCCCCCCGCACAAAAAGTAGCTTTACAACGTCTTCAATATTGCAGTACTGTACTGGTTTCGATAAAGCTTACGAAAACTGACGGTAGTTAAAGCGTGACAATCTTTAAAGTAGCCTAAAGAGAGAAGTTTCTTGTTTCGGCGGCAGCCAGGCAGCATGACTCCACCAAGAGAGGGCATGCATTGGTTGAATTTGGATTCAATAAATAAAGATTACTACTGTACGATGATACGGGTTTGTTTGGGTTTGTTTAGGGCATCCCCCTCCCTTTTAAAATAAAGAATTCAGATGCATTTCAGTGAATCCGTCCTAGCTTCTGTTCTCCCCCCTACCCCCACTTCACCCCTCCCCACCCTCCCGCTGCTGCTGCTGCTGCTGCTGCTGGGCAAAACCGATGCGAAGCGCCTTTCGGGCGAGCTCTCTTCCCCCAGCCTTCCCGCTCTTTCCCCCGCCTCCCCCGTCTCCCTCCGTCTCTCGCCCAACCAGAGGAGAGGAAATGGACGGCCAATGAAGGCAGGAGATATCCCAAGGCCCGCCCTTCCTCCCCGCCCCCCACGTGACTGCGCGACCCCCTGGGGCGCATGCGCCGCCCGCCCTCCTCTGCCTGGGAGGAGTGGGTGGGCCGAGCCCGTGGGTTCGCGCGTTTTTGTTTCGGCCGCTGAAAGCGTCGGAGGCCCGGCCGCGCGTGCGCAGTGGCGGCGGCGGCTGTGGCTGTGTTTGTTGGGGCGACGAATACCAGGAGGTGTCGGGGAGGGGGAGCGGAGGAGCCCCCCCCCTTCACTCCATGAGCGGCCGCTGCCCTCCCGCCGCCGCCGCCGCCGCCGCCGCCTCCCTCCTGACGGGGCTGGTGGGCTCGGCGTTGCTCTGCCGCCTCTCGCGGGCCATGAGTTCCCGCGGCGGCGGCCCTGCAGCTTGCCTGTCGGGGGCCTCGGGCGGCAGCGGGAGCAGGGGCGGCGGCGGCCCCACGACGCCCTCCTCTCCGCCGCCGCCCCCCGTGAGCCGGCCGTGGCTGCTGCGCCTGCCGGGGGTCCCGGGCGCCGAGCCCTCCCGAGCCAACGACCTGCTCTTGCTCCTGCCCCGCTCGAGGGAGGAAGAGGAGGAGGAGGAAGAAGGAGAGCCCCCGCCGCCGCCTCCCCCTCCTCCCCACCAGCACCACGTCCTCTACTTCCCGGGGGACGTGCAGGTAGGACCGGGCCGGCCGCCTTCCCTCCCTCTTGTGCCCCCCCCCCCTGTTTGGGACTGAGGCCGGGGGGGGCATCGTGGACGGAGCCCCGGTCCCTGCGCCCCAACTTCCTTCCTTCCTTCTCCTCGCCGCCCCCCACCACCACCCCGGGAATGGGCCCCCTTTCCCACCCAGGACCACCACTACCACCCCCACCCCCGCCGCCGGGGACTCCTCCGTGTGGTGTGTGTGTGTGTGTGTGATTTCTTTATTCGGGAGGGTTGGGCCGGTCCAAAATCAAACGTGTGAAAGGAGCCGCGGTTTCCGTGTCCGGCCCCTGCCTGTTTTCAGCCCCTTCCTCTTCCGCGGCCTTATATATATATATATATATATATATATATATATATCCCCCGCCGCCAAACATGGCCCTGCCTTCCTTTGAATAAGAGGACAAGGTGGTGCACCCTCTAGGTCAGGCATGTCCAAACTTCGGCCCTCCAGATGTTTTGGACCACAACTCCCACAGTCTTTTGCCATTGGCAGTCCGAGCTGAGAATTCTGGGAGATGTGGTCCAAAAACATCTGGAGGGCTGAAGTTTGGACATCCCTGCTCTAGGTATAATAATAAACGGAAAAGTGCCAGCATTAGCATCACACATGCGGGTGGCATTGCGGAGCAACCCTGGCCTGTGCTCCTGTTTCTTTCCTTCTTTGCCCTTCGGGTCATTTTCCTTGGAGAAAAAGAGAGCCTGGATGACCCTGAGGAGGGTAGGGGGGAGAGAGAGAGAGTTGACGCCCATGATTCCCAAGCTTTGGGGGCAAAGGGGCCTTTGAACTCCCAACCCAGGCCATGCAGGCACAGGGTCCTCTGAGAATTGCAGTCCAAGACCATGTGGGGCCAAGGTTGGGAACCACGGTTTCTATCCACTACACAGGACCCATTCAGCACAGTTAAACAGGTAGAGAAGCTTATTGAAATCAACAACACATAAGATCTGGTTTAAGGTAGGCAATATTTTATATACAGTGGTGCCTCTACTAACGAGTTTAATCTGTTCCGAATGTATGCTCTTAAAAACCGCTCTTAAGTAGAGGTGCTGCATCCAAAATAAATAAATAACAAAAATGAAAACTTAAAAAAATGTAAGTAGAGCAGACTGCATCTTTAATTCGTAAGGTGGCAGTTAAAACGCCAACAGTTTTCCCACTCTTAAGTCGAATTGCTCTTAAGTAGAACCACTCTTAAGTAGAGGTACCACTGCACATTATTTACGGGATTTCTATATCACATGAAGAGTGTGTATGAACTGTTCACTTTTCAAGTTTCCTGTTAAATAAATCTGACTGATTTCGAGGAAATATTCCATTAATAGCTGTAATAGTAAGAGATTTGACAATTCCATATTTAAGGGGCTACTCATATTGTTATCCAGAGCAGTCCTAGCTGCAAAAGGGTCATATATTCAGTTAGGTTGATTGACTTCCCCTAAATTATTGGTTGGTGTAAGTTTAGGTGAGGCTTGCTCTGGTTCTCCAGTTGTGTGTGTGTGTGTGTTGTACTATAATCTTAGCACCAATATTTTCCATCTGCTTGAGCAAGTGTGCACCTTTTGTAAATGGACATAGCATGTTTCCAAGCTGTCTGTTATGAAATAATAAGATTCTCTATCGCTTATCTATTTTTCAGAGCTATCGTGAAATTATGATTTGTCATCCAGAAAATTTTCAGTGGGAACGATGGTGCTTGGAACATGTTGCTGCTATTCTGGGTCGTCGTTTCCCAGGCAGTTACATTTGGGTTATAAAATGTTCCCGGATGCATTTGCACAAATTCAGCTGCTATGACAACTTTGTGGCGAGTAATCTGTTTGGAGCACCTGAACACAGCGGTGACTTTGGCGCCTTCAGACATCTCCATGCGCTCTTGGTTAATGCATTTAAACTTGCTCACAATGTTCTCCTGTCTCAGAAGAGGAAGTATGAATCCCCCAAGGATACGAGAGCCTGTGAATTGCCTACTGTAGCCGCTACGAATGGATGTCCGGAATCAGAAATGGAGAGGGACTGGGAACATTTCAACAAAACTTCTGTGAGTTTTATCGAGCCTTCTGTTGTGGGTGGAGCGTCGTTTACATTAATAGGGTTCAGTAAAGGTTGTGTTGTCTTGAACCAATTACTTTATGAACTGAAGGAAGCAAAAAAGGACAAGAACATAAATGCCTTCATAAAAAACATAAGAGCAATTTACTGGCTGGACGGTGGTCATTCTGGAGGAAGCAACACCTGGGTTACTTACCCTGATGTACTTAAAGATTTTGCCGAGACGGGCATTTCAGTGAATGCTCATGTTACGCCATACCAGGTGTTTGATCCAATGAGGGCATGGATTGGAAGAGAGCACAGGAGATTTGTACAAATCCTTGAGGAGCTTGGCGTGAACGTGCATAGCCAGCTTCACTTTGGGGGTGAAGCACCTTCCTTAGACAATCACTTCAGAGTTCATGACGTCTTCTGACCCTGTTGGAGAACAAGGTATTGCAGTAACTGTTAGAACAAATATTGCACTCGAGCAGTTTTGAAAGTGTGCTTTTTCTCCTAAGTTGCGAAAAGGTAGATGCTCCAGTGCATGGTCAGGTTGGCTTTTTCAGGCACCAGTCAAAGCTCAACTTTGTCTTGGTTTTGCTATTGAACAGCCACAGGAACAACTACTAGAGGATTCCAACCGAAGTCCTTTTGCTCTGATTAAAACTGTCACACTTGAGAAAAGCCATGCCTCTTCATTGACCGGAAACGTAGTTAATGTTTGTTTTAACGGTATGGCTTTTTGTGGACAAAGGTTTGAGACTCAGGCTACAAAAATAGCCTCCTGAATGCTTCTGATGACCCACGATTGTCTTATTTGTCAAATATCTCAGAATAAAACAACCCTTCTATTTAGAATTATTTCGTCAAGAACTGTGGGAAAATAACTTTAAATTGCATTGTTTTTAGCACTTTGGCATAGCATAAGGAATGCAGTAAGTCATCTATACTGAGACAGTGCAAGTCTTCAGTGCAATTATAAGCATGCTTCCTTTGGAGAATACAGTGCATAACTACTATGGTATAGTGTTGCATCACCAGTGCTCTGTAGCTTCTACTCAGTTTCTGACACCTACTAGTAATTAGCAGTTGTTGTTTTTTTTGAGATTTTAAAATAAGTCTTTTTTTAATGTGACCAAGAATATATAAACTTGCCACTAGTTCAACATTCCCTATTCATAACTGAAGATTAAATAACTGCTAATAATTTTGCAAATTTTTATATGTTGAGACTGTTAAAATCTTTGTACCAATTGTGATAGAAAGGTTTTGCTCAAAATCATACTGCAGGTAGGTAGCTACAAGATATTAATCTTTCAAAAATACTTTTAAGATATTAACCTAGAATTTGGTTGAAAGCATAAGCCTTTAGAAAAGGTCAACACGCAGTGATTACCAGTTGTTAACAGCAGAACCCCAAGAAGGAATTGTCGATATAGATCAACAACCTCTGAGGGTGAAAAACCACCTTGATGGTTATGTAGACTTTTAAAGACCCTGTAACTACCACTAAAAGTACTGTAGCAGGATTCAAAATGAATAACTGAAGAACACTGTTTGCAGACAGTACATTATATAAAATGGAATTGTCTCTAGAATTATTGTGTTCTATATTTCCAAGTGAATATAACATGTACTGAATTCTAAGAAAACCTATATAGAATGTTCACCTCTAAGTTGTGGAGGGGGGATAGTACAAAAATCCAGAACAGAACTTTTGTATCTCCTTATAGGTTTCCCATTATGAATTTTAGCAGGGGATAACTTTGCTTCAGTGCTTGTTTTCACCAGTCCCTCCCACTTGTTCTGTCTATATACCATATTCTGTTCTGTTCTGGAGGATCTCAAAACACTTAGGAACAGCTTTCTGGAAGGAATGGGAAATTTAAAAAGTATAGGGACCAGTGAAAACCAGGTGCCTTGGCTTGCAAGAGCAGCAGTATTTACTGCAGTATTTCAGTCGTGTTCAAAAACAGGAAGCAATTTTGATGCTTTGGTAAAAAAAAATGTGTCCATCCATGTGGACACTTGTTCTAGTTTAATGGACTATCGTGGGCACTTGAGAGGTTGCTTGCTGCCCTTTCTTTTCAGTTCACACCTACCTGGACACAAAAACCAGTGAACATTCAAGTACTTGGGGAAGGCAGCTTATGTGGATGTTCCTTCAACATGCCTCCAAAGGGTACACAGATCTGCAGATCAGAATTGTTAGCGTAGCCAGGATGCTAATGAGCGCTATTGAACATTACAGCTCACACATTCCATTCAGATATTTCTGTTAACACTTTGAGTGGCACAGGGTTAATAAGCTGGGGTTGGAGTTTCTAAAGGCCTTTCGGTTTTGAAGTTCATTTCACATAATAATTAAACCTCTCTCTACCATGGAACATTTCCCTGTCAACCCTGTGACCAAAATATCCAGCTTTTAGCAGCTACTGTTATAGGATCAACTCGAAAACAAAAGTTGAAGTCTGGCTAGAACAATGGTTGACATATTCAAGTTCCTTGGAGTGAGATTGTATATTATCTGCTCAATGAGGAAATATCACCCAGCAGTGGAGTGGATTCTGTTTTACTCTAACCTACACACCCCACACGCCCCCAAGTATGCACTGTGGGAAGCCGTGGTGTCAGCAGGGTGTGTGCAAGTGGGCTTGAAAGACTTATTGTACACATTGGAAGTGTCCTCGTAACATTCAGTGTACAGTGATCCCCTGCCTATCGCGGGGGTTAGGGACCTGACCTGATCCGCAATAACTGAAAATCCACGATATGCAGATGCAGGTCAAGTCAGGCCTGGGGGGCCTAGCTGGGGGCTCTTGTTCATACCCCCAAATGGGCCTGTGAGAGCTTTCCCGGGCCTTCTGGAGACCCCAAAAGGGCCTCCCTGTGAACCAGAAGTGACTTCCGGTAAACCGGAAATTATTTCTGAGGCTTCCCACAGGCCTAGAAAGGCTCTCGGAGGCCTCAGAAATGATTTTTCAGCGATCCGGAAGTCACTTCTGGTTCGCAAGGAGGCCCTTTTGCGGCCTCCTGAAGGCCCTCACAGGCCTGTTCGGGGCAGCGCCAGCCCTGGGGTGGCTTGAAACAAGACTTTCTCCCCTTACCCTAGGGGGCCTTTTTCATATACTGCTGTCCCGCGATGTAGTGGGACCGCAGTATATGAACCGCGAAAGGGCGGGGGACCACTGTATAGAGTTTAAAAGTTGGTAATTTTTGTGCCATTGAGTAAGTCTTCAGAGTGGCATACAGACAGAAACTGCTGCTTGCCTTTGAATGCTGCTTTTATGAAGAAGCACTTTGGGTTTTTTTGCAGTAGGTGGTTTAGAAAGTTTCTTTTATGATCTTCCCTCCCTCCTCCCCCTTGTAGAAGTAAACTATCTACTGTATTTGTTCTTTTGGGATAATTGGAGGTCTTTAGGACTATGCTTCTTTTCATTATCACATATGAGAAACATGCAGAAAATCAGTAGATAATTTGAAAACTGTAGATGACGGTTTGACAATAAACAGTTGATCTTTGCCAAACTGTTAAGAGTCTGATACTTTTGGTTGCGAAAGCATTCGTTGTCATCATCTGTATGTAATTTCTGTGTCCAGAAAGAAAAGAACCGCAATATTGAAACGTGATCACTGATTATTACACAAGCAGTTCTGATAGTTTAGTAAGTACAATGGTACCCCGACTTAAGAGCAATTTGACTTAAGAGTGGAAAACTGTTGGCATTTTAACTGCTGCCTTACAAATTTTAGATATGGTCTGCTTGACTTATACGTTTTATTTTCATTTTTTTATTTATTAACTTGTTTTTTTTTTCATTTTTAGATAGGTACCCTGACTTAAGAGCATGCATTCAGAACGGGTTAAATTTGTAAGTTGAGGTACCACTGTACATGTTTGTGAGGCAGCATCAAGACCAAGTGCTTCCTTGTCAGAGCCTGTGTTCTCCGGAAATGCCTCTCCAAATATTTGTGATGGAAGATGGATGCTCCATACATTGTTTAAGGGAAAATATACCATGGGCTGTTCAGACCTTCAGCAAAAAGCTAACGAATATAAGTTGTTTTCCACTCTTTGAAGACTATCATTACCTTTTCATGCCCCAGGATTCTAGTTTTTCTAAAAGACTACTATTGACGAAAGACTCGTGCAATAATATTTTCAGCGTTGGAAAGCTTTATGTTTCCCCCTCACAGCTCTTCTTCACTGGCAGTAGCACCTTAATTAGTATTGCATGCCTCATCTCTCATTGCAAACCCATAGCTACTGACAAGTCACTTTTTTTGAAGGGCTCCTTTGGAAAGGAATTAGGTGGGAAGGAAAAGGAGCCAGCGCAAGCAACCAGCACTCGGAACGATGGCTCCCAGCTTTGGGTAGAGCAGCTGGAGAGCTCTGTGGCTTATGTTTCTGGCTGCAGCGCCCGAAATTGGCAGCTTGGCTCCCCAACTGGCCTCCTTGACCCTTGGCTGGGCTTGATGATCCACTGGATACTTTCAAGCTCTGCAGTTCTACAATTATAAAATGAAGTGTTCTTGGGTTGCAACCCCAGAAGCCCTCAGCACCAGCTTGGCTGGCCAGGGTTTCTGGGAGTTGGAGCCCAAGAATACCTGGGTTTACTGAAGGTTGGGAACCACTGCCGTAGACGAGGAATGTTAGCACCAAGGATTGTGGACCAGTAGAACAGAAACACTAGTCGCAAGCTTCAGGGGACACTAATGTTGCCATAGAGATGTTTCAGTCAAAGGAAGCATTTATGCCACTTTTGAAAGAAAGGGAGGAGGCAGTGCACTTCTGCCAGGTGACTTCATCCTGAGGACAGAAGCAACAGTCTCAGGAGAAGTGTTGTCTTTCTTGTGTGTAGATCCAGGACATGACAAAGTTTGTTTTCCTTCACGCCTTCCTCTTGAAGGTCATGGCCCAGGAGGAGAGAGAAGTGGTGCCATTGCAAAACATCTAGGAACCAGTTTATACGTCTGTGAAGGAGACTCCTGGCAGGTCTGGTTGGGACAGTGTTAAACTAAGGTTGATAAAATCAGTGATTTTTAAAAAGGGTTTAAATGTATTTTTAATTAAGTCAGTTTTTGTTTGCTGTAATTCTTTTTGAGGAAAAATCTATCAGAATAGTAAAGTTGGAAGGGCCTATAAGGACATCAAGTGCACCCCCCCCGTGCTCCATGCAGGAATACAATTCAAAGGACACCTGCCTGGCGGTTGTCCAAATTTCTCTTGAAGGCCTCCTGTGTTGGAGAACTCACCACCTCTTGAGGTGGACCTCCCATCGCTGTACTGCTCTAATAGCTAGGAAGTTTTTCCTGATGTTCAACCAACATCAGTCTTCCTGTAACATGAGACCATTGTTTCATGCTCTGCACTCCAGGATGATTGAAAACGAGATCCTGCCCCTCCTCTGCATGTGTGTGTTTATTTGTTTGTTTATTTATTTTTACAACTCTTCGTGACTCCATGTCCATGGAGTTTTCTTGGCAGGAACACTGGAGTGGCTTGCCAGTTCCTACTCCAAGCACCTACAGCACCTGGTATTCCCTGGTGGTCTCCCATCCAAGTACTAACCAGGCCCGACCCTGCTTAGCTTCCGAAATCAGGCGAGATCGGAGGTGCTTAGGGAATCTAGGCAGCTCTTGACAGCCCTTCAAATATTTGAAAAGTGCCTTCATATCACCCTCAGACTTCTTCTTTCAGTCTTTCCTCACAGGATTTAGAAACTAGGACCCCACTTTCTCCATTTCTTTGACCTATATTTTCCCGAGAATTGTTCCTCCTCCTCTCACAAGTCAGCCAAGGCTCAGTGTATTCATTTTTTTCATATTGCAAATGAATACAGAATTCCACTTCTGCTTTTCTATCTACTTAGAATGCGATCCGTAAGCGTTCTTAAAAGACAATCTTTGCAGTGTGCTTGAAGCAACCAACTGGATGGAAGGTGTTTGAAATATATTCTTAGGATGAGGACTAGAGGCCTAAGCTGAAAAAGTCAGCTGTTGCCAAGATCCTGGAGCGCACAGCGGGAGGGGCAAAAGAGACTAGACAGGGAAGCAGCTTTGCACATTAACAAAGAAGAGGGCGAAAAATTAAACACAGTACTATGTTTCCAAAATAAGGAGCAAGGTTGGAATTGGGTGGGGCAAACATCTTTTGCTCCAGTTTACCAACTGTGTGAACTCACAAACCACAAATGGGGGACCTGGCCAACGCTAAAACATTTTTGATGCAATTAGGTGCTGAAGTGCCATGTTTGCATGTACACACTCAATGGAAGACACCAGCTAAAGTTAAAATGGTTCTTTAATCATATTTGTCACTATATGTTTTCTCCTGGATGCGTAAAACCATCCGCCGGCCATAGAAGTCTCTGTACTCCTCGGGGAGTTCTTCCAGGGTTTTCAACGCTCTGTCCAAAATCTGGATTGCTCTTGAGGCTGCAGCAAGGTCTTTGTTTCCGTAGGTGTCTGTCTTATCATAACACTCGGAAGGAAGATGTCTCCAGAAAACATTGACTCCAACTCCAAATTCCTCAGAAATCACATTATGGAACCACAAAGCTATTAAGAGGAAGAAGAGAAAGAAAGCCTTACAAAGATGGGCCAAAATCCTGTTCCATATGTTGTACCTGCAGGATAACAACAATGTCACTGGCAGGGATAGATTTTAGGTACAGAAAATGCCCCAAGGTACTTGTGCATCCTCTTACCTGGAATAAACAAGACATCTCCTGCTTGCAGCTGGCACTCATAACGTCTGGCCCTGACAAACAGAGGATATTTCTTCAAATCTGGCGCGTCCACATCTAGCACCTCTGACTTTGTGCCTAATAAAGATTCAGAGGATAGCAGACATTACAGCTTCTGTTAAGTTAGCATTACAGCAGCCAAAATACTGGAGTAATTCACATCAGTGTCGCACTTACATGCATGAAATGTATGCCCCCCCCTTTAGTACAAGTGTCCCAAAAAATGGCTGTGAAAATGCTTTTGAAATATCATCTACTTACAGAAAAAATAGTCTAATTATCTCAACATTTTAATTTATTTTGAATTTTACCTATATACATTCATAATGTTAAATTGTGCAATGCTCGGGGGGGGGGGAAGAATTATGCTTGCAATTGACCTACTTGTATCCAATCAATTGATCTCCGTTAAATTGTGCCTCACTAATTCTTTTCCACTGAGCTACTTCACTTAGTATCTAAATGAGCGGAAATCTGGGTTTGTCTCCTATGTTTTCTGTTGACTTTTAAAATACAAATACCTAAAAGCTATTATAGATAGCTTTGTATATTCAATTAGAGTGACTGTGCTACATTCTACAGTAATGTGCAGCACTGATTCTTTTTGAAAGGCATGCAGAAAATTAGATAATTCTCAATGTAACAAAAGATGAAAAACATTATTAAACATAGTAAGATTGAGCATAAAAGAACACGACTTTAACAAATTAGTATGCATTCTGAGCTGCCTAGATGCCCTAAGCGCATCCGATCTTGCCTGATTTCGGAAGCTAAGCAGGGTCAGCCCTGGTTAATACTTGGATGGGAGACCACCAGGGAATACCAGGTGCTTGTAGGCGCCTGGAATAGGAACTGGCAAACCACTCCAATATTCCTGCCAAGAAAACTCCATGGACATGGAGTCACAAAGGGTCGGTCATGACTGTAACGACACAACACACACACATGCATTCTGAAAAGACATTTTAGGCCTTATTAATGTTTCGTGTTTTATTGGTTCTTGGCTTGTTTAACGTATTCTAAAATGTTCTAGCTAGAGCTCTCTTTTGGAATGATCTGGTAGGCAGTGGCCAGAAATATAATTCCCTAAGTAACTCAAGTTGGGGTTGGTGCTTTTCAATTCATCACGACGCCGAACACTTTAATGTTATAATGCAAATAGAAAACGATGACATGTACATACACCGAAAACGGCATCTACATACCTGATAAATACAAATACGGTACATCACGGGGACTGTACAAGACAACCCTTTTTTTCCCTGTCACCTGAATTAAGAAGTTATCCATTACCTGCAAATATGGAAATGAGAAGTATGGCTTGTGATGTGACAGGTATATTCCAATATGACGGTAGCTGTACTCTATGAGTAATTTAAAAAGAATAAATTCAAAGGTATACCACTGCCACCCCATCTCAGCATGCATATGCAGCAACAGTAACTGCAGTGTCAAAAGCAAAGTAGGCGGTTGATTCCGTTCTGCCTCCCCGGCCACCCTTGAACAGGGTCAGGGTTTGGGGTGTTGTAATGCTGTCAAGTCTTGGGAATCTCAAAAGCAAGGAGCACAGGTCCCTGTTTGGGGGGGGGGAGCAAGAAGATGACTGAGCATCACTATGCCAGGTGCCCCTCCTGCTCCGCGTCTTAAAGGCACACTGAACACTGCAACAGGAAGCCAGATGTTGTTAACTCAGGCATGTCCAAACTTCTGCCCTCCAGATGTTTTGGACTGCAACTCCCACAGTCCTTTGCCATTGGAAATACAGGCTTGGAATTCTGGGAGTTGCGGTCCAAAACATCTGGAGGGCTGAAGTTTAGACATGCCTGTTGTAACTAATAACCTTCTCTTGCTATCTAATACCCCAGGTAATGAGGAAAAAACATCTTTGAAAGAGTTCCTTGTTAAAAGACTCCAACAATGGGGATTAGCGTTGTCCTCTTTAGTCAAGTGCTCTTTCATTCACCAATGTAACTCCCTGCCTGAACTACCATCTCCTTGGCTATGCACCACCAACTGTTTGCTGTAGCTCTTCTATCCACCTGCATGGACCACAGTGGTGTAGCTCTTGAATATTATGCACGCACATAGTTCGCAACCTCCATAATTAAACCGCCAACCCCCCCATCATCATAATCTTCACCGCCAGTCCCAGATAATCCTTCCTATCCTGCAAACTGCCTTGCCTTGCCTGAGCATCCGCTCCAAGTGATTCCTCCCTGCCTGTCACTCCTTCGTGCTGTCATGGGGTGGGGTGGGGGGTCGCTGCCCGTGGATGTCTTTGTGGGTGATCCACGAGAGAAGGTTCTGACCTGCATGGAGGGGTCCTTGCAAGGCCTGGCCATGTGCCATCCGTGGCCCTGACCCTCTGGGCTTGTTGCTTTAAAGAGGACAACCACCTGCCTTCTGGGGAAACCCACCAGTAGGACCTGAAGGCAGCAGCAACCTCCCATCTGGACTCCCTCCTGGCTTATGTAAGTAACACGCTGCCTCTACGGACAGCCCCACCTTCCATGAATTTGGCCAGCCCTAGCTGTAAGGTCTTCGTGGTGGCAGACAATACTGATGCCAGTTTGACAACACTCTGGAAGGAGCATTTGTTTTTAATCTATCCTCCATCTCCCATCATTTGGCCTTAGGGCTGACCCTAGTTTCTTACCACTATGAGAGATGGAGAAAAGCTTCTCCCTCCCTACTTTCTCCACACCGTGCATAACTTTGTACACTTCCATCATGTCCCCTTATGGGATTTCCCCCTATGTTCAAGAGCCCCCAGACATTGTAATGCTTGCTCAAGCTATGGATGGTTTGAGTTGCGCTTTTCTGCACCTTTCCAAGATCTAGAATATTTTTAGGTCAGGTTACCAGCTGCTGCACCTGCTGATCTAGCCTCCCAGTTTACTTAAATAACGATAATAATGAATATACAGTTGTCAGAAAGCCCCAAGTAACAAAAACACAATGCTTTAGTAAGACTGTGGGCCATGTTTGACTCTCTAAAAACAGGCTGCTTTCCTGTCACGCTCTAGCCAGCATGACCAATGGTAAAGGATCATGGGAATTGTGGTTCCAAATACCTGGAGGTCCAAAGGCTCTCCAGCTTAAAATGCTTATGGTTACCTACATCATAATGTGTCCAAAGCTGCAGTCCTGCTGAGCTTATGCGGAAGACGGTAGAAAAGAGCTGTTCTTTTGGAAAATATTCAGGGATCTGAATATCATCTGCCAGCAGAGGAAACTGTTTCCTGAGATCTGCAATATCCTGAAACAGTAGGAAAACATATATCTGAGCAATGTTGTTATTGCTGTCATACTGGAGAAATATATTACTAGGGGCTGTCAATGAGGCACTTAGAACCCAGAGATGATTTATAAACTCATAGCAACCAGGTTCCTTAAAACACAGTGGTACCTTGGTTTATGAGCATAATTCGTTCTGGAAACATGCTTGTACTGTAAACCAAAACACTCTTATATCAAAGCAAATTTCCCTATAAGTAATCATGGAAACTCAGATGATTCATTCTGGGGTCCCATAGATCACATCCTGTACACACCAAATATGCACAAAAGAAGTTGGCTAGAAGTCCACGTCCACACCATTGTTTAGGTAGCTGACTGCGGAATCTGCTCTGCTTGGGACTAAGAACTGGGTTTTACTCTGTGTTTTTAACGTGACAATAATAAAGTGTAATTTGTAGCCCTATACCAGTGATGGCAAACCTTTTAGAGACCGAGTACCCAAACTGTGATTCTCAAAACCCACTAATTTTTTATGCAAAGTGCCAATACAGCCATTTAACCTGAATACAGGTGGATGTGAAGGGTCGATGTCGGGTGCCCACAGAAAGGGCTCCGAGTGCCACCTTTGGCACTTGTGCCATAGGTTCACCAACACTGACCTATACACACTTGACTAGCTGCCTCATCACACACACACACACACACACACACACACACACACACACACACACACACACACACACACACACACACACACACACACACACACACACACACACACACACACACAAGGTCTGGCATCAGGTCTCCTGCCTTCGTCTCAAGAACAAACAAGAGCCCGCTTGGTAACTTTCTTCTTAATCTGGGTTAGGAGGAGAAATTCCATCCATCTGGATCAGGATGACTGATAACCTCAGCATAGTAAACAGCCATGTGTTTTTCTGATTTACTGGGAGCCAAAAGGGTGCACTCCCCACATTTAATTCTTAGCTTTTTAAAAAGAACACAGTTACTGTATAAAGATCCCTCAATCGGTTTTGTGTATTCTATAAAGATTGCTACAGTCCAAAAGCAAAACAGGGCTCTTGAAGCAAAAACATTTTTCCTACCTTGTCCCCATTTGGGGGGGGTGTCTGTGGGGTGAGCGCAAGGGGCCAGAAAATTCCCCTGTGCAGGCATATTATGCAGCTCACAGGCTGCATCCTGCCCAGTCATGATCCAGGCAGCAACCTTTCAGAATCTGTATGCAACCATATCTGTGGTGATTCCATGTTGTAAATAGAGATACTTAATGACCTAGGCCAGGGAAAAGGTATCACCTCACTTTTAAAAATCATCATAAATGTTTTCATGAATAGAACAGAATTTTTAAAAAAAGGAGAAAGACAGTTTACAGAGACACCCATCCTGATGCCCCCCCCATGATCTGCGCCATATCATAGAGTGATGAGGAAAGGCTTTCTTCGCATCAGATTCATGTTCTCTCTTCCCTTCTATTTAGGCTTACGTTTTCAAAAACACATATGCTCAAGTCGAGGCTCAAATGACTTGCCTTTGGGACAGCAGAGCAACAAACTGGCACTCTTTTAAGGTGAGCCTTTCAGTTACGCACCTTTCGTGGGTCTTCTCCCAGGGATCGCAAATAGTATTTTTCATCCTGAAACACAATGGAGTTGTTACAGAGAACACACACAGGGTTGTCTTATTAAAGGAACCAAACAGGATCATTTCAGTGAACTATAAAGTTCATCAATCAGTAGTAAGTGCTGGGTGAGTCTTCATTTGTTTAGATTTGAAGTCTGTGCAGTTCTGACATCTGGGGCCAAATAGCTGAGGCAAAACAGGAACAGAGTAACACCTCCTCCAGCTAGCTCAGAACCTCCCACTCTTTCCTCTTTTCCCCATGAACTTCCAACAGGCAGCCCCAACACTGGGAACTGCTTACAGCAAGGGTCCCCAACCCCACCCCACCCCAGGTCAGGGGCCTGTTACAAACCAGGCCACCAGGTATCCAGGGAAGCGTGAGCCCAAGAAGGTACACAAGAGGCTCCCCCACCCCTACCCCAGGGCAGGGCTCCCCCCCCCCCCCAATAGCCATCACAGCAGTTTAGGTTGCAATGGAACTAGCGCGCACATACATGTATGTTGGGGGGAAAGCCCTACACAGACAGACAGACAGACAGACAGACAGACAAAAAAGGGGACAAAAACTCCCTGAGCCTAAAAAGGTTGGGGACCTCCGGCGGAAAGTACATCAGTCAGTCTCTGCCAGAGATCTCCCTGCCAGTTTACTGATCCTTTTGAGGTACCAGAGAGTTTAATATTAGCCTCGCTTACATGATGAGGTTATAGGTTGCACTAAGTAATGCAATTTGTTCCTTAGCCACTCCTTTTCATAAAATGGACTGATTAACATGAGATGCCCTTAAATGCTGCCTTCCTGATAAGTGAGACATGCCCTTCCACTTCCACTATCTCTAATCATTATGGCCACTGAATGCAGGAGGATTCTTAACAGTACAAACATGCACAGGATTCTTCAACATTCTATCTATCTATCTATCTATCTATCTATCTATCTATCTATCTATCTATCTATCTATCTATCTATCTATCTATCTATCTATCTATCTATCTATCTATCGTTTAATTAATTTTAAATCTCTCATTTGATTTCTTTTCAATTACTGCTACATGTCGCCACTGCCCCTTCAGAACCAAATGTTAACATAAGCAGCCAAAGATTCACACACATACCTCCGATATAAAGAACTCTGTATGCTTGGTTTCAGCTGCTCTTCTCACAAACACATCAAAAGGCAATGTTCTGAAATGTAAAGGGTTACATTTTTAGTGTGGACTTGTTACACTGAAGGAGAATTTTGGCACCACACCAATTGTCACTGCAAATCACTGCAAATGTTTTATTTACATTTAATTTCGCTGACATCACTCAATGTTACTTAAGGTCGATTTACATTTAGAAAGAAGCCACTCTGGGTTCTTTCTAAGGAAAGAAAATGGGATACAAATATTTTAAATAAATAAATTTAAGCAGAGAATTGCTCAACTGCTTATACTGTAGCTATACATTTTTTCTTGATAACTCAGTCATCCAATTATAAATTAGTGGGTCACCCTGAACCTTACTGGGGCCTGCTTGCAAGTACATTTGCCCAGGACCTGGCTGCTATGCTTAGCAACTGCAGTGGCACCAATTAGAGGAACCCAATTTGCAGTCCTCATTTATGCTTGTGGTATTACATCAATGCTTTTGTGTTCCTTGATGCTGGTCAGTCTGAACAGGAACCAACAGTACTTGATGTTCCTCATGACTGAATGGGTCACTGGCTGGGTCGTGTGAGAAAAGGATCAGGATAAGAGAGGAGAAATTTCACAGGCAAGCGATAATAGGCAGTTGGGCAAACTGGGTTTTGAAGGTGACATCACCCGGTACCATTCACTGGAAAAAAGGACACAATGATTCACAGCCACAGCAGAACAAATTGGTCCTTTGTATGAAGGAACAAGGGTTGGAAATGGGTCAACTGGGTTTTAAAAAAAACAGCTCCAACAATTCAGGAAAAATCTACTCAGTGGATCTTTCAAAAACATGAAAGAGAGTCAAACAAGATTCAGAATCTGAAAACAATTATACCCCAAATTCAAAGGAGCCTCAAATAAAAGCTGAGAGTGTTTGGCTCCCTGTGTGGTATGGAGCTCAAGAGCTCTCTGCTTGACGGGGATCATCTCATAATGTGGCAGGGGAAGCTTGGTTCAGCACATAAAACATGCACCGAGTGACGGCACCATCAGTCTTCCTCTTCCACCTGGCATTTGGGCAGCAACATGCTTCCACAGGAAGAGAGAACCCATTGGAAGACACAAAACAACCACCTGCAGGCTCATCACTCAAGAATAAAGATGGGGGGAAGGGGGAGAATTAAACGGGAAGAGCGACCGCAGAAGACGTCTCTGGTGGAAGGTGGAGAAGGCGACTGCCTCTCATCTCTACCACCTCCACCACCACCATCTTTGTCCTGGCATGTTGGGGACATGCGTTGCCTACTACTCTCTTTTTCTTCCTCAAAGCAGCAGCTGCAGCTGCAGCAGCAGGCTACATCCCAGAAGGAAAAATAATGTAAAGCTGCCAGAAAAACCAACCCCTTACACACGCACACAAATGCAGAGTAGAATTGCCAGATATTAATAATACTCAAAGCTTCTATCAATAAGTCTCTTAAAAATGCAACAGTATTCCTTTACAGCAGTTGCTCCCAACTCAACATGGGAGCTTTGTATTTGAACAGGAAGCTTGGCTCCTCAGGTGACGGGCTGATCCAGTCCCTTTCCCTGGAACCAGCTGACCACTAATCGGCTGAGCAGGGGGAATTCCCCATCCTGCCTCCCGGCCCAAGGAGTGATCAGTGGAAGGAGGAAGCAGGGGAGAGCTGACCCGGGCTGCTTCTACGATTGGCCTGCCACCGCCACCAGAGCTGAACACCATGCGGCAAACAGCGAGAAGGCCAGCTGGTTTGGGGGGGAGAGGGACTGGATCAGCCCAGTGCCTACGGAGGCAAATACCAAGCTCCCATGTTTATTCCCAACCATGGGTCCTCAGATGTTCCGGGACTACAACTCCCAGGAAACCTTCACCATTAGCTGTGCTAGCCGGGATTAATGGGAGTTGCAGTCTGAGACCATCTGGGTTGCCCAAGGCAGGGGAAACGTTGCTCTACAGAGTAAGACGTGAAATGGAATACCTATATACAAAATTCTTCTTGAGGAAATCCATTTGTGGCACGGTGGACACATGAACCTTCACGGCTTTATTTCCTGATACTTGACTGAGGTAATCCACCGTCCATTTGGTCACGCAGGGGCCCAGATCAATTCCTTTTAACACTGCAGGCTTTCTCTGAGAATGAGAAAGGGGTGGGGACACAGAATTATTAGACAACATATTATTTTCCTGCCATTTTGTCAGCTTTAACTCCCATCAGCATAAACAAAGTACAAACAGTTGTGATAAACTGCAAAACAAATTGTTACAAGGGTAGCAATCAATGGAAAAACACAAATACGTACAGTACTTCAAAATGTACATACTTATTTTGTCAAGCACGAAACATCACCATGCAATAAACAAGTTCTCATGGATTAAAACACTAGTTTATCAGGTTTGTACCAGCGTGAAGAACTTAAAAGTCCAAAATTTAAAGTCCAAACATACATGGCAAGATGGAAATTGCCAAGACTGTATATTAGATTAGCGTCAATCTGAACACAGATTCAGGACTTTTTAATAGAGCACTCTGTGACACAGATTATTTTATTCCTATCCATTATTACTCCTGTTTCTGTTATTAGTCCTATTCCAGCAAGAAGGAACAGGATAAGACAATAGTTTGCCTACATCTGATGGATTTACAAATGTGTAGACTTGTGCAGCTGAATACTAAGCATGCAGGCCCTAGACCAAATAGAGCTTACTGCCAGGCAAGCGTGGCTGCAGGCTTCGCCCATCTTACAGTTTCAAATCAAGGCTGTCCTGAAGACGTCCACCTCTACATATACTAAGACAGCAAGCAATGATGACAGGGAGGAGGTAAGCAGGGGATCCAATACTTAAGGAAGCACAGTTGAAAAACCATTTTGAAACTTGCTCAAATGTAGGTGTTAATGCAAGGGTGGGTGAGGGACTATTAAAGGTCCAAACTGCAGCCAGCAGACTGTATGAATCTTCCGCTTCTTTTGACCTAAAAGAGTAAACATTCTCCCTTGCATGCCTGTCTCTTCATAATAATGGTATTGCCTGAATAAATCCATGAAGATCTCTTTCTACGATGTAGCAAGGCACAGTCGTAAGTGTAATAAGTGGCTATTGGCACTCAGGTTTGCTCAGCTATGCTGTCCCTGTTATGGTGGTGTTCTAAGAAGATATCACTCTTTGACAGACACCTATGCCTAACATTTCATTAATCTTCACCACTCATTTTTTAAAGTCTTCCTCAAAATCCAATAGCTAATCTCAGCTTGAGTACACCCACTATATCAGTGATGGCGAACCTTATAGAGACTGAGTGCCCAAACGGTGATTCAGAACCCACTCATTTTTTGCAAAGTGCCAATACAGCCATTTAACCTGACTACAGGTGGCTGTGAAGGGGCAATGTCGGGTGCCGGCAGAAAGGGTTCCGAGTGCCACCTTTGGCACCCGTGCCATAGGTTCGCCAGCACTGCACTATATCAACTGCTAATCAGGAAGTCATCACTTGTGTAATTTTTGAGTGACTCAAGAGATCTCTATTCAGGAGTAGCAATTGCATGTAGCTTCTTATTTAAATTGTGGGCACTTCTGGCCATAATCCTATTGGCCATTTATGCTCCCGTTTAAACGAAATCATGTAAATCAGAGCAAAAAAAACCATACTGCTAATTAGCAAAATGCCATTCCCACTCCTCGCTTCATGCATATGTGGGACTGTTTGTGTAACAAGAAAAACAAACATTACCTCTTTATGTTGCAGCAATTCTGCACTGCAACTTTATTTATGCATATGAAAAATACCAATGGGAATCTGGCCTTTATTTATTTGAATAGCATAACATGCTATTTCAGAAAATATGAGAGTACACTTCCCTGCCCCAAGAAGTGTATTATCTAATCTTTAACATGAGAAATGGGTATGGAGAGGAATGGAACCAACAATCTACTTCCTTTGGTTATAGATTTTTTTATTAGGGCATAAAAACAAAGAATTGTTTCATTTTTTGTGGTTACTATTTCATGAAAAATTCTTCTGATGGTTATTAACATTAACAGAAACCTCATCTGAATGAGAACTATTTCTATACCATGGTACAGAAGGTAAACAAATGGTAGGGATTCAATACTTCAGTTTTCCTCTGACTGACCTTATATGATGGAAACAGAAAGCCAAGGCAATTCCTGCTCCTTATAGAATTCTCTGGGCAGCAGTTTTACAATTTCATTATGCAGGCTACACATCCCGCTGGGTACTCATTTTACCGACCTCGGAAGGATGGAAGGCTGAGTGAACCATGACCCGGCTACCTCGGATCAAACCCCCGGGTTGTGAGCCCAGTTTTGTCACTGCAGCCGTGGAACTACTGCCCCACCGGCACGAAGCATTCGAGGATCAACTCAGGACCGGCTTTTCGATACAGCAGGGCTGTCCAACTTTGAACAAGCCGAGGTCTACTTTTTCCAGCCTAGAGTGCCTGAGGGCTATTACACTAATACGTCCACTTACGAATTTTATCCATTCAGAGCACATGCTCACGGCCCTTGAACTGCCCGCTCAGCTAAGACTGGGCTGGCAGACCCAGAACGTTGCTGGGGCAGTAGTGATCCTTGGGATGGGAGAGGGAGGGGTGGAGAACCTGGCCGGCTACATTTGAACCCTTCAGTAGCCCACGGTCTACCTGTTGGACAGCCCTGCGATACAGAAAGCCCAGGGCCCGGCTCGGCAGACTCATTGAAAACGTGCGCTACTTCTTTCGGATATGTAGCCCCGGTCTACCCTGTTGCCCGCCACACACACACACACACACACACACACACCACACACACACACACACACACACACACACACACACACACACACACACACACACACACACACACCAATAAAAACGAGGGAGGAGAAGCAGCTGGCCCCGGGTGGGACGGCAGCCCCCCTCGAGGAAATGGAGCGTCAGAGACCTTCCCAGGGGGTGTGGGTGTGGGGGTGTGGAGCTGCTGGCCGACACTGCATGCAGCTCAACAATGGACTGAGGATTCAATGTTGAGCTGCAACACTGTCTGCTGAAACACACACGCCCGCCCGCCCGCCCGCCCATCCATCCATCCTTTGCACGTCCGTTGTGGCACCGGGAGCACCAGGGAGGGGCGCCCCTGCCGCGGGGCTGGGTCCATGAGGGAGCGGGGAAGGAAGGCGCCTCCGGGGGCAGCCGGGCGGTACCTACTCGAGGGTAAACGTCCTGCAGGAAGCGCTCCCGGGTGACCCCGCGCCACTCGGCCACCGGGAGGGCCGCCGCCGCCGCCGCCGCCATCTTCTTGCGGCAGGCGCTCCCGCCAAGGCCTCCCCCCCCCCGCGACTCTTGCCCAGGAAAAGGGCCGCCCCCTCTCTCTCTCTCTCTCTGTGTGTGTGTGTGTGTGTGTGTGTGTGTGTGTGTGTGTGTGTGTGTGTGTGTGTGTGTGTGTGTGTGTGTGTGTGTGTGTGTGTGTGTGTGTGTGTGTTGGGAGGGAAGAGCTGGGGAGGCAGGCGGGGGTGTGTCATCATCTCCCCCGTCAAAAGAAGTCCAGCGCCCCCCCCCCCAAAGTAATATATATATAAAGACAAAGTGGCACCTTAAAGACTTTAACTTTCATATTTTAACGTTAGCGTTTCGTGGACTGCACGTCCACTTTTTCAGACCCATCGCAGCAGAAGGAGGCGTGCATTATGATATGTAATGGGATACGGTACTCCTATGTCCCATAGCAGAGATTCACTGGCCGTTGTAGGCAGGCGTATTTGCAGGCAAGCCCGGTTGCAAAAATGCCCATGTAGAGACAGAGCCCGAGGGGGGGGGGGGAGGGGGGGGGGAGCGGGAGAGATGGTTTCGAAGGCCGTGTGCTGGGGTGTAGGGTGTTGTTTTGTAGCCTGGTTGTTAAAAAAAAGAAACAGACACCCGTTCAGAGCCAGGTGTTAAGAGGAAGACGCGGCCCGATCCGCCTCGGTGGGGGGGGGGGGAGGAACTGCCAGCCGACTGCCGGGGGGGTGCAGGGGAAGCGGCCGACCCCCGGGAAGCCAGGCGTCTGTTACTGGGGGGGGGGGGCGGAGCGGGGGAGAGGCTTCCATACTGTCCGTCGCTCGCCCTTGGTGGCCCTAGAAATCGCGGGGGGGGAATGGCCTCCCCCTCCTCCGGCGCCCGTTTCCCTTCCGTCGTTTGCAAAGCTCCCCCCCCCCGACTCCCTGGGGGGGGGGACGGAGGCGGCGGAGAAGGAGAAAGACCCGGAACCGAAAGGGGGGGACACCTCCGCTGTATGTGGGGGGGGAGGGGGAACGCGTCTCGCGGCTCTCCGTCCCCGCCCGGTCCTCTTTCGCCGTCGGACCGCTGCGCGGGGCATGCCGGGAAGGGGAGGGTGGGGGGGGGCCGGGGCGGCCATGTCGCTGCTGCCGGCGGGATCCCGGTGCTGGCGAGGCTCCGGCTGGGCCCGGCGGGTCTCCCCGCTCCTTGGCCTGAAAGGCGGCCGCCTTGCCCTGCCCTCCGAGGCCGGCCGGCGGGGGCTGCCTGAGGCCGCGCGCCCTTCCCTCCGCCCGGCGCGCTTTTTGGGCAGCGGGGTCCCCCGGGGGAGAGGCGGGAGCCCCCCGCCGCCGCCGGAGAAGGAGAAGGAGAAGGAGAAGGAGAAGCCGAGCCAGGCGGGGCTCCTGCTGAGGGTCCCCAACCCTTTGGTGTGGCTCCGCACCCGCTTCTACTTCTTCCTCATCCGCGCCTACTTCGACCAGGAGTTCAGCCTCCACGAGTTCACCGAAGGGGCGAAGCAAGTGAGCGCGCTCGGGAGGGGGGGGTGCGTGTGTGTATGAGTGTGAGAGGGACACACACACACACACACACACACACACACACACACACACACACACACACACACACACACACACACACAATATGACATGGAGGGGGAAGGTAGTGGCCCCTCTCAGCCCCAGGGATTCCTAGATCCATTTCGACCCAGCTTCATGAATGAAGGTCTGCTTTTCGGGCCAGGGGCTGCTTTGGTGCTTCTATTTTTGGGCCTCCCTGTGGCTTCCGTACCTTTCGCCATTACAGTGGACCCTTGTATAACAATCAGCTGGTACAACATAAAATGTGTACAGTACAACATAAAAAATTCCGGAGGTAGGGGAAATTTGCTTAACATAATCGCCTATGGGGAAAATCCGTACAACATAAAAATGGGATCACTCCGTTTTCAATGCATTCCTATGGGAATTTGTACAAAGGAAAATTTGCTTAACATAATTTCATTTGGAATGAATTAATTCCTTTATACAAGGTACCACTGTATGTCCTTCAGGCCTCTCTTTCTGGAAGGGGACTTGGGGCTTTCTTGGGAGAGCAGAACCCAGAAGGCGGTGCTGGGATATCCCAGTTTGATACCTGTGGGGGTCCCTCGGGGTTCTGATTTCTCTCCTATGTTATTCAACACGCTTATTATTTAGTGATTCAGTGCCGCCAGTATATATAGATGGGCGGTATAAAAATCCAATAAATAAATAAAATAAATAGATGATGCCAATTCCATCTCTACTTGCCCCCTGAATCTGAGGAAGCTGTGTTGGCTCTAGATCGGTATCTGGTGTCAGTAATGCGGTGGTCCCCAACCCCCGGGCCGCGGACCGGTGCCGGTCCGTGGACCGGTTGGCACCGGGAGGCCGGGGAGGCTCCTCCCCTTTTCCTCCGCCGCCCTCCTCCCCCTCCTCTTCTCTCCCGCAGGCGGCCGGTGGAGGAAGAAGGCTGGAGGAGCGCAGGAGGAGCCGCCGCCGCCACCTTTGCCTTTTCCTCCCTCCTCTGCCCGCCAGCAGCGGCGGCGGCGGCGCATCCTCCTCCGCCCTCCTCCTCCTCGCCCTCCACCACCACCAGCAGCAGCCGCGGCAGCGGCGCGTCCTCCTCCTCCTCCTCTTCTCTTCCACGGGCAGCCAATGGAAGAAGAAGGCCGGAGGGTGCGCGGGGGCCGGCGGGGAGGAGGGGGCGCGCGCGGGAGGCGCGAGGAACGGGGGAGGGACGAGGGAAGCCCCCGCCAGGCCCCACTGGAGGAGAGGAGAGGAGAGGAGAGGCCGGGTGGGGGGCCGGGAGCCGGAACACCGCCGCCGCCACCACCGCTCCGCTGGGAGAGGGAGAAGGAAGGAAGGAGCGGCCGCTCCCGTCACCCCCCCCACAGAGAGAGAGAGGCCGCCGCCCCCGAGCCCCCCGAACTGGAGTGTGCGTGCGCTGGACGTCCGGCCAGCCAGCGCAGAGACGCCACCCCCACACCGGCCTCCCTCCCCTCCCCCCTCCCGCTCGCCTGCCCGAAGGCCGCAGCTGGAGGCGAGGCGACGCGGCGGCTGCTCGGGCCCGAGGGCGCCACCGGGACTGCCGAGCCGCTGCTGGCGCCGCCCCACCAAGGCGGGCAGCGGCGGCGGCGGCGGCCGAACCCGGGCGGCTGCCGTGGCCACCGCGGCCGCCGACAGGAGGAGGAGGCGGGGGCCCGCCCGCCCAGGAGCCCCGGGCTCCCCCCCACCCCGCCCGTGCGCGCGCGGGGGGGAGCGGCACGCCCGCCGCCCCCAGCCGGCGAGCGCCGCCGCTCCCGTGGCCCCCCGCAAGGCACACACGCCAAGCCCCCCCCGCTCCCCCTCCTCCCTCCCCATCCCCCACCCCCCACACACTTTCCCCCGCCTGACCCCCCCGCACCCCCCATCTCCCCCCCTCCCCACCCCCAGCCCCGGGCCACGGAAAAATCATCAAACATTTACCGGTCCGTGGGGACAAAAAGGTTGGGGAGCACTGCAGTAATGGACTGGAAAGGGGGGCATAAACTGAAACTTAATCCAGACAAGAGAGAAGTGCTCCTGTTCAGACTAAAGGTAGATCAAGGAACGGGCATGCAGCCTGTGCTGGATGGGGTTACACACACACACACAAACAAACAAACAAACAAACACAGGTGTGCAGCTTGCAGATGCTCCTGGATTCAAATAGGTATGGCCACATTTTGGCAGCGGCCAGAAGTGCATTTGCACAATTAAAACTAGTGCACCAATTGTGGCTGTTTCTTGAGAGGCCTGTTCAGGCCACAGTGACATCCTGGCTGGATTACTGTAATGCGCACTATTTGGGGCTCCTAATGCTGTGGCCAGACTGGTGGTTGGTGCGGGCCGATATGACCGCATCACCCCGGTTCTGGCTCGCTTGCATTGGTTGCCCGTTGCATCTTGAATAAGGTTCAAGGTCCTGGTTTTGATTTACAAAACCTTCCATGGCCTGGGACCTGAATAACTGGCGGAGCAGATCTTCCAGAGATCAACGGAGGCCCAAACTACTAGAATGTCACGGGTGCTCTCACTCCAGGTGGCCACACCCAGGGAGGCTTCGAAATCGGTAACCCGAAACAGAGCCTTCTCTGTGGCTGGCCCCTCACTATGGAACCATCTCCCGAGTGAGCTGCGCCTTGCACAGTCCCTGCCTGCCTTTAAAAAGGCCTTGGAAGACCTGGCTTTTTCGTGAGGCATTTGGCGACCTTTAATTTTTTTTTCCCCGCCGTCTTGCCGAGTATTTCATGTCATTTTATATTGTTTATTGGCGTACAATAATCAATTCATTTTATATACATTTTTTCTTTCTTATATTGTTTTGATTG
Organism: Phrynocephalus guinanensis; assembly: GCA_037367245.1. Classification (NCBI taxonomy): domain Eukaryota; kingdom Metazoa; phylum Chordata; class Lepidosauria; order Squamata; family Agamidae; genus Phrynocephalus; species Phrynocephalus guinanensis. Next base: position 21,237,173 of record CM074732.1, on the reverse strand, counting down.
TAAACTGCCCAGAGTTCCTCTGGAAGACGGGCGGTATAGAAATAAATAAATAAATAAATAAGTGTCAAGAAACGTTAGTCTAAAATGGAGCGGCCAGATTGCTAACTAGGGCTGATTTACAGGGATCACATAACACCCCTGTTACAGCAACTCTACTGTCTGCCAATCACTTACCGAGCACAATTCAAAGTGTTGGGTTTTTTTACCTATAAAGCCCCAATGGCCTATGTCCCCAACTGTCTCAGAGACCACGCCTTCCATGATAAAGCCTGCCAGGCCATTAAAGTGTTCTGCTTCCGCTTATATACCGCCCCATACCACTCCAAGTAGTCTCTGGGCGGTTTACAATTTTAATTACAGTGTGCAGGCTACACATTTCCCCCCCCCAGCAAGCTGGGTACTCATTTTACCGACCTCGGAAGGATGGAAGCCTGAGTGAACCTTGAGCCCGCTCCCTGGGATTGAACCCAGGTTGTGAGCACAGTTTTACCTGCAGGACAGGCATTTAACCACTGCGCCACGAGGCTCTTCATTAAGGTCCATCAGGAGAGGCCTTTCTCTTAGGCCTGCCACCTTCACAGATGCATTCAGTGGGGACACGGGAGAGGGCCTGCTCTGTGGCTGCTCCCAGTCTTCGGCACTCCCTCCCACAGGAAACCAGACTTCCACAAGCAGGCAAAGACCTTCCTCTTCAGGCCTGCTTGCCTTCCGTGGCCAGCTACCTGAGTGATTTTTAGATGCTTTAACTGTGATTTTAGTACTCCCGGTATTTACCATTTCTCAGAATGGTACTTGTTTTTTCCCTTTTAATATTTGCGTCCATATTGTTCTTAGCTCTAATGTTGTATTTTAGTGATGTTGTATGCTGTCTCTTTCTGCTTATTGTCTTTCAATGAGGAGATAGGCAGGTTAAAATATTTTAAATATTATCAAGTCCTGCCTTTGCGGGGAACAGGCTTTGGGGCAGGGCTGGGGAACTTGCAGCCCACCAGCTGTTTCTGAATGGATCCAGTCATCAAACCTAGCCAGTGGGATTCCTGGTCAGAATTCCAGAGTGTCAAGAGAACCACACAGCCCTCACTTTATTCATTCTTTGATCTCCTTAAGGCTGCTCAGAAGGGAGAGCCAAGGGCCACCTCCACATCATGGAGCCATAGACACCTAAGTCCTAGATGTCCAGGACGAGTGATGGGGAAGAAATACTTTATGCCCCCTTATCCACGGATTCACTAACCATGGATTCAGCAGAAGAAAGGGGGGGGGATTAAAAATAAAACTTACAGCCCTGATGCCTGCTCCCTCCTCCTCACCGCTGCAGCCACCATGGGCCAGCCAGGCCCTCTCCAGAGTGGTGAGGTGGGGACTTTGAATTTCTCAGTCCGGTCCTGGGCGGTGGACCGGAGGTTTGAGTGGGAAGTTAAAAACTTCCAATCTGTCGCCTGGGAACCGGCCCAAAAGTTCAAATGCTGGTTGTGCAGGCGGGTGAGTCCCCACCCCACCCCTCTGGAGAGTGCCTGACTGGCCCGTGGCGGTGGCAAGGAGGAGGACTGTGGGCATTGGGGCGGAAAGTTTTATTTTTATTTTTTTCCCCTCACATCCGCCACCATTGCCACTACTGCAGTGGCAAGGAGGGAATAATTTTTTTTCTTTATTTTTTTCCTTGCCCCAGCTGCGCGGCAAGGAGAAACGGGGGGGGGACTTTATTCCCTCCTTGCCATTTGGGGAGTATCGGAGACAAAAGCTGTCACCCTGGCACCTCACCACACCTTCCGCCACCATTATCCTTGGATAAGAGTGTTTGCTCTTATCCACAGATGTTGCTATCCGCGGGGAATCGTGGCACCGATCCCAGGCAGATACAGCACTCCTGCTGTACTGCATTTTTGCCCTGCTTGTGAGTTGGTGGCTGTTGAGACACAGGGTATTGAAGGAAGTGGATCAGTTCAGCTGATCCATAGGAGTCGTGCTCTTACTCCCTGCTTCTCCTCACTGAGAGTGGCAGGAAAGGGGAAGTGCTGCACCTGTGCTGTTTCTGACTGCTCTTTAAGGCACTACAAACAGGCTAAGAAAGAGGGGTGGGGCAAGACAATTGTCCATAATGCCTCTGTTTTCATATGGCAATGCTGACTGCTTTCATAGGAAGTTGAATTTCTTTTTTCCTTCCACTTGCCTTTTAGCTTTTTAAATTCTGTATGCAAATTAACATCATATTACACTCTGGGCTACTAGGCTGGCAATAACTGGCATTTCCTTGGCTTCTGTTGACAGTGGTTTTGAAGGAGAGAAGAGGTTCAGCATAAGCAAAAAGGCTGGAGAAGGAAAATAGTCAGTAGTTGCCCATATAACAGTGTGGCTTTGGCTGCCGTCTGGTGGAGACCTGGGGGGGGGATTCCACTGAACTCACTTCTGAGTAACCAAGGATTTTTATCTGCCTTGTGTTCTAGGCTTTCACTTATGTGTCAAGACTAATTTCCCAGTGTAAATACGATTTGCTGGAGGAGCTTGTAACTAAAGAGGTAAGAAAATAATTTTTTTGTCTGTTAGAGTAAAAACAAGGCCTTTCCATTGTTGTTTAACGTGATGTTTGTTCATAGAAAATGATGCAAACCCATTGAAGTGGAAAGATCTGAGTTGAGTCATATTTACTCTCATCTGTTTAGGAGTGAGGGTGATTCATCTGGTGCTTTAAGAGTCAGATGAATCCTGAATTTCAGATTTACCTGCTTTTGAGACACCAGTTGAGTACATTTCATTCCCCTAGAAGGCCGGATCAGGCTTTAAGGGGTGGGGGGGGGTGGGGGGTGCCTTCCTTCAACTAAATTAAGAAATAGATTATCTGCATGCACTGATAAATGTAACCTAGATACTCTTACCTCTTACTCTCTTTATTCTAACACCCCTCCAACTTTGCATCCTTCGTTCTAGTGCCACCGCTAAAAGTAGGACTTCATTTGAGCTAGGGCTTCACAGTGCTGGTTTTAACTTACAAAGACCAAAGCAGCTTGGGCCCAAGCTATCTAAAAGACCTCCTCTCCCTTTAGGAAGAGGCCAGGGCTTCTGGATCATCAGGGATGGCCTGTAGAGATTCATCTCTATTATCTTAGCAGTATATATCTGGGGACTCTGACATCACACTGAGGACAATGTATCATGGGTAATCAGCTGACCAATGAGAGCCTGGTAGAGGCCTCTGGAAAACATGGCACTGAAAAGCGTGGGAGGTTTTGCATTCCTGAGATGCCACTCTAGTGAGCATGCTCAGAAGAATAAGCTGTGTATTTGATTGGGTAGTCTTGGATGACATGAAATGGAATCTGGGAGGAGGAATAATTGTCTGCTTATTTTATTAATTTAATTTATTGGCTGTTATTGTAATTTGCTGTCTTCTTAATTTGTTGTAAACCGCCCGGAGTTCCCCTCCAGGAAGACGGGCGGTATATAAGCTCCATAATAAATAAATAAAATAAATAAATAAAAGTGTCTAGCTGAGGAGGGGGGAGAGCTTTTTACCATCGAGCCGTTTTCCATCAACAAGCTGCCTGTTCTCTGATGCTTGCCTGCTTGATCTGATTCTGATGCAACAATAAACAAGCACGTAAGATCCCAGCGGTGTTTAAGAGATCTCCTCATTTCTGCACTAATCAGTCATATATAAAATATCCCAGCGCAGAAATCCCTACAGTGGCCTTTCTCTCAGTCTCACCACCCTCACCGGTACACTGGGTGGGGACATAGGAGGGGAGCTTCTCTGTTGCTGTTCCCAGACTCTGGAACTCCCTCCCACAGGCAAACGTCTTGCTCTTCAGGTAGTCTGAGAGGGGGATTTAAATGGATTGTTGTGCTCTGTTGTTTTAAATGTATTTAGCATTGACTTTATTTGCCTTTTTAATACAGTAATACCTTGGCTTACTAACATAATCCATCCTGGAAACATGCTTGTAAACCAAAGCACTCACATATCAAAGGATTTTTCTCCATATGGAAACTCAGATGATTTGTTCTGGGGTCCTATACACCACATCATGTACACACAGAATGCCAAAACTCACACAAGAAGTTGGCTAGAAGTCCACATCCAAACTATGGCTTAGGTACATGGCTGCGGAATCTGCTCTGCTTGGGACTAACTGGATTTTACTCTTGTGTTTTTAATGTGACAATAATTAAATGCAAATTGTAGCCATATACACACTTGACTAGCTGCCCCATGACCAAAAATGGTTTGAAAAATAAGAAAGGATGGATGTTGAAAACAGAGTAAAAAAAATCATTTTGCTTGTTTGCTTGTCTTGCAAAACACTTGTAGACCAGGGTACTTGTAAACCTAGGTATTATGATATAGCATGTATTTATAGGGGGAACAGAAAAATATTTTAACATGGATTATCAGAACTGGCCATTAGATATCATGCTGTGTATAATATTTTCAGGCCAAGGATAAGTGAAACCGCCGATACTAAATCCGTAGATATGTGGATTCTACTCCCTTGTCTTTTTAATTTTAATTATTTTAATTTATTTTTTTTAAAATTATGTAAGTTGCCTTTTTAAAGAGCAAAACAGAATAAACATACTTTAAATAAATAAATAAATAAGTCACTATTTAAAAACCTCTTGCACTGGGAAAACTCACTCCTGAAAGACGTGTATGGATACTAGGAACAGTGGCGCTGGCCACATGCCAAGCACTCCTTCCCATCACTGCATGCTCTCCACTATCAGCAACTCATTGGAGGAAGGGCTCCTGACGGAAGACTGTTGTCCATGTAGAGCTGAGCCTTGGAATGTGCAGTTAAGCATCGTGTGGGAAAATAAGAGAGTGAGCGCGCAGAGTACAATGCAGTGAGAGGAAGGGCCCCACCTTTCCTAAGTGTGCTGCAGACTCTGTCCTCCTCCATTCTAACTCCTGGAAAACTTAAAAGTTTGTGCAAAACATACTGGAATACCTTATCCATGTTGCAGATATTTGGCAACCAGGCACTCTGTTTGGTAACTGCAATTATACAGGATAAGAGAGGACCAAATGTTGTTAACCTATGCTGCTTGGTTATTAATTTTCTTAGATATTGGAGTGGTGATTGTGGCACGTCTCCATCAAACTGCACGACTTATGTTCACAATTCTCATCCTAAATCAGGTGATTCAGGTGCTGAAGGAGAAGCTTGCTTCCCTGTCTGAAAACCACAAAAATGCCCTTGCTGCAGGCATGGATGAAATAATGTTCACAACAGCTGGAGACGTTGGCATTTACTACGATGACAGTGGTATGCATCCATTTTCAAATCTCTTGCCTTTTAGGACTTCAAGGGCGCTTGCAGAAAAGATCTCACCTAAATGCTGACCCAAGTGCCCTGCTCCCCCCCCCCCCCGCGTTCTAGTGCTGCAATAGGCATCGCTTCTGTGTTGCTTGGGTGTCTTCTGTAAATTATTTGGCACCTCCTATATGCTCTCATAGCACTGTATCAATCCAAAGCAAACCAGGTCTCTTTTCTATAGTAAAGAAGGTCATTTGACATATAAAGCCCTAAACGGTTTAGGACCTAGATACCTGAAGGACCGCCTCCTTCCATACGAACCTACCCGGCAATTAAGTTCAAGCCAGGGGGCCCTCCTGAAAGAGCCATCCCTCAAGGAGGTGAAAGGGATGGCTTGTAGGAACAGTGCCTTTTCGGAAGCTGCCCCCAAGCTATGGAATGCCCTCCCAAGTGAGATCTGCCTGGTGCCAACATTGATGACATTTCGGCGCCTAGTAAAAACCTTCCTGTTCCAGAAGTTTTTAAACTGAGAAGTTTTTTAATTGATACAATATAGACTGCGGGCCCTCTGATGACAGTTTTAGTGTAATGATTTTAGTATAAGGTTTTATTGTTGTTTTGATTATTTATTGATATTTATTTTTAACTGTTTTAATTCTTTTGATTGTAAGCCGCCCAGAGACCTTTGGGTAGTGAGCGGCATATAAGTCGTAAAAATAAATAAATAAATAAATTGTGGCAGCAAATTTGTTTTAATTCTATTTCTCCTCTCGCAGCTAAGTCAGTTGCCAGTCTTTCTTGGAAAGCTCCAGTGCTTAGAAACAGAGTACAGTAGGAATGCACTCACACACACACACACACACACACACACACACACACACACACACACACACACACACACACACAATCTGGGGATCGGTATTCACAGATTGATTGACCCATTGCCTGAATAGATAGATAAAAATAGCCAAGAAATACATGTATTTCCCAGAACTGGCCACCAGAGAGAGCGAAAGACCACACTACCTAGTAGAGTGCTTCCTCCTATTGTGTTTTTCCTGAGGGCGGGATGTCCGGGCTCAGAACTGATGCCCAGAAAATGCTGCGGTCCTGCTGTGTGTCCCATCCATGGAGGGACCTGAAGCCCAAACCCCTTGTATCATCAGAGTCTGATATGGACCTTTGGCCGGCAGGAGCCGTGGCTCTCAAGAGGGAGGTGCCCGTGCCCTGACGCAGGGTTAACAAGCTGACGATGTTTCTGTTTTTGAAGACGGGCCAGCCCAAGAAAGGTTCTTGGTTCCTACATTGGATTTACATCCACCTAAATGACCTGAGCTGGCACAAGTAGAAGTTAACAGGGTTCAGTCAGACTCAGACCTCAGCCAGCGGCTTCTCCGCTGAGAAAGTGGAAATGGGCCTCTGTCAAGACCCTGACCTGAAAGCTCTTGAGGCCGATGCAGGGAATGAGTGGCTCCCTTGTCGCCACTCTCTGTTGGCAGAGTTGGCCGTGGCGGGTGGGGGCTCCGGCAACCTGTGGAGGGGCATGCATTCCCCTGTCCTTCCCTTGAGACATGAGGACAAGTGTTGTGGAAGCACGGGGGATCCCCTTTGGTGGCAGAGGGTAGCTGAGGGAGGTCAGGAAAGGGGACTCCGGGTCTTGTTCCACAGCCTTGCAATGGAGGCGACTGGCAAGCAGCCAGTCTGAGAGCGGCTTCCTCGGGCATTACCACTCGGCTCACAAGTAAAACCAGCCCAGGCAGTGACTGGAAAGTCACATGTAAAGAAGAGAGCGGAAGGAGTCGATGGTTCTCAGCCTTCACCGAGGGGCACCAGGACTCCTAAAGGGAACTGAGTGGGGAAAGCGCTGGTTCTCATCAAAGCAGCTTCTTCCTTCTCCTCACAGCTGGCTCCTCTTTTTGTACAAGCTGTAGTATGTGTGTGACTCCCTTGCAAAATAGTGTAACATGAACACGTTCAAAGGACGCCCCGGCCTGTTCTATTGCTCGTTGAATCAATCCACATGTCCCTGTTTCTTTTGCTTATTGATTTTTTTTTTTTCATTTTAAGAAAATCTTTTTTTGTTTTTTTGTTTTTTGTCCTGTAATCCTATAACCAGGAAGAAAGTTTGTCAGCATCCTGATGCATTTCTGGTATCTGTCAAGCGCCGACCTTCCTGATGAGCTGTCAGAGGGACCCAAAATATTCTTCATTGGTTCTGGAAATGAAATTCCAAAGGAGACAAAACATCTCTTATCAGCCAACTATGAGTAAGTCTGCCATTTAATTTGCTGCATTTACAGCTGTGGCTTCCTGTTCTGAACATAAAGAAACCTGAACGAATTCCCAAGTGTTTTGATCAAGATTTGATCAAGATTGCACCATGGCCGTGTGCCTCGAGACCTTTTTCCAGCTTGTAAAACGAAGTGGGGGGCCATTTCAGTGGATGGAGCACAGCTACTTGGCGGCCTGCCCCCTTTTTTCAAGAGAAAGGTGTGTGGCTTCCCCTGCAGCTCCTTACTTAGGGAGCTTGTTTGGGTAATAAGCGAAGGGCAAATCACTTCGCTCAGTCTGTCCTCCCAAAACAATAGGTGGGTTTAAGGGCGACAAAGAGGGCAGAATTAGGTTGCCTGCCCTGACCTGTGGAAACACGCCCAGTACCTGTCACAAACTCTGGACCAAAGACATAGCAAAGAAGGGTGGGGGTTGGGGAATAGATGCAAGTAAACTTTTAGCTTGGATTTTTTTAAAAAAAAAAAACAACCTGAAAGAGAATGCCTCAAACCTATACGGCAGGGCTGTCCAACTTTGAACAAGCCGAGGTCTACTTTTTCCGGCCTAGAGTGCCTGAGGGCTACTACACTAATACCTCTACTTAACGAATTTTATCCATTCAGAGCACATGCTCACGGCCCTTGAACTGCCCGCTCAGCTAAGACTGGGCTGGCAGACCCAGAACGTTGCTGGGGCAGTAGTGATCCTTGGGATGGGAGAGGGAGGGGTGGAGAACTTATCCCCTCGCTTTTTTAATTGATGCCTGGCGGGCTACATTTGAACCCTTCGCGGGCTACCAGTAGCCCACAGTCTACCTGTTGGACAGCCCTGCTATAAGGAATTGTTCATCTCAAGGCGCCAGTGTCAGCGGTTCTCTTCTTATTGAAGTACAGTGATACCTTGAGATATGATCGCCTCGTGTTAGAAAAAACTCAACTAATGAAAGAAACCGAAGGCACCACAGCAGGGGAAGTCATGTCCCCAGTGTGGTGCCTTCGGCTCCGTGCCACCTGCCTCCTTTTCGGGTGTGGGTAAGGGCAAGTGCTTGCCCATACCCACACACACACACCGGCGTGTGCACTCCTGAAAAGGAAGCGGGTGGCACAGAGCTGAAGGAACTGCAGTGGGGACAAGCCTTCCCCCACTGTGGTGCCTTTTCAGCTTCTGGGCGCTCAAAAAAGAGGAATGTGGCACAGAGCTAAAGGCATCACAGTGGGGACCAGCTTCTCCCCACTGTGGAACCTTTGGCTCTCTGCCACCCGCCTCCTTTTCGGGAGTGGGTAAGGGCAAGTGCCAAGGGGGTGAACATTTTTGCATCCCAAATCATAGTTTCCGATAGGAATGCATTGAAAACCAATTACTGTTCCCTTTTTGACTGTTTTCTGATCTCTGGAACAGATTAATTGGTTTTCCTATGGGAAACCATGCTTCAGGATACAAAATTTTAGCAATTCGAAGCATCCTGGGGGACAAATTAATTTTGTATCTCAAGGTACCACTGTAAATCAGGAGTTGTGGTTCCCTGCTTAAGAAAATTAGCAGCAAAATGTCATTGTGTTGTTATGATGTCGCACAACACTTGGTTCACTAGTTACATGCTACACATGCAGTGGAGTGGCTTTTAAATGGATTGTGGTTAGTTTTAAGTTGTGATCTTTATTACTGCCTCTTCATGTTGGTCTTCTTTTTCATTCCTAAGGTTCCGAAGAGAATTTACACAAGGTGTGAAACCTGACTGGACTATTACACGGATTGAACATCCAAAGCTGCTCTGATGAGTTCATGAACAGAGACTTTCATAGACAATATAATGACTTTGTTAACAAAAGCAAAAATTCACTGAGTACAAAGGAGTGACCTGTAATCTCTTGCAGACTAATTTTGTTCTTATTTACCCAGACACAGTTTTGTTCTAAAGGATGAAAATAAAACATTTCCCACCAATTTAAAAGTAAAAGTCACAAAATATTCTTGATTTGCCACCAAAGGCATCATATAGATCAGGATAGCATGTTAGGTTTCTGCACCACAAGTCTGTCGCAAGTTTGAAAGAAGGTATGGGGAGCTAGCATTTTTAAAATGTCAACACATTTCTTCTCATTTGTGCCTTTGTGTCGACGGACAGGATCCTGTTTTGAGTCAAAAGACAAGAGCTCTAAAATGTGTGGGTTGCCTTTTTGGCACTTGCACCAGAAGATGAAATGGGTGGCCTTGTAAAAACCAAAGGGTAATAAAGCGGCCATTCTAGGCATAATTTGTGGCAAAGACATTGAAAATGAATGTCGTCCAAAGTATTACTTCTTCATGGCCTTCATGAAGTCATACAGATGGGTAATGAGTGTGCACGCGTGAAGGTCTTGGAACTTTCTAGCTGAGAAAGTAAAAGACGTTAGTCCCCCCCTCCCTCTGTACCGTGCATGCCCCAGCAGTTCCTGCCCAAACACCTCAATTTCCTTCAACCACTGTGCGTTTCCTAAGTACTTTATTGTGACTCTCTTTCTATAACTGTTTTAAGTTCATTTATTCCTCAAGACTTTTTATTTTCAACCCCTCCTTACCACAATTTTCTTTCCTCCTTATTATGGCCCTTTGGGGCCCCTTTAAAATTTGTTCCAACTGTGAGGGGATGATTCTCCTCACAGATGGGCATTCTAAATGTTTGTATCGCTTGGGTGAACATCATCTCCCTTGAACGTGTCAGCATTGTCGTCAGTTTACTGCCCAAGCTTTGAAGAAGAATTCTGAGTCGGTCTCAAGACCTTCGGTTTCGACACCGGAGGTTTAATCAAAATCCAAGTCTTCAGATCCGAAGGAGCCTCCTACCAAGGCGAAGGTACCTAAACTGAAGTCTAAGGTGTCGAAACCAGAGAAGGTGAAGAAAATGAAGGGTTGTTCCCCCTTTCTGTCTGAAGAACTTGTGTGCGTCAATACTCCCCTTGAGGTATCTCCACAGGATGCTACAGCTCGGTCCCGACACCCGACGCTTGAGTTCTCGTCCTTGCATCAGTCGTCTTCGGACTCAGGGTCTTCGTCGCTGGACCTGCAGCTGTCTCGAGATCTCCACGGTCTCTTCTCGGAAGCCTCCTTACATCAGGCTTTGCACCCTGACTGCTTGGTACTGACGCAGGATTTTCCTGCCATTAGCAAGCCCTCAGTACCCTTGCAAGTGTTGGATGTGCTGAGTCAAGGTTGTTCTCCTTAAGGTCTCTTCGAACCCGGTGCTTGCTGCCCGGAAGGAGAAGAAGCGGTCAAAGCAGCATTCCGACCTGGAGCCAACAGCCAAGAAGTCTTAAGTGCTTGGCGGCTCCAGCTTCCTCGGTATCAGCAACGCTCTAGTTCAGAAAGCCCACCGTACTGAAGCCTTCTTCGTCGGCTTCGGTTCCCACCCCACAGCCGTCATCTGCTGCTCAGGGTTCTTCATCTGTAACCAGCTATGTCCTCGGTACCGATTCCCCCACAATTGCAGTTTCTCTAGCAGTGTCACTCTGCAATGAGATTGGATCCATCGCCCTCAAACCCAATAATGCTCAGGTTTGATGGGTCACATGGTTCATCTAACAGCCGCTAGGGTGTGGGAAGGAGCTAGGGTTAGGGTTCAGATTAGGGTTAGGGGAAAGGCTAGGGTGTGGGAGGGAGATAGGGTTAAGATTAGGGTTAGGGTTTGGGTTAGGGGAAAGGCTAGGGTGTGGGATGGAGCTAGGGTTAGGGTTAGGGCAAAAGCTAGGGTGTAGGATGGAGCTAAGGTTAGGGTAAGGGTTAGGGTTAGGGCAAAGTCTAGGGTGTGTGAAGGATCTAGCGTTATGGTTAGGGATAGGGTTTGGGTTTGGGCACAGACTAGGGTGTGGGGAGGAGCTAGCAGGGTTAGGGCTAGGGTAAAGGCTAGGGTGTGGGGTGAAAGGGTTAGGGGAAAGGCTAGGGTGTGGGAAGGAGCCAGGGTTAGGGTTAAGGCTAGGGTTAGGGAAAGGCTAGGGTGTGGGATGGAGCTAGGGTTAGGGTTAGGGCAAAAGCTAGGGTGTAGGATGGAGCTAAGGTTAGGGTAAGGGTTAGGGCAAAGTCTAGGGTGTGGGAAGGATCTAGCGTTATGGTTAGGGATAGGGTTTGGGTTTGGGCACAGACTAGGGTGTGGGGAGGAGCTAGCGTTAGGGTTAGGGCTAGGGTAAAGGCTAGGGTGTGGGGTGAAAGGTTTAGGGGAAAGGCTAGGGTGTGGGAAGGAGCCAGGGTTAGGGTTAAGGTTAGGGTTCGGGAAAGGCTAGGGTGTGGGAAGGAGCTAGGATTAGGGTTAGAATTAGGGTTAGGGTTAGGGCAAAGTCTAGGGTGTGGGAAGGATCTAGCGTTATGGTTAGGGATAGGGTTTGGGTTTGGGCACAGACTAGGGTGTGGGGAGGAGCTAGCGTTAGGGTTAGGGCTAGGGTAAAGGCTAGGGTGTGGGGTGAAAGGGTTAGGGGAAAGGCTAGGGTGTGGGAAGGAGCCAGGGTTAGGGTTAAGGTTAGGGTTCGGGAAAGGCTAGGGTGTGGGAAGGAGCTAGGATTAGGGTTAGAATTAGGGTTAGGGTTATGGCAAAGTCTAGCGTGTGGGAAGGAGCTAGGGTTAGGGTTACGGTTATGGTAAAGGCAAGGGTTAGGGCTAGGGTTATGGCAAAGTAGCGTGTGGGAAGGAGCTAGGGTTAGGGTTGGGGTTAGGGTAAAGGCTAGGGTGTGGAAAGGGGCTTGGGGTAGGGGTAGGGGTAGGGTTATGGCAAAGTCTAGTGTTTGGTAAGAAGGTAGGGTTAGGGTTAGGGTTAGGGCAAAGTTCTCTTAAACAGCTCCATCCACTCTCCCATTATGCCTTCAATTGCCTCAGGATCCACTGCTGTATTTGATGGTTGAGATGCACAGAACTGGACACAGTACTCCAGGTGCGGTCTGACCAGAGCAGAATAGAGTGGTACTATGACTTCCCTTTCTCTAGGCATGATGCTTCTGTTGATGCAACCAAGAATCACATTGGCTTTCTTTGCTCCCGCTAACGGAATGGGTTTTAACAGAGAGAAATGTAGGGTGCTGCATCTAGGTAAAAAAAACAAAACTGAATTGCACAGATATAGAATGGGAGACCCCTGGTGAATAGTACCTGTGAAAGGGATCTAGGAGTCTGGATGGACCACAAATTGAACATGAGTCAGCAGTGTGATGCGGCAGCAATGTGATTTTTGCAGTAACTGTGTCCAGTTCTGTACATCTCAATTAAAAAAGAATGTTGACAAGCTTGAACAGGTCCAGAAGAGGGTGACCAGGATGGTTAAAGGTCTGAAAGAAATGTCTTAGGAGGAATGGCCTAGGAAGCTGGGAATGTTTAGCCTTACAAAAAGAAGGCTGAGAAGGGATATGATAACCATGTTTAAGTATTTGAAAGGATGTCATATTGAAGAGGGGACTGGTTGTTTTCCATGGCTTCAGACACTAGGACTCAGGGAAATGGATTCAAACTGCAGAAAAAGAGGTTCAATCTGAGCATTAGGAAGAATTTCCTGATGGTTAGAGCTGTTCGGCAGTGGAATATGCTGCCACGGAGGGTGGTGGTGTCTCCTTCTTTGGAGGTTTTTAAACAGAGGCTGGATGGCCGTCTGTTGGGAGTACTTTGATGGAGGTTCCTGCATGGTTGGACTTGGATGGCCCCTGAGGTCTCTTCCAACTATGATTTTATGATTCTATGATTGTATGGAGAGCTACCTAGATGCCCTAAGCACATCTGATCTCCCCTGATTTTGGAAGCTAAGCAGGGTCGGCCCTGGTTAGTACTTGGATGGGCGACCACCAGGGAATACCAGGTGCTGTTGGCGCCTGGAGTAGAAACTGGCAAGCCACTCCAGCATTCCTGCCAAGAAGACTCCATGGACATGGGGTCACGAAGAGTCTGTCATGACTGTAACGACACAACACACACACACGATTGTATGGAAGGAAGGAAGGAACAAACAAAGGGACAAACAAACAAATAAACAAAGATTCTTTCCACTCCACTCGGCTCCCTATTCTGTCAATTGCCTTGTGTGGTGTGTTTTTCTTGATGGCACGTGACTGAGACAATTACAGCAGCTTAAAATGGTTGATATGAATGGGTGATATTTCAAAAGCAAAAAAGGGGTTTGTTTTCTGGTATATTTTCATATCAAACAAATGAAAACCCGGCAATCATGAGAATGCTGTAAACAGATTTTCACCAAACATCTGTCTGATAGAGAAGCCCTGAATCGTGAGAGCAACTGAAGCAGCCACACCCACCTATATGCTATTCTGCAATCTATTATTTTAGTAACGGAGACCACATTGTCCACTCTCTCCCCCCCTTCTCCCTCCCTTCTTGCTTCTCCCATTCTTTTTCTAAGAAAACAATGTTATAGATGGCTGAACTTCAAAGAGCTTTGGAATGTCTCGAGCAACAGAGAATACAGAGGGAAAGCTTTGCTTTCCAGATTCTGTGCAAGCATGTAATTACTTCCTTACATACATATAGTTGGAAGATTTGCATCATTTTTTTAAAATGCAGATATTTTAAATAGATGTACATAAATAGAGAACAGATTTTTCTCTGTACTGTATTTACAAACAGAAATATATAAGGATTAACTGCAATGCTGAAGAGTTTCCAGAAACAGAAGAGACCCATTTCCCCAGCATTCTGCAAACCAATTCTTGTTCCAAATTTGCACATATATTTGGAACTTAGTCCTAGTTTACCCCAAATTCCTTCCTCCTCTCCCTGACAAGCCCTCCACCCCACTCCCATGCTTCATGTAACTGATGAAATGTGAAACACTTGGCCTCTAACGACAAGTCAAAACGTGGCAATACAAACACAGAAGTTAATGGTTTTTGTTTCCTGATCTGAAGTCCAAAAGGGTCTATAAAGAGAAAGCAACTTGAGGGAGTGCCTCTCTCTCTGGGTCACTAAGATTTGCTGGGGAGGCCCTCCTTTGTGCCCCACCACTGTGAACGGTTTGTTATGTGACATGACGGATACCAGATTGGTGCCAACACTGGCAGCATTTCAGCACCACGTCGGGACATATTTACCGTATATACTCGAGTATAAGTCGACCCGAGTATAAGTCGAGGCCCCTAATTTAACTCCCCAAAACTGGGGAAATGTATTGACTCGAGTATAAGTCTAGGGTGGGAAATGCAGCAGGGCCTGGCAGCTCTTCCTTTGTGAGCTGGGTGTGTGATGTTTAAAATAACTTTCAGCCACTGATGCAAGTGATTGGGTCAATGGCTAAAAGTCATTTTAAACATCGTGTGCTGCTCCCCTGTGATGCAGAGGGGGGTCATGAGAAGCGGCATGCAATGTTTAAAATGACTTTTAGCCACAGATGACTTGCCTCAGTGGCTAAAAGTATTGACCTGAATATAAGCCGAGGGCCCCTTTTTTCAGCCCAAAATTAGGGCTGAAAAACTAGGCTTATATTCGAGTATATACAGTACTTATTAGAGTCTTTGAGGGTTGAGGGTCCAGCCCTGCACAGGCTTTAAGGGCAATGTTTTTCAGGTTTGACTGTTTTAATTTAGTGTTGTTTGATTTTTCATTGTTTTAAATAACTTGTGTTGCAAAACTGTTTTTTTACGGTTTTGTAACCCGCCCTGAAATTCATATAATACAGCCCAGGCTATAAATGCTTAAACAAAGAAAGTTAGTATCCGTACGGCTGGCTATCTTGCTTTTATGAAAGATAGTCTTTAATTGAAGGCCTCCTATATTTGAAAGGCTGTCCCAGCCAAGTCCAATCAGAAGAACATAAGAGAAGAGCAATGTTGCCACTTAAGAGTTTACCACCTGAGCAGCTGACTTAGCAGGGTCCCCAGTAAGCTGGTCACACTCATAAGAACGTAAGAACAGCCTTGCTGGAGCAGGCCGCAGCCCATCCAGTCCAGCATTCTGTCTCACACAGTGGCTCATCATTTGCTTCAGGGTATTCCCAAGCAGATGTCTTCACCTGCTTATGATTCACTACAAAAGGCATTGAGAGATATCCTGCCTATCTCTTCAACCTGGAGGTTGTCCTTAGGCATCCATAATGATAGCCATTGATACCCCTGTTCTCCATGAACTTATCATTTCTTAAAGCTGTCAAGGCTAACAGCTGTCACCACTTCTTCTGGCAGGGAGTTCCATAGACCAGTGATCCTCTGAGTAAAAAAGTACTTTCTCTTATTTGTTTGAGATCTAGCACCCAAAGGTTTCATGGAGTGCCCCCTCGTTCTAGTGTTGTGTGATAGGGAAAACAGTTTTTCCTTATCCACTTTGTCCACACCGTGTATGATTTTATAAACTCAGGCGCTGTCATTCAAGAGTGAAGAGGCCCAGCTGTTGCAGCCTCAGATGGTAAGGAAGGTGTTCCAGTCTTCTAATCATTCTGGTTGCCCTCCTCTGCACTTTTTCCATTTCCATAATATCCCTCTGGAGGTATGGTGACCAGAACTGTACACAATACTCCAGATGGGGCCTCACCATCAATTTATAAAGAGGCAAAATGACACTTGCTGACTTATTTTCTATACCCTTCCTAATGATCACTAGCATTTTTGCTTTTTTCACTGCTTGAGCACACTGGGTTGATACCTTCATTGAGCTGTCCGCCAGCACACCAGGGTCCATTTCCTGGTTTGTTGCAGAGAGTTCAGACCCCATCAGTTTATAAATGTAATTGGGTTTTTTTTTTTGCCCCAATGTGCATCACTCTGCACTTACTAATGTTGAAACTCATTTGGCACTGGTTTGCCCACTCCCCCAGTGTCAAGAGATCCCTCTGGAGCTCCTCACAATCTCTCTCAGTTTTTACTACCCTGTATAATTTAGGGTTATCAGCAAATTTGGTACATTGCTATTTACTCCTATTTCTAGATCATTTTAAGAGGCTGTAAAGCAGGGGTCCCAGTACTGAACCTTGGGGCACCCTACTCTTTACCTCCCTCCACTTGGAGAAGTGTCCATTTAGTGCTACCATGACTGGCAAGTTTATTCAAGAGCCTTTGGTGTGGGACCTTGTCAAAAGCCTTCTGAAAGTCCAGATAACTGTCAACTGGATCTCCCTTATCCATATGCTTGTTGACACTCTAAAAAATTCCAACAGATTAGTGAGGCATGGGTTGCCCTTGCAAAAGCCATGTTGTCTCTCCCTCAACGGTGCTTTCTCTTCTATGTGCTTATTAATTTTATCTTTTATGATGGTTTCCATCACTTTACCTGAGAGACATGTCAAACTGACCAGTTGCTAATTTCTTGCATCACCTCTGGATCCTTTTTTGAAGATTGGTGTTACATTTGCTACCTTCCAGTCATTGGGCTCAAAGCCTGATTTGAGGGAAAGATTATATATTTTGGCTAGGACATCAGCAATTTCATCTTTAAGTTCCTTGAGAACTTGTGGATGGATGTCATCTGGTCCTGGTGATTTGTTAGCCTTTAGTTTAACAAGACAGGCAAGGACCTCCTCCCTGGTTATATCTCTCTGGATTGATTATTTGGTTTCCCTCCCCACGAATATAGGCTCTGTTTTGGCCATATGGCCTCTGTCTTCCTCAGTGAATATTGAAGCAAATAATTCACTGAGTCTCTCGTCAATCTCTGTTTCCTCTTTAATAATTTTTTGCCTTCCATTGTTGTCTAATGGTCCAATGGCCTTCCTAATTGGGTTCGTACTTGTAATGTACTTAAAGAAGTCCTTGTAATTTATTTTAGTGTTTTAGCTATACACTCCTCAAATTCATGCTTTGCTTTCTTGATTGTTGCCTTGCATTTGTTCTGCCAGAATTTATGTTACTGCCTGTTCTCTTCCACACTATGGTGAGACGGGTCGTATTTTTATTAAAATTATATTCATTGCTTCTAATTTGCATCCTTATATATGAATTGGCACATGCAAAATAATGCACTTAGCCTTTCCTTTGGTGATTTATAAGTGGCAAGCCTGTTCTCCTTGGACAGTAATACACTGTCATGTGGTGAGGAAGTTGAACATGTTATGAAAATTGAGTACAGCACCCCCTATGGGTCTAGACTTCTAGCAAGGTCATGGGAGGTAGAATGGTCAAAGCTGAGACACCAGGCTAACGTGTATCCACTCAGTTCAGCAACTAATAGTTGCATCAGCAGAAGAAAATTTATCCTTCCAGTGATGGGGAAGTGTTTTCTTTTGGTGACTTTATGCTTATCATGTTTTTGACACATTGGTTTTTTTCTCTGACCCTACACTCTTTCCCTTCTGGTCAATTTCCAAATAAACCAAACGCAAAAAGTTGTAATGAATGCCACACAGCTGTTTGATGAGTCACATACTCAAGTTATTTTTAAAAGTCCTGCATTTAAGAACATATCAGAACTGTCAAGAGAGCATTAGAGAAAGAGATACCCAATTCTGATTCAGGAACAGATTTGGAACTTGAGAGCAATTATTTAGTCTGCAAATGTTAGTTCATAGATGTCTCGATGTCAATGTTGATGTTTTTGTTTGCTTGACTGATTATGAAAAAGCATTTGACTCAGTTAAACATGATAAACTTATTAATATTTTTAAAGAAGAGGGGTTGGACAATAATGACATCAGATTGATTGGTAATTTGTACTGGAATCAGTGTGCTGGTGTCTGGATAGATGGTCCGATATCTGAAGAAGTGTTAGTTATGAAAGGCAATAGTCAAGGTTGTATTCTCTCACTTCTACTTTTTAAAATCAGAAAGAATTTTCCGGGATGCTTTTGAAGGAAAATAAACAAGGTATGGAGCTGAAAGGAGTTCTCATTAATAACATTAAATACGCTGACGACATTGTCCTGTTTGCAACTAATCTGGCAGATTTGCAATGATCATTGGCTTCTGTTACTGTAGGGTCCTGAGAAAGGAAAGACATTGTAACAGGAAAAGAAACCACAAAAACAGTGTGGTTTTCCCTTTTAGAATTGCCTCAGAAGCAGAAAAACCATTCACAGCAGATACCAGCCAAGTCCAATAGAGGGTGGTTATGAAAACTTTGGAGAGACTAGTGTTGGGTCATCTTAATTTGTGTCATTCGTGCTAACAACTTGGAGTTCTTGTTATTATGCTCATAATATTCTGTCTTTAGGTACATTAAGTTTCGTTGCACTCTTTCTAAATGAATTCCTTCTAATTTTCTCCTTTTAGCTTGTAATTCCAATAACACTCTATTATCCCTAGTTGAAATAAATATAGTTTCTAGTTTTTTAATATCGTTTTCCAAATCTCGAATTTTTTTGAATGCAATTTGCTTTAAAATATGGGCCTCTTTCAATGCATACCCTCTTGCTACTGCCTTCATTGTGTCCCACATTATACTTGTTTCACCTCCTAACTCATTTATCTTCCATGTATCTTCCAAATTTTTATGCAGTGTTGGCTCATCTGAAATCCATCACAGATTCATCATTAGATCCATTGCAATTTGCTTATCGTGCAAATAGATCAATATATGATGCTGTTAATATGACTTTACATTATATATTGCACCATATTGAATCTCCAAAGTCTTGTGCAAAGGTTCTATTTGTTGATTTTAGTTCTGCATTTAATACTATTATTCCAGATATTCTTATGACTAAATCGAATCAGCTGACTGTACCTGACCACATTTGTAAATGGATTGTAAGCTTCCTAATACACAGAAAGCAGCACGTGAAGTTAGGCAACACTATACAGTAGTGCCTCGACTTACGAATTTAATCTGTTCCGAATGCATGCTCATAAGTCGAACTACTAAGTCGGGGTACCTATCTAAAAATTGAAAAAAATAAGTTAAAAAATTAAAAAATGGAAAAAACATTTGTAAGTCGAGCAGACCATATCTAAAATTTATAAGGCATCAGTTAAAATGCCAACAGTTTTCTGCTCTTAAGTCGAGCTGTTCTTAAGTCGGGGTGCCACTGTATCAGATTTTAGCAAGGTTAGCACAGGAGCCCCTCGGGGTTGTGTGCTTTCTCCTTTTCTTTTTTTCCTTATACTGTATACCAATGATTGTACCTCAAAGGATTCCTCTGTTAAAATAGTGAGGTTTGCAGATGACACTACAGTGATTGGCTTCATTTGAGACAATGAAGAATCTGCATATAGGCGCGAGATTAAACACATGCAAAACTGTTGAAATGGTGGTGGATTTTAGGAGGACTCACTCTATACAACCACCTCTTTTAATATCAAATAACTATGAATAGTGGAGTCCTTTAAGTTTCTAGGTCCTATTCTATTCCTCCCAGTGAGGAAAAGATGGGTGGCTACGCATTAAAGCCACCACACCCAACTAAGTCAAACTTTCTCTTCTCTTAGCACCATTTATCCTGAGATTTGATTCTCTGCCTCAAGTAAAGCAACTCCCTGAAACTTCAGTTGGCCCACTGAGACCTGGCATCTCTAGATCTTCTTTTTTAAGGCTAGTGACAGCATGTGGTCCAAGCACGGTGAAGATTCACCCCACATTTTAGTGTGAGACATTTTTCCCTGATTAGGAGTTGCCTATGTTTAGTAAACAATGGCAGGCAAGTGCAACACACTCCTCCCTTGCTGGCTAGGAATAGTGGCACCCACCAAATTTAGTTGGAGTAAATTGGGGTGAATAATAGGCTACTGCCAACAACAATGTAACATTGCCAGCGTAGAAGTCCATCCACATAGTGGCATTCTTGGTGCACCACTACCTCTGCTGATATGAATACTTTGGATGGATAATTCCTGCATTTGAGTCCAGATGCATTAGAGGTATCATTTCGGGAGTTACTGGCAGAGTGCCCTTCCTTCTTTTTTACTTCCTGTGCCCTAAAACGTTGCCCAGTTCACCCTTTTTTCCTCCTCCACGCTGACTTCACCTACCCACCAGCCATCTGTAGCACACTCTCATTATACTGCCCTAGACAAGACTTTCTGTTCTGACCCATTTCACAGCATTGGCAGATCCCTTTTAACGGTCTTTCCTTTTTTTCTGCTCACCCTATGGACCAATAAACTGGCTACACCAGGCCTGCCCAACAGGTAGACCGCGGGCTACCGGTTGCCTGTGAAAGGTTCAAAAGTAGCCCGCCGGCCACCAATAAAAAGGTGAGGAGATAAATTCTCCACCACTCCCTCCCCCATCATCCCAAGGACCACCACTGCCCCAGCAAAGTTCTGGGTCTGCCAGGCCACTGTCTCAGCTGAGCAGAGCAGTTTGAGGGCCATGGTGTGGTCCCCTGTTCCCCACCCACCCAGTGGCCAGATGATTGAGCGGGTGCAAAGGAAGTGTGTGCATGGTCAGCCTTCCCATAGGAATGCATTGAAAATCAATTAATCCATTCTGGAGGGAATGGATTTAAATGCATTCCTATGGGAAACCGCTGCTCTACTTATAATTTTTTTTTACTTACAAGCATGTGCTTGGAATGGATAAAATGTGTAAGTAGGGGTATTAGTGTAGTAGCCCTCAGGCACTTTGGGCCAGAAAAAGTAGACCTCGGCCTGTTCAAAGTTGGACAGCCCTGTACTACACAAACATTCTAGTCTGTCCCACTGGGACTGAAAGGAGGGTCAGTGCCTAACAAACAGCAAAGTCAAGAGGGCCCATTGCAGGAATGCCAGAACCTATCCTTGATAATCTGTGTGTCTTTGTTTCTTTTCCCCTCCCCGCAAGTCCTCACCTATAAATCCTTACTGATCACTTCATGTTCTCCTCCCAAGCCATGAAAATGGAAGCACGGGGCAACCCTGCTTCATTCACTGTGTCATTCATTTGCATTTGATTTGTCCATATCGAGCTCACTTGCATGCTACTGAGATCTGAAAAGAAACACATGGGAAGAGATTCCATGAGGATACATGCCAGATGCAGAGACCCCAGTGAGTCTGTTTTTATGGACAAATGAAGTTAACTCAGCCTGGAAGACCAGCAGAATTCAGTTGGGCATAGACAGACAGCCATGGTAACCATTCCAATTTATCTCAGACAGATGCCTTGTGCCATGCCAGCAAAATATACAGCCCAGGAATAGGTCTCTTTATGTCTTCAAGGAAAATGGCAAAAGCCTGTTATTGGCAAAGCCCGTTTTAACATTTTTGTGGAACTTAGAGGGTTATAGAGCCAAGACCAGATGTTAGGAAATTCTGCCTTTTGGAATTCCAACCAGCAGGACAACTGGGAATTGTCATTTTAAAAAAACATACTTTGCCAAGACATTCCTGAGACCATCAAAAATGAGAGTGGGATAAATATTTGCATCACAGTGAGGAGATATCCTTTATGGCAGCTCTGAACTATAACCATATACTGTATGTTAGAATTTAGCAATGATAACTTATAGAACTATTTTCATTTGCAAGGCAAAGTTCAGTATATCGTGTCCTCGGGGAACTATGGGAAAACAGCCATCTCTGAAGAAAAGTTAAAGGCACGTACCTTTAGCAAAGGTATCATAAATCAATAAGCAAATGCCAGTCTTCTTCCTAGAGGGATTTCAAAGGATTATCACTTAGAAATGAATTTCAATGGAACATGCTGGGAAAAAAAAGGAATTTCAAAGAAACATCCTTTAGGGAAGCGCTCCAAAGGAATACCAATTTGAATTACTCATTTTATGGCCCTTTGTGTGTTTCATATAAAGCCATGTGCTCTCTTTTTTGATTTCTTATACTGTCTTTACACCGTTGGGCCTGTCTGTCCTGACCAGCATAAACACATGCTATCCTAAAACTTCAACATAACTCATTACAAATTCTTAAGAGAAAGGTCATCCTCAGCTGTGGTTTCCTTTGTGCTATTTCTCCTTGGGCACCTTTGAGAGCCTGGGCCAATTTCTTCAAGCTGTCACTATATCACAAGTCTTGCACGCTGTGGTAACTCACCATGGTGCAACCATTGTCCTCCATCTTGGGAAACCTCTTGCAGACTCACTCCACCTATAGTATGAATCATTAGGTGAAAGATGAAGGATTTGACCATGGTTTCTGAAAACACACTAAATAAGAATAGTCGAGGAGTGGGCATGTTGTATAGAAATAAAATATAAAGAACCGGAAGGATGAACAAGAAGGAGCAGATATGGAACGATTCTTGTATCCTCAGAGGATTATTCCAAGGGCAACCCCCACTAACCCCACAGATTCCAAAAACCATGAATAATAGCAAACGCTATACATAGCATGGTCTCAGGCTCCCTCCGGGAGCTACATCATGGAAGCACATATTTCTAGGATTTTTCTTTTAAGTAATTTTTGATATTTGCATGCTGTGAATAATGCAACCGTGGATACCAAATCTTGAAGATATGGGATCCTCCTGCCCAGAACACAGGGAAACCTGCCCTGATAAAAAGGGTGTTGATGGAATAAGGGTGGTAAATGGGATCAAGAGACCTGCAAATGGGAGAAAAGAAACAGAAAAGGTGCAAAAGGAGGAGGTGGTGGCTGTAAGGAGCAGAAAAATCCTTTTTCTATTCTAGGAAATCATTGAGAGCGTCCGATCAACAGTGGCCTACATCAGATCGAAATCTTATCTGTGAGCTGGAAGATCTGCTGTGCTGTGAATTCCTACGTTGAGCAGGGGGCTAGACTCAATGGCCTTATAGATCCCCATCATCAACTCAATTATTCGATCATTCTATTATTTATAATTCATAATTGCCCAATCCCTTCTAAAATTGTACCGGCAGCCACTCAGTGACATTCTGGACACATAAATACCATACTTTGGTGTATGTACTAGAAATGCTCTAATAGAGAGTAGAGGTAGGGAGAAGTGAATGTTCCTCTCTAGTTGGAGTGCTTTTTAGACAGTGGAGTTTGGAGAAGGTGTAGCCTTCCAGATGCGGCTGAACCACAACTCACATCAACCCTAGTCAACATAACCAGTGCTGAACGATCATGGGAGCTGTTCTCCAAAAACACTTGGAAGACTGCACATCCCCTCATCCATCCTGCATTTCACATTCATTTTCGACTGGGCCCATTGCACTATCTTCCTGTTTTACACACAGGTGTGCAGTTCAGATATGACACTCCTGCTGACCAATATATTAATTCTTCTGCTCCGTCTTTTACCTCTTCCTCTGAGTCCATCTCTCAGACGCAAAGGAGGGAAATTCTTAAAGTAATGTAATGCGCGAGACATGTTTTCCCTGGCCAAGGATCCTGAATGGCTATTGACCTTGGCTACTAATATACATCTAGGCACTTCAGCTGTGTATATGGACCTGTCCTTATAGAAGCACCATTTGGCGCATCTGAAATGGGCCAGCTTTTCTTGCTCCAAACAGGATGTGAGCAGAACTTGCTTTTCTGTTGATCAGGAACAAACAGTTCCAGGGAATGAGCATCTTGCACGCTAAGCATCATTTGCAGGTGTGGGTCGATGTGAGGTTTATGTAAATGTTCCCAGAACATGGCTCCTGGGGAATGGATATGAATGGCATTTACTTAGCATTTCAAATGAAGCCCTGCAGAATATTAAAACTCTTGGTGCTGGGGATAAATCTTCTGATACCATCAACTTTGGCTGAAATATTATTTTTAAAATAAATACCCATGTCTTGTATAGAGCTTTCCCCCCCCAGATTAAATTAAATTATTTCTACAGTCACTCACTGCACTGGGGGTAGTGTTTGTGTGTGTCACCTGTTTGTCGCTAGGCTATTTACATATTTACACCCAGTACATCATGGCTGTGTTCGAAATGACATTTTAAAGAAATGCTCGGTGTTCTGAGATATATTTTTGCAGCCGGGGGGGGGGGGGGGAGACTTTCTACAAGTTGATGAGTTTGCTCCCACTGCATTGCAATAGAGATGGGCACGAATCAAAAAAATGGCATTTCGTTTGTCGTTTGTCATTTGGAGGGTCCGTTTCGGTTCGTTTCCGTTTTTCGCGATTTTTTGCAAAAAGTTCATTTTCATTTTCGTTCATTTCGTTACCATTTCGTTACCATTTATTTCAATTTTTTGTGATTTTTTTTTTAGGATTTTAAGCAATTCACTCATATTGCAGTAAAGGAAACGAAACGCACGACAAAATTTCCGGTGTTTCTGTTCGTTTCGTTTCATTTTAGAGACGAAATTCGTTTGTTGTTTCGTTACGTAACGAAACGAAAAAACGGAAACGGAAACGAAAAATTGTTCGTTTCGTGCCCATCTCTACATTGCAAAGTACTGTACCTCCTTTGGCCTCTAGGCTCCACCTGCCTGCCACTCTCGTGTTTTCCTTCCCAATAGACTCTTGGAAGGGCTCCAACAAGGGAGGAAAACATATGGAAATCATTGCTCTGGAACAGAAAGCCAGCAGGGAATTCTTCAGGAAATATCCTGTGCTCAAAGAAATGTAACCGAATGAGAGATCTCCGTTTGAAAAATGCACACAGATTTGCAATTCCACCACGATTGCTTCCACGTCGATTTGAATCTAGTCTACATCATCAAACTATTTCCAGTTTGGACTCTCACAGAAGTTTTTGGCACATCAGTTAGGCACATGCAAACAGCACAGACCAATAAAGAAGCGTCTTTCTTCTGAGTGTCTTGATTGTCGTACAGGGAACCCTCGCCTATTTATCATTTAATATTCATCATACCATTTTGTAGCCATAATCAATGTGGGTTTTCAAATTATGCAAAAGTCAGGTTGCCTCTTTTGACAAGCATTTTGAGAAGAGGAAAAGTTAAGCCCTGATGTCTGGCTACTTGGCCTCTGACTCACTGTATTTCTCAACCCCCTAAATCATTTTATCGTCTGCAATTGCTGAGCAATGGCGGTATGGAGTGGGTGAGCTTCATGCTTTAATTAGAGAAAGCCTGGATTCAAATTTTTGCTCGTTCATAATCCTCATTACAGGACTTCTGAAAACCTCTCCACCCCCCCCCTCCCTTTTGCTTAACAGAATACATTGAGGAGGAAGAGGAGGAATTAGTTATTTGACAGAAATTAGGACATAACTAAGGCCCAAAGCTGATTTTATCCACTGGAGCAAACACACTGGATAAGCCATTATTTTCAACCCCACCAGCAGAGTTGTTTCATAGATGACGAAATGGCTAGTTTTGGGTTGCCTTTGTAAGATTTGCTTAAAAACAACTTGACAGCGGTTAAATGAAAGTGCATTAGAGAAATCAATAACAATTCAAAAAATAAAATCATAAACACACCAGATAGACCGCTGTTTGCTCTAGGGGTCAACACCATGTCAGGAAAATGCACTCAAGTCAGTTCCACAAATCTTATACATAATCACCACTTTCAATGAGAGGCCACAACACTCCTCCCTGGAAAAAAAGACCCTGCTATCTATTTAAGTGTCAGCTACATCCTGGGGAAAACATAACTTGGGGTAGAAAGACAGAGAGCATGTTCCAAGAATGACTGTCTGGCACTCTCACGTACAAAATCTTCCACTGTTCTAGGTGGTCAGGACAATCTTCCTTGTCTCCAAGGCTTTGTAGAAACCTGAGTCATTGTGATCATTGGTTGAACAGTGTCTGTAGGCAAAGTCCTTCAGCTGGGGGTGGAAATTTATCTTCATAAGCACAGTGCTGGCCCTGCCATTGGAGAAGGTGAAACCAAAAGCCTTGGGAGGCAGATTTGAAGGGTTATGAAGGTGCAGAAGTTGGTTAATTACTCAGTGTTGATGACAGGGAGAGGTCCTAGTGGAGTGTTCTGCTCTAAGTGCCAGAATCACTCAGCTTGGCCTTGGACAGTGTGCACTTTGACATGAGGAAGTGGGTACTTCACTTTTGGCTCTGACCCAAGTAGCTAAGTGTCTTGGGCCATCCCACTGATAAACATGAGCGCTAGAGACCTGGTGCTTGATCAGAATGAACGTTCTCTAGATGCCACATGTTTCAGGTGGAGTTACCCTCAAGAGATCCATAGCTCTGGCTGTACTTTTCTAAGTCATCATTATCATGCAAACACAACCATAAGTGCAGGGAGAGTTCAATTCATACATTTAAGCATCGTCAACCACAGGCATTTGGATTACAGCATTGATCCAAAATGCACTCTTCGGCATCCTTTACAACCGGCCACATTCCTTCCTCTTCGTTCTCATCAGCTGACAGCTGGAAACTTTCATAGGAGGCCAAACACATGTGACCTACATTAGTAGCTGGAAAGCTTCCTGCTCAAATGAAATCTTAGATAGCAAAGTATTTGGCTTAGATGGCTTTGTGAGTGCAACATCCAGGATAATGGGGGGAATAAATGAACCACGCTTCTGCTTGATAGTTTTGATCATCTCCGGCTCATGATGTTTTGCACATCATGCGGAGCTCATTTGTATGCCAGCAACATGTGTGTGTGTGTGTGTGTGTGTGTGTGTGTGTGTGTGTGTGTGTGTGTGTGTGTGTGTGTGTGTGTGTGTGTGCAGAGAGAGAGAGAGAAGGAGATTTTGGCTTTCTTCTCAAAAGCATTATATAAACATCCCAAACCAGTGACACCATTGTCAGGCTATCAATATATTATTAGAATTGGTTCATATGCATTTTGATGACATCAACTGCTACTCAATCAATTTATTAAGCTTTTGTATGTGGTTTCTGTTGGTTCTCTCCCTCCTCCTGTTCTCTCTCCTGTTCTTTCTTTCTTTCTTTCTTTCTTTCTTTCTTTCTTTCTTTCTTTCTTTCTTTCTTTCTTTCTTTCTTTCTTTCTTTCTTTCTTTCTTTCTTTCTTTCCTTCTTCCTCCCTTCCTTTTGTTTAAGCATAGATGTACGTCTGCCTTCGGGCAGGAGATACAGAACAATAAAAACAAGAACAGATTGAAAAACAGTTTTTATCCAAGAGCCATAACCATCTTAAATGCTATAACCAAATAGTGTAACCTTGTGGAGGTGTGATGGATATGCATGAGTGTTTTAATATTTTTTTACCTTTTAAATTTATTTCTCTTCTTTTTTAATTAAGTTTCTACACATGGGACAGCATTCAATTTTGTTGTACTATGAACAATGACAAGAGTATCTATCTATCTATCTATCTATCTATCTATCTATCTATCTATCTATCTATCTATCTATCTATCTATCTATCTATCTATCTATCTATCATTAATCAAACCCTTTTCGAGAGCAAATATGTTACAACATTTGCTTACGATGATTGAGAGGTAAGGTTGAGAGACTCATTTTCTCCAATTAGGTGTAGATTAGAGAAGGGCACTTCAGTCATTTAGCTAAAACGGTCCCGTGACTAAGGACTATTCCCACTGTTAAGTTAGGAATATGGTTCTTTCTTTTGTATTCTTTTTAAGGAACCCTCCCCTCCAATATGTAATGTTTTCACAATGCTCAGTAACAAGGTTACTCACTATAGGCTGTTTTTCTGAAGGTTCAGTGGAGACAGGGGGATGACCACAGCTCTTCCATCTAAAATGGCATACGGAGAGAACACTTGGGCTGTTCTTGGGGTGTGCTAGTGTCACCACTTAGAAGTCAACAGCAAGGCCAAATTCTATCCTTCAATAGTGTGGCAGGTTTCAGTCTAGCATGTGACAGATGTGTGGCCTTGCTTAGGCAAAGCTTGGACAAGTTGGCATCAACAGCAGTTCCAACCCAATCCAATTATGCATGGATCCATTTGGACCCGTGTGGGCATATTTCCTTTTAAAAGGCTTTAATCCTGTAGATCCATAGTTTAGTGGAGAGAATGCATATACACAGTGGTGACTCTTAAGACGAATTTGATTTGTTCTACGGGTTTTGTTTTATGAAAAATTCATCCTACGAAACACGATTTAACGCAGTTTCCCATAGGAATGCATTGAATTCGTCTTGCGATGCATCCCACAGGCAAAATTCTTCTTACAAGGTTTTCCTATTTCTAGAAATTTCATTCATCGTACGAGTTTTTTGTATTAAGGGACATTCGTCTCACGAGATACTACTATAGATCTGAACAACTAATAGGTGTTATTACACAGTAGAGCATTAAAAAGTTATTTTACAACCAGTTGATCGAGGAATCCACTACCTTGCATAACTCGCTGGCTGGAGGATTCTGGAAATTGAGGAAACCTAGGAAGTTGTCCAGATTTTTTCCAAGCACTCTCCAAACCGCACACATCAAATTATCCTTCCAGGACTGGAACTAATTCAGAGGGAAACATCAGAGAACACACCAGTGTCTCAGGGTATGATGTGTCAGGATCAGGGCCACATTACTCTGCAAACATGGACCCTCTATGCCAGTGCTCCCCAACCTTTTTATCACCGTGGACCGGTAAATCCCCGATAACCTTTCCCTGGCCCGCCCGCGGGGGGGGGCAGTGGCGGCGGCGGGGCGGGGGCGACCGCGGGGGGGGCGCAGCGGAGGCGGCGGCGGCGGGGCGGGGGCGACCGCGGGGGGGCCGCGGCGGCGGCGGGGGCGACAGCGGGGGGGCGCGGCGGCGGCAGCGGCGGCGAAAACACCCGGGCCGGCCAGCGACGCTCCCCCCCCCCGCCCGCCCCAACACAGGCGCGGCAGCGGCGGCAAAAACACCCGGGCTGGACAGCGACGCTCCCCCCCGCCCGCCCCCAACACAGGCGCAGCGGCGGCGGGGAAACATCTGGGCCGGCCCGCGACGCCCCCCGCCCACCCCCAACACAGGCGTGGCGGCGGCGGGGAAAACATCCGGGCCGCCCTGAGACGCCCCCCTCCCCCCCTAAAAAGAGGCACGCACGGCGCTGGCCGGCCAATGCCCGGCCGGCCTGAGACTCCCCCCTCCCCCCTCCCCCCCTAAAAAGAGGCACACACGCACGGCGCCAGCCGGCCAAAGCCCGGCTGGCCTGAGACGCCCCCCTCCCCCCTCCCCCCCCCCCTCCCCCCTAAAAAGAGGCACGCACGGCGCTGGCCGGCCAAAGCCCGGCCGGCCTGAGACGCCCCCCCCTCCCCCCCTAAAAAGAGGCACGCACGGCGCTGGCCGGCCAAAGCCCGGCCGCCTGAGACGCCCCCCTCCCCCCCTCCCCCCTAAAAAGAGGCATGCACGCACGGCGCCGGGCGGCCAAAGCCCGGCCGGCCTGAGACGCCCCCCTCCCCCCTAAAAAGAGGCACACACGCGCGGCGCTGGCCAGCCAAAGTCCGGCCCGGCCTGAGACGCCCCCCTCCCCCAAAACACCAGGCCCGACCTTGCCTGAGCTGCCCCCCTCCCCCCCCTCCCCTCCCCTCACCTCAAAACAGGCGCGGCCTGCCTGCCTCGCCGCCGCCAGCCAAGAGCCCGAGGGGTTTGGGAGTCGCCGGTAGAAAGCGGCCCTTCCGAGCAGGGCTCCTTTCTCTCTCTCTCTCTCTCTCTCTCTCGCTCGCCCCGGAGACGTGCTCTCCTGGGGCTGCTTTTGGGCACGCTGGGCAGCTTCACCAAGGAGGAGGCAAGCACCAGCCTTGGGATCAAAGCAGCGCGCCTCGGCTACCTCCCGCCCGTCCTCCCAGCGCATGCGCTCAGCTTAAGCAGGTGAAGAAGGGGGGGCAGCGTGTGTGCCCCCCCCTCTCTCTCTCTCTCATTTCCGGGAGCCGGGCCGCCGCCACAGGGGAATGATTGGAAGTTCCTCGGGCGGCGGCCCGGCATAGATTGCTCCACGGACCGGCACCGGTCCGCGGCCCAGGGGTTGAGGACCACTGCTCTATGCAGAGTCAGACTCCACTCAGGCTGAGGCAACCAGGGAGTGCCACTGGTGGGCCTGCACCCTTTTCCTGGTCTCACCAATGCGAGACCTTGGACTCCTGAAGCTTCAGCCCTTCCCAGAACTCTGTGACTCTGTAAGGTTTCCTGTTTGGCCTCCCCCCCCCCGCCCCAGACAGTGTTTGTGTGAATCTTGAACTGGCCCACAGTCCTCTCTGTGAATATTGCACTTGGACTGGCTGACCATGCTCCTGGTATCTGAGAACACCCTGGTCCTGGCCCCCTTGCAAATATCCTAGATGCAGCCCATACCCCGGCCGTTACATGGTGGCTTATACACAGTAGATTTTTAAAGGCTTCAGAATAGGAGCCGAGGGATGAAATTCAGCCCCCAAAGGGCTTTTATTAATTGGTCCAGGTGGAGGGAGATGGAAATACAGACCCACGTCCCTTACTCTACCTTTGGTTAACCCCAGTACCAGCTTTGGGGATGCTTGTCTTCATTCTCACCAGCCCTGTCCCAGGAGATTTTACTAGCTAAGGCAAGCCTCCAGACTAGAGATGATGCATCCTCTCTCCTCCCACAGACATTGGCAGGATGTCTGACTGAACCTTGCTCTCACACTGACTGACAGGACAGCTTCCTCTGCCACATTTGGAGGGGACAGGGCAGCTATAGTAAGAGGGCAATTACGGGAGGCTGCAAAGCACTCTGGAACAGATCCAGCCTTCCAGAGAGGGAAATGGCTAGCTTGGGCAGAACAGTCCTGGTATGTCTCCTGCTGCCCCCAGCTATCTGCAGTCTCAGGCGATGGCTTCATTCTGCCTAAAGGAAGGGTCAGCCACAAATACTTCTTGTATCCCAACACAGTGGTTCCCAAACGTGGGTCCCCAGCTGTGCTTGGACTAAAAATCCCAGAAGCCTTCACCGCTAGCATTTCTGGACCCAAGAACATCTGGGGACTTAAGGCTGGGAATCAATAATGTCCCAACACACTGTTTTGGGCTTACTGAGAAGTATTTTTAGATTCATTTAGAAAAAGTGTGAGATAATGCTGCGGGGCACAGGGCAACTTTTGCTAGCAAGAAACCTTAGTTGACAATGATGCTAGTGACATTTAGTTTGGTTTGAGCTAAGCTTTGGGAAAGTTACTGTTTAAGACTCTTCTCCCCCAAATTGCCACTGGACCATGCGGGCTTGGGGATTCTGGGTGGTGTTCTTCAAAAAAAGTACAATATGTGGTTTGAACAGAGCCATAATCTTTCCAGGGCAAATTCAAAAGGTCAGAACAATTGCTGCACCAGAGACCCACAGGAGATAAGTAGTTTTTTTTCTAGTTTCTCAACATGGACATTTCAAGCAGTGTCTGGTGTGATGTCAACATATTTGTGCAAGGTCCTATAAGATTTTTGGTCCAGTTTTGTGGACACATTGCATTCCTAATCCTGTTCAAGTAGCATGCTATAAAGACCATTATTCAGTAGGGGGAAAAGGTATAAATGTCACCTAAAGGTCACCTATACCAGATGCAGAGGCTTAAAATGTAATAATACATGGCATACCATGCAAATATTTCCATAACAAAACTTACTGAAAGGAGGAATAATACGACATACACAGGGGCGGCGCTTCCATTAAGGCGAACTAGGCAGTTAGTTGCCTAGGGCGCCAAAATGAAGAGAGGGCGCTGGCCAGCCTGCTGCCCTCCACCCCCCTGCCGCTGGCCACTGCCATCCATCCCCCGCCCACCAGCCGACTGTCACCGTCCGCCCCCTGCCCGCCCTGCCGCACCTGCACCTGCACCCGTCGCCGCCCCCCGCACCCATCACCGTCCCCCACCATCTGCTGCCACCCCACTGCCCCACTACCACCCTGCCCACCCACCGCCCCACCGCCACCACCCTGCCCACCGACCGCTCCCCCACCCCTCCCCCTGCCCCACCCGCCCGCCGCCCGCCCCACCCCCTGCCCCTCACCTAGGGCGCAAAAAAACCTAGCACCGGCCCTGAATATACACCAGCTTTTCCTTACAGTGAGGGATTTATTTGATGATGATGATATGACTATATCTATTAACAATTCTTTGACAGAAATTGCAGCAGCTCCATATGAGAGACCAAAGAAATTCAAAGACTGATTTCAGACCTTGGGGTTGTGTGCCAATCCCAGCCCACCCTCAAGGAAGTAATTACTATTATGACTATTGTTATAATTATAGTTTTGAAATACAGGCTTTCCCAGCTTCTCAAAACTGACAAATTTTAGTTATTTTCTTTTTAAAAAAAACCATCTGAATGCAGAGGCAAGAGCCAAATGCAGGGCAGCACCTGAAATCATGTGATATTCCTTTCTCACTCTTTAGTGAGTCTACCAACCCCAAACTATAAAAGGAACTATAAAAGTAAGGGGAATAAGGGGAAAAGTTTGTTGATACTGATGTAGAACTTGTTATGGAAAATTAAGCACAGTATAGTGAAGTTGTGTTGTTAATATAGTATTGTGTAAATATGTGGCCTTGCTGCCAGAAGAGCAGTCAACCAATCAATCAATCAGCCTGGCGGTTAATGTCCCTGTGAAACCCAATTTTATTTGTCATCGCCAGCATCTGGATCCAATGTCTGTGATGCCCAAAGTGGTATGGTGTTGTGATGAATGCTTGTTTGTTTGTGACTTCATGGGGCAAATTGCCATATATTTATAGCTCTTACAGGGCCTTTTTACATGACCCCTAAGATCCGCTGGCCACTTAAATTTGGCCCAGAGATCTTAGGGGTTCGTCGCTCTTTAGTCCCCACCCCCTCCGCACTTCCTGGCTTGGCTGCGTGAGGGGAGGGAGAAAAAGAGAAAGAAAAGCATTCAGCTCACCTCATTCTGCCTCTTTTTTGTTTTAACAGCGAGAGAGCCCCGTCACTATCGTTACACCGGATCAAATAATTTTCACCTCCAAAGAGCAGGTACCTGAAAGCTGCGCTGGGACGTGCCAGGGGTCGCACTTAATTTCCTGCTCCTTGCTCCCTTTAGTGGGTGGACAGTGCTTTTATTTATCAAATCTAGATTTGGACTACATTTGGTATTCCATGAGACTCAAGCTTGCATTTCTGTCGATCTAGCAATAACATAATAACATAAATCCTAGACGCATCCATTTCCACTTTTTCTAAAGCTCGTCCTATAAGGTTATAAGCTTATAAGCATTCATTCTGCATCATACACAGTTTTGCTTACTATAAGCTCATATCTATATTTACATATTCCATTTGAAGCATTCCTTGAAAACCAAACAGTCAGACAGTTGCCAAGCTGTTTATGAACTATCTGACCTCGCTTTTGACAGAGGTGGCTCGTTGTTTTGAAAAATGTATGCTAACAATTTTCTCAAGCTGCAAGTTTTAAAAATGTTTTCACTTTCAGACAATTTTTCCTCCAATCCACATAGTCATCATCACAACACCACAAGGTATTGATTTTGAATCATAACAGGTTGGTCAGTTATATACTAAATAACTAACAATTCCTGAGAAACAAAAAGACCAAACCGAAACACAAAGATTTCATTGCTGTTCACATGACTAAACCAGAAAACACAAGGATACAACATGTATCTATATCTATATCTATCAACATCTATATCTATATCTATATCTATATCTATATCTATATCTATATCTATATCTATATCTCAAGATTATTATATAGGATTAATGCTTCTGAAGCTCATGAAGATTTTGTTGTCAAACAACATGTGTAAATAAAGTCTTACATGGATTTGATCTCTCCTGTCTTGATTTTGACTAGGACAAATTAAACAAGTGACACATTAAACCAATATAAACCACTCAGCTGTTCTTGTGGATTATATGTGGTGCTTATGTCAGAAACGGAGACCCTGCTATCCTCAGATTGTTACCAACTCTGTGCTTAAAATATAGCATACTAAGAGCATTGATGTTACAAACATATTTAATATAGCTATTTTAATCTCCCAAAACTTGCCTACATTTCCAATAGGGTATCCCACTCCAAAGACTTCACATCCTTCAAGTTAGATCACCTATTGTAAGGATATCAATGTTCACATTTAAAAGGAGAAAAATCCTTATTTCATTACCAGTCTGGTATAAAATATTTAACATGAAACGGGGCATACCGCTTCTTGGGATTTGATCTATAAACTCAAGTGACAAGTTCGCTAACTATACAGTTACATAGTAGAAGTGGCACATCGTTTTTACACAAGGATCAGTTACTGTCCATGGTAGTAAACAAAGTTGATGTCACTCAGTCAACATGGGACCCTGAGCTCATTAAAAGCTGCAGCCCAGCTGCCTGGCAAAGCTGTCCTTAACAAAGCATGCAACAGCCCTAAAGAGACCCTTTAAAAGCCCATGTTTAGTCATGCAATGTATTCTCTCCCTCCCTCCCCCTGCCCGGACAAATACTGGAATGCCTTCAATAAATTCTCACTGAAGAGGAAGGCACATTTTCTCATTATCTCAACCTCCACTACACCACAATGCTACCACTGGGCAATCTGGTTTCATCTCTGTGCCTTTCTTGCTGCTCTTGATCGAGCATTAAAAAAATTGCACACTCTAGTACTAAATGATAGCACTAGTGTATTTGCTGACTCTTTTTAAATTGTTCAGTCGCATGCTCCTGACATTCAGATTCTAAACCTTAGGAGACATGGCAAGGTACAACCAGTGTTCAAACTCAAACAACAGTTTGTTTCAGCTGAACAGACACATTCAAGATAAAAAAATCTTCCCTGCTACAATTTCAGCGGGAATTTAAGTTGAGCATCCTGCCAATGTAGCTGTGCTATTAAATTGGGCCTCCACCTTTTATTAGAAGAAGTTGGAGAGGGCACGGTGTCAGTGGCTCATGGGGACTACAATTTCTATCACTCAGGTCAGGAATCCCCTCTCACGGTGGTGCTGCCATATTGATTTTGAGATCTGCTCCACCACCTGGGCCTCAGCAAGGTCAATGTGGACACAGCAGTAATCCTGCCCATATGTGGTTAGAAGGGACCTAAAATCTCCTGGAAGCACAAGCTCAGTGTTGGGAATGGTTGCCAATTTCAAATGCTGTTCGGTCTCTTCAGTCCAACATCATAACCACAGGGCCTGGCCAGATGGGGGGAGGTGGAACCATCTGGTTCACACGTTTCCATCTTTTTGTGTGATCTATTTATCTCTTGCCTGATGAATCTTTCTGACATCTCTTCTCCTTTGAGAACGGTCCAGGCAGGTTTTTGGACCAATCCAATTTTTCCTACTTTAAATTAGTTATACTCCACTTCCTGTCCTCTTGCTTGCCCTTTCCTATGGCTATCATTTCGTTGGCTATGACAACTTTTCTTTTCCTTCCTTCCTTCCTTCCTTCCTTCCTTCCTTCTGCTATCAATGTATACTGTTTATCATTATTATTTTAAAGAAGGGAAGGGTGCATTTGTTTTAACGTGTGAGGACATATGAGAAGAATTCCGTTCGTCAAAAGTCTGAGTTAAGGAGAAGAGAGATGGGCAAAACCCATCCCTCTCTAGCTGGTGACAACCAGGGCAGCAACAGAGAACTCAAAATCAATTGGAAAATTATCCATCAAGATAGATGTCGATTGTTGAAAATGCTCCTCAGTTTCAGCCCCTGGCCTTGATCCAAAAGGAAGACAATTTGATTTCAGTGTGGGCAATCAAATGTTGGTCCTCAGCCTGGTGAAACAATGGAAAATTCCAATGTGAGATCTCTCCATTGAAAGCAATGGGGCTTAGACATGGCCCAAAGGGAAGACCATTGCATGCATGGGAGAAACAAACAGGGTATGAGCTGCTGGGATGTATGATTCTAATCTATTCTGGCTATCTCCCACTCAAACCTCCCTTTGCTGATCCTTTTCCCCCTACAATAGCCACTTTAAGATATGTTACCAAGTATCCTGGCATAGTGACATACAGTATTCTGAAACGGGCTTTTGTGTACACTATTGCCTTTCCTAACGTCATGTGTGCATCCGTTCCTTCCTTTGTATAGAGATGGACCTGTTTAGCAAATATGGAATTCAGAAGGTCTGAATATCAAAGGATGGCATAGGTCAGTCATTCCCAAAAAATCTAACTCCAACTCCCCAAAATTTTGGCCAACACAGATAGTTGTGAAGGTTTTGGGGGAGTAGCAAACCACGAACACCCGGGTTACACAAGGCTAGGAACCCCAGGTGTAGGTCACATCAGCAGGAAAACAAGGATGTGAGCCCCTGGCATTGTGTGTAGGTGATTTGATTAGCAAGCATAAGGGTGCTGCCAGAGGAAATGAGAGGATGCAGCTGGCATCTAGGATTGGAGCAGGGCCTTGTCCCTGATACGTGTCTCTCTCCAGGTGACAAAAGAAGGGTAGACCCACATTATCTTCCTCTATGCTGATTGTTCTTACCTCTTAGATTGTCTGACCAAGGCTGATGGAAAACTGAGATTGACAGGTTTGCTCTTTGCAGGGATGTTGGCAAGCCTCAGGGTCCGAGACCCAAGTCTGGGTCTTTGGTATCAAGTCCCAAGTCCAAGTCTTTGGTACCCAGCCCCAAGCCCCAAGCCCGAGTCCCTATTGAAAGCAAGCTTTCCCCTCCAGAAAATAGGAGGGTGTGGGTGGGTTGTGAGGCAAGTCCAAGCCATTGAGGGGGGGGGGACATGAATCAAGTGCAAGTTGAGTCACTGGTGCAACTTAGGCTAGCAAGTCCAATGAACCAAGTGTCCGTTCCTGTAATTTGCCTGGTGACTAGCTTCCTGAATGCTTGTTGAGATGATGGCCACAAAACTTCAAGACATTTTTGAGAAAATTATCTTCTGTGGTTTGTTCCAAAATCACTTATTCCCCCCCCCCCATGTTTATGAGTTTAGCACATAAAATGAGTTTTTAATGCTTTTATAATGAACACTTTTACACAAGCTATTGCTTGCAGGCTTGCTCTGAAAACACACACACACACACACACACACACACACACACACACACACACACACACACACACACACACACACACACACACACACACGTCATATGTGGAAGCTATTTTTAGGGTGGGGGAGTATGTGGATAGGGAGATCTGGCCAGATTGCCAGCAGCTGCATTTAGTTACAGAAAAGATAAATGTCTTTTCTGTGGGAAGATTACAACATCTATGTGATTTTTATTGTTAGGACTTGGTGTGTGGGCGGTTAAGAAATGACCCTGAAATATGCTGAGCTCCCACCCAACAAATGCTAAATGAAATATTAGCTTTGAAAGCTTTTTGCATTACATGT
Source organism: Phrynocephalus guinanensis (assembly GCA_037367245.1). Taxonomy (NCBI): domain Eukaryota; kingdom Metazoa; phylum Chordata; class Lepidosauria; order Squamata; family Agamidae; genus Phrynocephalus; species Phrynocephalus guinanensis. The sequence goes on along the minus strand of CM074732.1, from coordinate 21,199,774 downwards.
GTTGGTTTTGCATCTTTTCCTGGGCTTATTAAAATAAAACCTACCAGGGAGAAAAATGATGACCTATTGACCCCAAGATTCTGTTGAGTGCAGAAGTCAATACAGTGGACCCTTGTATAACGAACAGCTTGTATAACATAAAATTTGTACAACATAAAAAATTCCGGAGATAGGAGAAATTTGCTTAACATAATCGCCTATGGGGAAAATCTATACAACATAAAAATGGGATTACTCCATTTTCAATGCATTCCTATAGGGATTTGTATAAAGGAAAATTTGCTTAACATAATTTCATTTGGACCGAATTAATTCCTTTATACAAGGTACCACTGTAACTGGATGTGCCAGCAAGAAATGCAAATTCTCTAAGAATGTGGGACATTGAGAGAAGGTGCTGCTGATGTGATCTGTGGATCCCAAAATATAAGGGGAAGTGATGGGCGGGGTCTCTGGTCTCTGCCTCAATACAATCCCCAGCTCCCACCCTCGATGTCGTCCCCAACACCAGCCATGGCTGCTCAAGCCCTACCGCACTTAGGTTTTGAATCGCCTTTTGCTTAATGTCCAGTTGCCTAAAAATCACCTACCACATTTCCAATCGCTTTTTCCGCTGAGCCCCCTTGGCTATGCCCCTTGGCCACGCCCCTTTTCGGCCGCTGTGTCGGTTTTCCTTGCGACGGCCACCAGGGGTGGTGTTTTTTTAAAACTGATTTCTAGACCGCTTTTTGAAGTGATTTGGCTGAAACTGCAGACACCATGCACCTGTTTTTTCCGGGTTTCCCCCTCTCTATGCCTTATCCTGCTGTCGGAAAAGCGGGAAATTAGCTACACTACTTAGAATGGAAGAACAACGGCATGACATTACCCTAAAAAAAATATCCGAAATAGAAGCAGATGATGGAAAAATGCCGGACAAAATCAGAACAAAAAGCGGTTTAGCAAAGTGCGGATGGGGAAACCGGTTCATGAGAAAATGCCAAGTGCGGAATGCTGAGCTTCGTGACCGGGGGAGGGCAGAAGGCGATTCAAAACAAAAAGAGGTTGCTGTTTGAAGTGCGGTAGCAGCTTAGAAACTCAGGGCCTGCCCACACTGGCATATGGGCATGATATATGGATCGGTGAGGGCACAGTTTAAATTAAAAGAAAAGCCTGCACTTAGAGCAAACCATCCTTCCCATTTAAGAACTGTTGCACACCTTTCTGGTCCAGTGTTAGGGCATGCATTCTTATTGGCATGCTTGCATAGCCTGTTTAGTGCATTGTGGACGCAGATTCCTCTGAGGGAGAGATTTCAGAGGAAAGGAAGCTATTTGATGTCCAGTGTGGACCTCATCTGATTTGTAATGCTTCTACGCATTAAAAGCTGGATAAATTAATATTTCAAAACATGCAATCCAACATTTGATGATATGACTACACTCTCCTGATTCAGCAAGATCTCATATTGCACAGCAGCATGTTTAATAGTACGCCTCCATTTTCTTTTAAAGAACAGAAAAATTGCAGTGCAGGTAGTTTTGGGTTAGGGTAACAATACATAATACAAGTAACATCTATTAGAGCTCACTCCTTCATAGAATCACCACACGTAGAAGGTGGCTTAATAGTATGTATATACATTGTGTGCCATCAAGCTCAATGTCTTTCAAACTTTTTTCTGGATAAATAAATCATAGATAAATCATTCCCTTCTTCTAGAGGTGCCCTAGTGGGTGTTTAGTTTGCCCAAGGTAATAAAAGACTAGCTAATTCCTGGAAACTTCAGGAACTCCAAGACACGGGGATAACTTGGCAGACAGAGTTCTTTAATGCCATAACAAATAGAGGCTGTGTGCCAATTGATTGGCCAACGAGCATAATAGTATCCATATTCAAGAACAAGGGTGACCCAGCTGACTGCGCCAGGTATTGACTAATCTGTCTTCTGTCCCACACCAGGAAGATCTTTGAGAACATTCTGGACCATAGCATTCACAACTTTGTCCAACACACTACTAACCAATGGGGCTTTGTCAAAGGATGCGGAATGACTGATGCCATCTTGGCATCTTGTTGGCTCATGGAGAAACACCCAGAGAAGACCCAACCACTGCACGTGGCGTTCCTAGAGAAGGCATTTGATTTGCTGGGCCCTCTGTAACCATGGGGTGCCAGAACCACTTGCCAACTGGGTCCAAGGCTCTGTACTGAACCTTCTTTGGCTCTGTACTCTGTACGTCACTCCTGTTTATTCTAGTCATGGATATTGGCACACCTGCTGCAAAATGTTCCCTGGGCCATGCTCTAGTCTAGGCTGATGATGTCATGCTTGCTACTACCACTAGGAAAGAACTGCAGTGGCAAGTTCAGACGTGCAATGGCCGCCTCAAACACCACTTTAGACTTTACCTAAACATCAAGAAAACTGAATACCTAGAGACTGTTACCACCCATGGAATGCCCCAAATAAATGGAGAAGGTAAGTTCCTTCTGGTATCTTGGCTCCCATCTCCAAGGTGACAGTGGCATCAGTGTCAATGTGCAAGCAAGGGTGAAGGCGGCCTGGGTTCAATGGCCAGAACTCACAGACAAATGCCAATCCATATGAGATCCAAGCTTTATAAGACCATTGTCTGCCCTGTTCCACTGTATTGGCACAGACTGCCTGGCAGCAACAGTGGACATTGGATATCTTTCTACAACATCACAAATGATACTACCCAACAGCAACTGGGTGTGCTATGAATAACAGAGAATATGAGAGAAAGCCAGCTCCGCTGGTATGGAGCAGCACCTTCCACCATCGCCCAAACTTGAGTACCACTAGAAATCAACGACCAGTGACCGTGTGGGTGATCAAAACAGAGATGGCAGGACACTCTTAATAAGAACATGTTGATTGTTGACCTGTGCCCTGAAGATGTGTTCAGCTGGGCAAAGTGGCATTTTCAGGATCCAAAAAGCGAAACTCACACCTGCCGGAACATGCCAAGAAGAATACAGGTTGGCTCTTCTCCTGAAAAGCTTCTATGGGGCATAGCTCCTCTGGAGGAACAGGAACAAAAAATGACACCCCTGTGTCGTTCAAAGAAGGCTCAGAATCAATGTTCAAGTAACAAGCAAAACATTTGTTTTGAACTATTAACACAACTCCTCCGCCATTCATCACAAGCTTGGATGTAACAAAATCAACTGCACTCCCAGGTGTCCTTTCCCAAGGGGTGGGGGAGGGTTGCATTTGCACCCTGACAGTCCAAACCAACTTGAAGGCTTACAGACCTTCAGCTTCCCTCCCCTAATGTCTCTTTCCAGCTGATGCAAATGTTTGAACAGCCACTCCAGACACATGTGTTGTGATTGGTGAGAGTCAAGTCTTTGAATTAAACCTGACCTTCATTTCTTGAGTAACTTACAGCCCACTCTTGACTTTGCTGGCCTCCTCCGGATGATCCTAGATCACTGTTGGAGAACCTTCAGCACTCCAGATGTTTTGGACTACAACTCCCAGAATTCCAAGCCTAAATTGCCAATGACAAAGGACTGTGGGAGTTGTGGTCCAAAACATCTGGAGAGTGCTGAAGGTTCACCACCACTGTCCTAGATGAACTCCTCAAAGTAGGCAGAAATATAGTCGCCTATTGGAGGATTACCACAATGCCAGTCCTGTATATATCATAGAGGCAGGCTGTTCTTCACTCCACTCTTGGACATTGGTCCACTCCTGTATCTCACTCTCCTCTTCCTCTGTCCCACCAACTGCCCAGTTCTTTCTCTGACTCCCTGGTGGAAGAGACCTTTTTGGTGGGCTTCCTCCTTCTTCTTCCCTCTTCCTGCCTTCCTGGGTCTCTCCCTCCACTGCAGCATTCAAACCCAAGAGAAAGGATGGATCCTTTGTGCCCACCAGATAGCTTTTTAGGCAGTGACCCTTGGAGACTTGTGGGACATGCAGCTAGACCCTTCCTGGCTGCCCAACTTCATCTGTTCATAGAAGCACAGCAGAGAATTTACCTTCCAGCCTATGGCTCCAGTGAAATAAAGAGAAAAATAAGATGACTGTCCTTTGGCTGAACACATACAGTTGATGTATGAAATAACCCACGGGATAATTTTTGTTCACTTTCCACATTTTTCTTTTCATTTCACCACATTCGGACATATCTTTGCAAAGCTTTGAGAGCCTTTTATCTGATAGCTCACAAAATATATTGAAAATCCTGTTTTCCCAGCTGGCTTGCAATAACAGCTGGCCTCCCATAAGAACCCTTGATGATTCCCCAAATTTCCATCATGCTGCACAAGGTTTACATTTGAACTTTGCAATTAGAAGAGGCCTGAGATCCAGAAATTTAAAATGTGTAGTCAGTGCAAACAAGCTTATGCCTAAGTTTAGAAGGACCCAGAGATTCCAAACAGTATTTACAGTATTTTGATTCTGTATCCCTGGCAGGCTGTATGGGATATAAATTACAGGGATATAAATTACAGAGAGGATATAAATTACAGGCACTGTGATACAGATGATGGAGTAGTTACAGCTTAAGCTTATGTTGCAGGAAAGGTGAAGATTCGAAGCCTCATTTGGGTTATGAAGCACATTAAGTAGAGCAGCTGCTGCAAAGGTACTCTTTCAGTTGGAGCCTTATCCGAAACTAGAAAAGTTACTTTTTAGATGACAGCTCCCAGGAACTGTAGGGAATTCCAGGAGATCAGCCTAAAAGAAAGAAAGAAAGAAAGAAAGAAAGAAAGAAAGAAAAAAGAAAGAAAGAAAGAAAGAAAAAAGAAAGAAAGAAAGAAAGAACTAGACTATGGGTGATACCTTCATAGGTTGCTAGTAGAAAAATAAAAAAAGTTGCTGAGCTTTCGAGAAAGAAAGAAAGAAAGAAAGAAAGAAAGAAAGAAAGAAAGAAAGAAAGAAAGAAAGAAAGAAAGAAAGAAAGAAAGAAAGAAAGAAAGAAAGAAAAGTGATGTTTCCGAACTTGGACACTTCTGAAGGAAGACTATGAAGAGGGAAAGATAGGAAACCACAAATATGAAGAACCCCAATGTATATCATCCTGAGCTCTGCAAGGAGAGTCTCATATCAATATGACAAAAACAAATATGTGATCCAAACAATCCAAAGTGGAAGACGTTCCAGAAAAACTAAAATACGCTCTCATAGTGAATAGGGATAAATGAGTGTTGCCAGCGTGTTACATTTAACAGTGAATTCAGTATTAGGGAATGAAGAACAGCTCAAAAGAGCGTGAAGGTAACAGCCCAAGGGGTCATGTGTAGCAATTTTAGGTGGAAGATCCCTCAGCCTGAACTAGTGCAGCTGGCAAAGAGATTTGTGTGTGTGTGTGTGTGTTGCGTCATTACAGTCGTGACCGACTCTTCAAAATGTTGTTTGTAAGAGCTAGGCCATAGGGGCGACAAGAATCAGATAGAATTAATACCCATGGTAAAAGATTGAGGTTGCCTCAAACATTATATGGGGTTAAGAAACGTGTGTTTATACTTAGTGAGTAACATCATCCAATTCCAGTTCCTTTCTTGCCAAGTTTACTTCTTTAATAAGTACACAGTGATAGTTTGCAAACCTATATCTTTTTGTTCCCAAAGATGATTTTAATGAGTATCTTTTTGCCAGAGTTCTTTGGAAAAGTTAGCATACAGAAAGCATCCTTTAGCTTTAGCCTGAAGCTATGGCTGGAAAGCAGCCTGTTGAATGGATAATAATGGCAGAAGCAAAAAAACAGAAAACTCAAAAAACAGAAACAAAAATGAAAAACTTAGCGAGACAATCATAAGGAGATTCTTTTCAGGACAACTGCACAGTTCTCATGGTTGAAACAGGATTTTGGTAAGGAAGAAAAAGAATTAAAGATGTTTAAAGCTTATAATGGTTATTTCTGCAGCACTGTTCTAAGGCTACAGTCCTTTTACCTAGTCACTTGGCAGGATGTCCCACTAAATATAGGATTGGGCTACAAAATATTACACATTAATTTTAGCCTGCAGTCTCACGCCCTTTCCTGGCAGTCAGCACTACTTAACACCTTGGGCCTACTTCAGAGTAGACATGCAGAGGCTTATTCTGCTAAGAGTTATTTTTGTGAGAGCCAAGTCAAGTCTATATACCCATCAGCTGGCAACAACCAAGACCATGGCCTCTCCTTTCTTAACCAAACGTGATTATGGTCCTAAACTACCAATAAAATGGTGTAAATGAACACAGGGCACAGTCTCTGAGTGGGATCTGGAACTGTTCTTATAGCTCTCATTTACAGGTATTTTTAAAAATACAATGGACCGTATTTGCATCCCGAGAATCCAAAGTTCCTTCAATGATGAGCATGGCAAGTGAATGACTATTTAAATCCTCAGATGATGGGGAAAGATACAGCTTTATTCTAGAAAATGTGCCTTAAGGAGACCAGTAGATCCTTTTCATGGATTCATGGAATCATGGTAGGGTTGGAAGGGACCTTGGAGGTCTTCTAGTTCAACCCCCTGCCCAAGGCAGGAGACCACCTACCATCCCGGAGAGATGACTGTCCAATCTCTTCTTGAAAACCTCCAGGGATGGGACATCCACAACATCAGGAGGCAAGCTGTTCCCCTGTTTAGTGGCTCTCACTACTGTATCAGGAAATTTCTCCTGATTTCCAGGTTGGCTCTCCCTCTGATGAGTTTCCACCCATTAGTTCTTGCCATACCCTCAGGGGCAACTGAGAATCAATCAATGCCCTCTTCCCTGTGGCAACCCTTCAGGTATTTCAAGACTGCTGTCATGTCTCCCCTCAGCCTTCTCTTCATCAGGCTAAACATGCCTAGTTCTTGACGATTTAGCCTCCAGTCCCCTTATCATCTTTGTTGTTCTTCTCTTTACTATTTATAGGGCCTTTGTGTCTTGTTTGTCTTGCTGGTAATTAGAGCAATTGTCTGCAGTGAATTCCATCTGCTCTGCTATTCCCTGTTCTGCTCAGAAGGTCCTGTCCTCCTGCTCTCCTTTAACCTGCCACCATTTATATCTGAGGAAGAACGGAGGTTGTCATGACCACACTCACATTCACTCACATGCCTCCCCACCTCCACCCTGGGGACCTGGCCCGCCTAAACTTCAGCAGTAATTGACCAAGACACAGCCAATGTCATTCCTCACAACCTGACAGTTGTGGGGGCCAAAGTCCAACCTCGTGTGTGGTACAGGAAGATAGTTCGTCTTCTTCTTCTTCTTCTTCTTCTTCTTCTTCTTCTTCTTCTTCTTCTTCTTCTTCTTCTTCTTCTTCTTCTTCTTCTTCTTCTTCTTCTTCTTCTTCTTCTTCTTCTTCTTCTTCTTCTTGGCATTTTCCTGCAAGGTACCACTCTTCAGACCCTAAAAAGCCACTTTGCCTGATTGTGCTTGTTTCAAGCTGGACTGTTGCAAAAAAAAAAAAGACTGCCGGGGTGTCGGGGTTTCCCCCAGCCTGACATCAGGGGTGCATCACCACCCTAGATGGAGGGGGTCAGTATCCAACAGCACCAGGGATGGACCATCAGTGCCTGTGTGACACCCGAAGGTGTGACCAAGTCATATATGCCAAAAAAGTTCAAATATTCTTCAGACCCCCCACCCCACCCGTCTTTTAGGAGCCTGGCGCCCGGTCTCAGGTCCTCTCAGCGGTGAGAGCCTGCCTCCAGCTCTCCTTTTCTCTTCTAGAAGGTCTCATCTGGAAAATATGCCGCCTGCCTCCAGCTGGTCTGTTGGGGTCCCCCTCCCGCGCTTCCTCTCCCAAAACCAAGTATTGGCGGGCAAAAGAAAAGGGGGCGCCGAGGAAGCCCCTCCTTCCTTTGCATTTTTGGGCACGCAGTGGGGAACCCCCAGGGGCCTCCCCGAGGGGGCCAGAACACACACACACACCTCGGCTGGTGCTGGGGGGGGGGTGTTTTCCCCACATCTACTGCAAAGAAGCGAAACGAGGGGGTGGGCAAGGGGCAGGGAATAAGTTCTGTGTGCGTGCGTGCGCGTGTGCGCGCGTGTGAGGGAGAGAAGGGGAGTGACTCCGAGGGGGCCCTTCGTGCACGCGAGAGGGGGAACAGCGCGCAGTAGAGACGCAGCGCGCAGGGGGAAGGAAGGGGCAGGCGGCGCCCTCCTCGCAGCGCCTGGGCTCTGGCGGGAGGGAAACCAGGGGCGGCCAAGAGCCACCACCACCCCTCCCGCCGCCGCCCAGCATTACGCGGCTTCTTGCCATCCCGCCGCCGTTCCTTTTTCGACTACTGGGCGGAGAAGCTCGCCCGCTCGCCCTGCCTGGCCGCCGCGGTAACCCGGGCGCCTTGGGGGGGCCAGGCAGCAAGAGACCCTCGGGCTCCAGCGCCAGGTGAGGCGCCGCGGGGACCCGGGAGGGGAGCGGTCGGGAGAGGCGCGTTGCCAGCCGGCGAGATCGGGGGCGGTGGGGGGGGGGACTGCGGGGTCTTCCGAGATATATTGAGCCGATATATAAAGGGCCACGGGGGAGCTCGAAGGTTGCTGCTACATCTTCCCAGCCGAGAGGGCTTAAGAAGAGCGGGGATCGGGCCCTTGCGTGTTAGCCCGATGGAGCTGGTGACCCGGTGGGTTGCTTTTGAGCCTCCCTTTTCGGTACAGTAAGGATGCAGCCCAGCGCTCTGCAGGTGGGAATGTGAGCCATCCATGCAGGGAATGGAGTTCAGTGGACAGTATTTTGCTCTAAAGGTCCATCTCCGTTTAGATGGGTTGCTCACTCTCGACTTCCTCTTGCCGATGCAAACCAAACCGAACAGTGTCCAAGTTGAATGGTTTTAGTCCAACACTTAATTTTTGAATGACTCAAAAAGAAAGAAAGAAATTACTGAATCTAAGAATCAGCTGGGCTGCTTGGGGAAAGCCACAAGGCTGACAAATGTGCTGAGGCTGCAACATGGGAAAGATTGCCTAACGTTTGCTGGAGGAGCAGCCCCCACTTTTGGCTGCAGAACAGTTGTGGGATTGAAAGGTCCCATCATTGCAAAGGTAAGTGAGCTATTACAGCTGAGAGGCTGTCATTTTGTCCACTGGTGGTCCAGGAGAGGCTTCCCTTTCAGTGCAGAGTGAAAAATATTGCAACAGCTGTTTTGTCTAGCAATGGTCCCTGGCAACAGCACTATATTGCCCATCATCACCAGGCTTAGTTTTCTTTCAACTCCAGAAGCCGACTCCAGCCGCTGTTGCCACAATCACAATTTGAGATGCCAGAGGTTTCCCCAACGCTTTCCAAAAATACTGCAGAAATACTTGCAGCCCAAAAGCAGGCTATGCCGATGGAACTGGGAAAGAACTGGACCATGTGGAATCATACAGTTTGCTGGGAAGACTAAATTGGGAGAAAGCAAACATTGGAAGTGGCCTCTTGTCACTATAAATGGCAGGAAAAATTGGCCAGAATTCATTTGAGAGGGGACTGGGCTCCGGTTCTCCTTTTTTGAAGCAGGAGCTTTGATAAGTATCTCATATTCACTGAGAAAGTCCTTGCAGTGGAAAGATAGGACAATTGGTAAGGAACCAGCTCATTAACCTGAAGGTACTTGAAGGGATTAACAGCAGTAACAGGTATTCAAGACATCTGTTACATCAAGCATTGTTCTGTATAAAGCCTGAGAAAGTTGGGGAGAGAACTCATGGAAGGACAGATTTCATCTCTCTAAAAGGGTCTGCTTACACTTGAGGAGACCAAATTCAGGTAACAACAGGGGGCAGGTATAAATAAGATAACTAGGTTAAGCCAGAACTTTCTTGTTTTCCTTCTTGGAGATAATCCAAGATTGCTCGTGTGACCATATTTCATTTTCCCCCCTGCAAGAGTGTTTGGAGTAAACGTCACCTTGTTATGTTTCTTTAACATTTTATTTTATGGTGTGTTTTTTATCTTTTAAATAAAATACATACAGTCCTATCCAGATGTTCATTATGTTTTACTTGTTGTGTGTATCTGTTGTAAATGGGCCAGAGCCGTCTTGCTGCCAATTGGGCCATATAGAAATGTAATAAATAAATAAATGTTGTGTGCAGGGGAAATCTGGCTACTAAGTCCTAGTGTCTTGGGGCGTTTATACACGACCCCTAAGTTCCGCTGCAAATGGCTGCAAGCTCCGGAGCTTAAAAATGTTTCCCCACCAGCTCCGGAGTTTGCAGACAATTAAGTGCAACCCCGCCCTCTTTAGCGTGACCCAGCGCACTTTTCTTGTACCTTCTCTTTGGAGGTGAAAAATCTTTGATGCGGTGCAACGATAGTGAGTGCGCGGCTCTCCTCGCTTCTGTTTGCTGCTTTTTGGCTCCCGCCCCTTTAAGAGCTACTTTTACAGAGACGAGGGGGTTGGACTTGATGGCCTTACAGAGACGAGAGGCAGAACGAGGTGAGCGGCATGCTTTTCTTTCTCTTTTTCTCCCTCCCTCACACAGCCAGCAACCAGGAAATGCGGAGGGGGGTGGGGACAGAGGAAGAGCGATGAACCCCTAAGATCTCTGGTCCGAATTTAAGTGGCCAGCAGATCTTAGGGGTCGTGTAAAAAGACCCTTGGTTTCACTAGGCTACCAAAGTGTGGAGGCAAAGAGGATGGATGTGGGGATGGTGGCAACTACTCTTGAGTTGTTTGAACACTGCTGTGTAACTCTTATTAAAAGCCACAGCTATGGGAGGGGGAAGGGGGTTGAATGCCAGGGAGTGGAAAGCAATGGTGCAGATAAAGCTCCACCCCTTACACTTTCCTTGAGTTTTCCCAGCTCAAAGAACAGAGGGAACTGGGCCAGAATGGCTTGGCTGAAAGTCTGTATCCCTAAGTTCTGTGTCTGCTAAGGGAAGAGGCAGGGCAGTAGGCTATATTTTATCCTTTCCCCCTTTAATTTTGCATCAAGAAACTCTAATGTGTGAATAAGGACATAGTAATACAGTGGTACCTTGTATAAAGGAATTAATTCGTTCCAAAAATCTGGACAACTTCCTAGGTTTCCTCAATTTCCAGAATTCTCCAGCCAGCGAGTCCTGCAAGGTAGCGGATTCCTTGATCAACTGGTCATAAAATAACTTTTCTATGCTCTAGTAGTGTGTAATAACACCTATTATAGTGGTACCTTGTATAAAGGAACTAATTCGTTCCAAATGAAATTATGTTAAGGAAATTTTCCTTTATACAAATTTACCATAGGAATGCATTGAAAACAGAGTGATCCCATTTTTATGTTGTACAGATTTGCCCCATAGGCGACTGTGTTAAGCAAATTTCCCCTATCTCCGGAATTTTTTATGTTGTACAAATTTTGTTTCCTTGCAGCCATGCCAGCCACATGGCCATGGACTTGCACAACACTGGCTCTTCGGCTTGAATATGGAGATGAGCACTGCCCCTAGAGTCGGACACGACTAGCATGCATGTGCGGGGGGAACCTTTACCTTTACCTTACCTCAGTTTAAGAGCATTTTAAAAGACAAGCAAAGATTTCTTCTAAATTTTGCCTTGATCAGTGAGCAGTGTCTTCCAATACAAGTAACTAGAGCAGGTCACATGATCAGAAGTGCTCTCCCCCTGTTGGATTGTAAGTGATTGCCTGTAATGTTGCAGCTCAGGCAAGCCTCAAAAGCAGAGGTAGGAGAGAGGAAGGGAGGTCTCCCTTGCAACAGCCAGGAATGTTTTCAAAGTGAAAACAAGTTAGGGGTTTATTTTATTTTTCTTTATATTTTTTTTTAATTTGTTTTCAACATTCTTATTTTTTCAAACCATTTCCAGTCAGGGGGCAGCTAATCAATTGTGTATAGGGCTACAAATTGCACTTTATGATTGTCACATTAAAAACACGGAATAAAATCCAGTTGTTATTCCCAAGCAGAGCAGATTCCGCAGCCAGGTACCTAAACCATGGTGTGGACGTGGACTTCTAGCCAACTTCTTTTGTGAGTTTTGGCATTTTGTGTGTACAGTATGCTGTGTGTGGGGCCCCAGAACAAATCAGTAAAAACACAGGAATCCCCCTCCCCTCCCCACCTTGCCTACTGTCTTTCCATCCTCCTTATGGGCGTTCCAGAGGCATCTGGCTAGCCATTTTTCTGTGGTTGGGTGGGAGTTACACGGAAGGAGCCTTTCCAAAGAAAGCGAAGGCTGTGAACACATTCAGGCATCTCCTGGGCAAACAACGATATCAGCAGGGTCCTACGGATGACCTGCACTTCTGCCCCAGCGGACGTTTTACTCTTAGCTCCCCTCTGGTGGGTGCTGCTGCCTGAATAAGCTGACTGGGCCCTAAGGGATACATATAGCCAGACAGCAGTAGAACCTGATTTTTAAGTCTTATTTTTATTTATTTTTTATTTTTTTGAAAATATGGTTCCCAGAATCCACAAGCCAGGAAGTCTGCTGCGAGATCCTTAAAAGCCATGCCAAAATAAGTGAGCCAGTTTTGGCCATAGTTTTAAGAAGTGACCCTCAGTTGAGCCCCAAGGTGGCTTTGCTCTCCCTTTCCTTCTCTCTCTTTGGGTGTTTATACACGACCCCTAAGCTCCGCCGCAAATGGCTGCAAGGTCCGGACCTTAACAATGTTTCCCCACCAGCTCCGGACTTTGCAGACAATTAAGTGCGACCCCGCCCACTTTAGCGCGTCCCCGCAGCTTTCAGGTACCTGCTTTTTGGAGGTGACAAATATTTGATCCGGTGTAAGGATAGTGAGTGCGGGGCTCTCTTGGCTTCTGTTTGTTCTTTTTTTGCGCCCCGCCCCTTTAAGAGATCTGAATGCTGCCCCGGAACAAAACGGAGGTAAACCGGCATTCTTTTCTTTCTTTTTTCTCCCTCCCTCAGGCAGCCAGCAACCAGGAAGTGCGGAGGGGGGGTGGGGACAGAGGAAGAGCGAGGAACCCCTAAGATCTCTGGTCCGAATTTAAGTGGCCAGCGGATCTTAGGGGTCGTGTAAAAAGGCCCTTTGTTTATGGAAGGGAACGGCATGATCTTGAAGCCAAGGTTCATACGCTTCCTCACCACCACCACCACCATCACCACTGCTTTCCCTTCTGGAGGGCTATGGCTTCACCTGAAGTTACACAGGCCGGTTGAGGTGGCCCTACCAGCCAGATATGGCATCCATGTCCTTGAGATCCCCATCAGTGCTTTAGGTGAAAGCAGAATAAAGGGTGTCCTATAGACTTAATGGGCCTTTTTACACGACCCCTAAACTCCGCTGCAAATGGCTCCCAGCTCCGGAGCTTAAAATTGTTTACCCACCAGCTCCGGAGTTTACTGAAAATTAAGTGCGACCACGCCCACCTAAGCGCGTCCCAGCGCACTTTTCATGTACCTGCTCTCTGAGGGTGAAAAATCTTGATGCAGGTGTGCCGGGCTCTCCTTGCTTCTTTTTGCTGTTGTTTTTTGCCTCCCGCCCCTTTAAGAGAAGGAATCACAACGACAGGGCGGCGTCCACCGGCACCGGAGGTAAGCCTGCATTTTTTTGTCCCTTTTTCTCTCCCTCCCCTCACGCAGCCAGCAGCCAGGAAGTGCAGAGGGGTGGGGACGCAAGAAGAGCGACAAACCCCTAAGATCTCTGGTCCGAATTTAAGGGACCAGCGGATCTTAGGGGTCGTGTAAAAGCGCCCAATGACTCACATTCTCTTTTTTCCAGGCCTTTTATGTCAGCAAACCCTGGAGACGCTCAATTCTAATTTAGCCCAGATTATTGAAGCGTTGCTTCCAGATCATATAATATGTCAAACTCAAAATATCTCTTGCTTTTGACAGTTCAGTAGACATTGGCCACGTAATGTCAAGGCAATGCTACAAGCACATGCAACAACAGTTTAAAATAATAAAATAAAATAAATACCTGAGTTTTCCTATTTCCATCTCCTGCCACAAATTAAAAACAAAAACCTACCACAGTATCTTCATATCCCCTTTATGGGCATTTCAGAAGCATCTGTTTAGCCACTGTGATGGGGGGAGAGGGTCGCAGAAGGAGCCTTTGAGGACAGCGGACACATTCGGGCATCCCCTGGGCACATGACAGAACCTGGTTGATGGAGCTTTCTACTCCAGAACCACCACTGGATTGCTTCTGACGCAATGGAAAAAGAAGCCACTGTAAAAAGACAGTAAAGTTTTCCATATGGATTAATGGGCCTTTTATTTTACTTTCCTTTTATACGTTTATACAAAACCATGGAATAACTGTAGTCCTGAGAAGGGCTATCAGATATTAATATGTTGCTGCATACAAGGGCAACTTCCCATAATAAAATTATAACTTTGCTTTTTGAAGATAGGGCCTACAAAACAAGACGTTTTTCATTCTGTGAAGTGAACAGGATGCAGCAATGCATTGCAACGTATACCGTAGGAGAGTAATTTAAGTCCAGGGTTCCACCAGAACCTAGTTGGGTGGAAATAGCTATTGTTGGCTTTTGGATATAACATTAATATTACAGTATATCCAATATTAATATATATAATATTATAATTAATAACTTAGCAAAGCATATGTATAGCAACTTGAAGCGTTTAGATGAAAAAACACTTTTGTACAGAGTAAAATTTATGTGTGTTCTTCCATCATGTGTGTTTGTGCCAGCAATTGTTATTAAAATAATAACTTGTGTCTTGGATAAAACATGTAATAACATTTACTGTTTATAAACATCTGTAAAATATAGCACAACTTTCTAGTGTTTAGACATTTGGTGCTACAAACATTTTTTCTGGCAAATATGGTAATTAATTTTCTCATCATGATTCCATTATATTTGTAAGCCCTACTTCATTGGACCATGTTACATATTTTAGTTATTTATATCTTTATTTCTGTCTGAGGTATATATCTTCAGGGTTCCTTTCAGTCCCTATATGATTGTATGTTCAACCCTGTGTTAGGATACATACAGTACTGTAATGTGCAGGAGCCAGTCTCAGGTTATGTCATTGTCCCTGCCTGACAGATCAAATACTCCTAGAATTCTTATTTTGCTTCCTTGCACAAACTCCCACCCCCATGCTGAACTCATTACCATTTGTTACCCAGCTCCAGAAGTTGACTTTCTCCTATGAAGCGTTTTTGCTTCTGTTTCCTTTTTAAAAAATGTTCTACTTTTCTAGAAATGATTATGCTACATTAGTTAATACAGTTTTCCAAATCTACACATAGCATTCTTGAAAACTATTCACAAGCTTTTAGAAACCCACTTACTGACATTGGCTTTATTTTTTAAGATTTGGATTATAGTCATATTGCATGTTTTATGCCTGCAGAAGGGTTGATGGAATCCCCAGATGTGGAGGATTTTGGGTAGCGACTTCCCTCTTCTCTTCTGCAACTTGGCAGACTCGGAACTAAACTGATCCCATTGCATGGAAGCTGCTGGAGCTGCCGGATGCAAGAAGGAAGTCTTTAATTATCAGAAATCACCCCCCCCCATGATATTCCTGGTGGGAGAGATTTTCATAGCTGTCAAGTGTTCCCCATGTCTGCCCGGGACTGGGAGCTCCAGGGAGGTGGGGCACTGGCACCCGGGCCCTTTGGCTAGAGGGTGGAGCCTCATTTGCATACAGGATTCCCAGAATTCCTTGTGGTGGCTTCAAAATGCTCACTGTGACCTAGGTGTCTTGGCTTTCTAGGGGATATATATACACCAATCCAGACAGGTGGTGGCGTGTGGGTTAGGGGTTGGGCAGGGAGAAGTGCTCTCTGGCAGGCCACCTGGAGGCAGGCCACATGGCCGCCCAGCAGCATCTGGAGCTCAGCCGCCCGCCACCAGAAATGCAGGACATTTCAGGGGAAAATAATTTTTCGGGAAGACGGGTCTGGATTTTCAGTAATTAAAAACTTCCTATTTCTATTCCATGCCTTCCATGACTTCCGCAGAGTGCAAGAGATGACTGTTTCCATCGCTGTCACTCACAAGTTGAAGAAGCAGAAGGAGAAGTCTTGAATTACCAAAAATCTCCCCTCCCCTGTCAGTGCTGTCATTAGTTCTTGCTTGTAAGCAGAAATTCAACTCCTTCTATCAGAATGTTCCAGAACATAAACAGCACCATGACCACCACCACCCCTAAAAAGGGGGGGGGAGGTAACGTTTCCCCTAAGAATGGAGATAAATGAGCATGGATGTAATTGAAGAAGCAGGAAAGAGAAGAGGTGATAAATCAGCTGTTGCCATGTTAACCATCTCCACAAAATATTTCCTTCTCTGGTTTATGCCAACAGCCATCTTTCTTAACAGCCATGTTCTCCCATCTCAAATACCCCAAGGAAATTCAAACACTTTCATAAGGTTTCTATAGAACAAGCGAAAAACTTTTTTCAGTCGTTAGTACATGGCGGCCCTTTCCTGCCCCCCCTTTTTATTTTAATTCCAATGCAGAGGATAGCAGATCTGAAAATAACAGTCTGTGCCGTCCATGGAAGCTCTCTCTATGCATGAGTTGGAATACCAGTTTTCCAGAATCACATCTCATGGGGGGGGGTGAGGAGCCCCAACTTTATACTAGACGTTTCCCTCTAGACTCATCAACAGGCTCGGCATCAAAACTGAAAGGACAGTAAAGCCCTCCCTTCCACTTAAGCAAGGTTACAAGAGGCTTACAAGAGAAGTTGTGTGTGTGGGGGGGGTGTCAGCATATCTAATAAAGTGCTTACTGTAGGTTGAATGCAAAGTTCAGGATTATGAACTTGAAGCAGAAATGAATTTCCCCATTCATCGTTCGTTTCATGTACATATTGAGTAGACCTTTAATACGCTAAAATAATAAAAAAATAACTTTTGTTTATGTTGAGAGGATGATACCTTAACAAGTATATTCATTTTAGATTACTATTTATGTTGATGATGCATTGCTATATTAAAGATCTGGCTGGAATGAAGGTGAAAAGACTTATCTAACCTCTGCTCCTGCTACCGCAGTAGCTACTATCAAGCACGGTGCCACCAGCCAATCTTCCTCTGTCTTTAAATTTAAATAAAAGAAGCTTATGGGTAAATTTAAATAAAAGAAGCCGGATCTTACCATATCCTCTTGATTTCATATGATTTTTGCATGGGAGCTTTCCCAATCACCATCAAATCATCCTCCACACTGATATATCTGACAGCCCATCTCTTCCCAGAGAGACCACAATAAAGCAAAGTGTTCTGCTTATATACCGCTTATATACCACTACAAGTAGTCTCTGGGCAGTTTACAATTTTAATTACAGTGTGCAGGCTACACATTGCCCCCCCCCAGCAAGCTGGGTACTCATTTTACCAACCTCGGAAGGATGGAAGCCTGAGTGAACCTTGAGCCTGCTACCAGGGATTGAACCCAGGTCGTGAGCACAGTTTTACCTGCAGTACAGGCATTTAACCACTGCGCCACGAGGCTAGTACATCATCTGACAGCCCATCTTTTCCCAGAGGGATCACTGTATCTTACTGGTACATCATCCATTCCTAGGTCCCACCTCTCTGTGCACAAAGTGCAATTTCTAACTTGCTTCCTGGCTCACTAGGATCGTTGCAGGAGTCACCAGGGGCACTACTACAAAGATAAGGTTCTCTGCTGGGCTTCCTTGCATGGTGTCATGTCGTTGCTGGGTTTTTAATTGCAGTTTCCTCTGGGCTAAATCTGATGCAAACGGTGGAGTAAATGATGGGTGTTGATGCCTTCTCAATTGATGTCTGAATTCCATCATATCCCTTTTTTCTTTATGATCCACCGACCAATGATCAGCTGTTTTCTGGTAAATCTGCCGTCGCTTGTGTGCTGATTGCTAGGATTCTTAGGTGTTGGTTTGATTCACCAAAGCATTTCCTATATTTTCAGCAAGAGTGCTTATTCTGGATCACTTCACAGCGACCAGTGGATCCTGAGTATAGATTCTTGCTCTGTCGGTTAATAGCTTATGCAAGATTGAAGTCAACCTGTCTTTGCCTTAGACATGTTAGGGTATGGGACAGAAGGTTCAGGCAGGGTTTGATCCAAGGATCTGAATTGGATGATCTCCTGTGATACTGAGGCAGAAGAAGGACACTATGGCTTGGAAGATTATAACATGGTTGTTCTTCACCTGTCATAGATGACGGAAAACTTGCATGTAACTCTTTTCATTCTTATTTAGAAGCATCCTTGGTATCAACTCCTGCCAGGCCGGGCAGCGGTAGACTGTCCCACCGCCGCCTCCGGAGCCCTGGCTGTGGCCGAGCTGGGCGGCAGTAGATTGTCCCATTGCCACTTTTTTAATTTATATTTTTCAGCACCAGCCATGTGGCCCCAGGGGGCGGGTCAGCACTTTTTAAAAAATGTATTTATTTTTTATTTTTTCAGTGCCGACCATGCAGCCCCAGGGGCCGTGTCGGTGCTTTTTATTTTATTTATTTATTTATAATTTTTTCAGCACTGACCCTGCGGCCCCAGGGGCTGGGGTGACTCTTTTTTTTTTTTAAGTCCCCGACAGCAGGAGTTTTTTTTTCCCCTACAGCTGAGAGGCGCTAGCTGCTGCGCCCCTTTTATTTTTTCCCCTCCTGGTCCTGGAGAAGAGAAGACAGCTTCAAGGTAGGAGGGAGGGGGCAGGGGAATGAAAAACAAAGCGAGACAAAACAGAAGTTTCCGTTCCATTTTGTTTCGCTTTCCTTTGATGGGTTGGATCGTTATTTGTTTTGTTAGGTAACGAAACGAATAACGAATAATGAAACAAATTAAAATTTGTCTCTAGTGACTACTGTGAACTTGGCTTGCTTACGATTCAATTTTTAGACTCTCTTTGTTACATCACTGAGCTTACTGAGTAATCTTTGCAAATCATCTATATTGCCAGCAGGAAGTACTATACGAAATGAAATATGGATGTTGTGAATAACCTCTCTGTCGGCAATGGTACCATGACTGGATTTAGTAAATGCTTCTTGAAAGACATTTTTAGAATAAAAACTGCTAAGCAGCAGAAGTATGCATTCTGGTTGTACCTTTGTATCCCTGTATATCTTCTGTCACCTGATCTTCAACTTTCACTGAAGCTTTTGCTTATAGGTACAGGTTGCCAATTACACTAGTATATTTTTAAACAAGATAATTGTTTATCAACACTTCCATCAGTTTGCTGTGTTAGATTTTGTTGTTGTCAGTATCCACATTAATCTGGTAGCATCTTTCCTCAAGTACACATAGGCCCAATAATGAATATTCTTGCCCTTTTTTGCATTCTTGTACATTTTTGCTATGTGCTATCTTTAGGAAAAGTACAAATAAACAGCTTCTTAAGCTTATTAGTCTTCAGTCATGAAAAGGGTTACAATTTTCCTTTTAAACAGATGTACGCAAGGTTATTGTTATGTACGAAAGGTTAGTTAAGTGGAAGGACAGATTTTGAAGCTGAGGTTCCAGTACTTTGGCCACCTCATGAGGAGAGAGGAGTCCTTGGAAAAGTCCCTGATGTTGGGAAAGATTGAAGGCAAAAGGAAAAGAGGATGGCAGAGAATGAGATGGTTGGACGGTGTCATCGATGCAACCAATATGGATTTGACCAAACTCTAGAGGCAGTGGAAGACAGGAGGGCTTGGTGTGCTCTGGTCCATGGGGTCACGAAGAGTCGGATACAACTGAATGACTGAACAGCAAAAACAACGAAAGCTTATTCTCAGCCATTTTTCAGAAATAATTGGTGTTCTGTGATGATTCAGTAAAAAAATTAAGTTGTAATCTTGTTACCTTCAATACTTCTGTGAAAACATCCATTTCAGGAGCTTTGCCATTGTGATAGCTGTATAGCATTTCAGATATCCACATGTTCAATCCAGTATTAACCTAGTATAAATTCTGTTGATCTATCATCTGATTTCGTTACGACCGGCCAAGCTTTGTTTTTGTGTATTTTGGATGGTTTAAATGCATTTTGTAGCAACAGCAATAGTTTCAGTACCACCTTTTAAGTGTACATTTAAAATTCTGTTGACAAAATATGTCAAAATAGTTCTTCTTCCTGCAGATGTTAGGGATGAGCCTCAGAGATTCCAATGGAGAGTGTTGATGCAAAATGTCTTATATGGACAACCACTACCATGACCTCATATTCTAAAATGAATAACTGTAATTTTTCAGTGCAGCTTTCTCTCCTGTATAAACAGTCTTAAAATAAACCTTTGGATACATGTCATTTTGTAAAATGGCATATTTTACATGCTGGTTTTTAATTGCTAATAGATGTTTTCTACTGCTGCATTTATATCTGGCTTCTGAGTTCTGTTCGCGTTCCCACACATAAATCAACTTATCCATTTAATTATCTGCCCACATCCTGCCTTTCTACCCAAAAATGTGCCAAACCTTTTCAGTGCCAGTCCTGCTTTACTGTCGGAAAATAATTGAGATGTAAATGGTGCATGAGGATGAGACAAGACGGCCAGGATGTATCTTGTCCAATTTCCTTTTCATTTAAGCAGAACGTGAAATGTTACTTTTAAGAATGAGACTGTTCATTAGCATTTTCCTACTATTGCTCAGTTATGGATGTCTTTAGCTTTCGCTACACTCCTTGATCTTAAAATAATCCTCCCAAGCTCCCCATTTGCAATATTATTAAATGGTGGCAAATATTACGCTCAGAACCTTATTGCCATCTGTCTGCCTGCCTAGTTAGGTGGCAGGCTTACTCAGAACTATATGATTACTTTCTATGAATGTATCTATATACAGCACCTGCCTATCATTCTACCTACCTATGCACTTAAATGTATACAAACAAACACCAACAAAACCTTGTGCCATTTTATAGATTAAGGCAGGCCTGCCCAACAGGTAGACCGTGGGCTACCGGTAGCCCGCGAAGGGTTCATAAGTTGTCCACCAACCATCAGTAAAAAAAGTGAGGGGATAATTCTCCACCCCTCCCTCCCCCATCCCAAGGACCACCACTGCCCCAGCAAAGTTCTGGGTTTGCCAGCCCACTGTCTCAGCTGAGCGGGGCTGTTTAAGGGCCATGGTGCATTGAAATATGTTCCCTCCAGAACGGATTAATTGGTTTTCAATGCATTCCTATGGGAAACCGCTGCTGTACTTACAATTTTTTTTACTTATGAGCATCTGCTCAGAACAGATAAAATTCGTAAGTAGAGGTTGTAGTGTAGTAGCCCTCAGACACTTTGGGACTGAAAAAGTAGACCTCAGCCTGTTCAAAGTTGAACAGCCCTGGATTAAGGGATTTTATTTGACATAGATTTACAGCCAGTGAAACAGTTTTTAATTTTTTTAAAAATGTAACAAGACTCTGTTACTTGTCCCTACAACAGATTACCAAGGACTATCCTGAAAATACATACCCATGTTCGCTCATAAGTACACAATACTGCACTGTGTATTCTTTGAGAACAGTTCTGAGGCGCCTCATAATGATTTCTCCAATTGCTGGTCAACAAACCACTTTGTTTCATTTATAAATGTGCCCTTCACTGATAAACTAAAATGTACATTAAGCAAGAAACTGCTTGAATGTAGTTGAACATAGTTCAGGATTTTGAAAAAATGTGGTGGGGGGAAAAATTAAGTCAATGGAAGGAACGTTTCCTATTCTCTATTAGTGCCATTTCCCTTCTCAATTTGCAGTGGCCAATGGTAGTAAGAAAAGTCCAACTGAAAATGACATGTGGGGGTTGCCTCTTTCACAGAGTGAGGGTAAACAAATAAATTTGCATAAACAGCTCATGGCTTTCCAGTCATGTCCATACTTTTTTTGTTAAAACATCCAAGATTTTGGTGGCAATAATAATGTATCCCACATCATCATCATAAGGGAAGTCAAGATATCAAGCCAAAGCTAACCTTAAATAAACCAGGGTTTGATCAAAACCAGCTGGATAAGTATTCAGACTATACTTGGGCAAGTTAACTTTAAAGAGCCCTCACTCCACAGTGGCCAGGATTATTTAAAGGTAACTTGCCAAGTCTATCCGATTTACAAAACAGAGGCTGAACTATGTATTAAGTGTGGTCATCACTCACAGTGGCATGGGGCAGAAGAGTTGGCCCAAACCAGGCATTTCTGGGACAGAATTATGGAGGTTGCCTTGATAGAACGCAAGCCACCTTCCCTCAACAGAGACAGTGATCTTGTTTTTTGTTCTTGCTAGAAGACTCTGATTTTCCTTTCATTGCTTGTGGTGGGAGTTTTCTTCAGTAGAAATGAAGTGGGCTGAAGTTGAAATTTACTTATTTATTTATTGATTTATTTATTTTTGTATTTATATCCCGCTTATCTACCACAAATGGTACTCTAAGCGGCTAACAAAGGCAATTGATGCCGAATCAAATACAATAAAATACAGAAAACATCACATATAAAGCAAAATAACATATAACAATGTAACAACATAGCGTGTAAAAACCTACTGCATCCCAGCATGCAGAGGAACAGATCCTAACAAATAGAATTAAAATTAGAGGCTCCTAAAACAGTCAGAGCTAATAGCAAGAGCAATAACGATGGCGGGAAGGAAAAAAAAAACAAAACTAAAGATCGCCGAAGGCCTCTCGAAACAGAAAAGTTTTTAACGCTTTCCGAAAGGCCTGCAGGGACTCTGCAGAGCGCACTTCGCTGGGGATGGAATTCCATAAGGAAGGGGCTGCCACTGAGAAGGCCCGGTTCCGAGTAATCGTCTTCCGGGCCTCTCGTGGGGTGGCAACCCGCAGCGAGTGCGCTCGCACCTGCCGAACAGGACGGGTCGAGATGGATCGCTGGATGATACGCTCTGTCAGGTAGTCCGGTCCCAAGCCATGGAGGGTTTTTATAAACTAAAACCAAGACCTTGAATCTAATCCGGGCTGCAACGGGCAACCAGTGCAGGCGGGCCAGAACTGGGGTGATGTGGTCATAACGACGCACACCAACCACCAGTCTGGCCGCCGCATTCTGTACCCGCTGCAGGCGCCGGAGAAGAGTCAAGGGCAACCCCATGTAGAGCGCGTTGCAGTAGTCCAGTCTCGAGATCACCAGTGCTTGGACCACTGTTCTCAGAGAGTCAACATCCAGGTACGGGCGGATCTGGGCGATCTGGCGAAGATGGTAATAAGCGGCCCTGGTCACCGACGCCACCTGCGCCTCCATGGTCAGCGCCGGGTCCAGGACCACGCCCAGATTCCGCACCCTCTCCACTGGATGGAGGGAGACCCCCCCCAGGCAGGGGAGAGGGCCACCGTACCCAGATGGTGAGCTCCCAAAGAACATAACCTCCGTCTTCTCGGGGTTGAGCTTAAGCCTGTTCGCCCCGGTCCAAGTCAGCACGGCGTCCAGGCACTCATCAAGGATCCTCACAGCTTCCACTGCAGAGGTGGAGAAGGAGAGATAGAGCTGCGTGTCATCAGCGTACTGATGACAGCAGACTCCAAATCTCCTAATGACCCCAGCCAGCGGCCTTACGTAGATGTTAAATAGCATGGGGGACAGCGACGACCCCTGTGGAACCCCACAAGGGAGTATCCAAGGAGCCGATAACTCCCCCCCATGCTGGACGTACTGAGGACGGCCCTCCAGGAAGGATCGGAGCCAACTGCGGGCAGTGCCTCCGATTCCAACCTCAGAGAGCCGATCCAACAGGATACCGTGGTCGACGGTATCAAAGGCCGCTGACAAATCCAGGAGAACCAACAGGGTAGAGCAACCTCTGTCAGCCGCCCGGATTAGGTCATCTTGCAGCGCGACCAAAGCTGTTTCGGTCCCCCGACGAGGCCTGAACCCGGACTGGCAAGGATCGAGGCACTGCCGATCCTCCAGGTACGACTGCAGCCGGACCGCCGCCACCCTCTCGATCACCTTACCCATGAACGGGACATTAGCGATTGGACGATAGTTGACTAAATCGTCTGGACAAAGGCCTGGTTTTTTGAGAATGGGCTTCACCACCGTCTCCTTCAAGCGGGAGGGATAAACCCCCTCGCTGAAGGAGGCGGTGGCAATAACCGAAGCCCATTCGGCCATGGTCCCACTGGCAGCTTTTATAAGCCAGGCAGGGCAGGGATCGAAAGGAGTGGACGCCGGCCGGCAGCAAGCCATAGCCTTGGAGGCCTCGGCAGCGGAAACAGGCCCAAGCGCATCCAACCGAGGCGACGAAGGCGGACCAGCAACTGGGGATGCCGGGACAGTTCCACTGCAACCGGAGTCGAAGCCGGCCTGGATGGCCTCAATCTTCGATCGAAAAAAGGCTGCAAAATTCTCACTACTGAAATCAGTAGGAGGAGGCCTGGCCAGACTAGGACTGGTGAGGTCCCGAACCACCCGGAAGAGCTCCCCCTGGCGGTTCGAGGCCTCACCAATTCTCAGGGAGAAAAAAGATCTTTGAGCCTCCCTGATCGCGTTGGAATAGCGACTAGTCTGGGATACAACAGCAGCCTTATTAATAACCGTCCGGGTTCTTCTCCAGCTGCGCTCTAGTCTTCTCCTCACCTGCTTCATCGCTCGGAGTTCAGCCGTGAACCACGGAGAGGACCGAGCTCGGCACCGGAGAAGGCGCTTGGGGGAGATCCGGTCGATGGTCTGGGCAGCTGTATCAAACCAATGGTTAGCCACAACCTCAGCCGGCGCGCCAGTCAGTTCTCCAGGAAATGCCCCGAAGTCCTCCTGGAACCGGGAAGGGTCCATAAGTCTTCGGGGCGGGCCAACACAAGAGGCCGATGGTCCCCGCGAGGGGGGGCCGGGATCGCCAGGGGGAAAGAGAGCAGGTGATGGTCTGACCATGACACAGGCAGGGAGACGATGCCCCCTACCTCCAGACTCGAAGTCCCTGACATGGAGGAAAATACCAGATCCAGGGTATGGCCAGACCTGTGGGTGGGGCATATAACATGCTGGGATAGACCCATGGAAGTCATGGATTCCATGAACTCCAGAGCTGCACCGGAAAAGTTCACCGCCGGCGTGCACATTGAAGTCACCCGCCACCAGAAGGCGCGGGGACTTCAACAGCGCCGCCGCGATGAACTCGGAGAGCTCCGGCAGGGATTGTGCTGGGTTGCGGGGAGCACGGTAACCCAGCACAATGCCAAATCTATCCCGCTGTCCCACCAATAGGTGAAGGCACTCTAACCCATGGCTAACCAATGTCGAGGCCCTGCAGACATAAAGAGAATCCCGATGAACGATTGCGACCCCCCCTCCCCTCTGACCCTCCAACCTTCCCACACCCTGAACCAGATATCCGGGCGGGCACAGGAGAGAGAGAGAAGCCCCCCCCTCCATTCCCACCCAGGTCTCGGTGATGAAAGCCAGGTCAGCCCGCCCATCATGGATGGAATCATATATAATGGGGATCTTATTGTGGACTGACCTGGCATTCAGCAGAATGCAGGAAAGGTTGGAGGCGCTGGAGAAGTGACTCCCAGACACGTGACAGCTAGCTGAGGGGTCAGAACGCGGGACAGGCACGAGATGCCTGACCCGCGCTCTTCTGGTCTGACGAACCCCACGGCTACTAGCGTACCGCCCACGGCCCGTCACAGTTGGTATGTGAGTCCCTGCAAACATGGCGATAGGGAAAAAAAAATTATACAACACAATACAGACACTAACAGCGTTCTAACTAACCATTAAATACAATAACTATAATACAAAAGACTAATTAACACAATAAATTATGAATGAATATAAAAAGTATAATATAATAAAATAAATAAAGCAATAAACAGTGTGCCCGCCAGAAACCAGATGGGGGAAGCAAGAGAGGGGGGGATGGAATCTAGGGATCGGGTGGAAAAGAAGGGGAGATCTAAGCGCACCAGTGGGGGGGAACCCCCGTGAAGAGCGTCCATAGAGAAGCGGCTGCCAAAGCATCTGGGCACGTCACCGGTGGCCAAAATTGCCACCCGAGGCAAAGTTGGTAACAAACACTCGGAATGGGCCATCCCCAGAGCCACACCAGCGGCCGACGCACCGCCCGCGAGAGGGCCAGTGACCCAGCTATCGCCAGGCTGGCGATCCAAACCCGGCCTGCCACCAGACTAAAAAGCGGCAACATCCCTAGGGGGGCGGGGGCGGCGGACGAAGGCTGCACAACAGCGTTGTCAACAGCTGGACGCAGCTCCCTCCAACCCAAAGGCAGAGGGACAAGTTCACCCAGATGGACCAGGATGGGAAACAGAAACGCCTCCCAATCCTCTCCGGCAGCCGGCCTGCTACCCGATGGAAATCCGCCAGCCAAGACGTCGCCAAAATGGCGTCGGCTCCCAAACGCCGGCAGCCGAAGCGCTGCCCGAGAAGGGACCATCGACCAGCAGCAGCCTCCCCGTACCAGCGGGCAAAAGGGGCATCCCCTCCCAGGAAACTCGGGGCGCAGAACTAGCTCGAACCCCGGACCTCTCCGGCGGCCGGCACGCCGCCCGATGGAAAACCTCCGGCGACGGCACCGCCGAAACGATGCAAGCCCACAGACGCTGGCAGCCGACACGCTGCCCGACACGCTGCTTTTACTTGAATTCTGTCAGCAGAATGACTTGGACAAAAGCTTTCCAAATCCCATTTGTTTAAATTAAAAATCTCCCCTCTCCCCAGAAGATCCCTCTTCAAATTTCACCTCACATTTGATAAGAAGGGATGAAAATGTGAAGTGAAATTTCAACAGAATTCTCTGTGAAAGAATTTAAATTTAAACCCTGGTTTGTGACTTACTGGTCACACTGTTTTTCTGGCTTATAAAGGGTGAAGCCCCTTTCTTCTAAAGAAAAAAAGTAGAGGATATCCCTTGGAACACCACAAATATATCATGCCATTCAGACTTACATGCTGGGTGTAAATGGGGTTTGTGAGTTGTATTTAAATATAAATTGGTGGGACCTTCAACTGGACTACTCCAGTGGGGGGCAGTGATGTTAGCATTATCCTGAATACTTTTGTTCAGCCCTCATAAAAGCAAGCCAGATTTAAGAGGAAGCTTTATGACAAATGTTAATGTACATTTAAAACAAATAATAATACTTTCTCATCTACAATATCAAAAAGAGAAGACACTTGTCCTAGTATGAACTGGGAGTTGAGTCATGGCTACTGGACTTCTTTTTTGAGAGATAGAAACGTTTCGCTGTTCATCCAAACAGCTTCATCGGTCATGAAGCTGTTTGGATGAACAGCGAAACGTTTCTATCTCTCAAAAAAGAAGTCCAGTAGCCATGACTCAACTCCCAGTTAAACGAACCTGGATGACTGAGAATCTTCACAGACGTATTGTCCTAGTATGATTTGTAACAGGCCCTGGCAGTCAAAGCAGGTGCTATGGGTGTGAGGGTAAACCTAGATGTGAATGTGGGAAATAGATGTGTATCAGACGTAGAGAAAACATGTTGCTTTAAAGAAGAAGAAAATGGCATTATTTAATATTTGTGGACACTTTTGATGGAATAGTGATGTGTGATCATCCTCCATTAGACACCAACATGAAAAATACCATATATGTTCATAGAGACTGTCTCATCTATATTCCTTTCTGGAACATGGAGACTTGGATCTAAGATACTCCATGACACAAAGCTGCTTCAATGATCAAATTGCATCATGTATTTCTGTGTTTTATGTTGCTGTGCACTACTTTGAAATGTTGCCATCTAGTGGTTCAGAAAAGTACTGTAATTTGTACAAAATAATAATCACATCCGTTAAAACCCCACTCCCCCCCCCTTATATATTTTGGAAACACGGAAGCTTTTTCCTTATGGTGTAGCTGTGAGTTTGATAATGTCACCAGAATGTTTGTTAAGGGAATTGTTTACTCGAGAGAATAAACTGTCACTCTTCAAATGTATTTAAAAATCTTTGTTTCACATTCCTAATGATATCCACGAGGGTAGCTAGCCTGCTATAGCAAATGAGCAAAACATCTTTAAGACTGAAAGAACTGTTATAGGAATCGTGTTTGTGGATATGCAACCCACATCCTCAGAGGAGTTCAGAGGCAGGCAGTGTGTCTGTGTGCATAGCTGTGCTCAGATGATGCGCACATGTGCTGGCCTCAGACAAGGCCGTGAGCGTGGCAAGATGCTGGAGAACAGTAGTGTGTGTGCATGCCTTGCACCCCCTCCTAAGCTAGGTTCTGTCTTCAGGTGTGGTAGAGGATGCCAACTCACTGCCATGCTCTTCTTTGGCCGCTGTCTCTGGAATTGGGTGGGTGTGCCGCCTTGTCCACCCCAAGGAGCAAAAGGTGTTGCCTTGTTCTTAGGAGGGAGGCATTGGCCACCCTGCTGGGGAAAAGCGGGCAAGAATGGATGAGAGTCATCGCCTCCCACTGAGCCAGAGCGCAGCATGAGCTCCAGAGTGTCTTGCATAACTTGGGGCATTTATACACGACCCCTAAACTCTGGGGCAAATAGCTCCCAGCTCCGGAGCTTAAAAATGTTTACCCACCAGCTCCGGAGTTAACAGGAAATTAAGTGCGACCACGACCACTTTAGCGCATCCCAGCGCACCTTTCATTACCTGCTCTTTGGAGGTGAAAATTATTTGATCCGGTGTAACGATAGTGAGTGCGGGGCTCTCCTTGCTTCTGTTTGTTGTTTTTTGGCTCCCGCCCCTTTAAGAGCTACTTTTACAGAGACGAGAGGCAGAACGGAGGTGAGCGGCATGCTTTTCTTTCTCTTTTTCTCCCTCCCCTCACGTAGCCAGCAGCCAGGAAGTGCGAAGGGGGTGGGAACGCAAGAAGAGCGACGAACCCCTAAGATCTCTGGTCTGAATTTAAGTGGCCAGCAGATCTTAGGGGTCGTGTAAAAAGGCCCTTGGCGGTGAGTCTAACAAACACAGAAAGAGAAATGAGACTCCTTGCTTACAAAAATGTTGTGTCAAGTGCAAGATTTATTTTACTTTTGACTCACAGATGTTTTATTAGCTATACATTGCTGCTTCAATGTATGTACATAAATATTATGACATGGAAAAGAAAGATGGAGTGCCTGGTAGCACTCAGTCCCCAAGCAGCAATCAATGGTAAGGAATTTGGGCGGGAACCGCTGAGGCAAATTAATTTACAGCTGGCCTCTTGGCAAGCAAGTGGTTGTCAAGTCAAAGTCGGCACTGCTGTGAATGCCTCTGAGTGACTCAAATAAATAGCATGACAGAGATAACGTGGCAGGTTGTGGAATGTCTTGGGTTCTGTTTTCCTTTCTTCTGGGAGGAGAGAAATATACTGAGAAGAAAAAGCTCTTTGTTGCCTCTAGCTAAGCCTTTAATATCCGAATGAGTGCATAAAGACGAGACATGACCACCATATTTTGGGAGTATATATAGGCCACAACTTCATTGATTACAACAGGCGGTACTCTGGCTAAGCTATTGGGTTGGATCCAGCGCATCAAAGGAGCCCGCCTGCCCTTTGGTGCTCCCGCATTCCACCTGTTATCTCAGGAACACCCACTTCTTGCTAGTTACAGGATCCCTGGGGTGTCCACCCCATCAGTATCCCATGTCCAGTTTCAAATTGTCTGATCCCGAGGGGCATCGGCCCCATGGGTGGCCGGGCCATAAATAATTTTTGGGGGCTCTCCCCCCCCCCCCCGAGATTCACCCATGGCTCCCATCCACCTGACCTACTGCAGGTTCTCGCCTGCAACTTTAAAAGCTTGCATCTGTCCCAATGCGTGTAAGATGGCCCCTCCCTTCAAAGTTGTGACATGCATTCACATGTGAGTGGTCACAAAATGAACAGATGTCTGGCAGAGGAGATGGCATGTGTTGCCCCATGACAGCATTTTTCTCACTGTGCTTTTCTGTTTGTGCACTCCTTTCTTCCTGTACTTCTAATGAGACATGGATATATATTTTCCACTCAAAGACTAGTCAAGCAAAACTTGTATTCTGACTGCAAACAATGGGCAATTCTCAAGAAGCACAAGTGACAAGTTTAGACAGCTTAATGTTCCCGTTTATTAATTTCATTGTTCTTATTGTCAATCCCATCAAATATTCTGCACTTGTGATGGAAAATTCCAGTGCTTGGAGGCATAGCGACATTTTTATCTTGAGCCAAAAGCTCATGAAAATTACTTCTATTGATCTATTTCTGTTCACAGTGTTTGGATTTGTACTAAACATTTTCAAAAAGAGCTTATAAAGGTAAGCCCTAGCCCTTGCGCAGAAATGGGTTCACCAACATGTGAAAATCAGATTACTGGAGTGGTAAAGGTGCAAGAGTACCAAGGGCCACGAGGCCATGCTCTTAATAACTTTTGAGATTCAAACTTGACATGGTTTTCCCAAATGAAATCCCAGCAAGTGTAATAGTGACTGTAACATTGATCCACAGTCTAGAAAGAGAAATGTTTAAAGAAATGGTATATATTTTTAAAAAAAAAGATTATTCATCACCTTGTTTTTCCAGGGCATTTTGAACACTGTTGACATTGAGTCATTACTAGGACCATGGTAGGAAAGAATTGAAACTACTAAGGTAACATAACTTTTAAGTATGCATTTACATATTTATTCATTGTATCTTTCAGCTCTTATTCACTTCAAGCTGGAGATGACTGAAATTAGTTCACAACTGCACATTAAAGAAAAGGTATGCTCGCTAATTATTGTACTCTACTATCTAAACAGCAACTGCACCGATATATCTTGGATAGTTAGCATGGTCACCAAAAATGAAGTCTTTAATCAGCCTTTTCCAATCTTATCAGACACCATTGGGCTAGCTGAGAAGTTACAACCTTGTTCATCCTTCCTGCTTGACACTTACGTGGCAACGATAACAAATATTAGTTGGTAATAGCTCGGTCAACCTATTTTTTTAATGATCAAAATCTGTAATGTAAATCCTGGTTTGTCTGGACTATAAATCAACCTATCACCAAATCCATCACTTGGTGGATAATTAATTTTTTAACATTTATCTCAATTCATGTACTGTACATAATATTTATTTATTCCATTTATGCATAAATGGACTGTATTCTTGAAGACTTTCATGGCCGGGATCTGATGGGTTGTGAGTTTTTCGGGCTGTTTGGCCATGTTCTGGAAGTTTTTCTTCCTGACATTTCGCCAGACTGTGTGGCCGGCATCTTCAGAGGGCAAGGAGCTCAGGAGAACTAGCAAACGTCATCCTGAAAACTCACAACAGCTATCATAAAGAGACTGTTAACGACATAATAATAAGACATCTAGAACAGAAATCACAGTCAACTCATGAATCAAAAATACCACTCGTTAGAGAAGAGGCATATGCTCTGAAAAGACAGGGGTCCTGTGGGTGGACGTTCCTGGTGTCTACAGTTTGGGAGCTTCCCTTTGGGGGTGCTACTATCTCTGCTAAGGATAAAGTGATAAATATTGTTGGACCAGGGCTGTCAATGGAATTGCAGATAGCATATGTTTCCATTTTATGTGGATTCCCCAGCATATGTTTCCATTTTATGTGGATTCCCCAGCTGTGCCCCTACCTTGACACCTAGTTGCTCTAAATAGTGGTTCATGCGTTAGTAGTCTCAGGAATAGACTACTGTAATGCTCTCTATATGGGGCTACACATCAAGCTGATACAGACACTTCAGCAGCTCCAGCTTGCTCAGTGGATTGTCCAGTTTTCAACATAGCTGTAATTTTCCATTTATAAGATAACCTGTATAGGACAACACCCATTTTCCAACCCAAAATTATAGCTTTGCAACTGCATGGTTCTCTCCTCGGCTTACTTCCATATATAAGACGACCCTAAAATTTTAATCTAACAATTTTAGAAAAAAATTACTCTTATACACAGAAAGATACCGTATCTTTCCTATGCTGGCTGCTTTGTAGTGGTTACCTATTCATTCCTGTGTCAGCCTCAAGGTGATGATGACAATAACAAGGTCCTAAACAGTTTGGGACCTCAATACCTGGTAGAATGCCTTCTTTCATCGAGTCCTGCCCACGCTACTCGTTTGTCCCAGGTGGAACTGCTCAGGATAATGACCCCCAAGAGAGACCCAGAAGGAAAATACCAGAAACCAGTACTTCTCTGCAGTAGCGCCATGTTTGTGGAATCAGTCCCCCTCTCTCCCCCGATATTCGTTTGGCCCCTTCACTCGATGCCTTCGTAAGAGCATTAAAAGCATGATCATTTAAAATGATTGTCTTGCTGTAAACTGCCATGGTAGCCAGATGGGCAGTATATCAGTCAGTCAGTCAATCAATCAATCAATCAATCAACCAGTGTGAGTGAGTGAATGAATGAATGAATGTGGAGGTCTAACCTTGTTAGAGCCTCCCTTTTTGTAGAACTTTTCCCTTAGTTTTTCTCCCTGGAGCAGGGAATGTGTCCCCCTTCATATAGAGTTGGAGTTGGACAATCATCACCACCACTACCCAACTCTAGTCAGGATAGCCAGGGATGGACAATTATGAGAATTGCAGCCGATCAACAACTAGAGGGCCTCAAGATCACTGGTCCTCTGGGGACGGAGGAACAGCAACGCACCCTCAAGATCTCTGGTCCGAATTTAAGGGACCAGCGGATCTTAGGGGTCTTGTAAAAAGGCCCTAAGTCTGCAGCTGCTGCCTGAGTTGGTAGCCACACTTCCTCAGTGATCTCTGGTGTAGGGTATCAGAAATCACAACCTGGAAGAACAATTGTCTTAAAGTTGGAGGAGGTCTTCCAGATTCACCTCACTTCGCCTGACAATCACACCTTGTGGGGCATACTTGGGGGTTGGCGTGGTGATCCCAGTTGCATGTGGAGTTGGGCAGCTAAATGAAGGCAAAGCAACAGGTCTTGTGCCACAGACCATTTTGCTGAAATTGTGCATCATTAAAGTGCTGAAACTTGGAAGTGTTCAAAGCATCTCCAGGCTGGGACCAAAATATGGAATATATTAACAATGATGTTTACATTTGTCTGGAAATCAGTCCAGGCTCAACAAGCAGCCTGTGAGATGCAAAATAAATAGAAATGTCAGCCTGGAGTTTGTGGGTGAGAGGAGAGCTGCTGCCAAGAGAAGGGACAGCATCTAAATCATTACAGAGAATCACAGCATAAATCTACCCAAAACTTCAAGGCAGCAGCGATGAATGCTCTGCTCCACCCAGTTGTAGCTGAACTGCATCTCCCGGCAGCCAAAGAGAGCCACACTGGCAGAAGATTTGTAGGGGAAGCAGTCCAGTGCCCCCCTCGCCGAGGGGTCGTAGGCCAGCTTTAATAATTGAGCCAATTTTGTTTGGGGTTTTTGGATGTTTTGGGTCTGGATATTAGGGGTGGGCATTTCGATCCATGCGATCCCAGGTTGTGTTCAGAAGCCTCTGACACAAGCAGCCAATCTCTTTCCTTGGCCTGGGCTTGCGTCGGGGTTAAATTCCAACAAGGAAGAAGGCTGTGATGTCATCTTTGCTCCTCCATGGTGATGGCCAATCGGAGAGGGTGGTGGGAGGATGCCTGTTCCTGCATAGCTCCTGATTGGCCAGCACCATGGAAGAGCAAATATGATGTCGCAGCAGCCTGCTTCCTCGTTGGAGTTATATATACTTCTAAATTTAAGATTTCTGTGTTTCTCTCCCTTAATTGTAGATCAATGCAGTCCGATCAATTGTTCCCAGCAGAAGCAACAATGAAATAGTGCTGGTGCTCCAGCAGTTTGATAACAATGTTGACAAGGCTGTGCAAGCTTTCATTGATGGTTTGTACCTTTCTCATATTTTTGTTGACTGAACTTCACAATTGGGAAAGGAATACTGAAGTGAATTTAACTGCTAAAATTTGGAAGAATTGCTAGTGTGAATATTTAGCCATCCCCAAAGTTATGGTTCTATGTCCTCATTAGCATCCACAGAGGTTTCCTGTCTACCTGTTCAGGTGCCAGCTGTGTGTAGCTGTCACCAGCAAGAATTGTATATATACCGTCCATAGCTTTGGACATTATTGCAGGAGAAGCTATAAGCAGTAGAGAAGCCAAAACCAGATGGTAAATGTTAAAAAGATACCATGGGAATCTGTTCAGTGCACCATGGCCGTTCCACCTGCCTCTCATCTCCTTTTCTCTGGCTTGTTCTTTCCCTCCCTGTTTCTCCTTTTCTCGTTTGAGGCAATTCCAGGATTATATGGCAAAAAAGTGACCATACCCATTTTACACCAAATGTGTATGGCTGGGGTTGCAGAAGTGTTGTGGAACTTGGTTC
Source organism: Phrynocephalus guinanensis (assembly GCA_037367245.1). Lineage (NCBI taxonomy): Eukaryota > Metazoa > Chordata > Lepidosauria > Squamata > Agamidae > Phrynocephalus > Phrynocephalus guinanensis. The sequence goes on along the minus strand of CM074732.1, from coordinate 21,165,720 downwards.
ACACACAGCTGAGTTTTCTTGTGGCAGTAACTCCTTGGGGGCGGTCAGAGGGTGGGTGGTGCACCCCTGACAGTGGAGGACCTGCTTGGAGCAACCTTGGATGAAGTACAGTGGACTCTTGTATAACAAACAGCTTGTATAACATAAAATTTGTACTACATAAAAAATTCCGGAGATAGGGGAAATTTGCTTAACATAATCACCTATGGGGAGAATCCGTACAACATAAAAATGGGATCACTCTGTTTTCAATGCATTCCTATGGGAATTTGTATAAAGGAAAATTTGCTTAAAATAATTTCATTTGGAATGAATTAATTCCTTTATACAAGGTACCACTGTAATGGGGGCTACAACGAGACATGGAAATTGGCAGACATTGGAAAGAGGGTGTTTTACATGCACAGATGCTTTTCTGCTTGCATCAGGTACTTGTACCTTGGGATACACCCTACCAAGATCAACCACACATCTTGTACGCTGTCTGCAGTTTGCTATGGGAAATGGCAGTATAAACAAAACACACATGCTGGCTGCATCCGGTGCCATTTTGTTTATTATGACATGTTTCGAATAGAAGAGGCGGGATGGGGAGGCTTGCCCGGGCAGCTGTTTTGTAGCCAGCTGCACCAAGAAGGCACGGCAAGGATTCTCAGGCTCCTGCCAGGACTGGGCAGCAGGCTCAGGAAAACAAGCCGGCTGGCGTGCAGAGGTGGATGAGTGGAAGGCAACAGCCAGCAGGTGGAGGAAGGAGAGTGCTCAGCAGCTGTGCTGCTGCACCAACGAATTGGGTGGAAGTGCCAAGAAACGCTACCATGCCCATCTCTAGTTCGGATTACTGGTAAAGGTGCAACCCATTAAGAAGTGCCTTTCCACCCTGAAAAGAAGGGTCCGATTCTGCAAGAACAAAGCAGAGAGGAGGGCAGTCAAGTGTTGCCTGGAGAGGAAGTGAAACAGCGAGGTTCATTTGGATTCTCCTCCACCTCACCCCTTGCTGTTTTATTTTCTTTCCGGGAGCACTTGATTGCCCTCCTCTCTGCTTTATTCTTGCAGGATCAGACCCTTTCTTTCAGCATGGAAAGGCACTTCTTAATGGGTTGCTCCACCCTCTAAACCTTTCCACACTGAAAAGAAGGGTCCGTTCCTGCAAAAAGCAAAGCAGAGAGAAGACTTCAGAAGAAGGAAAGGAAAGGAAACAGTGTGGGGTGGAGGGGAGCTCAAGGATAATTTATTAATTTTTTTTAATTTGGAGTCTTAAAAGTGGGGACATCTAATATATGCCAGTGTCTTATAGATGGAAAAATATGGTAGTCACCAAGCTTGCAATTATCCTGGACGTTAACTTTTTTTTAGGTATGAGTATTTTGGAAGTGTTTCATCTCTCTTTCTCTTTCTACTCTAGGCAGTGCTCTTCAAGTTTTGAAAGAATGGAATATGACAGGAAAAAAGAAAGTAAGGCATTCTGAGTAAGCGTTAAACCATTAAAATTGTTTTCATGAGTGTGCCTTGCCAGAGCACCTTAGCCGCATCACTGCTGCCGGGCTTTGTCCTTGATTCTTGCTTATTCTTTGCAGAGGCAAATTGATTATTCGAAGCCCCTCCATTTGAAAGAGTTCAAAACCAATACCTGCTTTTATTTTCAGTTCCGCTTTGCTGGTTTTGCATCTCTCTCTCCCCCCCCCCCATTGTTTTATAACACCAAAACACATTCAATGCAGTAAGGGACAACAAATGTTCAGGCTAATTAAAGTATTCACATGGAGATCACAAAAGTGCTATTCAAGATGCAACAAAGCAACTTTAATAGGCCTGTACTTTTCCACTGGGAATTGACCCTTGAAGGAGAAAAAGGAAGTTATTCCTTCACATCAAGCATAATTACCTCACAGGTGCCACTAAAGCAGTAGGAAGTTATGAGCAACAGTTTAGGGGAAAGCAGTATATGACACTGAAAACCCACTATGGGGAGATTCCATCAATATGTTGCTGTGTTTTAAACATTTATTATTTATTAACTTAAATCAGCTTTTGTTAAGGAGACACTGTGGGGAATCAAACTTTGGCTCTGAAGCCAGATGCCTCAACCACTGAGCTGTCTACTGTGCTCTTATTTTTACCCTGCCTTTGTCCCTAAAAGGGACCCAAGGGGAGTTATATCATTAAAAGACAATATTTAACACTAACAATGGTAAGAGTACAAACAAATATAACACCAAAACACATTCAAAGCAGTAAGGGACAACAAGGCACATAAAACCCAACTTGGGCAGCCAGTCACTCAGGGAAAACTTGCCTGAAGAGAAAGGTCTCTGCCTGTTTGTGGAAGGAGAACAAAGATGGGGCCAGGCTAGCCTTCAATGGAAGAGCGTGAAATAGCAGGGATAGGAAGCTTTCTGTTCATTTATATTAAATATGGCTGGCACTGAATGATGAGATTATCTGGCTCCATGGATTAACTTGATGGCAATAGAATTTTTGCCCCTATATTATATATTCTTTCTGGAAAAACAATAGGAGGAACTGTGTCACAAACTATGAATTGCCTACATAAAAAATTAGACTAAAGTTGAAAAGGACCCATCTGGATTTCAAATAGCATGCCAGAAGAATTTAGGAGCCATGTAAGAACAGATTTGCATTGCCAAACTCAATTAACTGTGGATTGAAACCAGAGATAATTAGAATAATAGAATCATAGAGTTGGAAGAGACCTCAAGGGCCAGCAAGTCCAACCCCCTGCCATGCAGGAGCCCCCATCACAGGACTCCCAACAGATGGCCATCCAGCCTCTGTTTAAAAACCTCCAAAGAAGGAGACTCCACTACCCTCCTTTGTGGCAGCATATTCCACTGCCAAAATGCTCTGTCATGAAGTTCTTCTTAATGTTTAAATTGAATCTCTTTTCCTGTAGTTTAAGACCATTGCCCCGCCTCCTAGTCTCTGAAGCCATGGAAAACAAACCAGTCCCCTCTTCAATGTGATATTTAAACATATTTAAACATAGCCATCATATCCCATCTTAGCCTTCTTTTTGAAAGGCCAAACATTCCCAGCTCCCTAAGCCATTCCTCATAAGGCAGTTCTTCCAGACCTTTAGACATCCTGGTCGCCCTCCTCTGTATCTATTCAAGGTTGTCAACATCCTTTTTAAATTGAGGCGCACAGAACTGGACACAGAATTGTGTTGGCTTTCTTTGCCGCCACATGTTCAATTTCATACAGTTAATAAGGTATTGAAGGAATCTGGACACAGATGAGGAAATATTGCAGCACGGGGTTGAGATGTTCTTTTCATCTTTGGGTCTCTTAAAATATTGTATTTGTTTTTGGTACACCACTCATTAGCCTAGCTCCAATATACTGGTGCACAGGATCATGCCTCTGTTGGAAGAATAGAGATGGGCACGGAACGAACATTTTTTCGTTTCCGTTACTGTTTGTCGTTTCCGTTACGTAACGAAACGTCAAACGAAAATTGTGATGAAAATGAAACGAAACGAACAGAACCACGAAAATTGTGGTCGTTACATTTTGTTTCCGTTAATGGCGACGCGCAATGAAATGAGCTGTTTTAAATGTTAAAAAACGCCCTGGACATCCATAAAAACGCAGCGATAATTATTTATATTGTCTGATAATACCTACTAGGGGGGTTGGGGTCCTTAAAACGTTTGTTTTTGTCTTCTCCCATCGCGATGTATTTTTCTTATCCCTTTAAAATGGATGTCGCCACCAGCCACAAAATGGAGGCAAGCCATGTGATGTGGAATCATGTTCAACCAATAGCATGCCCAGGTTGCAGACTGGGCGGGCAGGTCTGGCAGCCACAGAGGGCATAAAAAGCTCTGGCAGCCCCCGTCCTCCTTGCAGTCTCTGGTGGGAGTTAGGGTGGGATTGCTGTCTCTGCTGCGCCTCTAGCTTCAGTCCTGCAGCCTCCCTGTGTGTGTGTGTGCTGCGTACCTCTCGTTGAGTACCCTCCCTTGCCCCGCAGTGCAGTCACTCTGCGGCTGCCTTGCACCCTGGGCAACGCCCGCCGCTGCCTTTGCAGCCTCCCTGCATAACTAGTCTATACTGTGTCTCTGCCAGCATCCATTTTTTTTAGTGTTTTCCCTCTGGTCTGGGGCGTTGGGGGATGCCTGCACATGGAAATGCTTTAAGAATCGCGCAAAAAGCGGGTAGAAACGAAAAACGGTAACGAAATTTTTCAAAAAATTCCCGACAGACGGAAACGAAACGAAGCAGACCTCTCAACGACAAACGAAAAACCGAAATGCCATTTTTTTTGTTTCATGCCCATCTCTATGGAAGAATCTTGCTTGGCCAAAGAGCATTCTGATCATGCTAATAATCTGGCCTTTTTTGCGGGGGGGGGCGGGCTGTAGAATCCCCTTCTGCAGGGCAAGAATCCCCCGGCCTGGAAGTCCAGAGAGAAGAGATGACCTTTTCTGATTCTGGGAGAGCACCACTGAACCAAGGCAGAAGCCAGATAGGTAGGAGGATAGAAGTCGATGCAATGCCCAGTTGCAAGAGAGTCTTCTTTGGGAAGAAAAGCTTCCTCTGAATAAGAGGCCTCCTTGAGAAAAGATCCCTCCCCCTTGGGAGACCCAATACTAGAATCTTGGTTAGGGCACAAAGCATAGGAGGGGCAACAGCTCAGAGGATCAGAATCAGCAGTACACCTCCACTTGAAGGACAAAAGGCAGTCATTCAAAGATGAGGATGTACACATATTAGACAAAGAAGAGAGGTGGTTTGAGAGAGAGGTCAGGGAAGCCATTCATGTGAATATTGAAAACCCTTCTCTCAGCAGAGGTGGGGGCCTCAGGCACAGTCTATCTGCCACTTATCAGGCTGTGATTTCAACAATACCTAAACAAATCAAAAATATTTCACACCACCAAGGCCATAGCTAAGGACCCATACTTTGTGGGTTTCAGCACTTTAGGCCATTTTTCACCTTAAGGCTATGGAGACTGTTGTCCACCTAGTGAGCCTATTCAGGCCATTGTTTATCTTTTGAGCCTATTTCAGACCAGGGTGACAAGAGGTCAAAGTGAGCTATAAAATGGAGGACTCGCAACTAGCTTTCCTCAGACTGATGAAGCTGTTTGGATGAGCAGTGAAGCATTTCAATCTCTCAAGAAAAAGAAGTCCAATTGCCAGGACTCAACTTCCAGATAAACTCACCTGGAGGACTGAAAATCTTAGAGATTCCATGTATTTTTTGAGAAAAGTATTGAAACATACCCAGCTAGAGGCTAGAACCCCTTCCTTAAACATACAGACTTATTTTTGTTCACTTGGAAGGAATCTCTTCCAGAACCACCCCACACTTCTGTGGCTTTTTCTCTCTAAGCCTGTAATTGTCTCCAATTCTTTGAACTGAATGAATCTCTTAATTCCTTAAATACTCCTCCCACCCCTGCCTGTTCTGGCCAGGTTTTTGATGATTTTTGTTTCAACTGTGAAACAATACATTTTTTCTAATGATCTCCAGTCACAGCAAAGAGACCGTTTTAGTTTTTTAAAAGTGCTCATCAAAGAACTCCAATATTTCACAACTTAAAGGATCTGCAGAAAGGTGAATTAGAAACAACTGACAAGCAATGGTTCCATATACCATTTTCAGCTATGTAAAGCACTTCAAATTCATGATCTACAAATTATCCTGGCTGTGCCAGACGGCAGGAGTTTGGCAAAGGAAATTAAACTGAACCGCATCCAACAGACTATGCCGCATTCAGAAATTAAAATGCTATGGATGCCCAGTGCTGGTGCCAAAAGGGCAGAGTGAGTACACTGGCGTCAAGGGGAGGCCAGGTCTTTGATGATACTACGGGGGAAAATGTTTCCCAACACTGACATTCATTCTCTGCCCATCTAATGCCTATGTCTTGTCTATGCATACATGTTGCTCGTAAGGTCACGTTATGATTCCTCTTTTATTTATTTATGATGCCTCGAAGCTGGCTGCTGTGCTTTAAAGGAGCAGAAACATCTGTGTAGAAATTTTTTAAAAGCAACGTAACAGCCGGCTGTTTCTTGCCATAAACAAGCCTCGTGTCCAACATGAGTTGCTTCTGGTGTTTTATCCTTCCCCTTTATTTGATTTGTCTTACAAGGAACATAGATGGAGCTTCCAATGTGACAAACCCTAGTGAAACCGCAGACTGCGCCGAAATTATATTTTGGAAATGAAAATGTGCCACTTGCTTGCTCTTCTTTGTCGAAAATGATTTGCATGGAGTAATGCTTTTTATCATTAAATCCCACCCGATCCAGAACAGCAAAAGGAAAAGAAGCAAATCTAAACAACAACACTATATCAAAGAAAGGAAGGATAAAGAGGATGAGGAAGAAAAGGTGTCTCTGGCATCCCAAGAGTTCTGTGGTTGCTGTCTGAATGATTGCGATAAGGATGTTTCCCCCAGCATGCTACCGGGTGAAAAATCGGAAGTAATTCCTCAAGGAGAAAAGAGCACAGAGCACAAGGATGGGGAAGAGACAAAACTAGAAGTATCAGGCCAGCTGCATGCTAGAGGTATTTTTCAGTGAGTTTTGCGCCCTTAAAGCTCTGCTGTAAGAAAGTGAAATGATTAGAATCACCCATTTTTTTCTTCCCTCTGTCTATTATTTTGCTGAGTCAGATCTCCCCAAATCTCCCACTGAAATGGATCTGTTTTCTTTGTGTCTTGTCAGGAGCTGCAGCACACAACAGGAAGGCCAAAATCTAGTCAGCCTAATATTATGAAATGTATGTTTTTGTCCAAAATGGAGGATCTCCCACCTCATCCTCTGACTCCCGCTCTTTCATCTGGGATCCCTTATAGGCCTGTACATGGTGTACTTGATTGGGGTCCTCTAGGATGTCCCCCCGCAGGACCGTTCATTGATACCCTCTACTTCCTCAATGATCAGTCATATCAGGGAGGAGGTCTCCAGTTTGTATACCACACTCTGTGGCCTTCTTCTTCTCCAGTTCTGGCTGTCCCGTTCCTTCCAGGGATCTCATAACTAGAGATGGGCACGAAACGCTAAACTAGTGTTTCATTTTTCCTTTCGTTCTGTTCTGTTTCATATCGTTTCGTTTGAAACAAATTTGTTTAAAAAATCATTTCATCTTTTGTTTTGTTTCATTTTTGTTTGTGTACTCTTTGTGTATGTATGTATGTGTGTGTGTTGCTTGTGTAACTTCCCACACCCGATCGGGCGCGGGAAAAGGCAGGATTTGTAAACTTTTTTTGCTGCTCCAAGCACTGATCAGCTGTAGCTTGGGCTTGGGGCAGCAAAAAAATGTTTAATATTCCTGCCTTTTCCCCCCACCTGACCGGGCATGGGGAAACTGGGGGATATAATAATAATAATAACGAAAATAATAATAATAATAATAATAATAATAAAATAATAATAATAATAATAATAATGTATCGGGCGCAGGAAAATAATTATTTTATTATTATTATTATTATTATTATGTTTAATATTATTATTATTATTATTATTATTATTATTATTATTATTATTATTATTATTATTATTATTATTGCTGGGCCCCAAGCGCCGATCAGTTGTAGTGCAGGCTTGGGGCTGGCAAAAAAAAAGTTTAAAAATTGCTCCTTTCCTCCTACCCAATGGGTTGGGGAGAAAGGAGCAATTTTACCTTTCCCCCCTGAGCCCCAAGCACTGTAGTGCAGATTTGGAGCTGGCAAAAAAAAAGTTTTAAAATCGCATCGGGTGGGTGGGGGGGAAAGGAACAATTTGTAAAGATTTTTGCTGCCCCAAACCCACACTACAGCTGATCAGTGCTTGGGGCTCAGCCAAAAAAAAAAAAAGAGAAATTAAAAATCCCGCCTTTCCCCCCACACAATTGGGCGGGGGGAAAGGTGGGATCCCCAAGCGCCGATCAGCTGTAGTGTGGCTGGCTGAGGGCGCTTTTTTTAAAAAAACCAAGTGCAGTCCATGCAACAGCTGATCAGCACTGCTGCTTTCTAAGCCCTCTCCACGGGGGCTGGTCGGCGGCAGTGACAGGAGAACGAAAAATGAAACGAACAAAACAAACGAAACGAACATCTGTCATTTCAGTGGGGGGGGGAGGAGTCAGCTCCTGAATGGTAGTGAGCAGAAGAGAGTATCCTTTAGGCCATCTTGATTGCTGCAGTTTGTGTAGTCAACATTGTGGGTATAGAAGCACCAGTGGCATAGCTAGAGTTTGGAGCACATGGGGACAAAGTCAGTTTTTGCGCCCTCTCCTCCCCCCCAACCGTGTCTCACTCATCCAGCAGGGGGGGGCAGATCGTGGGGTAACAATGGGATTGGGGAAGAAGGGTCTCCCCTTCTCAAACCCTCTTTGTGGATCTCCTTTCCAGTTAAGGCTCTCCTGTGCAAACTGCACAACGTGCAGATAGTGCCAAGCAGGCAAATGTGATTTTCAAGCATCACCTCCGTAACACGCTTCCCTCTCCTCCCTCCCCCCCCCCCCCAGCCAAGGCTTGGCGATCGTTAGCCCAGGGAAAAGAGGAGAGGGAAGCAGGCAATGGGATTTTTTTCCAAGCAGCACTTCTGTCACACGCTTCCCTCTCCTCCTTTCCCCAGGCTAACAATCACCAAGTCTCAGTGGGGATGAGGGGAAGGAGGGGGGAGCAATCAATGGAGGTGCTGTTTGGAAAAAACAACATCGCCTGCTTCCCTCTCCTCCTTTCCCCTGACTAAAGATCGCCAAGCCTTAGCGGGGCAAAAGCAGGACTGCTGGGGGGATGGCTCATAGCTTCCTCCTCCTGCTCTCCCTCCAGACACCCCCCAGATTGCTGCACTCCCTGGAGCAGATATACTCTTCTGCCCTCCCTAGTTATGCCAGTGAGAAGCACAAAATCCCACAATCATAAAGCAAAGGTTTTTTTAAAGAATTGAATTAAAACACCACATGGAAATATCCATAGACATGGACAGTAGCTGCAGTTCAAGCCAAATACAATATTAGTGACAATTAAGTTCTATAATGCATTGCTTCAAGCTTACTTTTCAAGTGAATTTATTTTTCTAGTGGGCAGCTGGTAGGACATTTATGGAAGTGGCTGACAGCATTTATAGAGTACAACAGTGTGTATCTGAAAAACTGAAAACTAAAACAGAAGTGTGGAGTGGAAGAAGAGTACTGTAAAATATGGACCTCAAAAACAAGATACTGCACTGCATCTACAAAGGACTTGCTTTCTATAAGGGTGGGGACCAGAGCAGAAAGGATGGTTCCCTTACAGAAGTCAAATGGTCTTGCCTGTGTACTTTTCTGTGAGCTCCTGGTGCCAAACATAATCACAACCATGCAAGCGGTTAGTCTGGCTTCCTTCTTTTCCTTCCTTCCTATCTCTCATGCAAGGCCGTCTAGCCCAGTTTGATTTAGGCATTTGTTTTTGTTTGCTATGAAAAAGTATGCTTATTATGTTTGATTATCATGTTTTACTCACAGTTTCGATTCCATGCCATTAATCCACATTCACATCTCAGTTCTGTAATCCCAAGTGAATTTCATTGATGCCTCAAAACTGGTCTGTCTGTCTGTCTGTCTGTCTGTCTGTCTGTCTGTCTGTCTGTCTGTCTGTCTGTCTGTCTGTCTGTCTGTCTAAAATGGGAGAAGTGTGTGTGTGTGATATATACAACTGATGGCGAAGCTATCTGTATGAAAGGTATCTTCCTTGCATAATGTTTAGACAAGGGATATCATTGGCATTTTAGGGCAGTAACATTGATTGTGAAGAGGATTATGACTAACACTAAATCAGTTCTAAAAATCTGTCATTTTTAAAAATCCTGTCATCTTGAGATGCCCTAAGGAATTACTGAAATGCTAATAGCAATTTCCTGTATGAAGCATATCCTGTTTTTATTTTTGAGGAAAATACTTTCAATATAATTCCTTAAAATAAGAACAAGGAGTGGGCATTCTTATTATATGATTGCTTTCCTTTCCTTTTTTTCTTTTCTTTTTTGTCCCCTCCAGACAATAAAGCAGAACAGAAAAAAGTACCCATAGACGCAGAGCAAAAATATAGAGACAGAATTGAGCTGGCCGATGATTGTCAATCGTCCCCACAATCCCAGTTTATGGGTAGTAAATTGAAGTCCAAAACGCCCACTGCGAAGTCAGCTCTTCATGTTTCTCATCTTGAGATAAAACCAGAGGAGTCAATCAAGAGAAGAGGTAAAACAGATTTATTGGTGCAGCCCAGAACTTACTAACTTTCCGATATTTTATTTCAGTATTTACTACATAGCCATCCAATTCCAGTAGCTTTTAAATATTGAAAGTTTTTAGAAAACTTTGTGGCATAGTGAATAAATGTGTGTACTGCAGGTAAAACTGTATTCACGACCTGGGGTTCAATCCCAGGTAGCAGGCTCATGGTTGACTCAGCCTTCCACCCTTCCGAGGTCAGTAAAATGAGTACCCAGCTTGCTTTGGGGTGGGCAATGTGTAGCCTGCATAGTTAAACTAAACTTTTTCTGAAAAGTTTACTGTGAAAATATATATTATTGAATAATAATTATAATTTTTAAATACATTGTCCCCCATTCACACGATGATTTTCCTCGTCTTTGTGTTCTCTAGTAATGGCCGTGTCCTCTTTTCTTTGCTTTCTGCCAAATTTGGCATCCAGAGTATGTCTGATGTCAGTAGATTGTCCTGTGTTGTTCAGTATTGCAAGCCACCTTGGGTCCTTTTCCAAGGAGAAAGGCAGGGCAAAAATATTCAAAATAAATAAGTAAATAAATAATATATTCTTTCAGGTCCCAATATTGAAAAATCTATCAAAGATCTTCAGCGTTGCACTGCTTCACTGACTAGATACCGCTTGATGATTAAAGAAGAAGTAGATAATTCTGTGAAAAAAATCAAAACTGCATTTGCTGAACTGCAGAGCTGGTAAGTACAAGAATGACAATCGGAACTCAACAAGATGTTTTAGAAGCCAAGGGACCCCTTATCTCTTCTGTAGAAAAGAAACAGCATGTGACGTCGGAGCACAGTTTATACTGTTATTAATTTCAGAGGTCACAACCATAAGCACTTGTAATTAGGGTATCAGTACAATTCTTTCTAAACTTATTTTGGGGAATGACAGCTATGACAAGACAGTTGTTATTTTAAAAGTACTTTCCTACTGTATAAAAGCTGCCTAGATGCCCTAAGCACATCCGATTTGGCCTGATCTCGGAAGCTAAGCAGGGTCAGCCCTGGTTAGTACTTGGATGGGAGACCACCAGGGAATACCAGGTGCTGTAGGCGCCTGGAGTAGGAACTGGCAAACCACTCCAGTATTCCTGCCAAAAAACTCCATGGACATGGGGTCACGAAGAGTCGGTAACGACTGTAATGACACAACACACACATACTGTATAAAACCCAACATATAAGGGCAGCAGTCCTGCTATCAATGTACTGTATTATGGGTACAAATGATGAAGAAGATGCATTAATAATAATAATAATAATAATAATAATAATAATAATAATCATTAATAATAATAATAATAATAATAATAATAACAATTATTATTATATTATTATTATTATTATTATTATTATTATTATTATTATTATCATCATCATCATCATCATCATCATCATCATCATCATTCATCACACAGCAGACTACGCTGGATTTTGTATTACCAATCACTAGTCGAACGCTTCCCAAGCATTTAGGGCTATGTGATGTATCGATGAATTATGCGAGCAGATCCCAGTAAGGTGGCTTTCTGCAGCTGACTGATGGTGACTTTGTCAACTCCAATTTCTTCTAAATACTTGTTTATTATTATTATTATTATTATTATTATTATTATTATTATTATTATTATTATTATTATTATTATTATTATTATTATTATTATTATTATAAAGTTAACTCTATGGATAACTGATAACGTTAAATAATAATAATATTGCTATTATTGCTTGTTATTTGGCCCTCAACCTTTCAATGAAGCAGTTTCATCTGTTCACCTTGTTTACATTTACTAACTGCAACAAGGATTAAAGCAGAAGTTGCCAAGTCAGGTTGTTGGGGGTCCTTATCTTGCCATTGAGTAGCCAGCAGTTCCCTCACTATCTGGCGTTCTGCAAGTTTTTGAGGCTGAAACAACACGGACATTTTGGCTTTCTTTTTGCTAAACAATGGGCAAGGATCAGCCATGGAAAGCTGGTGTTGTGAACAAAAGACTGAGGACAAGGATAGGGGCATCTGCAGCTCTTCTTCAGATAGTTTTGCAAGGTTGGCAGCCTTCTGCAGCTGCTTTTGATTTTTCAGATGTGCTGGGAGAACCGTGCGCACAGCTGACTGTCCCGACAGCTGCCACCCAGAGAACCCCAGTCGGCCCTTTGGTAGCCGAGGGCAGAGAGCCAGTGAAACTGAAATCTTCTCTCCACCACTGTTTTTTCTTAAAATCATGCCCTCCTTCTGGCATGAAAAGATTTTTTTTCCAAATGGATTTCCAATCCCGTTCCTTAGTGGCTATTGCCACCCTCCCTGCTCCAGTAGTTAGTCACCCATTCAACAAGTGGCGCTTGTTCCTTCCCGTGGTATAAAAATGTAGAATGGCTCTTTAGCGTGTGCTGCAGGAAGATATGAAGGCATTCTTTCCTAGAATGGTTCCAAGGAGCTCGACGCTCCAGACAAAACAGAAACCAGGGGGGGGGGATGTTCAAATAGAAAAATATGTGGCAGAATGGAGTACATGTATGTATCAGAGGATTACAGTAGACATGCTCAACTAATCTCGTCAACATCCATGTAATTTCTGGTGGTGTGGTGCACATCTGTAGTCAGTTGCTCAAGAGAGACTATTAGGAGCCCAGGCTTGTCCAGATGAAGAATAGCGTAGCGTTGGTAAAAGTGCCAAAAAAATCAGCTGCCATCCTTTTGAGGTTTTCCCCACTGGCCAGAAAACACAAGGCTCGATCCATGTCTTTCCCCTGCCTTACTGCACTTTTTGTTTTGGCCGAGAAGGTGTTTTTGTTTTGATCCAGGACTTGTTCTAGTGAGCCAAGTTCAGTGCCAAATCCATTGCACAAACAGACGTCCACTCACATAACTTAAGTTTGAAGCGATGTCTTCTCTTAGCCATTGAACAAAAGGTCAGCAGGAACAAGGACAGCACTTCAATGCTATGACTGAAATTCTGTCACACCGCTCTGCAATTTGGGCGATTTTGAGGTGCAAACGACTTTGTCCCATTGGGTCCCATTGCATACACCCTGAAATTTGTTCCAAATGAAATTCTGTTAAGCAAATTTTCCTTTATACAAATTTCCCATAGGAATGCATTGAAAACAGAGTAATCCCTAATCGCGACCATTTTTATGTTGTATGGATTTGCCCCATAGACGATTTTATTAAGCAAATTTCCCCTATCTCCGGAATTTTTCATGTTGTAATTTGTGAACAACAAAAAAATCAAAATATATCTATTTTGAAAAAGCAAAACAAAAGCAAAAAGCCCACAGAATTCACACTCTCAATGGGGGTTGGTGCATAATACAAATATCCAGGAATTGAGATTTGGCCATTCATGCTGGTGAGTTTAGAGAGGCTGAACAGTTCTTTGCTGCTTCCCATCCCCAACGCCTCTGCTGGGCGCCGGGTGAGGACTCGGGGGGGGGGGGGTGCCGCCTCCGAATGGTCGCCCACTGGAGAAGCCATTAAACCAGGGTTGTCCAAACTTTTTGCCAGAAGGGCCAGATTTGGTGAGATGAAAATGTGTGTGTGGGGGGGGGGCTGACCATTCAGCCACATTGGGTCCCCAGGTCAGACTTTGGACAAGTGTCTAGGACATGCTGGTGAACCTATGGCACGGGTGCGAAAGGCGGCACTTGGAGCCCTTTCTGTGGGCACCCGACATCGCCCCTTCACAGCCACCTGTATTCAGGTTAAATTGCTGTATTTGGCACTTTGAGAAAATTCAGTGGGTTTTGAATCGCAGTTTGGGCACTCGGTCTCTAAAAGGTTCGCCATCACTGGTCTAGGACATGCAAGGAGGTAGGGAGGACGCTGCAGCAATGGAGCCGGGGGCGGGTAGGCTGGGCAGGTGGCTGGGGGGGAGGGAACAGATGGAGGCAGGGAGGGCAGGCAAACTGTAAAACTGCAAGCTGACATCCCCATTTGATATGGAGAGGGGCCAGCTGGTGGGGACGTATGGCAGGCTGAGACAGTGCAGAAAAGAGGCTGCGGGCCACTCAAAATTTGAAAACGGGCCGCATTTGGGCCCCCAGGCCTGACTTTGGACATGCCTGCATTAAATGAACTGCTGAACCAGTAGTTTGTGCTCATCTTGCTTGGAAGGGCTGCCAGTAGGCTTGAAATGACAGGATAGCAGATAATTATTATTGATTATTATCCAGCTAAAGTTCATCTCATACCACAGCAACTGATTTTCAACACTGTATATTGTTAAAAATAAAGTTAATATCTCCCATGGGTGTTTTCAGAATGTGATACCGATTCATTTACTTTGGAAAACATTTTGACTAGACATGGGCACAAACCTAACTATGGACAGGGGGCGGGGGGGGGGGGACAAGAACCAGGCTGGTTCATAATTTAAGCCATTATGGAACCTGTTTTCTCGAAATGAAATGAAGCACCGAAGTTTTTTCCACTCAGAGCTTCATTTTGCTTGGGCAAAACGGATAACCACCTGCCCCTTTCCCACGGCTCCCATGTCAGGATTAAGGGCAGCGGCGGCAGACATTGTCTCTGTATCATTGCCCTAGTAGTTGCAGGATCAGGCCAGCCTGTCCCCAGGAGGCACCCTGTGTTTGCAGGATCAAGCCTTGTTCTCACGAGGGTCACCTTAAGGAGTGATTCTCCTTCTGGGAAGCTGCCTCCACAACATCGCACTTGGCCATGCCGCGGCATTCATGTGCTTTGGTGCCCGTTAGTTCTCTGGTTCCTCTGCTGCTGTCCCTGCTGTGCTTCTTGTGCCCTGGATCCTGCGTGTCAGGCTCCTGCTCTAGAGGTGTCCTCCTGCACTGATGGCCTGGTACCAGTCCCGGTGTGCTGGCATCACCTCTTGGGCTCCTATCCAGGCGGGTTGGTCTGGGTGTAGGTTTAGACTGCTCATCCTGTTCTCTTGGCTGAGTCCTGGTGCCTCTGAGGCCTTTTCACACGACCCCTAAGATCTGCTGGCCACTTAAATTCGGACCAGAGATCTTAGGGGTTCGTTGCTCTTCCTTCCTCCCCACCACTCCGCACTTCCTGGCTCCTGTCTGCATGAGGGGAGGGAGGAAAAAAGTGTGGGGGGGGAATGCAGACTCACCTCGGAGAAGCTGCCGGAGCTCTTGTGCTGATTCCTTCTCTTTGTTTGCTTTTTTTCCTCCCGCCCCTTCTCTTAAAGGGGCGGGAGGCAAAAAAAAAAAACAGAAGCCAGGAGAGCCCTGCACTGACCAGATTAAATCCGGACCTGGCGATTTTCACCCTCCTCGAGCAGGTACAAGAAAAGTGCGCTGGGTCGCGCTTAGGTGGGCGGGGTCGCACTTATTTGTCTGCAAGCTCCGGAGCTGGTGGGGAAACATTTTTAAGCTCCGGAGCTTGCAGCCATTTGCAGCGGAGCTTAGGGGTCGTGTATAAACTCAAGGCCACCTGGATTCTCTCACCCTGTTGCTTCCCTGCCTGGTCATCCTCTGCTGTTGTCGTTGTTGTTGTCCCAACACCAGCACAGCCTCCAAAGAGCCTTGGGCAGTGCTTTCTGTGCAGGCATCTAAAACACACACACCCCCCAGTAGATTGCCGTGGTAAGCTGGGAGGCAGGCGTATGGGCAGAAGACGGCACCTGGTCTCTTGGATGGCTGTGCTGCCCTGCCACTGTGTCGTAGCTGTCACTGTGCTGCTGAATTGGTTCACAGTTTGGTTTTCTGGTTAATTCATTGCGGTTTGTGGCCAACCACAAACCACCTGTTTTCAAGTCTGTGCCCAACTCTACTTTTGAAGAGAGTGTAGAAAAAAATGTTAGGATGTATTCTTGTATAATGTGTGTGTGTGTGTGTGTGTGTGTGTGTGTGTGTGTGTGTGTGTGTGTGTGTGTGTGTGGACATTTGTGTTTACCTATCATAACTCTTTTCCAGATAGTATAATTGTGGATTTCAGCTTAGTTGATTTACCTAATGCCTCATTTTGCAGCCAGAATAAGAACGAGGTATTAATCTCGTTTGGTATGCAAATCTTAGCTTTTGTGCAAATAGGATACAGTTCCGTTCATAATGTAACAGTATTGTATTCCAAAGCACGGCAAAAATATGTAATTTAATGGCCACCCTCTTGTGATCAAAGCTGAATAGCACCTGCCTGTATTTTCCCCCCTAGCCAGGCAGTGTTTCTATTCATCTGTTTGACAAAGCTTCTGTAATCACTTTTCTAGATCTTCAGTCCTGCATATATTTGCATTAAGCACACAAGTAATTCTTTGTCCCCTATTATGCATGCTTTGTTGAAGAGACAAAAAGTGTGTGCCTTTGAAGGTGCCTTTTTTTGTCTTGTGATGAACAAAAAATAGTTCTGTCACGTTTAGGTAGCTCACATGGCAGTCTATTTTCCAGGGCCAGGCATGCAGAGATAAGTTAGGACTTCAGCTGAAATAATCCATCAGCCCTACCCTACCGATCTACCACAGTGAGTGGTACACATCAGCCCAAGTCTATAACAAAATCAGTGACAATATTTCTTGCATCTTCTATTGGACCTTGTAGCAGAATTCCTGGAGTGGTTTTCTGACACCATGTGTAATCAGTTGTATATGCTTTGTTCCAAACCAAATTGTATCAACTGGCTGATCAAACTCAGCTTCTTGGCCAAGAGAAGACTGGAGCTCCATCTTCTCAGCCTTGCTCAAACACCGTAGCTGCTGTACTACACTCGTTTGTCTTTCAAGGAAGTAGATGTTTACAGTATTTAAATTAGTTCATCAGTTCCGAGCATAAGTGGGTGATGCAGGAGGGACCTGGCCGTTTAAAGGTTGGGACTGGAAAGTTTCACGCACGCAAAGTTGTGAAAAAGAGACAATTGGGCTTAACTCCGTGAAGGTCCATTCTGGTCTGCAGAGAAGAACACATCCAAAAATGGGTAGTCTTTCAGCCCAGTCCAGGCAAAAGGAGTGACCTTGATAAAGCTCAAAAGTCACAAGCTGCTGTCAGATTCCCTTCACAGCTTAGCCAGAGAAAGGAGATACTTGGTGTCAATGAATTAAGGCAGAGATTATGATGATGGCCACTGGTTGGATGGCTCTGGATGTCTCCTTCTCCGCCGACCAGAATGGACCTTCACAGAGGTGGTAAGGCCATATGTCCCATTCTCAGTCTGCGGGAAAGAGCAATCCAAAAATACTTAGCCTGAAGATGATAGTTCTGTTTTTTTTTTCCCCCTAGGTAAAACTGGCCTCCATTAGAGGATAGTTCTGTTTTTTCCCCTGTAGGTAAAACTGGCATCCATTAGAGTAGATGTCAAACAGCTGTGGAATCTTCCCCGCTGCCCTCCCCCCTGTTGATTTTAGCTTGCTTTCATTTAATGAAAAGGCAGAATCAAGCAGCATTCTGGTTCAGAACATGGAATTCCTATGGACAAACGTTTATAACTAACGACAGGTTTGATGGAGGGGTAAGAAAGCCATTTGTGTTGCTTTCTGTGAAAACCTTTCAAAGTAGCACTAGCCAGTTCTCAGCAGTGTTGTAGAAGGGATTCTCTAGGGGCGTTTATACACGACCCCTAAGCTCCGCGGCAAAGGGCTGCAAGCTCCGGACCTTAAAAATGTTTTCCCACCAGGTCCGGAGTTTGCAGACAATTAAGTGCGACCCCGCCCACCTAAGCGCGACCCAGCTGCACTTTCTTGTACTTGCTTTTGGGAGGTGAAAAATATTTGATCCAGAGAGTGCCTGAGCTCTCCTTGCTTCTTTTTGTTGTTTTTCTTTCGCCTCCGCCCCTTTAAGAGCAACCAGGAAGTAAAACCGGGGCTCGGAGCAAGCTTCCACGCACGGGAGGTAAGGGTTTCTTCTTTTGTCCGTGTCTAAGGCTTTTCCCCCCTCCCTCCCCTCCCGCAGACAGAACAAGGAAGTGCGGAGGGGGTGGGGACGGAAGAACAGCAAGGAACCCTCAAGATCGCTGGTCCGAATTTAAGGGACCAGCAGATCTGAGGGGTCGTGTGAAAAGGCCCAAAGCAGAGAAGCAGAACACTTTGGGGCGTCTCTAAACAGCATGAAGTCCACACAAGTCAGTAATCCCCATGCGAAATCTGGATCTTGACCAGGTTGTCCTGATGGATATTATCAGCCTCATTTCTCATGACAGCCTGCTGACTTCCTGCATCACAAGAATGGTTTGTATTCATCTGGAAGGCTCCACTGATTGAGCCTTGTGGTGTAGTGGTTATACTGCGCTCACAACCTGGAGTTCAATCCTAGGTAGCAGCAGGCTCAAGGTAGCAGGCTCAAGCAGCCTTCCATTCTTCCAAGGTCAGTAAAATGAGTACCCAGCTCACTGGTGAGGGTAATGTGTTGCCTGCAAAAAATAAATTGTAATCCGCCCAGAGAGAGCTTGAAGTCATGGGGCAGTATATAAGCAGAACACTTTTTGATTGCTCCAGTAGAAACTAACTGGGACCTCGTTTGAAAGAAAAAACTTCAAATCTGTTTTGGTTTTTTTTGAAAGAAACAACAACTTCAAATTAAACTGGCTTTTCACCTGTTGTGTACTTGTATCCTTACTAATTTTTAAGAGTATTTTTACCCTGCCTTTCTCCTTGGAAAAGGACCCAAGGAAGCTAACAGTAATGACAGACAATATACAGTCCAGTACAATTAAGACATATTCAAGCATTGAGAACAGGGAATTGAGGGACATTTTACAGCATTAAAAATAACAACATTACATTAAAGCTACAAGAGCATGCAAGTAGTTAAAGAGAGGGTAAAAATTCCATGTACATTGAAAACATAGTGTCAGTGCAACCACGCAAGGTTATAAGTGGTTATAAACACAGAGTCTATGTGATCGTGTATGGTAAATTCATATAAAATATACATAGTAGTCTTTGCCTTTTCCAGAAAGACAGCAGAGACGGGGCAGTCCCGGCCCCTAGTGAGAGGGAGTTCCAGAGTCTGGATGCAGCAGACCCCTTTCATGGGTTCCCATAGCTTGGACCCAGGCCATTTTGTGCTTTGTAGGTTAAGGTCAGCAGCACTTTGAATTGTGCCCCGATAGCTAATTGGCAGCCAGTGGAGCTGCTTTTCTATGCTAAGCAACAGGGTTTCAGCCATGGTATTATTCGTAACCAGGGCATTGTTCATGAGTGATTGTGTCATAAAGTATTTATCCTGTTCAAGGTGAGGTTCTAGTCATCCTGAAGGATCCGGTCTGGGTTTTGGGTATGTTTAGAAATCCATATTTGGCACTAGAGATCAAGGTCGCCTCAAAATACTTTGGAAGCCCTTTCAACCAGCTGATTCTTAACTTGTGCTAAAACAATGGCAAAAGCATAATCTTTTTCACATGTACCCCAATCTTTGATCTGAGGTCCCAGATCTGGACAAGGAGAAATTGGCCGGCCAGTGAGCTGTAATTTACAAAACAAATCCTTTAAGCATCTCCAAAAATGTGGAAGGGACAGTGGCACAAACTTGATGGCCGTGAGCCTTGCTGAACAACATGAAATGCATGCAAAGAGTACCACCTACTGGGAAAAGCATGGGAGCTGGCCATAAATTGCTTCTCAAGCTGTGTTATTAAATCAAATCCGACCAGAATGTGCACAAACACCCTTAGAAGCTAGAGCCATGAATATGTAAATCGACAACAACCAATCCCGGCAGGAGGACAGGATTGGGTCATATAAAAGGGTGGAGCCAGCCAAGGGAGAAAAAGAATAGCTCAATGAGAGCAGTCAGTTGAGTTGGAGAGAAAGTTAACATCTAGGCTGTATGGTTTATTAGTGTAGTAGCAGGCTAAGGTCTGGAAGACTTGTATGAATATATGTTATACTGAAGGCAATGCATAACAGCCACAATCATTGTTGTGTTTGTTTGTTTTATTGATAAAGTTTATTCAGATTTTAAATTATTACATCTGAGTCCGTTTACATCCATAAGAAGACATAAGTTTCAATGGTGGCAGCGTTACTGAGAAGAAACAGTCATAATTGAGTTTTTATTATCAAAATTAAAAGTTATAATTAATGGTTGAGCATAGAATTGTGTTTGGGAGTGACAGAACGTCACAGTCCAATAGGTGCAAGGAACAGTTAATGAAGCACAACAAAAGTCCCAGCCTGTGAAAGGAGCGTACGAACCAGAGAATCGGGTGTTGATGGGGACCTGACCAGCGTGTAATTGTTGCTGATTTTGGCTGGTTACAAGCAAGCCTTTTTCCTACTCTTACCCGACACTTAGATCTGAACCTTCTCCGTAGTTAGCACCCGCTCTATGACTAAGCTACAGCCTGGCTCTCAGAAACTCAGAAGGTGGACAAAGGTGGACAGTGGCTTGGGGCAGAGCACTGCTGGACTAGACTTTCTCTGTATTTTTTCATCTATAAGATGCCCCCATGCATAAGGCAACCCGCACTTTCCCAACCCAAAATTACAGTTTTGCTTCTTGGCTTACTTCTGTGTATAAGACGACCCCCATTTTTAAGTCTAATGGTTTTAGTAAAAAATGTATATATAGGCTTATACACGGGAAAATACTATACAGTGGTACCTTGTATAAAGGAATTAATTTGTTCCAAATGAAATTATGTTAAGCAAATTTTCCTTTATACAAATTCCCATAGGAATGCATTGCAAATGGAGTAATCCCATTTTTATGTTGTACGGATTTTTCCCATAGGCGATTATGTTAAGCAAATTTCCCCTATCTCCGGATTTTTTATGTTGTACAAATTTTATGTTGCACAAGCTGTTTGTTATACAAGGGTCCACTGTAATTCTTGCCCGTTGAGGTGGGGGAGGAGATAAAAGCAATCAAAATGGCAGCAATCCTAAGGAAAAAGAGCACTTCATGTTGCAATTCATGACAGAAACATTTGTAGAAAGTAAGCTTAAGCCAGAGGAGAGTCTTGGGATTTAAGGAAACTGAATTTCAAGAAATAACCAATGAAAAATTGGATCACTACATGTTATTTCAAAAAGGTAAAGGATACACACAGGCGGCGGGGGGGGAATACTCAATGTATTTCTGGAGAGAAATTGGAAGACTGATATCTTAAGGATTTTAAGCATGGATTCAGTCCAGAGTGGAAGGTGGTGGCACAGAGTCTGTTAGGAAGATTGTTTTGTTCTGTTATAGGTTATTGGGGGGGGGGGAGTTCTTTGTCTAAGGGCCTTTTTACACGACCCCTAAGATCTGCTGGTCCCTTAAATTCGGACCAGAGATCTTGAGGGTTCGTTGCTGTTCCTCCGTCCCCACCCGCTCCGCACTTCTTTGTTCTGTCTGCGTGAGGGGAGGGAGGGAAAAAAGCCTTAGACAGGGACAAAAGAACCCTAAAGCCTTACCTCCGGTGCCGGGGGAAGTTGCTCTGACCTCCGTTTACTTCCTGGTTCCTCTTTAAGGGGCGGAGGCAAAAGAAAAACAACAGAAAGAAGCGAGGAGAGCTCAGGCACTCTCCGCATCAAATATTTTTCACCATCAAAGAGCAGGTACAAGAAAAGTGTGTTGGGTCGCGCTTAGGTGGGCGGGGTCGCACTTAATTGTCTGCAAACTCTGGAGCTGGTGGGTAAACATTTTTAAGGTCCGGAGCTTGCAGCCATTTGCGGCGGAGCTTAGGGGTCGTGTATAAATGCCCTAAATGTCACTTTTTCTGTTTTTATACATTATATTGTAGTGTTACATAATAAAACATTTAAAAAAAGAATAAAGAAAAGAAAAGTTGGGCTACATTCCATGGGTACAAATCCTAAAGGAAGGAGGAGATCCAGAAAACTGAAATACCAAATGCACCATCGTAAGCGGTTCCGCTGGGAAGAAACAATGGATGAGGAGGGGAACATTTTTAGAAGCTGGTGAAGTCAGCCTGTGATTTGCGGAGAGTGTGCCGTAGGGAATGCATATGAGGTGGAAGAGGGCTTCCAATCTCTGATTCTCCTAAACTTTTAAAAATATCTTTAGTACCTTGCATTTATAGGGATGTGATTTTTTATATCAGTATTGGCATGATCTTGCTCAGGCCAGGCCTTTCCCAGCGGTTCTCAACCTGCGGGTTCCCAGATGTTCCTAAACTGCAACTCCCAGAAATCCCTTCCAACACAGTGAGTGGTAGAGGCTTCTGGGAGTTGCAGTCCAGGAACATATGGGGACCCACAGGTTGAGACGATGCCACTCCAAACCTGGCGGCTGCCTCATATCCATAGATGATGGCAAGCCCCAGTCTCCTTTGGGCTCACAGTCTCCTTTTTAGGGGATCTTGGTACATGGCAAAGCAGGCGGGTTACGCAACTCTCTGCAGAAATGTGTGTTACCTTCCATGTTGGCAAAAGAGCAATATGACTAGCTAGATTGTTTTGGGGGTAGTTACTGAATTATGTTGGTTAATGCAAAATCAGTTCACCAATTAGTAGTTAACAGTGTACTGGAATAAAATACTTATGAGGTGCGATTTTGTTGAACTAATGATGCATCTGATGAAATCAAATCAGTAAAAGCCACACTTACTCCTTAAATTTGCCTCCATGTAGTACCTTCCCAGGATATGTTTCCAATTGATCTTTGGAAGTCCTTTTGAAGGATCTAGGCATATAAAATGTTATATTCCTATTGTGATGGACTAAATTGCTTTGTTTTTAATTTGCAGTATAATAGACAAAGAAGTGGCTTTAATGGCCGAGGTTGACAAAGTTAAGGAAGAAGCCAGTAAGTAAAAACCAACCCGGGCAACACAGTATGCTTGAAATCAAGGAGAAATGGTTGTTTGCAGCTGCTTATGAAAAAAAAATGGAAAACAGAATAAATCTGTTCTCCAACTTCATACACAGATTTAACCTGCAGGCAAGTTATACTGATGTTCTGGAGCAGATTATCCCACTTGAAATTGCAAACGGGATGAGAATAAATATTGCCGTTATACATTCAACAGTTGCAGGATGTCCATCCCCATGCCTCTGTTTGTAACAATGAAAATAGGCTTTAAACGGTTTGGCCAAAGTTGAGAGCTGACAAGCTGAAGACAGCAGAAGGGAGGAAAGTCGGAGAGGGTCTGAGCGCAGGGTTTGGGGTGCTCACGACTCTCTCCGGCCTTCGTATCTCATGGCAGGAACAATATTAACTCTATTCCAGGCTTTTGCAAGGGATCGCCTCATTCTCAGGAGAGTGGGAGGGATATGGAGGAGGAACTGGGCACAAGGATTGGTCAGGAGAATGCCATTGACAAGGGACTGGGTATAAACCTCATAGTCTGTGCGAGACACCTCTTAGCAAAGGCTGTGTTGCATTATATCGGCTCCTTTCACAGAAGTGCTTGCGATTTTCGTGTCTTGCTGTCTATTCTGCCCAAGCGATTTTGTCTAGGTCTTTCAGCCAGTAAACAAGAGGATGAGCAAACATGGTAACAGAAAAAAAAATTAAACCCAAGCAGTCAAATCACAACCCCTAGGTTCAAAATAAATAAATAAATAAACACACAGTATCTGCTAAAGGTCATACTGAAAACTGCGTTCCATTTTAAGTTTAATTCAGTTACCCAGTTCTCTACTAAACATAGCGAGGGTTGGGCACCTTGGTTGGGTTTATTAGCTAACCTGCCTTCCCTCTGCTTATGCCCCAGAAGCACTGAGAATTAGAACTTCAGGTGATTGTATTTGACTCTTAGCCTCATCAAACTTTTGACTCTGGGTCCACCAAGTTGTTGTAGTAATACATTGTTGTTGTTGTTGTTGTTGTTGTTGTTGTTGTTGTTGTTGTTGTTGTTGTTCAGTCATTCAGTCGTGTTCGACTCTTCGTGACCCCATGGACCAGAGTTCACCAGGCCTTCCTATCTTCCACTGCCTCCCGAAGTTTGGTCAAATCCATATTGGTTGCATCGATGACACCATCCAACCATCTCATTCTCTGCCGTCCTCTTTTCCTTTTGCCTTCAATCTTTCCCAACATCAGGGACTTTTCCAAGGACTCCTCTCTCCTCATGAGGTGGCCAAAGTACTGGAGCCTCAGCTTCAAAATCTGTCCTTCCTGTGAACATTCGGGGTTGATTTCTTTCAGGATGGATAGGTTTGATCTCCTTGCAGTCCAGGGGACTCTCAAGACTCTCCTCCAGCACTACAGCTCAAAAACATCGATTATGTGGCGATCAGCCTTCTTTATAGTTCAGCTCTCACTGACATACATCACTACTGGAAAAACCATAGCTTTGACTATCCTGACCTTAGTTGGCAAAGTGATGTCTCTGCTCTTTAGGATGCTACCTAGGTTTGCCATTGCTTTCCTCCCAAGAAGCAGGCGTCTTTTAATTTCATTGCTGCAGTCACCATCTGCAGTGATCAAGGAGCCCAAGAAAATAAACTCTGTCATTGCCTCCATTTCTTCCCCTTCTATTTGCCAGGAGGTGATGGGACCGGTGGCCATGATCTTAGTTTTTTTGATGTTGAGCTTCAGCCCATTTTTTCCACTCTCTTTTACCCTCATTAAGAGGTTCTTTAATTCCTCCTCACTTTCTGCTATCAGAGTAGTATCATCTGCGTATCTGAGGTTGTTGATATTTCTTCCGGCAAGCTTAATTCTGGCTTGTGATTCATCCAGACCTGCCTTTCACATTATGTACTCTGCATATAAGTTAAATACGCAAGATGACAGTATACAGCCTTGTCGTACTCCTTTCCCAATTTTAAACCAGTCAGTTGTTCCATATCCTGTTCTGACTGTTGCTGCTTCTCCCACATATAGATTTCTTAGGAGACAGATAAGGTGGTTAGGCACTCCCATTCCTTTAAGGACTTGCCATAGTTTTTTGTGGTCCATACAGTCAAAGGCTTTGGCATAGTCAATGAAGCAGAAGTAGATGTTTTTCTGGAACTCTCTGGCTTTCTCCATAATCCAGCGCATGTTGGCGATTTGATCTCTAGTTCCTTTTCCCCTTCGAAATCCAGCTTGCACTTCTGGAAGTTCTCTGTCCACATACTGCTGAAGCATCCCTTGTAGAATTTTGAGCGTAACCTTGCTAACGTGTGAAATGAGTGCAATTGTACGATAGTTGGAACATTCTTTGGCCTTGCCTTTCTTTGGGATTGGGATGTAGACTGATCTTTTCCAGTTCTCTGGCCACTGCTGAGTTTTCCAAATTTGCTGGCATATCGTGTGCAGCACCTTTACAGCATCCTCTTTTAAGATTTTAAAGAGTTCATTTGGAATGCCGTCACCTCCACTGGCCTTGTTGTTTGCAATCCTTTCTAAGGCCCACTTGACTTCACTTTCCAGGATGTCTGGCTCCAGGTCAGCAACTACACTATCTTGGTTATCAGGGACATCCAGATCTTTCTGATATAATTCCTCTGTATATTCTTGCCATCTCTTCTTGATCTCTTCTGCTTCGGTTAAGTCCCTACAATTTTTGTCCTTTATCATATCCATCTTTGCACGAAATGCCCCTTTAATATATCCAATTTTCATTTTAATGTTCTAAGATGCCTCTCCTAATTCCCTCTTCTCAACTTGAATATATCTTAAATGATCCAGGCTGTATATTGTCCCTCATTATTGTAAGCCACCTTGGATCCTTTTCAAGGAGAGACAGGGGGAACAATATTCAATATAAGTAAATAAATGTGACAGCCAAACAAGAGCAAAAGTCTTACAAGATGTCTAGATTTCCTACAACCACTCCATAACAACTAGTAGTACAATTTAGTCATATCTTGATATCCTGCCTGTCTGCCTGTCTTCTCCCAGCAGCTGCTCAGGATACAGAGGGGGGGGGGGGCAAGGAAAGATAAAACACCTGGGCTTGTAATGAACTGTACCAGATATTTTTAGGAAGTGAAAAAAGGACATGTACGAAGACTGTTTTCGTTCATTGGTAGGCCCTTTGTTTCATTTTTAAATTGTGGGTGTGCCTCTTCCACTTAGTATTGTGAAGTGTTTGTGTTGTCGCTCTACCTCCCATCGCTGCAGGATTCTTTTTTTGCTTTGCAGTGGAAATCCTGACTGCCCGGCAAAAGAAAGCAGAAGAACTGAAGAGGCTGACAGATTTGGCCAGTCAGATGGCAGAGACACAACTGGCAGAACTGCGGGCTGAAATTAAGGTTTTTCAATCCATTCCCTCCCCCCCCCCCCAAATCTGAAATAGATTGCATCTGTCTACAGAAAAATGCAGGGCAGAGATTTCCATGCAGACCTGTCCTTCACTATACTCTATGCCCCTTGGACTTAATGCGAGGAAAAATGGAAGTCTGGATCTCTCACACATGTTATGCATAGAGTTGAGCCCAATTCAAGTGTTAATGGGGGTTAGAAGCCAGGAGGACCACAACGGTGGTAGGAGGTGTTTTTCTCCCCACCTCTGTGAGTCTTGGGGACATTATGTGAGTCTGCATAGCGAACTGTTGGATCTTTTTCACAGTTGCAAGTCCTCCTTCCTGCTCAAGACCTGTTTTTATACACTGTGATTTTTTTAAAAAATACCCCAAAACTGGTACAGTATATGCCTCTTCCCATAATGCATGTGAACTTGATAGTGGCTTCTTTTTTCTAGCTGATCACATGGGGCAGTTATAACAGAGTAACTTTTCTTTTTTCTTCTTCTCTTTTTTCTGTAGCATTTTGTCAGTGAACGTAAATACGATGAAGAACTGGGTCGGTCTGCCCGTTTTTCCTGTGACATTGAATACCTCAAGGATCAGATTCTGCAGTGCGGAGAACGTAAGCCACTGCGCTTCTGTGCAAGCCTTGTGACTTGGACACAAAGGGCTCTATCACACGTCCTTTAAAATCCTGATCTGATTCTCAGATAAACAGTTTCCAAAAATCTTATCCCCACGGCCACCAGGCTTTAACAAAACAACCCAGTAACACCCCTTCTAACGAGCTTTCCAAGACCTACCTCTGGTGTTGGGTATGTTTTGCTCCAGTTAAAAATACACATTTTTCCAGAGCCAGAAGTCTGTGGGAGCGCATATGATCTGGATTTTCTGCTTTTCCCCCCCGCTAGCACCAACCAGCTGGACCTGGGGCTGGTCGGTGCTTTTTTTAAAAATTAAATTTAAATTTTATTTTTATCCCCCCCCCCAGTGCCGATTAGCTGGCCTTCAGTGCTTTTTTTTTAAGTATTTATTTTTTCCTAGCACTGACCAGCTGGCCCTGGGGCTGGTTGATGCTTTTAATTTTTTTAATTTTTTTATCCCCCACCCCCCAGCACCAATCAGCTGACCTTCAGTGCTTTTTTAAACCAATTATTTATTATTATTGGCCCTGGGGCTGGTCAGCACTTTAAAAAAAATACCCCCCCCCCCAAGCACTGACTAGCTGGCCTTCGGCCTGTCAGCACTTTTTTGTTTTTAAAAATTTTCTTGTATGTGGGAATGGAGAACCCACATATTCAGTCACGTGACCAGGAAAGGAGAAAAGCCGGACTTTCACAATCACAAGATCTTCCCTGTTGTGAGATAGCAGCCAAAGAGCAACGGGGTCCTTCTTGGCTCAAGCCCAGACCTAGGCCTTTCTTCCCTGCCTTTCTCTCTGGGAAGCAAGAAGTGGGCACAGAGAAAGAAAGAGAGAGAGAGAGAGAGAGAACCTACCAACCTAGCAACCTTGCAATTCGAAAGCATCTCTCTCTCTCTCTCTCTCTCTCTCTCTCTCTCTCTCTCTCTCTCTCTCTCTCTCTCTTCCTTTGAACAATGAATCAGTAAAAGGCCAGTAAAAAGGAATGATTGAAATGGAGGGGGGGGGAACAACCCACTGTATCATCAGATCAGAAAGTAGATGGAGAAACAGATTTTTTTTGTGTTGTGCTAGTTGTTAACGAAGAAGAAAAGAAGGGGGGACTGATCAAGAGTAACTTGGTATTTGTTGTCACATGCAGTTTTTTTAAAGCAACAGAGTTTGTGGCAACTGGCTGTAGTTTCATCCTCAATTGCACCCGTGTCGTTCAAGTTCTTGTATCATCTTGCCATGTTTTTAGGGATGAATCAAAAATAGTCCCAATGTAATTCCATTAAGATTTTTGATTGTAGACTGACATTTTTGCTCCCTCCCAAAATTCATTTTGAAAGGTATCTAAGACCATTTTCCTAATAACTAACCATTCACCAAATTAGATTAGACTTTTATAATTGGATTTTTGAACGGAGCCACTCCCCAAGTGGTGAAAGATGCATGTTTCCCATAGCTTGTGATTTCCATTATCCAATTTCTCTTGCAATAAAATGGGCTGTGATTACCATGGAATGGCTTTGTTTTGTGATGAGTCACTGTAAGGTCAACAACGACTTAATTTGCTGGCCTGTTGTTGAGACACACAACTTGGAGGAGATCACACCATGAACAGGGAAACTAATTTTAAAAAGATAATGTTTTCTTTAATGTTTAAGTTGACTATCTAAGGAAGAGTCTTCTGCTCGGGTTCAGCCACTGAGATTTCTGAATGAACGAATGACAATATTTTGTTCAGTGTATCAATGTGTGGGCGTTGTTTTTCCTTGTAGTTTCACACCCAAAGAACAATTATTCCTCAAGAGCACCAACAAGCACGTGGCTTCAGTCAACCCACTGGCACACAGCAACTAGTACGCAAAAGGCACCCAGCCGAAAATCTTCCACTCGGACTCGGGCCAAGACTCCTGACGATAAAAGAGCAACAGCTAAAGAGTCAAGCCAGACTCTCTCCAGCACCACAGAATTGTCTCCTCCGCTACCTCCCACAAACAAAGAGGTGAGAGCCAAATAATAGTGACACACAGTTCTGTCCTTAAAAGCATGATGATTAAGTGTACAGTGGTCCCTCGCCCATTCGCGGTTCATATATTGCGGTCCCGCTATATCGCGGGACTACAGTATATGAAAAAAGAACCCCCTGGGGTAAGGGGTGAAAGGCCTGGGGTAAGGGGGGGGAGGGCATGTCGGAGGCCTCAGAAATGATTTCCGGTTCGCAGGGAGGCCGTTTCCAAAAGACCCGGAAAGGCCCTCACAGGCCCGTTCGGGGCAGCGCCAGGCTGGGGGTAAGTACAAGAGCCCACAGCTAGGGGCCCCAGGCCCAACCCGACCTGCATCCGCATATCACGGATTTTCAATTATCGTGGGTCAGATTGGGTCCCTAACCCCGCGATAGGCGGGGGATCACTGTACAACTTCGTGAGAACAGCCATTGGAAGCAGGTACCAGGAACTGACTTTCAAGGGTCATCAAAATCAATTATCCGAACCAGTGTGATAGGTCTTCCCTTTACCATCCATTCCAAAGGGTGCTGTGGCCTTAAATGCTCTTGGATCTGGCAGCTGTCTGTGTATGGCCTTGAAACTTCAATTTTGGGCACTTTTACACGACCCCTAAGATCCGCTGGCAACTTAAATTCGGACCAGAGATCTTAGGGGTTTGCTCCTCTTGCTGTGTTCCCACCCCTCCACACACCATTGCTCCTGTCAGCGTGAGGGGAGGGAGAAAAAAGGGAGAAAAGAATGCAGGCTCACCTCTGCTCTGCCATCCGGAGCTTCCCTGGGAAGCATTGCAGTCTCTTAAAGGGGCCGGGGGGGGGCAAAAAAAACCAAACAGAAGGCAAGGACAGCCCGGCACTCACTGCTTTACATCCAAATCAGAAATTTTTCACCTTCAGAGACCAGGTACTTGGAAAATGCGCTGGGACATGATTAGGTGGGCGTGGTTGTACTTAATTTTTTTTAAACTCTGGAGCTGGTGGGAAAACAATTTTAAACTCCGCATCTGGGAGCCCTTTGCCTCGGATTTTAGGGGTTGTGTAAAAGCGCCCTTTGTTAGCCTCCAGAATGGAACTGAGCCAAACAGCAGTTCTTCTAAGATGGGTTCTTAAAAATCTCCAACAATCAACCTTCCACTACTAAGGCTTACTTAGTAAAATGGTCTGCCCCCTTGGCTGGCATCCTGTTGGGTCCCTTTTTCCCAGCCACTTGTACAAGGGAGAACCCAGCCCTCCCTTCAGCCAGTGGGAGTCCCCATGGTTGCCAGTGTAGTGCTCTCTAGCTTGTATAACCACCCGGGAACGGAAGGATCAAAAGCATACATGTAATGTTTCCAAAAGGATATCAGCCTTATGTTTTACAAAGTTCTTTTCACATTTAGAAGTTATCACCACCCACAAGGAACACAAAATGGGCATCGCTAGCTGTTGTGTGGTTTTTCAAAATCAGCTATGTGAATAGCGTCCTATCAGAAAAGTTCTATACGGCTGGCGATGCATTTCTTTAACATCTTAACGTACAAGCTGTGGCCCCAAGGGGAAAGCTGCCTTTAGTGGGTAGGGTTTTTAAGCCTGCCTTCAGGATCTTGAACCTAACCTATTTGACAGAGAGGGTGAGGTTTATTTATTTATTTATTTATTTTATTTTTATATTTGTTGACTGCCCGATTTTACCATGGGAACCCAGGGCAGTGTACAACACGTTGCAAAAGTCAAGTTGACCAAATAAAACAATACCCCAGACATTCCAAATAATAATAATAATAATAATAATAATAATAATAATAATAATAATAATAATAATAATAATAATAATAATAAAAGTAAAGATAGACATAGCACCTCAACAACCATATAACATAATGTTTTATATGATGTAAGAATAATTGCACTAAGATGGCCACAGAAGGACCCAACCAAGCAGCTCAGTAGGCCAGCCCAAATTAACGAAGGCCTTCTGTGTTCTCTCCTTGACAGCGTGGGCCTTCTAGTCAGAGACGAAGGTTTCACCCGCAGCATCACAGCCTTCGAATCAACGGGCCTCTCAAGTCACCGAGTGCCAACGCCGAATTGGGTCAGAACACCTCAAAGGGAGGCTCTCGGAATGAGCACCGAAGGCAACATCATAGCAGCTTCCGCCCAAAACATAAGGGCCCTCTTAACACCCCAGAGCCGCCGGGCCCTGCTCAAAGCCTGGAAAACCTGGCACGCGCAGAAAAGACCCAGCAAGAGCATCTTGTCCCAGGCCCCACCGAGCCCAGGCCTCTCTGCAGCAACAGGACATGTGTTCCTCAGTGTAACTTATGCCCCCCAAGGAGAGAGGCTTCTGCAGAGGCTCCTCTCCTCTCCGTCCCAACTGTGACTTTGGTGGCGTGAGGAGCGGGAAAGGCAGAAGAGCAACCGTGGATGCATCCATCATCTTGTGTTTCTCACTTGAAGGTGCTTTCCTCTTCCTCTTCCTCCTTCTCTTCCTGCCACCAAAAAGAGAATCCTGGCAAAAAAAGAGTTGGCAAAACTTTTTACAGTTGTGGTAAACCAAACTTAAGGAATGTTTTTTTCACTGTAATAACCTACCGCATCTCGTTTCTTACTCTTAATAGCTTTGCACAGTATACTCATATTTTTTGTGTGTGTGTTCATAACAGTGCAGCTTTTAGCTAGCCACCAGTCCTTAGTAGAACAACCAAAAGGTATATAAGAAATAAAGTGCAGGACAACATCAGTACAGATTGTTATATTTGCTATTGCTACTGCCCAGTTTGCAATTTGTCAAATGACTTTGTGTTTATTGGCAAGAGAGGCCCTGTTTTTCCTCTTGCGGCTCTGCGGTCCAGATTCTTGTGCGTCATATAAAAATAGCTGTGACCATTTCTAGATTATACAACTTCTAAGCGGTCTGTACAGAACAGTTTATTTACAGCTTGAGTAATCTTTGAGGTCAGGCATAAATACTAGCCAACAAGCTATGCACCAGTGTTTTGTAAGGTTTATAAAAATTTGGGTCAGGTGCCCATTTCATCAATGTGAATACTCTGCAGGTAACATAACCCAGCCTCTTATCTTCTTTTTTGTGACTTTTAAATTATTCCTTGCACACTAAAAATCGAATTCTGTCTCCGATTCATGTGCATTGCTGGTTTTTACTTCTGCTGTAGACATCCTTTATTTTCTATAGATTTCATGAGGGAACCTGCCTTATCCTACACTCAAAGCAAAAAAGTAGGGGGCTGTGGTTTACTTTTCCTTTTAACTTTCTACAGCCCATTTTTAATCAAAATGTTTTCTCCCATTCCACTTAATGGGAAAAGCAGAAATTGCACTAGTGTTATGCAGGGGCACAATTGGGAGTGGGGGCATGTTCCCCAGGCCTGATGCTGGAGGGCCCACCAAAATGACCCAATAGCATTTGAACTTTGCACTCTTCTATGCTGCCGCCACCCCAGGGTGGTGGGGGCGCTGACTCCATGTTTGCCTCAGATGACACAGGGCCTAGTTGCCAGCCTGCCAGTGTGAACTGCTGGACAGAAGAGGGCTGATTTTTTTACCATTCCAGGCATCCCCAATAAATGATGATTGAACGGCTCTGAACTTAAACTGGCAAGTTCCTTTCCTGCAGAAGACTGAAGATCCAACAAGGTGCTATGTGAAATGCTTCTTTTATAATAAACACACGTGGTCCTGAGCCAGGTAGTTTATCACACCTGTTTCTTCAAAACCGTGTGAGTCTAACCTCAGTTGCCTCCAGGGAAGTGTTTTCTCTGTGTGTGTTTTTAAGTCCTGTGCAGGTTCATCCCCTTCTGCTTTCCCTGAACTGGAGTCAAGTCGACATGTACTTATTCTCTAGAATAAGAAAGCGAGAGGGAGGGAGAGATATAAAAAGCTGCATGCTTGTGCTCAACAATGTAACCTTACAACAATAATGGTGCTGAAGAAGAATAAAAATCTTATTGTTAGAAACATGCTTGTAACCTGGCAACTGCAGTCCACGAGCATTGGATTCAGGTTTTCCATTGCCATTACCAGCTAGACTTGCTCCTGTGCAAAATGT
Source organism: Phrynocephalus guinanensis (assembly GCA_037367245.1). NCBI lineage: Eukaryota > Metazoa > Chordata > Lepidosauria > Squamata > Agamidae > Phrynocephalus > Phrynocephalus guinanensis. The sequence goes on along the minus strand of CM074732.1, from coordinate 21,132,789 downwards.
TGAGTGTTGACGAGTTCTAATTCTGAAGCCAAGAATCACCCTACTGAATACCACAGTGGTTCCATCGGTGCTTCCCCTCCTTTCTTCACAAGATGAGGAGCAATGCAGCAGTCTATGGAGGGCACAGACCTGGATGGTCCCTTTTCTAGGAATTCTTCTCTCCACCCTTAGTTGTTACTTTTTTGTCCCTTGATAGAGACCAAGGGTGTTATCACACAAAGGAAATTGTTTGTGGAGCCATTGGGTGTGATCCCTTTCCCAACAACAACCGCATGACAGAAAGGGAATTGCGCTCCAGCCCAACTCCAATCTTGGCCCAAGATGGCCGTTGTGTGCTACTCACTCCTTTTTAGGAAGCAAAGGCCCGCTCCTCCAATCATGTCCTGCTCATGAACAGTTCTTGTCATGGGTGTGCTTTCCAAGCCTCACCACAGAGGTGGGGGGGTGTCTTTCCATTCCCATGAAGGGAGGATGAGCTGTCACTTCAAGAGAAGGCAGACCAAGGGGCGTCCAACTGAAAGATTGAGAGGAAGCCTGCTAGAGCAAACCACCCTGCTTCTGGTCACACTTGTGAAGTGCAGAAGAGCAAGTATTGGTGTGGCTTTTGCTCCAGGCCATTGAGTTTGGGTGGCCCTTTTCTCCCATCCTCTTCTTCCAATGCTCAAGAGGAAAGGGCTCTTGCCTCTTTGAAGCTACTTCTAGAAAAGCTGTGCTCTGCCATCCAACCTCCTAGCTCTGCCAGTTCCTGCTTTGCTAACTTGTGGAAGGGAGAGACACTACTGAGGCCAGGAAACTCGGCCTGGAGAACTAGTCCGTCAAGAACGCTCTTTGCTTCACAACAGCTGCCTTCTTCTTAGACTTTGAGGTTGGGGTGGAGCCATCACATCAGAGACTTTCTCTGAAAAAGGTGGCTTTCCCTTGGCAAGAAGTTGCTGAAACACAATCCAAACATGTCAGTTGCATGCCTTCCCAGAAACCTACAGCCTAGAGGAGGCAAAGCCCCTTTGAAAAGGGAAGAGAAGCCATTACGTCTGAAGATATGTTTCTTAATCAGAAAGAAGAGTTTTGTAAAAGGATAGTCACCCCACCCTCCACAGTGACTGTGGGAGAAGATGGCAGCACGTACAAACCTGAGCACATACAACTCATTTAAATATAAAAGACATTTGATAAAAATAAAAGGCATTTTCTTTTAGAAATTCATTACTGGTTTGCACAACACAGCATTTTGGTTTTGGAGAAACTAACCCAGTGAGATACAGCATTAGTGTACCTTATTCTCTTTTATAATACTCAACAAAATCTCTAATCAAATGTTGCAGAATGTTTAAATGGCAGTGATCTTTAAAAAACGTTGGCTTGGCTTAGCAGTAAACGGTATTTATGCTTCCCTTCATCTTCTTCTTCCAGCAGAAAACTCTTCCATCTTCTTGAAATGAGCTTCTGTTCATTTTTGACTGAGTGTGGCCATGATGCAAAGTATTGCCATCATACCCCAATCCAGTTCCAAAACCTGATAAAGTTTCAGTTTTTTCCTTCAGACAATTTAATCATTGGGACAGTACAAAACCTTTGGGAAATGTGATTTGCACTCTAAAATGCATGAAAAACACACACACACACACACACACACACACACACACACACACACACACACACACACACACAAATATGTTGCTAATTCAAACAGGCTGTATCTCCTAAAAGTGTTGGACTTTAATATCCTTCCCAATTCAAGTTGTTGGCTTAATATAAAACCAATTTATAACCGCTTCAGGGAAGAACAATTTGGCTTATATCATAATTTCTTTTTGGAGGCACCATGATACTCAAAATACCAACAGCAAAAAGGTCTTGAAATAAATAGAGCCATTCTCAAGGACCAGGATTGTATGACAAATTTGCATTTTCATACTAAAGGTATTTTTAATCTACTGCATGCTATGGATTCGAAAGCAACCATGTGCTTATCATATGAGAGAAGTAGCCGTTTGTTTCACGCCATCCAGCTAATTTTATTAAAGCCATATGAACGGCATATCCTGGTGAGAGAGAACAGGGTGACTGCCCCGAGGTCGCCCGCCCATGCTCCGTCACATGCAAACAATTTTCCTTGATTGAACTTTGTATCCAGGACCCTCGTTCTGCCACCATCTGAAAAGAGGAGGGAAGAAATAGTCTACTTCACCAAAAAGAAGAAGAAGAAGAAGAAGAAATATTTAAAGTGGTCTACTGGCAAACCACTCCAGTATTCCTGCCAAGAAAACTCCATGGACGTGGAGTCACGAAGGGTCGGTCACAACTGTAACGACACAACACACACACACACACTCCAGCTCAAGTGGTTGGGCACTGCTTCTTTCTGCCCAGCCATCTGGAAGCAAAAGCAGGACCCCAAAAAGGTGTGTGAGGGTTTCTATCTGGCTCAAAATGCAACCTGGAAAAGGTAACTACAGTGGTACCTTGTATAAAGGAATTAATGCGTTCCAAATGAAATTATGTTAAGCAAATTTTCCTTTATACAAATTTCCCATAGGAATGCATTGAAAACGGAGTAATCCCATTTTATGTTGTGCAGATTTGGCCCGTAGGAGATTCTGTTCAGCAAATTTCCCCTATCTCCAGAATATTTTATGTTGTACAAATTTTATGTTATACAAACTATTTGTTATGCAAGGGTGCGCTGTAGTTTGGACTGCAATTGTGCCATGTAGGCTACCAGCTGCTTGGGATGGAGGCTCCCAGTGCCTCCACAGATACACACTGCTTCAGTGCATAGGGAAACCAAACTACTTATTGGGTGCAATCAGAAAAGGGGGTTGAGTATAGCCTCTGCTCTTCACAACATCTTGAAACCACCATTTCTGCATGGAGGTTGATGGGAGGGTAGTGAGAGGACCACCACCCCAACTTACCCTGATTCAAGCTAGTAAGGAGTAGTAATTGTGTAGAACAATTGTTATGACCGTTTTTGCCATAATATGAAAAAGATTGCTTCTGCATTGACTTCCAAGTTTTTGGTATTGACAAAGCCCTAAACGGTTTGGGACCTCAGTATCTGACAGAATGGCTCCTCCTAAGAAGAACTGCCAGGATGGCTTGTTCATGCCAGGCTGGCCATCTCCAGGTGTCGACCCTGAGGGAGGTCCAGAAACTGGCAACAAGGAACCGGGCCTTCTCGGTGGTCGCACCCCACTTTTGTGGAACCAATCCCTTCCACTAGAGATTTGCCTTTAAGAATTTACTGTAAATCTGGCTTTATAGGTTGGCCTTCCCCGATCATTCAGCTCCAACTTCCTCATATAAACAGGACACTACTGTTCTCTTCCGCCTTATGATAATTCTTTACCAGCTCTTTTTTAATTTGTATTTCATTTTGAACTGCTGAATGATTTGGAGTTATTTGTGCTTACTTGTCCTTTTAATTATTATGCCATGTTGGTTTTGATTGACTAGCTTATTTACTATTTTTAAGTTTTATATTTTGTTTTATTGTATTTTGTTTATGTTTGTAAACCACCCAGGGTAGCATTCTGCTAGATGGTTGCAGTATATACCAGTAAATCAAATCAAATCAAATCAAATCAAGTCAAATAAATAAATAAATAAATAAATAAATAAATTCAAATTGTGACTGTCTTGCAGCAAAACAGCATAACATCAACATTCTGGTGAGAAAAAAAGATAACGTTGTAGGAGTGTTGCCTTTCTGAATCTGAATCTCCAATTAAATCAAGTTTTTAAAAATTGAGAAATAAAAGACTTTATTTTAAACCAAAGGCAAAACCATTGCAAAACATATTTCTTTACCAGATAATGTTCACTTTATTATCGATGTTAGCACCACTTCATTCATTTCACCTGACAAAATATACTATTTCAAATGTGGGCATATGGCACACATACTGAAATATTTTCTAATAATGAATATTTGGCATCACAGGGCAGTTCCAAGGCGCCTATCAGATCTCCACCTACTGATCTATGAAACAAAGGAAATTTGTACTAGAAATGTCACAAAAGGGTCTCATTGGACCTCTTATGGTGGTTTTAGACACTGGGTCGCGATACTAAGCCATGGAGAATGAGCTGGAACTCTTTCTTGATTTAGATCCTCCCTTATCTTCTAGTGTGGCCAAATCCTGCTTCCATTTTAAATTCACTACCATTTTCTAACTCACTCCTATCCAAACAAACAGTATTTAATGTTCTGCTGAAACCATCAAACTTCTATTCAAATACCAGTTTATGAAAGCAGTTTGTTTCTATTGTTCATAACTGATATTAATCATCAGTCAGATGGCACGGCCAAACTGTAACTGATTTACTATGAGCAATTTCAATCTCCTCACAGCCATATTAGCTGGACCAGGGGCAAGAGGCATGAACTTGTGGTTCATTCTTGAAATTCTCTCCACTGGAGCAGTATTACATCCAAACACAATCCGATTCTCAATTGTGGTGGCTCAATCCTCAAGAAACTGAAACATGAAATTCATCATATCACCAGGGTCCCAGAAAGCTAGGCCAGGTTCAAACAAAGCTGCATGTCAAAAGTTTGGCCAAAGCCAAACTGACCCCAAATTCTACCAATTTAAATTACTCTGTGTGAAATTCTAAACCCAGGGAAAATGTTGCCAACAGAAGATGTCATCAAGGTAACACGAAAGATAACATACAAATGGATGAGCGGATAGCATTCTGGTCATAACATTTTAAAGACAGAAACAACACTCAGGAGATTCTGCATTGCTAATGGCAAAAAGTTATATGAGACAAGGCTGAAAGAATTGGAGATGAGAAGCTGGTGGATGAAAGTTTCAAGGTGGCCAAGGAAACAAAAGACTAAGATCCATTAGGGTCATAGAATCATAGAGTTGGAAGAGACCTCAAGGGCCATCCAGTCCAACCCCCCCCCCGGCCATGCAGGAACCCCCATCAAAGTACTCCCGACAGATTACTACAGCCCAAATTTCAGCTGGTTATTTGAAGTGATTTGTCAAGTACTGGGGCAAAATCAACCTGTCCCTGGAAAATATGTCACTGCAAAAGACAAACTAAACAGGATGTGAAATATTACAGGATGTTTCAGGCACGTCATGAGTACTGCTGGGGGGGTACCCTGCAGTTTCAAAGAAGCTCTAAAAAGCGGCAGAATAACCTAAAGGAACTAGTCACCCCAAAAATGTCAGCTTTAACAACATTTCTGAAATAGTAGTACAACTAGATTTGGGACTATTATGTATTGGGTCCAGACATACAGCATGCTACGAAAGATTCCTTTATTCCACAGACGAGATACATGGTAAACACTCACATTCCATAAATACCCATAGCTCCACCACCCCCAGTTCACCCCACGAGGCATTTCCTCATTACCAGGTCCACCTGGGTTCATCTGCAGTATGCCTTACTCTTAAAATAACCAGTACACAATACCCTATGCACTACAGGGACTATGACGGCTGCTCTCAACATATCCCAGCCAACATGGGCAGAGTAACTATACTAAGCTCTATTATGTGCCTGAAAATTTGTGAGCGTTGAGGAAATCACACCAATGCTGAGAACAACTCCAATGTTCAGGAGAAGGCCGCTTACCGCTGCTCAGGATGAGAGAAGCAGGGAAAGCATTACCAAAAAACCTTATAAAACGGCTGAATAAATTATACCAAACTTTAATAGACTTCAGAATTTGGGCTGTGCTTTTAAAATGCCAAAAGTATACTGAGACCAGCATAACTCCCTTCTGAAATGACTAACATGCCACATTTGATGGATATTATAGTGCACTGAGTGGCTGTGCTGATGACAGCCATTTTAAAAACAAGCCTCCCTGTACCACTTGCACTAGGTACACTGGGTGAGGCATATTTCTTTAAAATTGCTTTAGAAACCGTAAAAACTGTAATTTAACCGTTCTCTCCACCTCAAGTTTTAGCTTTAGACAATCATGACCTCTTGCAACTCCAGCATCATCCGCCTCCTTCATCCAGCTGGTGAACCTCTCAATGGCGTCAACGGAAGACTGTCAGGGAGAAGTGTCAACTATCCTGCTGTGGCAAGGTCTACAATGGAGTAAGGGCGAGCGCAACGGAGGGAGTCTGCTCCCCTGCCATCTTGCTTAGCGCTGCTGAGGCCTGCCGAGTTAACGGCTCACAACACAGGGGAGTCCGCTTGAGTTTTACCACACGATTGGCTGAGGACTTCTTGGGCAAGGGAGCCTCCATTTGACAGACGACGCCATTTTCAGCAGTCCCGACCGAGGTCCTGGCGTTTCTCCCCAGCAATGGCGGCTTACTTTTTGGCACTGGGAACAAATTGTCTCCTCTGGGTCTCTTATGAGCCATCTGGGAACGTGGAGGGATGGGGCATTCTACTGTTTTTAACGATGCAGAGTTTTTTACTTTGATGCGAGTACTTGTTGAGGGACCAGAAAACTGAATTGGCTTTGGCCTTGTTCTATTGGTGCATTCACTTCCTTCTTTTTCAGGAAAACTTATTATTCGCCTGTAAACAAAAAAGTAAGTTCATTCAATCTAGCATTTTGAGTAATTCTGTACAGTCCGTAATAAAGAATCCATTTGAGAAAGTCTCCCATGTACATCCTGCTAACGATACAATTCCCTTATTCTACTATCTGATTAAAATTTCAACAACATTGATGCTTCAAATGTATATACAGTTACCATAAAATATAACAAAAAAGGCTGTGTTTGGCACAAACAGTAAGTACTATAATTCTTAACATTTACGGTCAAAAATGGGCTATAAGATTTTTACAAGGACTGTGCTCAGAGTGACCAGCTAGTTGGTGGACTAGATACCACATACAAAGTGGGCCAACAGACATGATAATTGCCGAAATATCATACATTTTCTTTCGCACATTTACTTTTGAAAGGTCGCCTCTTGTTTTTTTACAGTACTGTATTTAAAAATTCTAACAAGTTCTATCCAACCTTATAACAGGCCTTATAACAGGCTTATTTAGCACTTTTGGCAGGGATTTCTTCATAATTAGCATTCAGAATTTAATTCAGTTTCCTATCTAATCATTAAGAAGCTGAAAATCCTATTGCTTATCATCATTAAGTCACAACCAGATTCAATGGACTTCTAGTTTTTGACTTCCTAAACTCAACAGCAGGGCTTTTGGCCAGCCTCCTTCTTCTGTCCAGAGAGGGCAACAGGAATCATTACACAGTTTAATTTTGTTTTTAAGAGCAAGTATAAAACCAAGTATTGCCACAACTACTGTTCCACAATCAGCTAATCCCTCTTAACACGACATACCGCTTACGAACTGGAGACATGTTTTGAAGGCTTCCTTTCAACGAGCGCTCTTCAAGAGTCCAACATTCAATCAGTTCCTGAGGTACTCGCCAATAACTGACACCTAATATTCAAGGCACACAGGGGTGTCAGGCTGGGTAACTTTTAAAACCAAAACTCAGAGGTTTAATTGCTCACAGCTAACTCTGTCAGACACAACCCATCTTTCAAGCACTCAACGATCCTGCTTTGGTGGTCCCATCATTAGGATGCTACCTACACCATTCTGAATCCCTACAAAACTCTTCAAATACTTTCTTTTCACCTGAGGAAAGTTTGAGTAGTAGGACTACACTTGCTCCAGAAAGCTCATAAACAGTAGATCTCTTACTAAATGGACCACCTCACATCCAGAGGAAATGTCCAAGTTTTAGCTGTCATATACACAGAAGGCCAAATTCTGGTATAACCAAAATAAATTAAATCAAAATCAACTAGCAGTACAGAAAACCTTGGTAGTGCGTGAAATTTTGCCTTAAAAATATCTAGCTATGCAACAGAAAAAGTTGCATAGCTAGACAGAGACCTAAAGAGCGAAAATTAGCTTAAAGTATCCCCTTATCAGTTTCTCTCATCAACTACTTACTGTCTTATTGTCTCAGTGATTACTCAGACACACTGGAAAGAGAAAGACTACACACAATACACACTTCCATAACTGTTATGCTGGCAAGCCGACAATCTCCCCAACAGATAAAAATTATGTGACTTATTCTGTTTCCTTATGAAAAATAACTGAAATCATATCCTGGCCACTAGCAGACAACAAATTAAAGATAGTTTTCATTCTTCACAGAAAATATTGTCTAAAGAAAAACGGTATACCTTTTCCTTCCCAAGCCTCAAACGCATCCATCATCTTTTTCAATTCAGTCACTGAATAATAGCTCCAGATGTATTGGACATTATTCCCAGACTCCCTAGAGAAAGGTTGGAGTTAAAAGACAACTTAATGCTACTTTACAGGTTTTTAAAAAATCTACTTGAGCCTAAAATAATTTTCTTTTAAAATCTAGAACGTTTTTCTTTTAAAATCTAGAATTTGCACCTTCTCAACTTTAAAGTATATTCAAAAGATACAGTGCAAGACTGTACTATATTTTCACATACTATATGTAGCCAAATATATAGAAGCTTAAAAATAAAAATTACTGGTCAGAATCCCAGTACCAGTTTACATTTTCACACCCAAGAATGGAACGATCACAATTTTAGTGAGTGGCATTTTGCCACCAAGACTTACACAATTTCTCTTACCCCAGTATTAATTAGCAGTGGAATTCTGGCTACTGGTGCATATTTATTATCAGAAGAAATAATATCCCATATGGGCTGTCATAATACCTTGCTCTGAATGGCTGCCATACTAATCTCAGTAGCCCGTGGCACTGTTGGGAGGGCCTCACCCATGAATACATGTCGGGTCCCTTAGGACAATGGTGATAGTCAGGTGCCGGGCTGCTTCAGGCTTCCGCTAGTTATATTTCAGAGGCTGAAATCCTGTCTGCACAGGTCAACGTGCATAACTCAAAATTTTGCAAGCACTAAAGGGAAATTGTGCTGAAGTTCACATGATATTCATGAAGGAATTCCATATGAAGGCCAATGAGTTGGTCGATCAATCAAGTTCCACAAGCTCAATTTTACATTGCCTCAACCTCAACAGAACTTCAGTCATAGTGTTTAGCGTTAGTCCACCAATATTAATATAACAGCTGGACAATCCTATTTCCATCAGTTCAGTTTGTTTCAATGTGTTTTGGCACCATGCAATTGCAACCTAAGATAAGCTGTATACCTCAACGCTTGGAACTCTTAACGGTCTGAAACATGCTCCTGGGGTCTTTACAAACCTGGAAATACAAAGCTCTGATGACTGCACTAAATTAATACAATTTTAATGTAATGACATGTCTCCACACACACTCACCTTTTGTAAATATTTTTACTGTGAATTCTTCCTCCTAGTTCCCTTTCAACTGCAGTTACTCCATCTGCTTTTGTAGCATACACACCAATTATTTTGCTCTCACAACTTGCACCACAAGTGTTCAGATAATGCAAGACCCAGACGGTAGGCTTTGTGCATATTAAGTCATAGGAGTCACAAAAACCTAGGAGTGCCTGGAAGAGAAATACAGAACAACACAGCTGTAAAGCATCTGATATATTTTCGGCTATTTGGAGATTTAGAAAGACTACTATATAAAGATGTATACCATAATCATATGTACAGGTATATCAAATCACAAGTGGCTCAGAGATTAAATGATTCTAAAATCATCTCCGACTTGTGACAGTTCTATGAATGAAATTTACTCCCAGTTAAATGGGCACAGGGTCTAGAGCAGTGGTGGCAAACCTTCGGCACTCCAGATGTTTTGGACCACAGCTCCCACAGTCCTTTGTCATTAGTAAAACAGGCTTGGAATTCTGGGAGTTGTGGTCCAAAACATCTGGAGTGCTTAAGGTTCACCACCACTGGTCTAGAGGCTCACTTCAACTCTGAAGAACCAAGTATGGCATGAAACCATCTTACTCAACAACAGAAATCCTGTTGTTTTGTTACTCAGGCAGAAGGTGAAAAGCATAGCATTCACTTACGTGAAGCCTACAATTAATGAGTTCCCACTGAGAATCACAATGGGACTCATTAATTGCCAGTTAGAAACAAGTAAATATTATGTCCTTTACTTTCTGTCTGGAACTGGATTTCAGCCAATATATTATTTTCATTGGTTTGAAGTCATCTATTTAACAAACAAAAAAGGATTTTTTCCAGCAACTGAAGCTTACATAATAAATGTGCTAGGGAAAAAAAAACAAGAACAGTAACAGTCAAATCCACATTTGTCTTCTTGTGCCACTGTTGCATCGACAATGCGACTGTGCATGTGCAATGTTTTAAAATATTTGCATGTTATCTTGACATACTGAAATGAGAACACAGTAATACTGTATGTTGCTGCTAGATGCAGTTATGTTACCTTTAACTTTGTAAACAATTATCCACTTACTAGGTGTTTTTCTCATCTTCTCCCTCCTATCCTGGAGATGGCAGGGTGCGGAGTATGGGACAAGGTATAAAAATATGGAAGCCTGAGGAAAAACTAATCTCATTCCTATTTCCCTCCTAAACAACCAAAAAGGGGTTTCCTCCCCTCCCCTCTTCAATTACCCCCTTTCTTTGTACGTCTTCATACTATTAATAAGGCCCAATATACAAAAGGGGATATTAATTTAGGCAACATCACAGCAAGGACCCGGATTCAGCCTTTCTCTTGTCCCGCCATCCAATTCTACACGCAGGCCACCCCAGCCGTGGCCTAAACTCTTCTGCCAACCCAAACGGGATGGAAATCATGTCCTTTCTTCTGTTCCCCACCTGCTCTGACTCCTACTTCGCCTGGTCACCCTCTTCACCGACCACCCTCTGGCGGTCAGCAGTGTGAAGGGGCCCTTCCTCAATTAGAAAAGCACATCCAGGAAGATTCATTCCCACCATGTTGGGTTCTGAGGAGGGCTCCCTGAGGCCTCGCGAGGGAGTCTCCTCTGAGCCAGGGAGCAAAGCTGGTCAAGGCAAGAGCCCTCCTGGATAGAGAGAACCAGCACAATCCACTTTGTATTACATGACGCCCGGCGGAAGGGGACAGCCTTCTGCCAAACAATAATGTAACATCGTAGCAAATACCTTTTTCAGTTCTGTATTGGATCTTAAACAATACGTCTCCATTTCATTGGCCAAGTGATCAGCAAGACTGTAAGGATAAGGGATGCCAAAATAATCGGCTTCTTCCTGTAATGCCATTCGCGTTGGCTCGTCTTCTGGAAGCCGAACTTCTCCGTGGAGATAATCCAAGAGGTATTTAAAGAGGCTGCCGTCTCGATCAATAATGCAGGCCCCTGAAATGGTACGCCGTAATTTTAAAATGTGTTTTTAGATAGATAGATAAGGATTGATGATAAATAGATAATAAGGAATTGTAGATAGATAGATAGATAGATAGATAGATAGATAGATAGATAGATAGATAGATAGATAGATAGATAGATAGATAAACAGACAGACACACCTCCATTTTCCTCCCATAAATTCAAGGAATCCCATATTAGTCTACATGTCATCTTATCGTCAGAACAGTTCTGGGAAGCAGCGTTCACAGGGAAAATGGCTGCCCCAACACTCTCAGTGCTCAGCTAGAGTCTGAACCCAGTTCTCTGCAATCTAGCCCGCTACTCTAACCACTGCTCCATAACATTTTTGCACCCTTTCATAGGTCATTCCGGTCACCTAAATCATATTGTTCTGTGAAATGTTTCCTTAGGAAATAGAGGTAATGCAAAGAATATCTTAATACTATGTGTAAGTGAACTTAGTACATGACAAATCCAAATGCTCAATTTCACCTCAGTACAGGTTAACTAGGCAACACCTTATTTTTCCTGAACTTAATTTCCCACTCACCCCAGAATAATAATGAACATTACAATTTACTGACACTGCCCGATTTTTGTGATGTGGTTGCAACAGAAACTAAAGAAGAGCAAACACTTTGGTTTAGGGCGTTTATACACGACCCCTAAGCTCCGCTGCAAATGGCTGAAAGCTCCGGAGCTTAAAAATGTTTCCCCACCAGCTACGGAGTTTGCAAACAATTAAGTGCGACCCCGCCCACCTAAGCGCAACCCAGCGCACTTTTCTTGTACCTGCTCTTGGGAGGTGAAAAATATTTGATGCGGATGTGCTGGGCTCTCCTCGCTTCTTTTTGTTTTTGTTTTTTGCCTCCCGCCCCTTTAAGAGGAACCAGGAAGTGACCAGGGCTCCCGGTAGCATCCACCAACACCGGGAGGTAAGGCTTTATTCTTCTGTCCCTTTTTTTCCTCCCTCCCCTCACGCAGCCAGCAGCCAGGAAGTACGGAGGGGTGGAGATGCACGAAGAGCGACAAACCCCTAAGATCTCTGGTCCGAATTTAAGGGGCCAGCGGATCTTAGGGGGCGTGTAAAAAGGCCCTTAGAGCAATTTTTCAACATAATTTGCCATTTTGATGAACAGTGAGAATCAGAAAGTTTGCATTTAATTTTTAGGTAATGAAAATATGCATTTTTTACCTGATTCATCCCTTTTTAGAGGAAACCGTCCACTAAACATAGAAGCTAGCATTGATCCCTCAAAGCGGCATAAAGACTCAGGCCGAGCTGTGAACAAACAGCCTCCTACATTAAGGCGAATAATGCCGCCCACCTCTTCACTCATGTTGTCATCCATGGCGTTTGCAGTGAAAGGTAGCCAGCTGGATAGCGCAATTTCAGAAACTGTAAGTGCAATAAAAATGTAGTAGGACAGTAAAAAGGAAAAATTACAATCCCATTAATTTACACAATCAGTCAAAGGCAGCAAGTATGTGATCTAGTTGTAACAGCAAAGCACATGAAGCACTCTGGGTCCTGCTGCACTTGTACCACTTTAGGGCTGAGGACTCTAATCTGTAGGGTTGAGGACTCAAGCTGAGGGACTCGCTATCAAGCTGTACTTACATCTCTCAATTCATATGTTTAGTTTAGTGCCAATAACTGATTGGTTGATTGATTGATTCAATGGATGAATTATGTATCCCTATGACAAAGAAAATGACTCGGACTTGGCTCATGACTCAGAACCCCTCCTTCCCTCTTGTTTGTCAGGGATGGGGGGATAGGCTTTTTTTTAAATAACAGGGATGTGGACGATGGGCATGGAACCTGGGAAATGGTACCCAAAGATTAAGACTTGGGGCTCAGACTCAACATCCCTGCGCCAGTGACTCCTTCCCTCAGGCCTGTGTGAAGAGTATCAACAACTGTTCTGGGAACATCCAAGTGAACAAAGAGGCAAGAAGGGATGTGGTATATTGCAAATGGGGGCTTCCTTTCAGCATTCTGTACCTTGCAGGCAAGCTGAACTCAATCACAAACCACTGCCTACATCGCTAGGTCTAAACTTTGAAACAGCAGTAACCACCAAAGCAAATATACAGGAGTAAACATTGTATTACACTACCTGTAGTGTTAAATATCAGCCCTGACAAATGTAACAGTGCATGCCAAGGACTTCTGAGTAGAGATGGGCACGACTAGGGAAAATGACGTTTTCGAGTTGTCGTGTGTCGGAGGCAGTCCGTTTCGGCTCGTTTCCGTTTTTTGCGAAATTTCGCAAAAATTAGTCGGTTTGTTTTTTCGTTGTCGTTAGTACTGGTTTCGGGGGTAGCGGGCTCCTGGAGGGAGCTGCAGGAGTCAGCCAGAGCCACAAGTGACGGACTGGCAGACTCTTTGCACCCGCTGTGTCTCACGTACTTGCATGTAGTGCAATGCAAGTAGATCTGGCTTAGGGTTAAGACGGGTTAGCGCAAGGGCTAGGGTTAGGCTAGTTACGGGTGAGGTTAGGGTGAGTATTGGGGTGCACCTCTGGGTGCCTCTCTGACCCACTTAGAAGGACAGTGTACTGGCGTATGGGTTAGGCTTAGGGTTAGGTTTCGGGTTTGGGCTACGATTAGTGGTGGGCTGTTTATGCCCGATTGGCACATCCCAGAAGTCTCTGTGGTCAACCTGGCCAAGTGGCCATGCGATTGGTGGAAAATTTGCATGGTCCACTCCCATGGGCGAGCCCATCATTGCGAATGTGCAGGTGTAAAAAAAATAAAATAAAATAAAATAAAATAAAATAAACGGAGACTTTTTTTTTTGCAAGAAAAACCCACTGCTGCTACTGTAAAAATTCAAGCATTTAAAATAGCTAATTTTCGCATGTTTCTGTGGTGCTTTGGTGGGGTTTTGGGCAACGATTTCAAAAAAAATATTGCAGTCGCCATTTTGGATCCCCCGCACTGCATGGCAAATGGATGCGCCCTCCCAGCCTGGTACCAGCAGCGCAGCAGTAGCAATAGCCAAGGAGAGGGGGCGGGGAACCCCCCCCCCCAAATAAAACACCCTTCTGGCCTGGTAGGTGCCCTCAGACAGTTTTCGCCTACTTTTAGGGCCGGGAATCGGTTTTTTAACTTTTAAAAACTTTTTTTCTGTGCCGCTTGGCATTGCGTGATCGCCGCAATGCAAGTAACGAGCATGACAAATCAGACCAAATTGTTCGTTCGTCGGTTCGAGCTCGAATTCTGGCGGAGTAATTCCCGTTACCGTTTCCGTAGAGTAACGGATACGAGTAACGGAAACGGAAACGGGAATACTGCTAAGTCGTGCCCATCTCTACTTCTGAGCGCCAGCTAACCAAGACCTCAGCACCGCTACACAAATCAGTGGAATTGCTTTCTGACTCAAGAAACTGAACTAGGATGCCCCCCCCCAAAACTAGTAGCTAAAAGGACTATGACTATGTGTTTCCACAAATGACTTGCAACAATTTTCCAAAGAACAATCATTTTCCACATTTGACATCAGACTGCTCCTCAAAACCATTTCCTCTTTTATTCAGATATTACAAACGAAGGGGGACACCTACCAAGGGTGTGTGTATCTCCTCTTCCACCTCCCTATCTCAGTCTGGCCCAATATCCCAAGTGTTGGGACACCAGTTCTTGCCAGTAGCCCTGCTGCTACGCATTGCTGGTCCTGATGAGATACAGTTCAAGTCATTCACAGAGCTTGGCTCCTATGTGTTTTCAGGAAGGAAATTTTCCAGTCAGAAGACCAGAAGGGCACACGTGCTGGAGCCAACCATGGTAATCCACAAATCTCTTTATTTTCTCCTGGGGGGGGGAATGGTGAACAATATATCAATTTGAGAATCACACTCATGGAAAACAGGACTGACTCCGGCAGGTTTGGAAACCAAGATGGCACTACCACCATCAAGAAGCGCTATCCCTTTGTGAAGATCTCATAAGTTACACACGAGAGCCAGTGGAATAGGGAATGTTTGATTCCCAGAGAGCTCGGATATGTTTAGTCTTACAAAACGAAGGTTGAGAGAGGATGATAGCCATGTTTAAATATTTGAAAGGATGTCATATTGAAGAGTGAACAGGTTTGTTTTCCGTGGCTTCAGATAGGACTCTGGGCAATGGTCTCAAACTACAGGAAAAGAGATTCCATTTGAACATTAGGAAGAACTTCTTGGTGGTTAGAGCTGTTCAACAATGGAAGATGCTGCCACAAAGGAGGATGCTGGAGTATCCTTCTTGAAGATTTTTAAGCAGAGGCCGGCCCTGGTTAGTACTTGGATGGGTGACCACCAGGAAATACCAGGTGCTGTAGGCGCCTGGAGTAGGAACTGGCAAACCACTCCAGTATTCCTGCCAAGAAAACTCCATGGACATGGGGTCACGAAGAGTCGGTCATGACAGGAATGACACAACACACACACACACACACACACACAAGCAGAGGCTGGATAGCCATCTCTTGGGAGTCCTGTGATGAGGGGTTCCTGCATGGCAGGGGGTTGGACTGGATGGCCCCGGAGGTCTCTTCCAACTATTATGATGATAGGATTCTAGGATGTTGTCGGGCATAAAGGATGATCTCGGATCCAGGAGATCTGGTTTCAAATCCCTGCTTGACCATAGAAGCTTGGGGGAGGGCGCACCTTGGAAACGCCTTTTAGGACGGCTAGAGTGTACATCACACGCAACTTCACAAGATGCCAGCTACACAAGCGGCAAGACATCTCTTTTTTTGGGGGGGGGGGGGGGGAGAAAATATATGTATTTTCTGTGCTTCTGAATTTCCTAGCGGAGCTCCCTTTGAATCGCGGATCTTCTTCCCTGCCCAAGCCTGCAAGGGGGGCTCTCAGGCGCGCTTCCCACCACCCTGACCTCCCGCCGGGTTCAGTTCAGCGCCAGCCCCACGCCCGTCCCAGCAAGCGGGCTTCCTTTCCCAAATCCACCCCCCACACCCCGTTTCCCAATCGTTACTGCCAGCCGCCAGGAACTCGGGAAAGGAAAAGCGCCGAAGGAAAGCCAGGGAATGTAACGGAGGCCTTTCGGCCGGCCGCTTCCCCTCCC
The DNA here is from genome assembly GCA_037367245.1 of Phrynocephalus guinanensis. NCBI lineage: Eukaryota > Metazoa > Chordata > Lepidosauria > Squamata > Agamidae > Phrynocephalus > Phrynocephalus guinanensis. The sequence continues at coordinate 21,116,463 of CM074732.1, read as the reverse complement.
CCTCTCCTTCCCTGGGCAAGAAAGGCCAGGAGAAAAGAGAGAGAGAGAGAAGAGAAGAGAGAAAGGGGGAGCGCTAAGGCCACCCCCAGCGACACTCACGTTACGCGTTACTCCTTCCGTTCCAGCCCGGCTCCTCCTCCTGATTATTTGGAGGGGGAGGAGGGAAGAGCGAGAGCGAGAGAGCGCCGGGGAGCCACGCCCCCTCGAAGCCACGCCCCCTCGAAGCCCTCCCTCTCTCCTTGCCCCGCCTGCCCTCTTGAAACCAGCCCCATAGGGGAAAGGAACGGCTTATATTGCCAATAAACGCCCGGAGACTTTTAGACGTGGATTTGAAGTTGTGGCTCTTGTCTCTTTTATTCCTTTTATTCCTATTCTCTTTTGACTTTAACCCTTGCTTTCATATAAGTTGCCTGAGATGGAGGAACTTTTAAGCTAAGGGCTGCTGGACACCCATGGTAGCCCCAAAGGAATATGCCTGCTCCTCCAGAGCTTTCGAGGTGACCCTGCTCTAATCACTGCCCTGAGCTCATGAGGCTACTACAGTACCTGGCAGCATATATTCCATCTTGCCAAGGACTTTACACCTAAGAAATAACTCCTGGCAACTTCATCTTTTGCCATGTTTTAACCTGTTGGTACAGCTCTGAGGACGAGGGTTTTTGCCCTCAAAATATTAGCAACTTTTTGTTATTTTTCTAGTAGCCTAAAGGTATCACCTGTTCTACTTTTGTATTTTGTTTTTTGTATTTTTTTAATAGGGCTCCTCAACTTGTTTTGCTTCAATTACATGTTGTTACATATCATTAGGTCAGGGAACCATTAATTGTCAATTTACTATTAATTATATATTCATATATTAATTAAGGTCTCTTTGGTGTATGCTTCATCAACATTAGAGCAGACTGCGAGCTCTATCAAGGCGAGCTCCCTTTTCTGAGAAGTAGCCACCTTAGCTTATGTGGTCATATCCAGACAAAATAACGAGAACCGAACCAAACAAAAAAGGGGGGAATAAAAGCATTGTGGCACTTTACAGACTCACTGTTCAGACAGACACTTGTCCGAAGAAGTGAATGTTATCTGTGAGAGCTCATGCTGAAAGATGCCATTCTTTAATGCAACAACATGGTTTTAGATTTAGTTCCTGCTTTTTGCCTGGATAAGACTAGTTCGGTGCATGAAGCTGCAACAGTTGTGTTCTGTCAAGTCAAAACTGAAGTACAGTGACCCCCCAAAAAAGGCTTATTTAAGGAATAACTTTAGCAGCTCTACTCCTCTGTGAGTTTCCATAGCTGAGTAGGGAATCCAACTCAGGTGTCCAGAATCTGTCACCATATTGGGAACTCCAAATGCCATGTAAAAGGATTGCATGCTATTGATTAGCACTGGTAAAATACATTCACCTCTTTAAATGACTTGACAGGGCAGTGTGAACAGATACCACAGGAATGGGGAACACACAGTTCTCCAGATGTGGTTGGATTGTTATCCCATAATTCCTAACCATTGGCTATGCTGGGAGTTGCAGTCCAACATCTATGCATTTCCCAGCCCTGCTGTACCCCCTGCTGTCTTCTCTCAACTGCTATCTCCACCCATATTTGTTTAGATTAATAAGTTCCTCCTCCATGGTTGATGACACATACTTATTAGATGAGCAGGTCATGCACTTATCATTTGCTTGAGAGTAGACAGAGAAGTTGTGTCTTATTTCCTAGACATTTTGGATTCTATTATGTCTCTCCATGCTGCAAAAGACTCTCATGAATTGGTCTTTTTCGTTAATGGGGAAAAGGTACGTGTTTTGGAAACAGCTAGCAAAAAGTCAGCGACTGTAACATAATCCTTTGCTTGTTCATTGCTGCTTATAATCAAACCATTTAAGAAGGATAGTTGTGTTTCAAAAAATGTGTAACTGGAATAATGTCTTGTACAGTCTAGAATTTGAGTACAGTAGTTATAAATGCCGGCTCTTTGGAATGCTCATCCTGTTTAACAATGTTGGTTGCTAATTATAATATGTGTATCTAAATGTAGATTTGGAACAATGATTGAAATCCTGTTGCTTACAAAGCAAGTTGAACTTGAGTAGGTCCATTGAATCAGTGGCAGTTTGGTGAGTGAACTCCTCTGCCATTTCAATTGATTCAAATGAGCGTTCTCCAGCTGCAACCTATGCAAATTGTGCCAATATTTTAAGCCAGGAAGAGTTTATTTGTTAAATCTATGGCAACCACAGATCAGGAGTGTTTTCCATGTGAAATTTATATTTTCTAGAATTTATCATCCCCCCCCCCCAGTCTTACATTGTCAGCGTATATGGTGCAAGTTTTAGCAGTGCTATTCTTGAATGCCGTTGTACAGTATTTCAACTTTGGCTCAGCAATAGATAAAAATCAAGATATCTTTTCTCAAAAGACAAAAAAAAAGTTATACTGTATAGCGAGCATCAGTTATTCATACAGGAATATAGAAAGCTGCTTACCAAGACAGACCTACTGGCCAATCTAGTCCCAAATTCTTTAAGGGATCAATAGCCGTGTTCCAGATTCTCAGACAGAGCTCTTCCTGGTTTGATCCTTGAACATTTGCAGGGCCAAACCTAGGATCTTAGAGGTTGTTGTCCATACATATTGTCTTACTATCTTACAACTGTCCTGAGAGTGTGATTACCATATCACTGTTGGAGGTTGAGTTACGGCTTTCGCTAAGATTTTTGTTATGAACGGGAATGACTAAATGAATCTCTCCCAGTTTTGGCAGAGAATTTAAAATCATGTTCTACTGAAGCCAAAGACAGCACAGGTCTAGAGACTCATATTAAGATAATTTCTTGGAATGTAGCAGGTTGGAAAGCATCCTGTAATATGGAAGACTTTCCAGACTGGCTTTTTGAATTTGATATGATTATGCTCCAAGAAACATGGCTTACTGGAAAAGATAGGATTGAATTACAAGGATTTTGTATTTGGCAAGAATTAGCACAAAAAACGAAAGCGAAGGGAAGGGCATCTGGGGGCTTACTAACAGCAATAAAAGAAGATCTAGGATGGGAAGCCAATTTGGTGACAGAAATTAAGGCCCCTCAAAACTGTTTAATAGTAAAATTATGCACTCCAAGTATACTGGTGATCTTAATTAATATCTATATACCACCTGCTAATTCCAAGCACTACAATGCGGAAATATGGATTGAATTGGAACAAATGATGGACGAATTAAGTATGGTCTTTCCCAAAGCCTTACTTATTATGTCAGGTGACTTTAATGCTAGAATTGGATCTGCTCCCCCAAAAATTGTAGCTTTGGGGGGCCTTGAGGAGGAGTTACAGGATGTCTTCTGCTGGGCTTCTAATGATGACAAAATAAATCAAGCTGGGCAAAAACTTTTGGGCCTATTACTCACATATGGTTTTCAAATTATTGGCCCGAGTGAGACTGGAACACCTTACCCTTACACATATCTCACTCATAACTCAGGGAGTGCTATTGATTTTGTATGTGTGTCAAAACACAAAAGTCATCTGTTCTCTGGAATCACAGTAATTAATAGAGAGGATAGCGACCACCAACCAATCATTACTCAAATCAAGTTAGACTCAGATTTAAGAAAGATAACCCAAACAGATAAGAAGGCTGCAGAACAATTAAATATTGTCCAAAGAAGACTAAGATGGCAACAAATTGATATGGAAAAACTGCATTTATTTTACACCTCATCAGATAGTATTATCCTTGGCAGTAGGATATGTTCCTCTGAAGCGAATATTACAGTTGTTTTAAATGACTATCAGATCATTTGTTCAAAAATTAAACAATTATTACTTTTCCACCCTACAATAAAAAGTTACAAAAATAAGAAGTCCCCATGGTTTGACAAGGAATGTTACATGATGAGGACATTATTAAGGAATCAAATGAGAGAAATTAATCATTTTCCTGACAGAAATGCATATATTAATATGGTTAGTACAAGAAGAAAATATAAAAAATTAATAGCCCCCCAAAAATCTATTTTTGTTGCTAATTGTTGGGCAGAGTTGGAACTTGAGGCAACCAACAAAAACTCCGCCAAATTCTGGCAACTAGTTTCAAGAAAATTAGGTGAATCTTCTTGTAACATAGAGATTCCAATAACAGCATCTGCATGGGAAGCCTTCTACCAAGAGATACATAGGGAACACGTTAAGATGGACTCTCCAACAAATTTTTTTTTAGGAAATATAAACGACTGCCCTAAATGGCCCCCAGTCAGAATGCAGGAAATTAAATCTATCATACAAACATTAAAGAATAATAAGGCTCCTGGAGAAGATCTCCTACCCCCAGAACTTTTTAAGGAAAAGATAAATTGGTGGGCAGCCATATTAGCCGGCCTGTTCACACATATAAATAACACAGGCTGCATGCCCAAGGCATGGAGCACATGTATAGTGGTCCCATTGTATAAAAAAGGTAATCGAAAAGATCCTAATAACTATAGACCAATTAGCCTAATAGATATTACAGCTAAAATTTATGCTAAATTCCTCTTGCAGAAATTAGAAGAATGGGCTGATGAAAATGCCATATTTGCTGAAGAACAGGCAGGTTTTAGACGGGGAAGGAGCACTATCGACAACTGTTTTATTTTATTACACCTGATATCAAAGTACACCTCCAGGGGCGAACAGCTATTTGCAGCTTTTATAGATTTAAGTTCAGCTTTCAACTCTATTAACAGACTTATTTTATGGAGGAAACTCTTAAAGACAAATATTGAGAGAAGACGTTTACACCTTATAATGGCTCTATATACAAATACAAATTTACAAGTTAGAACAGGCGTCAATCAGGCCTTAACTAACAAGATTGCCACATATAAGGGAGTACGCCAAGGTTGTATTCTAGCTCCATTTCTTTTTAATTTTTATATTAATGATATAGCTTCTTGTATGGCTCTGCCGGAATACCATATGCCAAAAATATTAGACAGATCAGTAAACCTGCTCCTCTATGCAGATGATATGATTTTAATGTCTACAACATCAGTTGGGTTGCGTAGACAATTAAGGAAATTTAGTAATTATTGCCAACAAAATGACTTAGTTATTAATAATAGCAAATCAAAAGTTGTGGTATTTGGCAATAAAAGGAAACAATATAAGTGGTTTTTAGAGGGCAAGGAAATAGAACAGACTGGGACATATAATTACCTTGGCGTAGTTTTTTTCCTCAACAGGTTCCTGGTCTCAGCAGATAAAGAAGAACGAAACAAAAGCTTTAGTAGCAGTTAACTCCCTGAACAAGCTACTTAATTATAAATATCCAGGATCCCTCCAACCAGTTATAAAAATATTTAAAGGAAAAGTGCTGCCCATGCTATGCTATGGTGCAGAAATATGGAGTCTTGGAAGTAGTAAGAAAGTTGAAAAGGTGCAAAATAAATTTATAAGGGGAATTCTAGGGGTGACAAGAACCACACCGGCCCATGCAGTCAGAGCAGAACTAGGCTTGGTAACAGTACATGATCTATGTCTTATTAGAGTATTTAACTATTGGATTAAGCTATGCCAGATGTCTTATGATAGGTTGCCTAAGATGTGTCTATCTGAACAAATGACTAATCCTGTAACTAAATCTTGGTTTAAGATTTTTTCGCAAATGCTTACTAACCATGGGTTAAGCGTTGAGGCTCTTAGCTTAAGTAAATCAAACTGTAAAGTCACATTCAAACAAAGAGTGTTTGATATTAGAGCCCAATTAGATCTGGCTGCCTTGGCCTCGGTGCGATCCCTAAAGTGGTTATCAACATCTAAGACAATTTTCCAGGCAGAAAAATATCTTTTCTTCTCTATGAAAAGAGAGTATCGTATTGCATTCACTCACCTTCGTTTCGAGCTAATGGACTCAGCAATGTTACAAGGCAGATATCAAGGTATACTAGTACAAGATAGATTGTGTTTTTGTGGGGAGGCTAAAGTGGAAGACTTGGCACACTATGTTCTGCATTGCCAACTGTATACTAATATTAGAAAATTCTATTTAAGCCCCTATCCTAGATGCTGGGGGAATTGGGATGATAAAAAGAAACTTGCCTATTTGTTGTGTGGGAGAAATCATCATTTAACACATAAAGTTGGAATTTTTGCAGTAAAAGCAGCAATTCTGAGGAAGCAGGTGGTTAATAAGGGTGTGATCTAGTTGGATCAAGATATATATTAAATGTGAATATATCCCTTGTAGCTCTTGAGCAAGAACTATGTAATATTATTGTTTTAATGCATTGTATTTGTATATTTATCAGTATTTGGATGTGCGTGTTTTTTATCTCGTGGTTTTGAAATGGTCTAATCGACTTATTCAATAAAGAATTCTGAATTCTGCTAAGATTTTTGTTGTAAGGTTGTGCCTGAGACAAAATTTGAATAGGGGATGCCCCAAGTTACAGCACGTTGACTTCAGTGGTGCCAAAACGAGGTACCTGAAAGGGGTTCATGTTTTGATTTAACTTCCCTTCCCACCAAATCAATACTTGTGGCAAATTTTCAATTTTAAGTTCTTTGAAGCTAAGAGCATTCTTTTCTTACTGTAGGAAGCATCAAGAGTCATGCTTATGGAAACTACCTACTCAGGTTGCCGTGGCCTATTCTTTTTTTTTTGGGGGGGGGGACATTTGGATGATGTGTTAAATGTTTACAAGAGAGATGCTGTTAGAACTAACTCATGTTTTGAGATATTAACTATTAACGAGGTTAATTAGGTTATGCTTCCTGTTGCCCTCCTCCTCTAAGGAAATGGAGCTTCTTAATATATTTTCCTGAAATGTAAACTATTGTTTTTTTTCTCTGTAGGTAGAAATTTGATCATAGCCACTCCTAGAAATTTTAGCCTCTGAGGGAGAAAGTCTATTCATTAAAAATAAAAATAAAATAAGAGTTATAAGCTGACAATTTGGCAGCTTCTACTGGCACTCAAATCCTATCAAATCAGTTACCTCATTCTCGTGGTGTTACTTCTGAGTCCAGTAAACAATGGTATGCTGAAATTCCTGAGAAGTTATTATGGTTTGCTGACTGAATTAAATATTGTGAACAGCATAGTAGCATTTCAAGATGGTGTGAAGTGAACCCTCACAGAAAAGAGGGAGAACATGCGTGCAGTTGCATGTTGTTGTTGTTGTTGTTGTTGTTCAGTTGTTCAGTCATGTCTGACTCTTTGTGACCCCATGGACCAGAGCTCGCCATGCCTTCCTATCTTCCACTGCCTCCCGGAGTTTGGTCAAATCCATATTGATTGCATCGATGACACCGTCCAACCATCTCATTCTCTTCCGTCCACTTTTCCTTTTGCCTTCAATCTTTCCCAACATCAGGGACTTTCCCAAGGACTCCTCTCTCCTCATGAGGTGGCCAATGTTGGCAAAGTGATGTCTCTGCTCTTTAGGAGGCTACCTAGGTTTGCCATTGCTTTCCTCCCAAGAAGCAGGCGTCTTTTAATTTCATTGCTGCAGTCGCCATCTGCAGTGATCAAGGAGCCCAAGAAAATAAACTGTCATTGCCTCCATTTCTTCACCTTCTATTTGCCAGGAGGTGATGGGACCGGTGGCCATGATCTTAGTGTTTTTTTTTATGTTGAGCTTCAGCCCATTTTTTTCACTCTCCTCTTTCACCCTCATTAATAGGTTCTTTAATTCCTCCTCACTTTCTGCTATTAGAATAGTATCATCTACATATCTGAGGTTGTTGATAATTCTTCCAGCAATCTTAATTCTGGCTTGTGATTCATCCAGACCTGCCTTTCGCATGATGTACTCTGCATATAAGTTAAATAGGCAAGGTGACAGTATACAGCCTTGTTGTACTCCTTTCCCAATTTTAAACCAGTCAGTTGTTCCATATCCAGTTCTGACAGTTGCTGCTTGTCCCACATACAGATTTCTTAGGAGACAGATAAGGTGGTCAGGCACTCCCATTCCTTTAAGGACTTGCCATAGTTTTTTGTGGTCCACACAGTCAAAGGCTTTGGCATAGTCAATGAAGCAGAAGTAGATGTTTTTCTGGAACTCTCTGGCTTTCTCCATAATCCAGCGCATGTTGGCGATTTGATCTCTAGTTCCTCTGCCCCTTCGAAATCCAGCTTGCACTTCTGGATGTTCTCTGTCCACATACGGCTGAAGCCTCCCTTGTAGAATTTTGGGCATAACTTTGCTAGCGTGTGAAATGAGTGCAATTGTGCAATAGTTGGACCAATCTTTGGCGTTGCCTTTCTTTGGGATTGGGATGTAGACTGATCTTTTCCAGTTCTCTGGCCACTGCTGAGTTTTCCAAATTTGCTGGCATATCGTGTGCACCACCTTTACAGCATCCTCTTTTAAGATTTTAAAGAGTTCATTTGGAATGGCATCACCTCCACTGGCCTTGTTGTTTGCAATGCTTTCTAAGGCCCACTTAACTTCACTTTCCAAAAAAGATTTTGGTTCCCCCTATATATGTAATTAAAATTTAATTAAAATGTAATTTTATATTGTCCTATCTGTATTGCTCTCTCTCTCTCTCTCTCTCTCTCTCTCTCTCTCTCTCTCTCTCTCTCTCTCTCTCTCTCTGTGTGTGTGTGTGTGTGTGTGTGTGTGTGTGTGTGTGTGTGTGTGTGTGTGTGAGTATGTATTGTATCATTATAGCCGTGACTACTGACTCTTTGTTACTCCATGTCCATGGAGTATTCTTGGCAGGAGTATTGGAATGGTTTTCCACTTCCTACTCCAGGCACATACAGCACCTGGTATTCCCTGGTGGTCTCCCATCCAAGTACTAACCAGGGCATTTAGGCAGCTCTATATGGCCCATGGACCCTGGTAAATTTGGCTTTGGGAAATTTCTGTGGTGCCCCCTCTTCCCTTGATGCCCCTATGCATGTGCTTGTTATGCTTAATGGTTAAGCCACCCCTGGATTTGCTGTAGATAGAAAATCGATGTTGTTGGAGTATTCCCCTCTTCATGTGATGCAAGCACTGATTTGAATCTATCCAGCCCTTTTTAAAATAGACCCTTCAAATTTAAATAAAAGAGGTTTATGGGTAAAAGAAGCTGGATCTTACTGGTCCTTCTCTCTGCATTATACACAACTATTAAGGAGGACCTGGATTCTTTCTCTTTCCCCATTCCCCCCAATGGAAAATACAGTTGTTTGCTGTTTCTTTTTCTGTGCTCAATACAGTGCCTGTTCAGTCAAAGAGATTTGGCAGCTGAAACCTACTGTAAGGAACACGCTTATCTTTTAAAACACTACACAGATACTTTGGGATTTTGGCAAATGCCAGGATTCTAAAAACACTCATGGTAACAATTAACAATGTAAATCACAATGATTGGGAAGATTCTCAAGTCATCTTGAGAATTTAAATTCGGACCAGAGATCGTGGGGGTTTGTTCTGCTTCCTGTGTTCCCACTCTTCCGCACTCCATTGCTCCTGTCCGCGGTGAGGGGAGGGAGAATAAAAGGGAGAGAGAAATGCAGGCTCACTTCCACTCACCTCTGTCTGCCATGGAAGCAGCCCTGTAGGGATTCCTGTCTCTTAAAGGGGCGGTGGGAACAAAAAACAAACAAACAGAAGGCGAGGAGAGCCCGGCATCCACAGCTTTACAATCCACATCAGAATTTTTTTTTACCTCTGGAGACCAGGTACTTCTAAAGTGCGCTGGGACATGCTTAGGTGGGCGTGGTCGTACTTTATTTTGTTTAAAATCCGCAGCTGGTGGGAAAACAATTTTAAGCTCCGCATTTGGGAGCCCTTTGCCTCGGATTTTAGGGGTCATGTAAAAGCAGCCTGCGTTAGGTTATCCAGATGTTGAGTCATGGCAACTGGACTTCTTTTCTTGAGACAGTGAACTGTTTTCACTTGGGTGACAAAGTTGCTTGGATGAGCAGTGAAACATTTCAGTCTCACAAGAAAAAAAGTCCAGACTCCAGTTGTCATGATGATGACTCAACTTCTGGAAAATCACAATGATGTTCTCCAATAAATGCAAAAGAAACTGTTGTGGATTTGTGATTAATGTTATGTTCTGGTTTTTGCAGATATCAGTGAAGAATGCTGATCCAGAGACCACACTGTTGTCCTTCCTGAGAAGGAATCATATCTTTTTCTTTAGTCTACAGATAAGTCTGTGCTGAACACTGGATCACTCACAGGCGGCACGCTTGCTCTGAGTGCAGGCATGGGAAAAATTCTGCTGACAGAATAGCTTCTCTCCGCCGACATCCTTACTGCAGCCACTAAACCAGGCAGCCTTCATTCCACCTCTGGAGAGCAAGAGAACCTTTCAAAGGCAGTGCAGGAGGCTTCATTGGCCAAAAAAAAATTTTTTTTTGGGGGGGGGGTCATGCTGGTGGTAGTTTGGTCATGGGACTTTGGGTATAAGTCAAAACACCCCGCCTGAAAAAAATAATGTGCAGAAGTATCCCAAGGATGTTGTACCCTGTGTTGCTAAGGTGCATACTGGCTCAACAAAATGCATTATTTTGCCATGCTATATCTCTTGCCTGTAGCCAGCATGGTCTATATTAGAGATGGGCATGACTAAAAAAAATGGTGTTTCGTTTGTTGTTTGTCGTTTAGGGGGTCCGTTTCGGTTCGTTTTCGTTTTTCGTGAATTTTTTGCAAAAAAATTTCATTTTTGTTTCATTACGTAACGAAACGAAAAAACGAAAATGAAAACGAAAAATTGCTGTTTCGTTAGCATTCATTACAGTTCAATGTATTTGCCGCAACGAAAATGAAACGCACGACAAAATTTCTGTTTTTTCATTTCGTTTCGTTTCGTTTTGGAGACAAAATTCATTTTTTGTTTTGTTACGTAACGAAACGAAAAAATGAAAACGAAAATGAAAAATTGCTCGTTTTGTGCCCATCTCTAGTCTATATACAATATCTAAGGTCATCACAACACTCTACAGAAAATTACCGTGGCTGTAGATTTCCACTTGTGTAGCAGAATCTCCTTCTCCCCCAAATACACAGATCCACCCCAAACTACCCCTTAATCTGTTCTGGAGGGTCACCCCATCCTTCATAGTAAATTTGAGGGACATTGATAAGAACAGAATCAAGTGACATGATTCCCATGAAGGAGCTGGTAGTAAGAAATGTCTCCTGTGGAATGTTGTTCCACTGCCAGTTATGCTTAACTTCATTTGCAACCAGTAAATGGATCTCTCCAGATGCATTAACTGCTTCAAAGGCTCAGTGGTTAAAGGCCTGTGTTGCAGGTAAAACTGTGTTCACAACATGGGGTTCAATCCCAGGTAGCCAGCTCAAGGTTCACTCAGCCTTCCATCCTTCCAAGGTCAGTAAAATGAGTACCCAGCTTGCTGGGGGGCGGCGGCAATGTGTAGCCTGCATACTGTTATTAAAACTGTAAACTGCCCAGAGACTACTTGAAGTGGTATGGGGCGGTATATAAGCAGAGCACTTTGATTTGCTTTGATTGCAGCCTTAACTTCCTCATTGATAATATGTGAAGTTAAATTAATGTATAAATGGTTTTGTTTCCTTGACGGCCATGCTTTCAGTTTGTCTCACAGGGACAAAGTATGGTTGTGGAAGTGGGGGCTGTGGTGTCTGCACCGTAATGATATCCATGTATAATCCAGTTTCCAACAAGATACTGTATCCTTTGTAATATTTCCCAGAGTTCACATACATGAGGACATTAGATTAAGACTTTTGATACTGGAATAAATTTGTCTTGAGACAGCAAAAGAGTTTTAGATTAAGCCTAATTGTTGGTCCTTTACTAGAGTAGATACATTAGAACAAGGGGATTTACATTAGTTGTTGATTTTTCAGTCTTATTCATTCTTCTCTGGTTAGAACTGACAACTGGGTTAAACTAATGTTTTGTACATAGCCTTCTACAGAATGTATACCCTTTCCCCAAATTTAAGGCATGACAATAATACTTCAGTTCTTGGTTGAAGGCATGTGTTTATTGCCTGTCTACACAGTCACGAAAGAGCAACCTGGATTGGGCTAAACTGCATTCCCATTTGCAAAAAGAGCATAAAATCCCTAATTTGAAATGCTGTTTTCTCTGCCAGTAGTGTGTGTGTGTGTGTGTGTGTGTGTGTGTGTGTGTGTGTGTGTGTGTGTGTTTGTGTTTACTACCATTTGATTGCCAGCATGCCAGGTCCCTGTTGCTACTGCAGGAGGGCACTGAAAAAAATTCTTTCCCTGTGTATAATGTGTCTACTAGTTAATGTAGGAAAAATAAACGTGTGTTCTGCGCAAGATTAGCGGGACACCAGTAATCTACTTGTTATTTTAAGGAGGCAAAAAAATCTAATAAAATAGCAAAAAGCATACTATAACCCACCCCCACTCACTTTTGATGCGTAATTCTATTCTACAAAAATGCAGATTAAAATAATACAACCTGCGGAGTAAGGTTCAGGAAAATGCTGTGGGTCGTGCTTCAGGAGGCGCGGGCAAGACATCTTTTTTTTTTTAAAGCACATCAGTGCATCAGGGTTGGGACAAGTAATTCTGATGCGGTTTTAAAAATAATAAAAAAGTGTTTTTAAGTGCAGTGTGATAGAGGTCATACAGGCCTTTTTTGCTCCACAGCAGCATGGTGTCAATGTGCTATTATCGTGAAGTGGTTTAAGAAGATTGGCAAATTAAACATTTTCTCTGCTCCGTGGAAATGCTCCATCAGATGAAAATAAAAAGCTTAAAAAGAAAGCAGGAGGAGAAAGGAAGGAACAAGAAGGAACAAGATTTTTCTTTGCTTTTCTCTTAAAGATCCATTCAAGAACCTGCCCAGAGCTGAATAGCTAAATAGGGCAGTTTCTCTACTGAAGCTTTAATATAATTTTTAAACATTTTTTCCACCACTTTGCTACCCTCCAAGGAGCCAAGGAAGTGTTTCATTTCCCAGTATTCTGAAGTGCCTCCCTTTATAAGCCACTTCCCAATATCGGTGAATTGAAAGCGGAAGGCTGGCTTTGGATCTCAACCAGAGCAATCCTACCTACGCTAAAATAGTGGAAGACTTCTGACAGGGGCCAGAGAGGTGCCAGTAGGACCACTCCATGGGCAGGCTGATTCACTCCAACAAAAAGATGCCATCGAATTGAGGTCTTTAAGAACCAGCTAGCTCTTCCCTGTAATAAATTAAACAGCAGGTTAAACAACCCCGTTATGTGATCAGGCATATATAAATGCACTGAGCGAGTTTCCAAAATAAAACAGAGAACACTGAGATGCACAGTTTGGACCTGTGGAGTTCACAGATTTTTACCAATGAAGAACAAAATTATTGCAGCAGATTTTAACTAACTCGAAACAATGTCCAAAACTGCCTGTATCGCCCTTGATTCTTTTCATTCCGATCTCAAGACATTATTCAGCCAATGCCTGCCTAATTCCCATCTGTTCGTTGTACGGCGCTGCGGTCACAACTGTTGAAGGCATTGGAAGCACGAAGTCCAGGATTCATCCAGTTCAGGTGAGAGAATGGTGACCTGGGTAGTTTGTTTTAAGATGTGGACACAGATCTGTGTTTTTATCATTTTTTTCTCATGGAGAACGGGCAAAGGCTCTCACAGAATGGCAGAGCAGTGTTTTATAGGCAGAATGCCCCTGCCAAAGCTGGAGGGGGGCTTCATTCCACGAAACGGGGAGCTGTTCCTAATCACCCACGAGCCACTTATGGTTCAATCCCTGGCGTCTCTCACTGAGAAAGATCTATGCCTTCTGAAATCCTAGAGAGAGAGTGCCAGTCCACGTCAATGGTACTGAGCTAGATAGAACCATAGTCTGATGTCGAGTAAGGGACCTTCCAGTGTTGTTCATGGCTGGTTCATATTTTGCTATTTTGTCGTTACTGTGGTTTCTAGGAAAGAATTGCTAAATCTCATGGCTCCCAGTGTGGTTTCTGTACTCCTGGAATGGTTATGTCTGTCTACACTTTATTACAAAACCACGCTGAACCATCTTCAGAACAGCTATATGAAGCATTGGCAGGTACGGTTCTAAAAAGGGCAACATGCGTTGTCAGAGATTACTGCAGTAATTGAAAAGTTAAAGCTGTCATTCAATTATTTGCTTATGCAGGGAAAGAAAACTACTTCTGTTATTCATGAAAAGAAAACTATTTATGCCTCATTTACTCTGTATTTATTAATATCATTTCTGGGCATGAAACATGGAAAATGATACCAGAAAGGAATATATGCATGTCTCTTTAACCCTCCGTGCTCTGAGCGCATCCAGTTTCATGCCGTGTTTCCCGTAGCTTCAAAAAAATCAGAACCTTCGGTTCCAATTGCAACATGGATTAAATAGGGTTCCCTTTAACTAAAGCCACCATATCTGTTAATTCTAGCAGAAATGTCAGCACCATAAATATCTCCTAATGTAAAATCTCCCCTGGGATTTAGACTTTGTATCAGCAAGGGGGGTAGATGTTTTTGTTTCACATTTCATAGTTTCCTTTCTCCTGTTAATCCCCTGGGCCATGTCCCACCTGACGGGGTGTAATTAGGGTTAGGGTTAGGGTTAGGGTTTTACCTTCTGAGGTCAGTAAAATGAGTACCAGCTTGCTGGGGTGGGAGCAATGTGTAGCTTGCATAATTACCGTATATACTCAAGTATAAGTCGACCCGAGTATACGTCGAGGCCCCTAATATAACCCCCAAAAACTGGGGAAATGTATTGGCTCGAGTATAAGTCTAGGGTGGGCAATGCAGCAGGGTCTGGCAGCTCCTCCTTTGTAAGCTGGGGGAGTGGTGTGTGATGTTTAAAATGATTTTTAGCCACTGATGCAAGTTATTTTAAACATTGTGCACCGCTCCCCTGTAATGCAGAGGGGGGTCATAAGCAGCGGCACACAATGTTTAAAATGACTTTGAGCCACCGACCCAAGCACTTGCCTCAGTGGCTAAAAGTATTGACCCGCATATAAGTCGAGGGCCCCTTTTTTCAGCCCAAATTAGGGCTGAAAAACTAGGCTTATATTCGAGTATATATAGTAAATTGTAAAATTGCCCAAAGAGTGCTTTAAGCGCTATGGGGCAGTATATAAGCAGATATGCAATGAAATGCAGGGAAAATGCATTTTCATCTATTTTGGTCTGTTGTTTTTTATGGTTCAGTCCCTGTTGGTTTGTGCGGATGAAATTCCTGGAGCCATCCAACAGCCAACCAATGGGTTGCTACAGGAGTCAACAGAGGAAGGGGGTGCCTTCAACCCAAGGAGGTGTCAAGTGGCAAATTCCCTGGGGAGCACAGTCTTTGCTTTGCCTCCTTATCCCCCATCTGACATATTGCTTATCAGCACAAACTTAAATACGCTGTTTGAGGCAGGAGGCACTCAGTCGAGGAGAACAAACAATCGAACAATCATGCGACTGTTTTGGTTTTCCTGTAAGGCAGAAAATGGAGAAAGAAATTCCCCACTAAAAAAAGGGATGATTTCCCACAAAACTTTCCCAGGCTTATCTTTCTGTTTTGTTGCCACCAGTTTTTAATGTGATTTTGCCCATGGCAAATTCAGTGCAGATTGTAGAGTAAGTGAACACTGTAAAAGCCCCCTTGGAAAGATTCATCTAGCAAAGATGGAGTTATGTTATGAAAGAAGAAGTTAAGTCACTAAAATTGTTATTTTCATCCCTATTTAAGGCAACCTCTGTCGTTGTACTGGATACAGGCCAATAGTTGAAGGCTGCAAGATTTTCTGTAAAACAAAGGTAAGATTTTGGAGAGAACTCCTGATAACATGATCTGCTTATTTCTTGTAGTAATTACTAATGTATAATCTTGTAAGGAACTCCTGGGCTTTGTGTTTTTTAAAGAGCATTATTACGTTTTGTAAGCTGAACAATCATCCTAGAAATAGCAAAACATTCATCCCCCAAATTAGCAGAGAACCAAAAACTTGGTTTTTCTACATATCAAAAAAGCTGAAATCCTGTTTAAGCAGATTCCCCATGGAAAAGTGGTGACGTCACCAGTGCTGGGAATTTTTTGGGACATTTTTGTTAAAACAGCAGTTTTCAGAAACTAAAGACTTTCATCTTGTCCTGCAGCCAGCAAGGAATCCCCTTGAGATTCCAGGGAAGATTAGGTGGAGGGAGGAGGTGTGATTTCTGAAAAAAGTCTTCGTGGCTGATGACATGATCTGCAGAATTGATATAATTTACAGAACATATTTCAGCCACTGAGTGTAATGTTTGAAAACCATAGATCTTGTGTGTTTGTTTGCGGTCACACACACTGGTGGAGATTCCTTGGTTCCTGTGTCACATGTTTCAGATATTGAGGTAATTTTCCAAAAGGAAAAAAAATAGTTATATCACATGGTGCAGTGGTTAAATTGCTATCCTGCAGCTAAAACTGTGCTCATGACCCAGAGTTCGATCCCAGTAGCAAGCTCAAGGTTGTCTCAGCCTTCCATCCTTCCGAGGTCGGTAAAATGAGGACCCAGCTTGTGGGGGGGGGGGCAATGTGTAGCCTGCATAATTAAATTGTAAAACCGCCCAGAGTGTGCTTTAAGTGCTATGGGGCAGTATATAAGCAGTTACAATGAGATCTGTTTTTTTTTTAAAGGAGAGGAGAGGAATTTTCCAATGAAAACATTTAACGCCTAGCTATTTCTAGGGCATGACCTCTAAGGTTAGGGGGTCCTGCATAGTGAGAATTGCAATGTCTTACACAAATGGGGTAAACATTCTGACAACCAGAATGTCGCTTCTGTTTTTTGGCAGCATAGTAGGGGAAGGCATGGGGTTATTTTGTATCCCAGTATATTCATTGGCATCCTTCAGTCTCGAAAGACTACGGTATCATGCCTGGAGTAGAGATCCTAAAAACAGCACCTAGTGTGACTAAATAGACCAATTCGGGAATGGCAGTCTCTACCGCACTGGGGGCAGATGTATTCTGTTTCCTGCCGGGTCCTCGAGTTTCGTTCTTTCCGTGCCTGCCTCTTTTCCTCTGCCTGTTGGGCAAATGCCTCTTCAAATTCCCAGTATATTATACAGGCAACAATAAAAAAGTACAGTAACAACCCTCCCCCCAAAAAAGCAAAACACAAACGCTTCATTGGGATGACTTCTTTTTTTTCCAATCATGTGTGGTTTTGTTCTTACACTGGCTCTTAAAAAACACTGCACCGTACAAAAGAAGTGGCTAAAACGTAAGGACACTATTTACAACTCTTCACACAACAATATCTTAACATGCCTTCTTTGTTACCTTTGTTATTTCTGTGTGGATCCCGTAACAAGATATGACACTGTGCTACTATAATATCATGTCCGACTGGATAAGGATTGAAATTCATTTAGCCATTTCCATGTTCTAAAGCCGAGGGAATTCTAAAATTAGTCAACTATCCCACACTGACATATCTTGAACAACAATTAGACATGATGAATAGCCTCCAACAATTTTAGTGTTATAAGACGTAAGATAATTCCGAAGTTACCTCAATGTATATTCTATCTTTAAACCGTAAAAGACAACAATACTAGGAGTATACTTACTGTAGCCTCTGTACCATGACACCTTCGCATCTATCAAAATATAGCTATTATGTCTCCTCAGGTTGAGGCCACATTGAATGTGAATTTCAGCATAAACTTTCAGACAAAAATATTAAATCAGACCTTGCATCGATGTATCATGTTAACAATAAATTCTGATTATTTCTCTAGGACTTTCAATCTGGTAACATAAAGGAGAAAAGAAACTGCTGCTTGGATATAGAGGAAAACGTCTCTCCCTGTAAACAAAATGAAGTATGTGTCTGTGTTTGAATATTTATGTTCCGTATAAGAATTCTGAGAAGTCTCAGAAAGATAAGACTTCTTCAATGCAGCTTTATACCCCCCAAAAAAGTAACTGGGACAGAGACTTCAGGAGACACTTGCCGGATTTGATAATATAGGTATTTATTTTATTTATTTATTTTAAGGCTTATATACTGCCCGTGTTCCCGAAGGAACTCCGGGCAGTTCACAACACACAAATTGTAACAATTAAATACAGCATATGAACAACAATAAAATCAATTAAATCAATTAAAACACAATAAAAAGGTGCATGTAGACAGACGGCAGGCCAAGAGAATAATAATAATAATAATAATAATAATAATAATAATAATAATAATAATAATAATAATAATAATAATAATAATAATAATAATAATAATAATAATAATTAGGAGTCACCAAATGCCTCCCGGAACAGCAAGGTCTTTAATGCTTTCCTGAAGGCTGGCAGGGACTGTGCAAGGTGCAATTCGCTGGGGAGGTGGTTCCAAAGTGTAGGGCCAGCCACAGAGAAGGCTCAGCCACAAGTAGACGTTTTTCAAGCCTCCCTGGGCGTGGCCACCCGCAGCGAGTGTGCCCGCGACACTCTAGTTGGTCGGGCCAAAGTTGACCGCTGGGAGATCCGCTCTGCCCGGTAATCAGGTCCCAGGCCATGGAGAGTTTTATAAATTAAAACCAAGACCTTGAATCTTATTCAGGACGCAATGGGTAACCAATGCAGGCGAGCCAGAACTGGGGTGATGTGGTAATATCAACGCACACCAGCCACCAGTCTGGCTGCTGCATTTTGCACCCGCTGCAGTCGCTGAATGAGAGTCAAGGGCAACCCCATGTAGAGAGCGTTGCAGTAATCTATCCTCGAGATCACCAACACTTGCACAACCGTTCTCAGGGAGTCTCCGTCAAGGTATGGACGAATCTGGGCAATTTGTCGAAGGTGGAAAAAAGCAGTCCTGGACACGGCGGCCACTTGGGCCTCCATGGTAAGAGCCGGGTCCAGGACCATGCCCAGATTTTGGACACTGTCCACCAGCTGGAGGGAAACGCCCTCCAGACTGCGGAGAGGGCCTCCATATCTGGAAGGGGAGGTCCTGAAGAACATGACCTCGGTCTTTTCGGGGTTGAGTTTGAGTCTGTTGGTCTTGGTCCATTCCAAGACTTCATCCAGGCACTGGTCGAGGGTCAGAACAGCCTCAACTGCAGAGGTGAAAAAGGAGAGATAGAGCTGCGTGTCATCAGCGTACTGATGGCAGCAGACTCCAAATATCCTTATGACCTCAGCCAGCGGCCTCACATAGATGTTGAACAGTATGGGAGAGAGGGATGACCCCTGCGGAACCCCACAAGGGAGTGTCCACGGGGCAGACAACTCCCCCCCCATGCTGCACACGCTGGGGACGGTCCTCCAAGAAGGATCGGAACCAACTGAGCACAGTGCCTCCGATACCTATCTCGGAGAGCTGGTCCAGCAAGATAGCGTGGTCAACGGTATCGAAGGCCGCTGACAGATCCAGAAGGACCAACAAGGTAGAGCTACCCCTGCCGGCCCCCTGGACGAGGTCGTCTTGCAGTGCGACCAAGACTGTCTCAGTCCCCCAGCCCAGCCTGAACGCAAACTGGAATGGATCAAGGACCCATTCTCCCTCCAAGTACGTCTGGAGCCGGACAACGGCCACCCTCTCGATACCCTTGCCCATGAAGGGAACATTGGCAATCGGATGGTAGTTTGCCAATTCGTCCGATGCCATGCCAGGTTTTTTCAGAATGGCCTTCACCACTGTCTCCTTCAGTGCAAATAGCAGAATTTCAAGCAGAATTTCCAGACTAGTGACACTGGGCCAGATGGTAGCATTTAGATGCTGGAATGAAAGACTGTGACACATCTTGTTTGGAATTTTATTTAGACCATATAAAGCATATTATCCTCTAGCACTCTGTACTCTTTTTAGTGGCCTTCTTTGAAAAAAGAAGAAGAGCCATGCCATCTGTTGTTTCTGATATCCTGAAATAGCACGGTCTCTTCCAGTATAAGAATGTCAATACACTTCTGAGACAGATGCAGTTACATTTCCTAAGTGGAGGTGGCTTAAAGAACACTTAAAAGATCCATGAGATGCATGTTTCCGCTGGAAGAGACATTTGCCATGCCTAATTGTCTAAAGCTCTCAGAGGTGGCATCCACATTGCTAGGTGCTGACAGTGAGAAATTAAAATTGCAATTTGGGTTACTGGGTCCACATAATAACACATCCTTTATATGTCTTACAGATCTGCAGAAAGCTATTCACAGCAGAAGAGTTCCAGCCACAGGAAGCAACCCAGAAACTTACTTTCCCCCCTGAGCTGATCGTAAGATGGGAGTTTATTTTAGAAAGTAGAATCTCTTGACTTGGATCAACTGAATTAAATATATCCTAAATTATTTCAGTGGTACCCATTAACAACCTGATCCATCACAGAGCGCCTGCCATCTGTGGACTTGGGTGTGCTGGATGCAGTTCTAGAAGACTGGGCTGTTTTATACAGGCTGTGTCACTAAGTTCTGGTTCTTCTCAAGAGTATGCACAAGGCTTTCCTAGGAAGGCAGCGGTCATTGAGATGACTAATATAACTTCCCCACTAGATACTTTAGCATCTATAGCTTAAAGAGCCCACTGTATTGGAAGAGATGGGCTAGTTTACTATTTGTTTATTTACAGAATACCCACATCAGCATGGCCAACGGCCAGGGCAGTTCCAAAGAGAGAGAGAGAGAGAGAGAGAGAGAGAGAGAGAGAGAGAGAGAGAGAGAGAGATGGTTACTTCACGTCCTTCTCATCGTGGTTCGCTGTCCCACTTGGGACTGGTAGAAAAAAGGTTACTCCACATCCATTGCGTGACAGCGGGAGTTCGTCCCGACCATGCCCCCTGAACTAGGAACAGAGCGTGATGAGCCATACCTCTCCCTGGCCTCGGGAATTGTCTTCTCTCGGTTCTTGTTTTGAGACAAGTGCCCATGAGGTAACGCTTGTCACGCAACGCATGCATTCTCCACCTAGTGGCAGGAGTGCAAAGTTGCATTCTCCAGTAAAATCCCAGTGGCGTAATCAACCCATCGCAGAGAGGGAAGAAGGCATGAAACTGGGAGTTTTGCCACTTAACGCATGAAAGGCAAAGTTGAGGAGTGTCAAAATATCAAAAAAACGGAAGCCCGGGTCAAAAAAAAGGGTAAACAAAGCCAGGAAAATTCAGTAATTGTCACGAAACAAGGACATGAAGTAACAGTTGTCACAATACCATCAATCACGCCCGTGGGTAAACGGAAACAGGGACAGAACCGGGACAAGACCACGTGACCGCAGACAATGTTATCATGAAACGAACGTAATCTCAGAACAAGGAAGGACGTGAAGTAACCATTAGAGTTGTGCCCTTTGTCCTTGAACGCAAGATGTTTCTCTCACCCGTCACCTGCACAGGGCTCCTTATCCAGATTCAACCATGGGAGCTTCAATCCTGCTCCTGTTGTAGCACTATTCTAGTCACTTTTTGTTGGCTCTTTGCATGGGAGGAAAAGCCCCAGTCTGCACCAAAAGATATCTCACTGCTCATGCAAATAGTGGGCATGCGCAACTGTGGAAATTCAGCCCTTAACTGAGGTAGAAACGGTTAAGCCAGTTATCAGCTCCCGAGTCCCAACTATATAAGCTGATGGTTACAGTATATTTCCATGTATAAGACTACATTTTTGTCTAAAATTGTTAGACTAAAAATTGAGGGTCATCATATACACAGAGGTAAGCCAAGGAGACAACAGAGCAGTTGTGAAACTGTAATTTTGGGTTGGAAAAGTGGGGGTCATTTTATACATGGGGGTGCTCTATAGATGGGGAAATACGGTAATTGTTATGTCCTCATGCATTCCTTCTGTATTCAAGGAAAGCCACAAAAAGAAGATTATAAACTGTTACTTCTCTTTTTTTAATGTTTTAAATTCTTATAAGAGGTTAAAAAGGGAATTGGCAAGGGAGGTTGATATCAAAATTTATGGCATAATAAAATTATACAAATTTGACTGTGTTATAGATAACGTGTTGCTCTTCTACAGAATACATTGAATGTTATTGAATACTTTCATTTTAAAATTCTAGAGGTTTTCTTTCAATGCATGTTCCAAATCCATTTATAACACTTTTACTTCTCATTTCTATGAACCAATAATTGCAGTGTTTTCACTATGGTTAATCTTAGTGACAGTTAACAGTGATATAAACTAGGCTTCTTTCAACGAACTAGAATTGAGAACGACTACAGTTTGTTCCAAGTTAGTGCAGTTAGTTCAAATAAGAAGTTAACATTTCCAGAGTTTTGCTGCTTGCTATGCCACCCCAGGAGAAGGAGAAAAATGTGAGTTTCCCTCCCAGAAGATGTTTGGTTCCACTGGGAATAGTTAAAAAAATGGCTGACTGATTCCAAGAAATGTTCTCTTGGCTTTTCCAAGCTCAAATTCAGTGACATGTGCAATAAATCACAGGCTGAATGTTTGGTGACCAAATGGAGATAGAAGGTAATTGGCCTTTATGTTTTAAATACTAATTCTGTAATCTTTCCTTTACAGTTAATGGCTACTGACCAGCATAAAAGAACTCTGGTTTTCCATGGAGAAAGAATGACTTGGATTTCTCCACTGACTCTAAAAGAACTGCTAGAGCTGAAATCCAAATTCCCCAAAGCACCTCTGGTAGTGGGAAATACAATTGTTGGTAATTACAGCAGCAACAGCAACAAAACAATTCTTGGCTGCAATTCAGACTCTCGTAGCCTCCCCAAAGCCATGTTTATTTTACTTTTGGGGGGGGGACATTTAGTAGTGTTTGAGATTACTCTGAGAAATTCTGTTGAGATGGATGAGACTGCTTAGTTGTTTTGTTACAAAATGAAACGAAAGAAAACATGTCGGCCCAAACCAAACCAAACTGCTTTTTTTTTTTGGTTCAGAAACAGAACCGAGGGAGCTTCCTAGGACTCTTCCCTGGAATCTCCCGAAATTTGGAGTGGTTTGGGGTTCAGTGTTTTGGACGGTAAGGGGAAAGGTGGTGGGCTGCAGCAAGATCGCCACTGCCACCCAGCTGGTTTTGACAGCTCGGGTTGTAGGGGGTGTGGCTTGGTTACAAAGACTTTCTTGCACTTTAAGGATTTGCCACCAGCCACTCAACTTTGCTCCCTATCAAACTGTTTGCCCTTAAGGTTTGGTGGGGAGCAAAAGCGGGGGGGGTGAGACGTGGTTTCCCCCCCTCACCCTCTCCCCCCTTGAGTCAGAGCAGCAAGAATGTGCTTTTAAAACACCCATGCTTTTTGCAAGGCGTGCACAGGTCTTTTGAAATCAGATTTATTGCTGTTAGAGCCGGGATACCCCTGCTGTGCCGGGGCAGCAGGAATCCCAGCTTCCCTGACACAGCAGAAAGATCCTGGCTTCCCCAACACAGCAAGGGGCTGACAGGGCAAGCGCTGACTTCACTGCTCACCTGCTTAGTCCCCTGCTGGGTCAGTGAAGCCGCTGCCCCCTCCCCACAGCCAGGTGGTGTTGACAAGTGACTGCCAGCAGCTTCTCTCCATCTGTGGGGTCTCACTTCAGGCATCGGGCTGCAGCGAGATCCGTCAGCTGGAGTAGACCCATGGGCCCCCTCCCCACAGCCCGAGCTGTCAAAACCAGCTGGGTGGTGGTGGTGGCGATCTCACTGCAACCCACCACCTTTCCCCGTGCTGTCTGAAACTCAAACTGCTCCAAATCTGGAGAGCTTCCAGGGAAGAGGCCAAAGAAGCGCCTCCTCATAGAGTTCTGAATCGTTTTGTTTCCTTTCATAAAAAATTCATTCCTAACTAAACGAAACGAAACTACTAAAGAAAGGAAACAAAACAAAATGCTATATTTTCATTTTGTGCCTATCTCTAGTTGCAATGGTTTGAAAAGTCAATTAAAAAGCGTTTTTAAAGAAAGAATCCTGTTTTTATCTTATGGTCAGATGGTTCATAAATTGACTAGGAGCTAACTGAATCAAGGAGAAGGCCTACTATGATGGTGGTTTGGCATAGCCCAGTTACGGTAGCACGGTGCTCAGATACAATGGCGCTGGTGCAGCTGCCGTGCCAGACTAAAAACCATGGCCAGTGCAGTAAACCACTGAAGGTTATCATTGTCAAAGATGTGGCAGTGAACCCCATTGCTGCATGTTCAGGCCATTCCCTTTAGCTGCTTCCCTCCCTGTGTGAGTCTTGGTCCCAAGGATTGCTGCACACTCTCTATATGAGACATTGGTGAAGGTCTGTGCATGCTGCATTTTATACTCCCTGCTGTGTATGGTGCTCCATACAGTCAAGCTCCTGCCTAGCAGTGTGCCTGCAGTCTTACTGTAACAGAGCCACTGCTTTCTGGGCTGTAGGTAATCGCAGAAAGGGTGTACCATGCAGTATCATGACCTATGTTGTGGATCAAAGAACTGCAGTAAGACTAGGCTGTGGTTAGTTTCCCAGTCCCCATCTGCTTGGTTTTGGCAATGTTTCTATGGCTGTCGGAGACATGGCTGACATTTCTCCTCTACTTTTCCATGTTCTGCTGAAGAGATATCTTACTTTAGTAACTCTCTTTGTGTTTTTTTAATTAGGACCCAATATGAAATTTAAAGATGCTTGTCATCCCGTTATCATCTCTCCTTCTAGGATTTTTGATCTGAGTGCTGTGATTTTCTCAAAAACCGGTGAGTGTTTCCTCTCCCGTGGCCTGCGCAACGTTCCCCCCTGCCTGTTTCAAAGGCTGCCTGGTCAGGGCTTGCTTGGGCAACACGCTGCCACTTCTCCATTCAGGAGGTGTTGTTCAAACCAGTGCCCAACTGGATCGTCACAGCAAGAGACATACGCACATATATTGCTTATGGTAGTCCTGCACAACAGGTAGACCACGAGCTACCAGTAGCCCATGACGGGTTCAAAAGTTGCACACCAGCTATCAATAAAAAAGTGAGGGAATAGGTTGTCCACCCCCTCCCTTGCCCCATCCCAAGGACCACCATTGCCCCAGCAAAGTTCTGGCGCTGCCAGCCCACTAGTTCAAGGGCCACGGCGCAGTCCTCCCCCCCCGCCCGCCGGCTAGATGATCGGCACGCCGCTGTCCCATGACCAGCTGAGTTGCTGGTGAGGAGCAGGGGGAGGGGACAGCGAGAGGCAGGGTCGCGGGCGTGCCCACCTCCTTTGTGCCGTGACGTCTCCCCTCTCCCCCCACCCTGGTGGATCCCTCCCTCCCATCCTTCTTCCATCCTCCTCCTCCCACCCCCACGGCCGCCTCAGAGAGACCATGACCCCACTGCTGGCTTGACCCACACCAGCTGCATTGCAAACATGGTGGAGGTGAGTGAGAGATGTGGGTGGCAGCGGTGGCAGTGACATAGAGGCTGGAAGGGAGAAGGAGGGAAAGAGGAGGAGGCCGGAGGGGGAGGAGATTCGAGTTGGGTCCCAGACGGGTTTGGGGGGGAAAGCACGCCTTTTTAAAAAGTCCTCCTCCTCCTCCTCTTTTTCCTTCCAAGGGACGACCTTCCAAGGGGTGACCTGCGTAGCCATGCACACACCTCCCTTGCACCCGCTTGAGTCGGGTGCAAGGGGTGTGTGTGCATGATCATGCAGATCTCCCCTTAGAAGATCTGTGCAAGCATGCACATGCCTCCTTTGCACTCACCCGCGCCAGCTTGAATGGGTGCAAGTGAAGTGTGTGCAGGGTTAGCCTTCCCATAGGAATGCATTGCAATCCGTTCCCTCCAAAACAGATTGGTTTTCAGTGGGCGTTTATACACGACCCCTAAGCTCCGCCGCAAATGGCTACAAGGTCCGAACCTTAAAAATGTTTACCCACCAGCTCCGGACTTTGCAGACAATTAAGTGCGACCCCGCCCACTTTAGCGCGACCCAGAGCAGTTTTCTTGTACCTGCTTTTTGGATGTGACAAATATTTGATCCGGTGTAAGGATAGTGAGTGCGGGGCTCTCCTGGCTTCTGTTTGTTCTTTTTTTGTGCCCTGCGCCTTTAAGAGATCTGAATGCTGCCCGGAACAAAACAGAGGTAAACCGGCATTCTTTTCTTTCTTTTTTCTCCCTCCCTCAGGCAGCCAGCAACCAGGAAGTGCGGAGGGGGGGTGGGGACAGAGGAAGAGCGAGGAACCCCTAAGATCTCTGGTCCGAATTTAAGTGGCCAGCGGATCTTAGGGGTTGTGTAAAAAGGCCCAATGTCTTCCTATGGGAAACCGCATGCTCCCAGAACAGATTAAAATCATGAGTAGAGTTAGTAGAGTAGTAGCCATGAGCCACTTTAGGCCGGGAAAAGTAGACCTCGGCCTGTTCAAAGCTAGACAGCCCTGGCTTATGGTTAAGATATCTGAAATGCCGCTGCTTAAAATGTCTTTCCTGTCCCAGGCCTAACGCTAGGAGCAGCCTGCAGTTTGTCCTTCGTGAAAGCCATCTTGGTCCAGGCTGTCTCAGATCTACCACTGGAGACCACACAGATCTTCCTTGCCCTCCTGAAGCAATTGAAGCATCTAGGTGGACCACAGATCAGGAACATTGCTGTATGGGTCTCGTATTAACAGTCACTAAATGAATGTGTGTGGGGGTTTTTTTTTTAATGTCCATTGGTTGACAATTCTTCACCCGGAGTTATTAATATGCTCATATCCATTTTATTTAATTTATGCACATTCTTGTTGGCCTCTGAGATGGAAGGATGGGTTGTGTTTGTGAGAAATGAAGTATAACCATCACTCTTGTCTCTCTTTAGTCTTTAGGAGGCAACGTCCTCAGTAGACATCCATCCTCAGATCTCAATCCTCTTCTTGCTGCTGGCCGCTGTGTTCTGAATGTGGCATCACTATGTACGTACTGATGGCCCTGGCCCCTTCTCACTTAACAAGAACCAGAGCATCAAACCAATCAGCATTTGATGCACTCAGCCCATTTTCTGGATCAGTGCTGTGAATATTGTTCACAGCATACAAGATGGACCCCCCATAACAATTGGCTGGGTTTCTCTCTTGCAAGTCTGTGTAGCTATGTCCTTAAACCAACATCTCAAATAGGAAAGGGATGGTGTGTCTTCTAGTAAAGCAAATTATTTTGCAGGTGGAACCCGGCAAATTCTTTTGAATGAAGACTTTTTGAATGCATCTGAAAATGCTGTACTTTTACCAGATGAGGTTTTACTGTCTGTCTATATCCCTTACTCAAAGAAGGTACGGGTTTAGTTTTTTAAAAAGTTATTTTATTTTATTTTATTGTCCTGAGTGTCATGGCCTTTTGTGTTGAGCAAAGTGCAAATTCAAATCCAAGGCCGCTAACAACAAAATTAGCATTAGTGATAAAATATTTGCTGTTGGTTCATTAAAGGAAGGCAGTCTGCGAAGACTGAAATGACCAGGAAAAAAAAGATAAAAGTTTAATTAATTTGGTCAATCTAACTGATCATTTGAAATTCCTAGATACGGGCAGTCATGAACTAAAGTAAAGAGAAAGTTTAATCAATGCTCAAATATAATGCTATTAATACTTAATAATTAAAACACCTTTCAAAATCATTGTTTCCAAAATTTAATGAATTAGAAACATAATTCTTAAACTTTTTAAAAAAAATTTCATATATTGCCTTTCTTCTATGTGAAGATATGTCTAAAGATCATTCACGACCAAGTCTTCCCTCCCTGCCCCATAACTCATATACAACATTGTTTGCCAAACAATAAATATATAGAACAAGGGAATGTGATGATCGGGAAAGGGATGTTTTGACATAGAGCCAGGAGGGAGCCATGAATGTCCAGCTTCACAGGTAGCCACTGCCTTAAAAAGCCATTGACAGGCCTGTACAGCCCTATTCTTCTACTTTAGGACTGCTTTATCTGCATAGTTGACAGAGAAGATGCACGGGGGGGACCCATCTGTCTGTCTATTCTTTATTCGTCCATTTCTTCATTTCAAAGAATAAAAGAAATTACACCTTTGGCTCCCACAATTTCCACCCCCCTGTCGTTTCTTTGTAAGGTATGAAGCCACACTGGAAGGAGTTGTCTTTCAGTGCCTTCTAGGGGAAAATTATTAATGTGTTTGTAAAACTGAACGCTGATCGACAAGACGGATAAGAGTGTTGCTGTTGATGTTTCGTATTTATTCACAACCCTGGAGGAAATAAATGCTGTGAAAACTGTGGTTGAATGGAGCGCCTCATAAAACGTCCTTTCCTCCCCTCCTTCCCAGGGGGAGTTTGTCTCAGCCTTCCGCCAGGCCGAACGCCGGGAAAATGCCCTGTCTCTCATCAACGCCGGAATGCGGGTTGCGTTTAAACCAGACTCAGCTGTTATCGCAGATTTAAGCATTTTTTACGGAGGCATTGCTTCCACCACGGTCTGTGCGAAGAAATCCTGCCAGTTGCTTATAGGAAGGTAAAGTATACGTTTCTTCGGAAATGCACAAGTCAATGCCCAGGCTCTGTTGGCCTCTGCTGGTTTTGATAGCATCACTTGAGCGACGACTGTGGAAGTGGTGGGATAGGTAAGGGAAGTTAGAGGCCCTGTGAGTCTGTGCAAAGAAACACAAAATAAAAATAAAAATAAAATAAAATGTAGTACTTTCAAGGCTAGTTGCTGTATTTTAAAGTAGCTTTGTGAACATGTCCACTTTGTTGGTTTTGTTTGCTTTTGTTTTGTTTTGTGCTTCTTGTTAAAGATGTAACTTTTTTTTACCTTTTGAAGAAAGCTAGATTTGATGACCCCTTCATATGTCATTTCTACAGCCTGCTGTCCTTATGTGCAGGGTTCATCCATGTAGAAATGTCATCACATTAGTAAAAGTAAAGGCGTCGCTCATCTCTGTTTCCAAGTCAAAGAGTGTTGTGCAAATCCGTGACCATGTGGCCGGCGTGGCTGAACGCATTTCTGCATACAGAACACTGTTTACCTTCCCACTTTTTTTTACGGCGATACCTATTTATCTGCTTGCAATTACATGCTTTCGAACTGCTATATTGGCGGGAGCTGGAGTTAACAGCAGGAGCTCACTCTGCTGCGTGGCACCCGGGATTTGAACCGCCGAGCTTTGCAGCCGACAGTTTCAGCACTCTAGCCCACTGAGCCAGCACGCCCCTGCTCACGCCCCATCTCATTAGGAGACGGCATTAAGAACTGATTTTAACTCTTTATCAACGGAGGAATGAATATTTTACCACTTCTCTTGGGGTTTATAATTCACATTCGCTCTGTAGAAACATCTGTAAGCAGCCTAGCAAATTGATAGTATCATCTTCTAGTAAATCCTTTCTTTGGCTGATACTTCACGTCCCTCTCGCTACAGTTTGCGGCCCCGCTGGAGACCGGTTCGAAGGAACGTAACCTCACGTCCTTGTGGGGTCAATCCGAGTTCAAAGGAACGGAACCTCACGTCCTTGTGGGGCCAATCTGAGTTCAAAGGAACGGAACCTCACGTCCTTGTGGGGTCAATCCGAGTTCACCCCGACCACGCCCCCTGAACTGCGCTCCAAGCGGGGTGAGAGATTCCCGTCCTGGAGCTCGGGAAGCTTTTCAATCCACTTCTCGATCTGTGTTGAAAACCGATTTCAACACGGAGGCAAGTTCACCTCGGCTCGAGGAAGGTGTATGCCTGTGTCCGTATAAGTTTTCCTCATTGAAAGAAAACAGCTGGCCTCGCAGTTGGCGTTTCAGAGCTGGGCTAGCTGGTCCGTGCAACACGGCTCAAGCGGGTACTTTGGAATAACGGCTGTTTGTGCTGCCGGTAAAGACAGCAGTGCTGCAGGGAAAGCATAATTCTTCAGTCAGCTACCTCTCCTGTTGCGGGTGTCCATTAGATAGTGCTGGTGATATCAGCCCAAATTACACCAAAGGTTCCCCACTACTTCCTTCAGCATTAAACATGTTTTGGTATTTTAAAAAGCCCCTTCTTGCACTGACTTGTTTCAGCATTCTTCTGACGGAAGAGCAGGACGCAATGGGAATTTGGTAGAAGTTGAAATTAGGGAGGAATCTTTTGTTCCCACCGTTGTTTTCTGCTGCCCCTCAGAGTGCTGAGAACCCCCTCCAGAGCCTCTTCTGGAGCCACGCCTAAGGGCTGCGGAGGGGAAGGCAGAGGAAAGACGCTCCGCTTGGCGGGCAGAACAGTAGCAGAAATGGGCCAGTATTTAGTCCTTGGCTTATTTTGCTTTGAAGGTCGATTTATGACGTCAGTCAATGTAATCATGTAAGGTAGACCATCTAAAGTTATGAGGGATGGAAACTGAACATTAAAAACATACTGTCAATGCAGTCATACAAGGAGAGGTATAAACACAAAGTTATAAGTGGTTATAAACACAAAGTCTATTATTTGATCATATATGGTAGATTCATATAAAAGTCACCTAGTAGGAAGTTCCTCAGTCAGGGAAAGCTTGCCCGAATAGGAAGGTCTTTGCCTGTTTCTGGAAAGACAGCAGAGACGGGGCCCTCCTCCTGGCCTCCAGTGGGAAGGAGTTTCAGAATCTGGGTGCAGCAGCCAAGAAGGCCCTTTCATGGGTTCTTATGAGGCCAACCTGTGAAGGTGGCAGGATGGAGAGAAAGGCCTCTCCTGATGACCTTCACACCCAAGCGGGTTCATGCTGCGAGACTCGCTCTTTGAGGTAGCTTGGACCCAGGCCGTTTTGTGCTCCGTAAGTCAAGGTCAGCAGGACTTTAAACTGTGTCCGATAGGGCACGTGGTCCTTTGCCAGTTTAAAAGGACCAATTTTTCTATTGCTGGTCAACGAAGTCTGAAGCTATGCACCATTAGTCATGGGTCAATTTTTGTATCATATCAGTATAGTGTACTTCTCCTGTTTGGTTGGTCTGATGTCTTGAAATCCTGTCAGCATTTGGGGGGGGGGGTAGTTCCTGGCAAGGCACCCTTTATATAGAGCCTAATGGACAGAAAGACTACCCAACCCATGAATCTCTGTGTGCTCCCATGGAGCCTTTCTACTCCCAGGCCATACCAGGGCAGTTTTCTTCTTGAAAAGTGAATGATGCTGGCAGAGGCTCATGGGTAGGTGGTGAGAGCTGCTCTGTAAAATATCTATTTTGCAATGCATCTTCCAGAATTCTGCCTGGGGGAATACGGAGAGGTACAAGCCCCCAAAACCTCAAACCCCATCCATAACTTGCATATAACCAGCACAGCTTTGAAGGGTCGGGTCACATTTTATTTCAAGGTTCAGTAGGGTCTGGCCTAAAATGTCAGCCACATTTCTAAATCATTAATACATTTTTTCCTGTGTACAGGAGCTGGAATAAAAACACCCTGGAAGAAGCTTGCCAGATTATTTCTGAAGAACTTTTGGACCTGGACACCGCTCCAGAAGGAACGTCCGAATACAAGCGAACTCTAATTATCGGTTTCATATTTAAATTCTACTTACAAACACTGAAGCAATTAAACCAAATGGTAATCTTCTCTGACAGCTAGGCTGACCATGATTTTGAGCACCAGAAAAATACAGATTCTCTCTCCCCCCCCCTTTAATTAGGCAAATGTTTTGGCAGGGAATTAGAACTATATGGATAATTATGTACCTCAAAAAACACATTGTTGTGATTTTTATCGATCCATGCTAACTATCCTTTCCGATAGCAAAAGGCTATTTTCTTGTTCAATGCTGAAGCTTTAGTGTTAATAAATAGATGCTTTTTAAAAAAAGCTTTCCTCATGGAAGTACCCTTTCTGTCTCTTTGTGAAAGGACCACATCTCATCCTTGTGTAAACAGCTGTGCCTTTCCTAACAATTCGCTGGCAGAAAACCCAGCTTTCTTTTAAAAAAGAAATTTGAACCATTCCCCCCCCCAAAAAAAAAATCCACAGGTGTAGATATTCCCTATTGCTATTTTCCTTGTTTTGTTTTCCTTACGCCTGTTTCTGCTGGCTCTTCCTGATGAGCTGTTTCTTCTTCTTCTCTGAATCACTTCTAATCTTATTACCTCCTTAATTAGAGTATTCCCATTGGCCAGTGCTGTATGCATGTTTCAACCAACCAATCTGGCTTCCAGTTAAAGCAACATGTTGGCATTTCATTTAACACACACACAAAAACAAAACCCTAAAGTAGAGATGGGCACAAAACAGAAAAATAGCATTTCATTTCATTTCCTTTGTTGTTTCATTTTATTATTAACAACTTTAGAGAAAAATTCATAATAAAACAAAACAAAATGATTTGTTATACTATATGGGTCTTCTCCCCAAGTTCGTGGGTATCTTAAGAATCACCAACAGATTAGAAACTGTAATTTGTATGCAGAGAGGTGGGACCTAGGAATAGATTATGTACCAGTAAGATATAGTGATCCATCTGGGAAGAGATATTTGCTGTCGGATAATATCAGTGTGGAGGATGATTTCATGGTGATTGGCAAAGATCCCATGCAAAAATCATATGAAATCATGAGTATATGGTAAGATCCGGCTTCTTTTACCCATAAACCTCTTTCATTTAAATTTAGTGAGAAAGGACTGACTGGTGGCTGCACAGGTTTTGCTGGGTCAGGACAGGTTTCACCGGCAAATGGCTTGAAAAACAAATACATTACTTTTTTCCTTAATCAAAAAAATCCACCTTTTTGTAATTTAAAATTATCCTATATGGGTGGATTTCCTTTCGTAATTCAACTTTTTTTTGCTCAAGGCATTTGTAATCCAAGGCATTGCTGTATATAAAAATTGCATTCTGTTCCCTTAGGCTAAGTCAGTTATTGTGAGGAGCATCCCTGCACTGCCTGGGTCAGGACAGGTTTCCCCGGCAAATGGCTTGAAAAACAAATACATTACTTTTTTCCTTAATCAAAAAAATCCACCTTTTTGTAATTTAAAATTATCCTATATGGGTGGATTTCCTTTCGTAATTCAACTTTTTTTTGCTCAAGGCATTTGTAATCCAAGGCATTGCTGTATATAAAAATTGCATTCTGTTCCCTTAGGCTAAGTCAGTTATTGTGAGGAGCATCCCTGCACTGCCTGGACCAAGGATGGGATACACATGTGATCAATAACAGATAAAGGGGAATCAGCTATAAATAACATAAACTGTTTCCCCACCCTTCACCCCCATCCCTTAGCATCCATCTAGGTATCAGGCTATACCAGTGGAATATGCGAGCACGTTGGAGGAGTTCTGTATCAGCCTCCCTAAAGGTTCACAAAAATACCAGGTAAGGGATATGATGCATTTGGGTGGCAAACAGTGGCGCTCTGCTTTTGAGAACACAGGCACCAACGTGGTCTTTCCTAGGTTACTCGTACAAGGAGCATGGGGTGGCTGGATCATGGCCTTTGTTGTATGCTCCTCACCCCAAGTTGTCCCTTAGACCCTGCGAAGATTTCAAAATCTTATATAAAAGAGCGTTCTCCTTGAGGCGACTAATATTTCAATTGGGCCAGTACCTTTCTGTTACTCCAAGTACCATCTCCAAGGTCAAAATCTAGTCCCGATCAATGCACTGCATGCTTCCTGGAGGTATGTTCAGCTATGCTGGAGCCAGCTGAGCAGGGAGCAAGTTAGCAAGGTCTCTTAGGGATGTGTTTCCTTTGCAAAAACTATGGGGGGGGGGGTCATTTGATGATACCACTGATGTTTTCTAATCTATAATGTGCATGTATTTTGAGCACCATAAAAGTACAGTTTTTCTTCCCCCCCCCATTAGTTAGGCATATATGAGCCCCCTGGCGCAGTGGTTAAACTGCTGTACTGCGGCTAAAAAACTATGCTCATGACCTGGGGTTTGATCCCATTTGCAGGCTCATGGTTGACTCAGCCTTCCATCCTTCCAAGGTCGGTAAAAGGAGTACCCAGCTTTCTGGGGGGTGGGGGACAATGTGTAGCCTGCATAAATACATTGCAAACTGCCCAGAGAGTGCTTGAAGCGCTATGGGGTGGTATATAACCAGAACAATTTGCTATGTATGATTTTGGTCAACAAAAAGCTAAGTCTGTCCTGGATTGAGCTGTGCTGACAGATAACAAACCTCTTTTGTTCCTGTGTGCATGCAGTTCAAGTTAGGAGTACGTGGTGTTTGTTGAATTGCCAACTGTTTGTTGAATTGCCAACAAATGAACTTAGCTGAAAACACAATTCGGTTGTAAGAGTTCAAAAATGTCTATTGCTCCTTAAATATTGGCTGAATTCTCTTTTTATCTTTAACATTCAGGGTTAGGGGATTATGGAAGCCCGAAAAACTGTTACGAGAAACGGGGCTTTTTCTCAGTGGCTGCCCATTTTTTGAAATAAATTGCCACTCCAGATGATATCCATTTGGCTCCCTCTGTGGCAATGTTTAAAAATTCTTTGAAGACCTGGCTCTACCCTGAGGCTTTTGGCAGTGCTGCACATTGCTCGCCACCTACCTGACTCCCTGCTATGATTTGTTTGTTCTATGTCAGTGATGGCGAACCTTTTAAAGACCGAGTGCCCAAACTGCGATTCAAAACCCACTTATTTTTCACAAAGAGCCAATACGGCAATTTAACCTGAATACAGTGGTATCCTGGGTTACAGATGCCTCAGGTAATATCCTTCGGGAAAGCGAGGATCAAAGGGCAGGGTTTTGAATTTCCTGCAGCCACAGTACCCTCACTGTGGCCGTAGGAAATTCAAAAACCTACTCTTCAATCCTTGCTTTCCCAAAGGGTAGCACCCCATCTGCCTCTCTGCCCTGGACGGAGAGGCAGATGGGGTGCTACACAGTTGGGAAAGCCAGGGGGGTGACAGTGGTTTGTGGGCCCCTTCGTAGCCCCAATTTAGTCTCCAGCCACATGACTCTGAGCATCTCAAAAGCGGTGTGGCTGGAGAGTAAAGGGGGGCTATGAAGGAGCCCACAAACCACTGCCTCCCTTTCGCCTGGCTCCCTTCAAAGAGCCATTTTGGGACCACCGCTTTTGGGACGCCCCGAGCGACGTGGCTGGAGAGTAAACTAGGGCTACGAAGGAGTCCACCAACTGCTGCCTCCCTGTTGCCTGGCTTTCTTCATGGAGCCATTTCAAGACCGCCGAAATAGCTTCATACAAAGGGCTGGGCGAATGGGGAGGCAGCGGATTGTGGGCTCCTTCATAGCCCCCCATTTACTCTCCAGCCCCGCTTCCTTTGGGATGCCCAGAGCAGCGTGGCTGGAGAGTAATCTGGGGCTATGACGAAGCACACAAGCTTCTGCCTCCGCTTCGCCCGGCTCTCTGCATGGAGCCATTTGGCGGTCTCGAAATGGCTCCGTGGAGAGAGATGGGCAAAGGGAAGGCAGCAGTTTGTGGGATCTTTCATAACTTCAGTTTACTCTCCATTGTTCTATGCATTTATTATATTTACTTAATACCTGCAAAATGTTATTTTTATTTTATTGTTTTAACTTTACTTGTACACCACCTGGAGTTGTTCTTTGAATTAAACTTGGGGGGTACATAAAAATCCATAAATAAATAAAATTGGCTTATTGGCTTATTATTATGTACTTAGAAGTACACTGGGTTTTTGCTCATAAGTTACACAAGGTTTCAGGTTGCTGATTAAGAATACCTTCATTTTATTTGTGTTTTATGTTATGAAACAGGATATTAACCCTGACCAGTTCTCCTATGACCCAGTGGGATGTCCCTTGATGCATCTTGCAGGCATCAAACATGCCACAGGAGAAGCTCTCTATTGCGATGACATTCACCCCACGGAGAAGGAGCTCTCCTTGGTCTTGGTCACAAGTTCAAGAGCCCACGCAGAGATTGTGTGAGTGCAGATACATGTCCTTTTAATATATATATTTATTTATTAAAATGATAAAACTACAATACAAAACGTAAAACAACAATATACACTGAAGGGGAAAAACTGAACAAAACTCAAACAAATAGGACAAAAAGGAAAACAACAACCCCACTTGGGACTCAAACAAAATTACAACTCTTATGGTATTCACTTGCCCATTTTCCTCCAGAAATACATTGCATCTTCACCTTTTTGAAATACCTATACCAACAGTTTATCCCATATTCCATTACAATTATTAGACTCTCTCAAGCCTTTCCTAGTTTTCATTTCACAAGTCAGTTTATCATTAATATCCAAAGTCCATAAATCCTTTTAACCATTCTTCCAATGTTATTTGGTTGTTGGATTTCCAATACTTGGCAAAAATCAACCTTGCTGTCGTTATCATTATAATGACCAATTCCACCTCCTCTTTCTTGAATTGTATATCCACAACCATATTTGACAATACCAATTGTGGGGACCTGCAGATACATGCCCTAATATAGCACAAGGGTTGGGAAAAAGACAGGAAACCAAGAGTTGCTTTCCAGAAAAACCTCTGTGTGACTAGCTTTATGTGTTAAAGAAATCAGAAGAATAAGGGAGAGGAAGAAAGCAGTTTGCTTCATAACTCGCATGTCCAAGCAGTGTGCTATAGATCTCAATATTTTATCACACAAACCCCACATTAGTGGGTATATGGCCTCCAAAGGGCAGAAGGCCAAAAGCCATCCCCATATAATCAGATGTTACTCATATCTCAGCTAGGACGTATTTTTCAGAAAGTTCCTTGCCTGCCCACATTCACCCCCGCTATCCATCTGGATTGGAGAACTGAAACATAAAATACATATAGGTATATATACACATGGGACCTAGCTGGCAATTGCTTCTTTAAATGGCATGTCTTGAGTTGATTCTTGTTTTGAAGTTACAATCTGGTTAAGTTTTTCCATATACTTATGGAAACCCCAGTAATGGTACTGTATAATAAGAAACCTAACTCTTCCTTCAAGACAGTAAGGCTTAACTAATGATGATGATGATGATGATGATGATGATGATGATGATGATAATGATGCAAGTAAATTAAGAAGTAAAACCCCTGTTCTTGCCCTCCCACCCATCATCTTACAATATACCTTAGACAGAGGTTTGTTGGGTCATCGAGGATTAATATATCTGGAAAGAATTTCTAAGTTCTTTTAACATTCCCGAGAGAAGGCGTCCCTCTTTCTTTTCCAGGTCCATTGATACATCACAAGCCCTCAGTTGGCCAGGAGTGGTTGATGTGATCACAGCTGACGATGTCCCAGGTACCAATGAATTCTGTTACATCACAGAACCAGAGAGTTTGTTTGCGACGGAGAAGGTATTGTGGTTTATCAGCCTTTTAATACCCAAATGAACGCAAGTTTGTTTTGTGGGAAGATGTACATTTAGATAACATAACATTTGAAAGGAAAAGGGTGTATTTTAAAAGAAAATGGAGTGCCTCTTGTGCCCGAGATCTCGGAGGGGTATTTAGCCCTTCACGGGGGGGGGGGCAGTCATTCTGGTCATGAGCTGCCTGCGGGAATCCCATGACCAGCTTCTGCAAAAGTGGCTTCATGGATTCAAAACCAGTGGTCTGCATCCATTATTGGCTGTCGACAGTGAAGGCAGGAGTCAGAAAAATTGCTTTGACTGAGCTAGAACATGCCTCTCCACTAGACATGGGCATGACCAGAAAAAATGACGTTTCGAGTTTTCGTTTGTCGGAACGGGTCCGTTTCGGGTCGTTTCTGTTTGTCGCGAAATTTTTCAAAAATTTGTCATTTTGTCGTTTCATTTGTCGTTTGTCGTTTCCACCACGATTAGCGTGATTTGATTTCCCAGAGCATAGGGGCGTCCTGCAATCAGGGCCGGCGCTAGGTGTTTTTGCGCCCTAGGCGGCGGGCGGGGGGGGGGGGGGCGGGCGGCGGCGGGGAGGTGTGGGCGGGCGGCGGTGGCGGGTGGCCATGGGCGGGCGGCGACAGCGGCAGGGGGGAGGCGCAGGCGGGTGAGCGGGTGGGCGGCAGCCGCAGGCGGGCGAGTGGGCAGGCGGCGGCGCGGGCCGCTGGCGGGTGGCAGCACAGGCGGACGGGCGAGTGGGCAGTTAGGATATCACTTAGGATAGAGGTTCTGTTCTTGTCTTGTACCCGAAATGTGTGTGTGTGCAAGCAAATTGAAGTTGGGAAAATAGAAAATAAATGGTAGTATATAATATATTTTTAAAATAAATCCACACCTCCCACTCCCAGTCGAACCTCCCCTTTATCCAATATCAGAAAAAAATCCTCACAAACTGCCAGAGAAGAAATAAAGAATAAACTGCTATTCCCTTCAGCAGACAAAGCTGCAGGGAATCAAAGAAATTATTTTCTAAATTCAATTCCCTCCCTGCCTGCCTAACTTAAATCCTAAAGCCTCCAGCCTCCCTCCTCAATCTCGATCGGATCACACCAGCACCAGCAGCCAGCCCTCCTCCCTCAACCACATCCATACACCCGACTGCGATTTCTGGAAGGTGCCTCGGCTTTTTATGCCCTCCGAGACATCCAGAAGTGTCAATCAAAAACCTGGTGATGCCATTGGTGGAATGGTTCAAAAAATTTGCATGGTCCCATCCCATGCCCAGCCCAAATGGGCAGGTCTAAAACAATAAAAAATAAAATAAAATAAAATAAAGTAAAATAAAATCAATACGACGTTTTATTGCTATAAAAAGCCCACTGCTGCTACTATTAAAATTCAGGCATTTAAAATAAATAAATTTCACATGTTTCTGTGGTGATTTGGTGTGTGTTTTGACCACGATTTCAAAAGAAAAATTGCGGTCGCCATTTTGGATCCCCCCCACCGCATGGCATGCAGCGAGACAAACGACAAGGATGACCCCCCCCCCAGCCTGGTGCAAGCAGCCCAGGACAGGAGGGGGGGAAGGCCGGGGACCCCCCCCCAGAAACCACCCCTCTGGTATGTGTCCTCAGGCAGGCATATTTTCGCCTGCTTTTTTGGCCGGGAGTCAGGTTTTTTTTTTTTAAACTTTTTAAAACTTTTTTTCTGTGCTGCTTGGCATCGCGCGATCGCCGCGATGCCATTAACGACAACGAAAAACCCGACCCAATTTTTCTTTTTTCGGGTCGGGTTCGAGCTGGAGCGGCGTAATTATTGTTACCGTTTCCGTTACGTAACGGAAACGATAACCGAAAACGGAAACGACAATTTCACCGCTCCGTGCCCATGTCTACTCTCCACCAGTCTAGCCATTTTCCTTTTCCAGTTGAAGTGAGAGGATACTGCTCATTTATACTCCATGAATCAGAGACAAAAATTGTTTGCCAGATATAAATATTTAGACCCAGGGAAATAGGGAAGGAATATTTATGTACTGGACACGGTCAGAGGAAACACTTAAATTCCACTGATTTCACTGAGAAAGTTAAACGGTCATCATGTCTCTCCAGCACATTAGTGTTGGAGAGACACAACTGAGGCAGATCTTGTGTTTGAGAAGCTTGACACCCAAGATACCTTGTATTTAAGTCTTGAAGACCAAAAAGGAGAGAAAGTGGGATAATTTTCAAACTTGGAGTGGGAGGAGGAGGAGGAGTTCTAGCTATCACAATCGGGGTGTGATAAGACATTCTGATCTGCTGTGATCCAGATCTTGAAATTGGGTCAAGCGGCTACTTTTTAGTTCAGTGTCATCTACAACTAATCCAAAAACAAATTGAGGTGCAAATGGCCAAAGTAGCAGCCCCCACATAGGCAAATGCCCCTTAAGGATTTTCCTCTTCTAATGATGAACTAGCTGTAAACTTTATTTTTGCCTCTAATGTCAACTGTGCATTTTGGGTGGACTCCAACTGCACAGAGACAGATTCGCAAGCAGTGGAGCTACTGTAACGAGAAGGTTACATGATCCCTTTAATCCTCTCTAGTTAACAATCTGTGGCATTTTAGACCCTTTGAAGTTTCCGAACACTTTCCAAAGGCAGACCCACGTTGAGT
This sequence comes from Phrynocephalus guinanensis, assembly GCA_037367245.1. Classification (NCBI taxonomy): domain Eukaryota; kingdom Metazoa; phylum Chordata; class Lepidosauria; order Squamata; family Agamidae; genus Phrynocephalus; species Phrynocephalus guinanensis. Next base: position 21,076,799 of record CM074732.1, on the reverse strand, counting down.
GTATTACAGTAATCCAGCCAAGAGACACTGTATTTTTCCGTCTCTAAGACGCTCCCGTGTATAAGATGACCCCCTTTTCCAACCCAGAATTACAGTTTTGCAACTCCATCAAAGCTAAAGCGTGGGTTGAGCCGCATGGCCATCACAAAAAGCAAATGCAAAAATAGAGTACAGTGGTCCCCCGCCCTTTCGCGGTTCATATACTGCGGTCCCGCTATATCGCGGGACCACAGTGTATGAAAAAAGACCCCCTAGGGTAAGGAGAGAATCTCCTGTTTCAAGCCTCCCATACTTACCCCAGGACTGGTGCTGCCCCGAACAGGCCGGCGAGGGCCTTCCTGGGCCTTCTGGAAGTGACTTCTGGATCACTGAAAATGATTTCTGAGGCCTCCGAGAGCCTTTGTAGGCCTGTCAGAGGCCTCAGAAATGATTTCCGGTTTATCAGAAGTCATCTCCGGTTCGCAGGGAGGCCCTTTTGGAGCCTCCAGAAGGCCTGGGAAGGCTCTCACAGGCCCATTTGGGGTAGGGCCAGGCTGGGGATAAGTGCAAGAGCCCCCAGCTAGCCCCCCCCAGGCCTAATTCGACCTGCATCCACATATCGCGGATTTTCAATTATTGTGGGTCAGGTCAGGTCCCTAACCCCCGCGATAGGCAGGGGATCACTGTATTGCCTGTAGCCTATTTTTGCTTTTGAGTTTTGCAACTGCGTGGTTCTCTCCTCAACTTATTATTGTGTATAAAGCAACCCTCAATTTTTAATCAAGGCAATTTTAGGCATAATTGTCGTCTGCTACACAGGGAAAATGCTGCAACAAGGTCATGTGTCCCTGTGACCCCTGCTTCTTGGACATCTTGCCACCTCTCAAGAGGGACTCAGCTGTGCCAGACAAAGTGGACTCTCCTGACCTCTTTGGTCATTTGTTAAGGAGCACTGCATGTCTCCGCCGCAGCTGGATGTTGGTGTCCCGGGAAAGGGAACTGTCTCTTTGCTTGCCTCACACACCTGCTTCTACAGTGACAGAAATAAGTGTTCTATCCCCTGCAGATGACCAATCCCTCAGAGCTGCCGTCTTGCCGATGATTCTTTTGACTTTTTTTTTCTGTCTGTGCGTGCGTGTGTGTTTTGATTGTTGTAATGATTTTATATATATATATATTTACTCTTTTTTGTTAACCGCCCAGAGTTCCTTTGGGAAGACGGGCGGTATAAAAATAAATAAATAAATAAATAATATAAATAATATAAATAAATATTTTGACCATTTGCCCTCTGACAAAGAAATGACCAGGCGATAACTTTAATGATAGGTTTATTGTAACCTCAAAAACCCAGTGCCCAAAAGTCAGATGTGGCTTTGCCTGGTAGCGAGGGAAATAATTATTCAACATCACTGTACATGCACATCATACTTTCTCAACTGGGGCCGATATTTTCTGTGAATTTCCTCTAATGCGATACTACAGATAAGTAGCGTGCAGTATTTCTAATATTTTGCAGGTAACCTGTGTGGGTCAGATCGTTTGCGCTGTAGTTGCTGATTCTGCTGCTCGTGCCAAGCGAGCTGCTGCAAAAGTGAAAATAACATATAAAGCCCTGGAACCAATTGTTCTGACTATTGAGGTAATTCTTTGTGGCTCACTTAAAAGTTAAAAGTGAGATTTCAAAACTGCTGCATTCAGATTGTTCTCAACATTTAGGCTAGAGTGGTGTTTTGGGAGTGATATGCCAGTCTTCCTAGAGGACATTACCAAAGTGTACAGGCACCAAAAGGATGGTTCCATTGCTGCTACTACTACTATTTATTATTATTATTATTATTATTATTATTATTATTATTATTATTATTATTATTATTATTATTATTATTATTATTATTATTATTATTATTATTATTTCCTACTGCAACTGCAGGATGCTATAAAACACACATCGTTCTTCAGTCCAGAAAGAAAACTAGAGCAAGGAAATGTACGAGAGGGATTTGATATGGCAGATCATATTCTTGAAGGTAACTCAGAAAAAAGGGAAATCCTTCAATATTTTTAAGTCTAAAATCCTGTACCTACTTATTTTTCCTGGGAATAAGTACCAGTGAACTAAGGGCTTTTTCCAACAGTTTTTTTTTTTGTCCTGATGTTTGATGCATTTGGGGGGCCGATTAATCCGCTTCTTTTTCTGGTGATCGCAGGATCGAGTAGCTGGAACATACCGATTTGCCCTCAGGGGACCCCTACCTGAAGTGCTAGAAAGGGAACAAAATGGAGCCTTGCAGCTGTCAAAAGTTGCCAAGGCTCCTTCCAGTGTCAATTTCCAGTACTGTGGACTGGAGTAAATTAAGAATTGAGCTGCTTCAGGATAACAGCAAGTTTCACTCTTTCCCCTGTTCCACAGCAGAAGGCCAGTGGAGGTGATTTTGTTGTTGTTATTGCCTCTGCTAGACCACTGGTGGTGCACTGATTCACTTAGATTAAATTTAAAAAGTATTTCCCCCTTTACAGCTGCATATACAGTGCACAGTTTACACAAGTACAGTTACTCCCTTTTCCATCCACTCAGCATATATGTGAGGGGGACTTGGCCTCCTGGGTATGGGAGCAGCAGTGCTCACAATAGAAATGGGAACACACACACACACACACACACACACACACACACACACACACACACACACACACACACACACACACACACACACACACACACACACACACACACACAGAGGAGAGCTCTTTACCCAGAACATCCTGCTCCTAAGACTCAGAAAGGCACTCTTTTTAACCAGGAAACCAAATTTACCCTATGCTTCAGAGATGACTGGCTTGGGATATTACAAAAACTAGCAGAAAAAGATTGGTTCCTCTGACAGCCTCTAGTCATGGCAGTGGTCCAAATCCTGTTGCTTAATGTAGTAAATCATGCTGGCGCCCGTTGAGTCAGTGGGGATCTGACAAGTTAACTCCTCCGACCATTCAAATGGGCCTGTTGTAACACGGACTTAATTTGACATTGTAAGTTGCATTTAGAATAGATCCATTTAAATCAATACAACCTCAGGAGAAACTGACCCCATTAAATCCCTGTTGTTGCTGTGAGCTTAGACGGTTACTTCACGTCCTTCCCCATTCTGAGATTATGTTCGTTTCGTGATAACATTGTTCGCGGTCACGTGGTTTTGTCCCACTTCTGTCCCTGTTTCCGTTTACCTACGGGCGTAATTGATGCTATCGTGACAACTGTTACTTCACGTCCTTGTTTTGTGACAATTACTGAATTTTCCTGGCTTCATTTACCCCCCCCCCCCTTTTTTTTTTTTTTTTTTGGTCCGGGCTTCCATTTTTCGATATTTCGAATCTCTGCAACTTTGCCTTTCATGGGTTAAGCAGCAAGACTCCTGGTTTCATGCCTTCTTCCCTCTCTGCGATGCATTGCTTGCGCCGTTGGGATTGTACTGGAGAATGCAACTTCACACTCCTGCCACTAAATGGAGAATGTGTGCGTTGCGTGACAAGCATTACCTCATAGGCACTTCTCTCGAAACAAGAACCAAGACAAGACAATTCCCGAGGCCAGGGAGAGGTATGTCTCATCATGCTCTGTTCCCGGTTCAGGGGGCATGGTCAGGATGAACTCCCGCCATCACACAATGGACGTGAAGTAACCTTTTTTCATACCAGTCCCAAGTGGGACAGCGAATCGTGATGAGAGAGACGTGAAGTAACCATCCTAGTCCCATGCACTTTACTACACACTAAGCAAACTGGAAGTTGATTTGTGGCAACTGGACCTCTTTTCCTGAGAGACTGAAACGTTTCGCTACTCATCCCAGTAGCCTTGTCAGTTAGACATGGCTCAACTTCCAGATAAGCTCACCTGGGTGACTGAGAATCTTCACAGACACTAAGCAACAAGAATTTGGCCAATCCGTAGGTGATCTTGCATCTCCATCTAGCAACTGCTTTTTCTGTCTTTGCTTTACCTTGTTACCATTCAGGCAGAAGATATCGTAGTATAGCCTGACGCATCAACAGACTAAAGAACAGTTTTTATCCATGGGCTGTCAGACTGCTGAATGGGAAATAATTCCAGGACAAGTATAGAAGAGCTGACCTGTGGGCTGGCGCATTCTGTGTCAAGTACACAGGGTGCAATAAGACTGAGTGGTTGCTAGTGGGATGGGGGGTGGGATGGGGGTGGGGGTGGACAAGGGAGACTCAGTCAATTTCATTGTGCACATGTTGTACATTGATAATAAAGGTATTATTATTATTATTATTATGCTCCCATATATTGTTTTATGCAGTATTATCGCCCTGGGCCCCTTTGTTTTTATGTGATTAGACTGATAGATGGTGTTTATGATACTACAGAGCTATATTTTTCACTCTGTGCCTCGTATAGAGTGAATACAGCCCCACTGGGAGCTTCCAGAGTGACTGCTGCAGAGACGTTCGGACCTGGTGGTGGTGGCTATACCCCCCTGCCCCCTGCTGTGGGGGAGCCATGGGCTGCGGGGGGGGGGTGCTCCCAGAGCAGCAGCCTCCAGGCATTTTCTCCTCCTTTGGAGCCCAGTTGCTCTGAGACTGGCCCTCATCAATACGCCACACAGCTCCTACGGTAGTGGTGCTTAACTGTGCAGTAGAAATTGGAGAGAGAGAAGCCAAGAACAGGCTGGAACCAACACGGAACCTGGAGCCCATCCTCCGGCCTTCCCCTTTCACTCCTCGACTCTTTTCCAGGAAGGCTCACACGATAGCAGAGCATTTTTTTTAAAAAAAAAATCCCTTTGCCTCTAACGCAAAGCCTTACCTGCCCTTGGAGCGCGTGTTTTGTGGAAGTGCTGGTGGAAATGCGGTGGCTGGGGAGGGGCGTGCACGTGTATTTGAGAAAGAGAAAGGGAAGGGAAACGGAAGAACGAGCAAAGAGTGTGATGGATCTTATGGTCTGGTGCGTCTTATGGAGCGGAAAATATGGCAATTATTTTGGTGTTGACCCTCCCGCAGTAGTACTGTGGCTCTCGTGGGAGCAGTATACAGGAGGACCCCGGTATCCGCTGGGGATTGGTTCCAGGCCTTCCTGTGGATAATGAAAACTGTGGATAAGAGAGAACGCCTGCCTGACCACCCCCAGACTGATGTTTCCTGACATTAGCTTGTTTTATGACTGCTGTTTTGAGATAGTAGATTGCTTTACAGATGCTATTTGTGACAACAGCTTGCTTTATAGCTTGCTTTGTGGCTGCTGAATTATTTAATTTTTCCTCTGCCAACCGTGGATAACTGAATCAGTGGATAATGAATCAGTGGTTATGGGGGCCCTACTGTATTCACATTTTTGCTCTGATCTCCTTTTTTTGGAACAGGCGAGGTTCACATTGGGGGACAGGAGCATTTCTACATGGAAACTCAAAGTGTGCTCGTTATTCCAAAGGGAGAGGACAAAGAAATGGATATTTATGTGTCCGCACAGCATCCAACTTTTACTCAGGTAACAGTGAATGCATAATATTCAGTATAACATCTGTAGGATTTTCCCCTTACACAACTGTCTTCTGGTTCAGTGTGCTATCTGAAATAACAGCATTTCCACATCTATAAGACAACCCCTGCTTTTCCAACCTCAAATTACAGTTTCGCAACTGTTGTTTTCTCCTCAGCTTCCTTGCACGTATATGACGATCCTCAATTTTAATCTAACGATTTTAGACAAAAATGTAGTCTTATACATGGGAAAATACTGTGTATTTCCTCCTAGATTCCAGATCTTTAAGCCTCTAGACACTGATGGAACAGCAGAGGTCCAGGTCCAGTCCTTAATTAAGTGCCCAACAAAGAGGAGTCCCATTGAATGAATGGGATATTTCAGGTCAGCACAAATACCAATCCAGTTGATGGAACTTTGCTTTGGGTCTAACAGCTGGATTTAGTCCTGTGTGTCCATAAATGGCTAAGGCAGGTGGGCTAGATGCATCTACTGGCTCACTACAAATTGCTTCACAAAAGTATTAAGATAATAATCCTCATCATTTGTTGGAAATGATTATATGGATTTTCTTGACTGAGGATCACTTCTTTTATGGAAAATTGTATACCTCTGCCATGATCCAGGCTAAGTAAGCAAGAGAGGGCTGTTTGAATAATATATTATTTCTGTTTGTATACAGATGTAGGTATTGATTTTGATATGTGCTCCTGTCTACATCTTGACGACTGCCTGAGCTTTTAAAAATGTCTGTGTGCCAATGGAGGCAGGTGTTTGCCTTAAAAGCCAGTGAGAGTTACGCAGGGCAACAACTCCCTTCCAGAAGAGTTGGATCAAAACCTCTCCCCTCTTGCTCACACACACACAAACATAAGAGTCTGAGGAGCTGGTGTGAAACATCTCTTTGTGCCTCTCTTCTTTTGCTTTACAGGAACTAGTGGCCTCAGTATTAAATATTCCATCCAACAGGATTATGTGTCACGTGAAGCGAGTTGGTGGTGGGTTCGGTGGCAAAATAACCAAAGCCGCCATTCTGACTGCTGTCACTGCTGTGGCAGCAAACAAGTAAGTGTGTGGCTTAAAGACCTCATTGTAAAGGTGGCTGCCGTCACAGTCCTGCTCAGCTCTTGTAAAGCCAAGCCTGTGGTTTCCTTTAGGGAATCGACCCGTCTCATGTTGAGTCCTCTTTTCCTGCTGCCCTTCAACTACCTCTACAAGCATCGGAAATTCATCACATTTTAGGTTTTGTCCAGCAACCTATCACCCTTGCCCCGGCCGTTTCTCCTGGCCACTCGTTGCCACTGGTGGTGTTAACTCTAGACCAGTGATGGTGAGCCTTTTAGAGACCGAGTGCCCAAACTGCGATTCTAAAACCCACTAATTTTTCGTAAATTGCCAGTACCGCCATTTAACCTCAATCTGTGTGGCTGTGAAAGGGCGATCTCGGGTGCCCACAGAAAGGGCTCCTTCGAGTGCCACCTTTGGCACCCCGGCCATAGGTTCGCCAACACTGCTCTGGACTAATCCTGCCTCTAGCAATCTGTTTCCCCCCTTCTTGTGCCTGTGAACTTTCTGTTGTCTGCTACCTATGATTATTATATTCTGTTACTTAACCTCCCCCCCCACCATATAGCCGCTTTTATTATTAGTAATCCATTTTTTACAGATTATGATTTTTTTGTATGTTGCCTTATGTTAATTTTATTATTGCTTCTCTATGTTTATATTATGTCGTTTGTATGGTGCCCAGAGTAGTGGCTTTGCCACTACTTTGTCAGGATAAAAATATAATTTTTAAAAAAATCATCCAAAGGACCCGTGTGCCCCCATATCTGTACCAATAGCAACTTAATAGCATCTTAATTTGCTTTAACCGACTGGGGGAAGAAATGAGCAGGCAGCGTGTTGCAGCAATCAGGAATGAAACATTGCAAAAATCAGAATTACAGCAGGCTGAAATAGCTCTGATACTGAAGTAGCAGGAAAGCGCTTTGATCTCTCACACACACTCAAACTGACAAAGAAAACAGACAGATTTTTTCAGTCCAGCCGAGTCTCCTCCCCTCTGAAGAGGCTCTGTTTTATTAAATACTCTAACATAACTAATTAGCATAAATCATTACATCACTTTGTTGTGCAGTGAGAAATTAACTAAATATGGTTATGAAAGGCATTACCTAGGAAAACTACATTAATATGCATATGCATATTATGTATACAGGTATAACTTTTAATTGGTAAGCCTTAGCATAATTGGTAACCCATAGTTGTTGCTCTAACATAACTAATTAGCATAAATCATTACATCACTTTGTTGCGCAGTGAGAAATTAACTAAATATGGTTATGAAAGGCATTACCTAAGAAGGCTACATTAATATGCATTTTTATGTATACGGGTATAACTTTAATTGGTGAATCTTAGTATAATTGGTAAGCCACAGTTGGTGTGATAAGAGATAGTACTCTAATTGGCAAACTGCTTCGCTAATTGGCAGACTTAGAGCCTTTTCACACGACCCCTAAGATCCGCTGGCCACTTAAATTCGGACCAGAGATCTTAGGGGTTTGTCGCTGTTACTTTGTTCCCACCCCCTCTGCACTCCTGGCTGCTGGCTGCGCGAGGGGAGGGAGAAAAAAAGGAAGAAAAGAATGCCGCTCACCTCCGTTCTGCCGTCCTGGCACTGCATTCAGATATCTTAAAGGGGCGGGGGGCAAAAAAAGAACAAACAGAAGCGAGGAGAGCCGGGCAGTCACTACGTTATATCCGCATCAGGAATTTTCACCTCCAGAGAGCACGTACCTGAAAAGTGCGCTGGGACGCGCTTAGGTGGGCGTGGTCGCACTTAATTATCTGTAAACTCCAGAGCTGGTGGGGAAACAATTTTAAGCTCCGGAGTGGGAGCCCTTTGCGGGGGAGTTTAGGGGTCGTGTACAAAGGGCCATAGCTGGGAAACTGATAGCAGACAATGAGATCACCCTTTGGCTAACTCAAGAATCATGAGACAATGAGACCAGAGAGTTTGTGGGGGCTACGGGCTGGCACTTCTGCTGTTGCAGTTTTTTTACTCCCAGACACTGTGGCCTCTGAGGAAGCCAGAATCAAACATGGCTCTGATCATGTCAACCCAGAAGCCTCAATTCCAATGTCTCCTATCCCAACAGCAGTGGATGTTGCAAGTGACCAATACACGTGACAGTACATCCAGCGGAGAAACAGCACCTCTGTTCCCCTTGAAGTCTATTTCAATGACTGACCATGTCTCTATTGTTAATTTCAGAACTGGCCGTGCAGTCCGTTGCATTCTGGATCGAGCAGACGATATGTTAATAACTGGGGGTAGACATCCTTTCCTTGGAAGATATAAAGTGAGTAAAATAGTTTATAAAGGTTTTTTTTAAAAAATTAAAGTAAATTTGGGTGTAACTTATTCCCTTCCCTTCCCCCACCCTAGATCATTATTTGCCAAATGGCCATTGATATGTTCTAACTGCTCCCCGAAGTGAACAGGTTGCACCAGTATTGTTACTTGTCATCCCGTCCTCTGGTAAAACAAACCTTTGACCGACTTGCAAAAGCATTTTTGTTTTGGTAGGTTTCAAAGCCTTCTTCAGTCCAGCCTAATCTGTTCGTGTATTCCCAGAAAACTTCCATTAATGTGTTGACACTAGGGATGGGTGACCCGCCAAAGCCCAGGTGGTGTTGAGAAGCTTCCGACACACAAGCAGGCAATCTCTTACCTTGTTCTGCGCTCGCACACAGCTGAGCTCCAACAATATTTTTTAAAATATTCAAAATAATAAACAAGGAAGAAGGCTCTGATGTCATCTTTGCTCCTCCATGGTGGTGACCAGTCAGGAGCTGTGCAGGGACAGCTCCTGCCTCCCTGTCTGATTGGCCAGCACCGTGGAAGAACAAAGATGATGTCGGAGCCTGCTTCCTTGTTGGAGTTCAGCTCCGTGCAGGTGCAGAACAAGGTAAGTGATTGAGTGCTTGTGTGTTCGAGGCTTCCAAACACCACCTGGGCTTGCACAGGTTGTTTTGGAACTGGTAGGTTCCAAAACGAATTGGCTATCCCTCAGACCTGACACAAAATGTAAGATCATAGTCCTGTTCCTCCAAACTTGGACAAAAGCTCTGTGGAAAGCACTTTAGATTATGTAAGGATAAGACCGGGATGCACGTCTCCTTCGTATTTCTTTCCTTGTCCCCCTCAGGATGTTACTGGGACCCACCCATCCTTGAAAGGACCATATTCAGCCAAATGCTGAAACATTCTGTGAATCAGGGCAATTTGTTTGCGTCTCATTTCACCTCTGTGGGATAAAAAAAATAAAGAACCCTGGGCACTTATGAGGTGGACTATTACCCCTACAAATCCATCGTGTTAAATCCACCATCCATGTGGTTAGAAATGTTAAAATAATCAGTGGCCAACTTTGATGGTGGGAAAAGTGTGTCGGAAAATGTAGAGAGTGTAGATGCATAGGGTTCCCCATCAAAAACCCTGATAGACTATAACATAGTCTTAATAAAACATTGCATACTGCAAAAGAGACCTGAGACCCAGCAGAAACTCAGTGCTTTTCAGGATGCCAAAAAACTTTGCAGACAGCTTGTATTAGAAAAATAATTTCATATTTAAACATTCAACTTTGAGAGCTTGTCTTCAGCAAAAAAAAAACAGGATACATAAAAACATGTCTGATAACAAAAACTCAACTAACCTTACACAGTAACAGTGTGACCAGCTTTAAACAAAGACCAGTAACTAGTGATCCCTCTGTGGTACATTTATACAATCACCAGCCCAAGGCTACTGCAGCCTCAGAGTTTTTTCTCACTATCTCAACAGCTGTGTGTGTTTTACCCACACACAAACTCTGAGTTGCTGTACTCTTCTGAGTAAGGTATGTTTCAATATTTTATTTATGTTTTTATAACTTCATTCAAGTATAAAAAACTTGACACCCCTCCTAAATCAAATATTTGAAAACATTCCTATGTGCTTAGACAGTGCTTCATGTTTTTCTACTGGTAGAGGCTTTGTAAAGATGTCAGCAACAATATCTTTACCATAATAAAACTCTACTTTCAGTTTTCCTTCTTGAACATCCTGTCTCACAGCAAAATATTTAATACAAATGTGTTTACTTTTACCTTTAACACAGTTATTATCAGTTAGATTAATGCATGCAATATTATCAACAAACACAGAAACTGGCTCAGTTACATTAATATATAAATCCTTTAACAATTGTTTTATCCATACCAGCTCTTCAGATACTTCATGTAAAGAGCAAAACTCTGCCTCTGTAGAACTTGTAGATATATTTTCTTGTTTTCTTGACTTCTACATCACACATGCATCATTTAAATAAATAGCCATTGCAGAAAATGACTTTCTATCAACGGGATCTGATACCCAGTCTGCATCCAAATAAGTCTTCAGTTCAACACTGCTTGATCCCTTTAATTTCAACTTAAAGTCCAAAGTACCTTTAAGATACCTCAGCAACCTTTTAACTGCAGCCCAATGGTTATTCTTTGGGTTTGAACCTTTTTTACTAAGTATATTAACACTTGCTGTTATATCTGATCTTGTCCATACAGACAAATACAACAGTGACCCAATTATTGACTGATACAATTTTATATTCTCAAAATCTCCTCTTTATAAAAAAATTGTTACCATTGGTTTTGCTACTTTATTAGCTTCTAACATGTTGCATTGTTTGAGCAAAGCAACATTTTTATCCTACCTTTCACCCTTGCTACAGTTAAAGCTAATCTAAAAGTATCACTCTTTACTGTAGGGGAGAAAACTTGGTCATAATTCTCACAATTCATAGTTTAGAAAGGAGCCTGAACTGAGCCTCTGTGTTATGTGTTTAAACCCAAAGGACCCTGAATAAATACTATGTTTTGCAAAGGGTTCACTACCAAGTGGCTGCCCAGAGACCATTGATAGTGGGACAACTAAAAATGTTGTAAGTAAGTAAGTAAGTAAGTAAGTAAGTAAGTAAGTAAGTAAATGGGGACATGTGGAAACAGACTCCATGTTCAAACAATAATGGAACTATTTTTTTTTGGTAGGTTGGATTTATGAACGATGGCAGAATTGTGGCCCTGTGTGTGAAGTACTACAGTAACGCTGGGTGTACTGCGGATGAATCTATTGCAGTATGTTCTATCATTTTTATATAACTGGGAAGCCATAATTGTTAAACCACCCAATTCATGGTCCTGCTATGGTCAATGTCTTGTGTCTTTTGCAACTGAAATGGCTCACGTGCATCCTAAAATAAATGGCAAGAGGTTGTGACGAAATCTGATCCAGAGGGAGCCAGGGTACAGTCTTAAGTTACAGCACCATGAATGCTTTTCAGCCTCTACTGCAGTGTCTTTTCTCTCAGCGATGCTGCTTGGAATGTTGAAGTCTACTATGGGTTCACCAATGCTTTGCCCATCCAAGCTGTTGGGATATGGACCTCAGAGGTGGTTAATATCTTTTTGAATGATGGCATGATCACTGCTACCCTTGAAGTAAGCAATTCAAGACCAATACGAATCAGATCAACATTTGGACTGAGCAATTTGGGATAATAACTGCCTGCTGTAATCTCTCATTTTCCATTGGGAAATCTGCTAGATCACATAATACAGTAGTCCCCTGCCACAATGTGATTTAAATTTTACAGTCTCATTATATCGCGGATTTTTTCTTGAGAAGCAGGCTTCCAAAGAGAGGTTTTTAATCACCTCCTGGCACCCCAGCAAACAGACCTGGGGCTGCTCCTGCCAGCTGTGCTTGCAAATGGAGGCTTTTAATCAACCCCTAATACCTCAGCAAACTGACCTTGGGCTGCTCCTGCCTGTTGCTGTTTAGAAAAAGAGATGTTTTTAATCCCCTCCTGACACCTCAGCAAACAGACCTTGAGCTCCTGGCAGCAAGGTTTGCTGAGGTGTCAGGAGGGGGTTAAAAACCTCTTTGCAAGCGGAGTCGGCAGGAGCAGCCCAAGGTCAGTTTGCTGAGGCGTCTGCATTTTGCGGATTTTCCTTTATCGTGGGTGGGTCAGGCACCAAATTCCTGCAATAAATGGGGGAGCACTGTAGTTTCTCAATTCCAAGCCCTGAATTGTAAGAAAATGATTCCACACATGGACACACGTTATTGGGTTTTCCATGAAGCCAGGCCACCTTGTCTGCAATCTCTCACTGCCGTCTCTCTGCGCCGTCTCACTCAACAATCAGGAGGCCTGGCACTTTTATTAGCTATAAGAGGCAGTGTTACAGATATGGCGTGGTATCCTACGTGTCAGCCTGTCATAGGCTTGATAGACTCCCAGGGAGGGCTTTCCGTGACGTGGAGTGTCACCTAGCGAGGGACTGAATGATGGATAACTCTCAGCAGCTTGTTTCCTGACCTCCCATTTCATGACGTGAGCAGGGCAGGAAGGGGAATGATGGATGCTCTTGTTTGTTCCTTATGGGCATGCCATGGGAGGAAGAGATAGCCAGCCACCTGCTTCCTGCATGTCAGATCTCATGGGTCCATTGTCCTTCTCCCAGGGCCTCCCCGTGCAGGAGTGTGTCAATATTCCCCATGGGACCCTTTGCAGGAAGCTTGCTGGATGCATATTAATATTCCCAAGTTGGAACCCCTACGCTGAATTGTTCAATTCGTATGTGCAGTCTCCTCTGAGGAAGAGAGTCTTCCACCAGCAGCTTTGCACATTTGTACTGTATTCAGACTTGAAACTATAAACGCCTCCACAGAACTAGTGACTAAAACCATTCTTTCTTTCTTTCTTTCTTTCTTTCTTTCTTTCTTTCTTTCTTTCTTTCTTTCTTTCTTTCTTTCTTTCTTTCTTTCTTTCTTTCTTTCTTTCTTTCTTTCTTTCTTTCTTTCTTTCTTTCTTTCTTTCTTTCTTTCTTTCTTTCTTTCTTTCTTTCTTTCTTTCTTTCTTTCTTTCTTTTTCTTTCTTTTTCTTTCTTTCTTTCTTTCTTTCTTTCTTTCTTTCTTTCTTTCTTTCTTTCTTTCTTTCTTTCTTTCTTTCTTTCTTTCTTTCTTTCTTGAAGGTAATGGAGAATGCCTTGCTGCGAATGGATAATGCTTATAAAATACCCAATCTGCTATGCCAGGGATGTGTCTGCAAGACCAATTTGCCATCAAACACAGCATTCAGAGGATTTGGTTTTCCTCAGTCGGCTCTTGTTACAGAGACAGTAATAACAGATGTGGCTATCAAAACAGGTCTACCACAAGAGGAGGTAACAAAGTGGGATAATACCTACTTAAAACCCAGGACAGAATGACTGCTTTAATGACAAAAGTCAACAAAGAGATTATTATTTTTATTTGTACTTGTTGACCGCCTTATTTTCCCACGGGAACTCAGGGCGGTCTACAACATGTTGCAAAACAACTTGCCCAAACATACAAGCCCCAACATAACAAAACAAAGTACGAATAATAAAGAAAACTAATAATAAAATAAAATAAAATAAAATAAAATAAAATAAAATAAAATACAAATAGGAATTAAAATAAAGATAAGCATAATTCATCAGCAACCATATAGCATAAACAAGATCCGGCAAGAGAGGGCTGGGACCCACAGACATACAGACTAATAACAAAACCAGAGTATGCTCAAAGGTCACCCAAAGCATTCCCTGAAGAGCCAGGTCTTTAAAGCCCTTCTAAAAGCCGACAGCGAATCCGACAACCTAATCTCCACCGGCAGTTTGTTCCAGTATGCAGGGGCAGCCACTCAGAATGCCCGATTCCGGGTAGAAACCCTTCAGGCCTCTCTAGGTGTGGTCACCCGAAGCGAGAGGGAAAGCGAAGCTCTGGTTGGTCAGGGCGAAGTTGATCAAAACCATTACCTTGAACCTTATTCGGTAAGCAATGGACAGCCAATGCAGGCGAGCCAGGATGGGGGAGATGCGGTCATATCTGCCTGCACCAACCACCAGCCTGGCTGCCGCATTCTGCACCTGCTGCAGATGCCGAACAAAGGGCAAGGGAAGCCCCATGTAGAGAGTGTTGCAGTAATAAATTCTCAAGATCACCAGCGCCTGCACAACTGACTTAAGGAATCGACATCCAGGTACGGGTGAATCTGGGCGATAAGCGTAAGCTGGTAAAAGGCCGCCCTAGACACAGAAACAATTCATACATTATATTGGCACTTTTCCCTTTGCCCCATAAGAATCATTTATTTGATAGGGCAGGCAAAATCCTGTTGGTGTAAAGTTACTCCTCAGAGCTGAATGGTGTTATCATCCAGCACTGGTCATACTTAATTTAAATGAATTGAAAGCTTCAATCCATGCTAGGATGTGTGGGAGCCTTGGGCCAGAGGAAATCACTCCCATTGTGATGGGGACACCTCTGGTGCTGAGTTTTGATCATTTGTGTCTCTTCCTTCCCCATACCAAGGGATGAGAGACACTTTCCCAAGTCAAAAAGGACCTCTACAGAGCCTCAGGACCTGAAAGGGCAGGTGGGTGGGAGGAACAGGAAGCTTTCAATTCAATTCAGTTCTGTTTAGTGCTGCCGGTGGTGGAGGATGACTGCATCACCTGCATCTGCAGGGTAACTTTATTCCAACAGAATTTTTGACCAGGTATCATATGAAGGGATCACTCTGGGAGCTCAGCCACAGCAGTGTCGGCAACTGTTGGAGCTGTTGACATCTGCTTCAAAGATGGTTGGCTCTTGCTGCTTTACCTGAGAAGACTTACAAGCCCACATGTGAACATTGTTTATTTATTTATTTATTTATTTATTTACAGATTTTTCTTAGCTGCCCCACTACCAAGTGATCCCTGGGCAGCATACAACAATATATTAAAACTATAAAACATGTCAAAAACCATCAAAATGACAAACAGTTTGAAACATAGTGATGTGAGAAGACAATTCCTGCTAATGGACTTACATACAATAATGAGTGAACTGGCATTAAACTATTTAATAGTTATACAATTCCCATGTTTTTCTGTCTATAAGGCGCTGCCATATATTGGATGCCCCTCCCCACTTTTAAAAACTAAAATTAATAAAATTAATAAATCCTCCCTGAGTTCCCTTCTACACACCCAGCTGTTTCCTTTCCTTTGTGTGCTCTCAAGACTCCTCACTGCTTTGTTCTTGCAGGAACTGACCCTTCTTTTCAGTGTGTAAAGGCTTCGGGTGGAGCAAACCATCAAGAAGTGCCTTTCCTTGCTGAAAAGAAGGGTCCAGTCCTGCAAAAACAAAGCAGAGAGGAGAGCAATCAAGTACTCCAGAAAGAAAATAAAACAGCAGGAAGTAGGGAAACAGTAGGAGGTGGGGTGGAGGAGAATCCAAATGAACCTCGCTGTTTCACTTTCTTTCTGGCAGCACTCGATTGCCCTCCTCTCTGCTTTGTTCTTTCAGGATCAGACCCTTCTTTTCAGCTTGGAAAGGCCCTTCTTGATGGGTTGCCGACTCCCAAGCCTTTCCACACTGAGAAGAAGGCTCCAGTCCCTGCAAAAACAAAACAGAGAGGAGTCTTCAGAACTGGGAAAGGAAGCAGCAAGGTCAGTCTGGGTTCTCCTCCACCCCAACCTCACCCCTTGGAAAAGGCTTACTTCCATGTATATGACACTCCTTAATTTTTAGTGCCATGATTTTAGGGGGGGAAATAGTGTCGTATACATACGGTAGACCTAAAGATGCTTTTTTTTGCATGAAACTACTGTATTCCCTTTCTCTTTGCAGGTAAGAGAGAGAAACATGTACAAAGCCTTTGATGAAACACATTACAAACAGGAAATAGACCCAGGGAACATGATTAGATGTTGGAATGAATGTATGCAGAAATCATGCTTTCACAAGCGGAAGCTGGAAGCAGAAGAATTCAATAAACACAATTACTGGCGAAAGAAAGGCATTGCTATTATTCCGCTGAAATACTCAGTTGGATTTCAGCCCATGTATCTTAATCAGGTAGGCTTTGAAAACACTGTTGTTTTCAGTTTCTTGATTGCTGTTTATCTGGACATCTGCTATTCAAAATGCCTGCATGCAGTGTCCATGCCTGGAGACATCTGTTCACTGGTCAAACTCCTTCTGTCAGTGGGACCATGAGGAGGGACACCCCCTTCTTCATATGCCCCACCATCCATCTCCACTCTTCAAAAGGCAAAGAGGGCAGAAGAGCAAGGAAAAAAGTGCCACTGGGCATCTGCCCACACAGTGCCAGATGTAGGCCTAACATGTGTTAGGTCGGTGGTGGCGAACCCTTTGGCACTGCAGATGTTTTGAACCACAACTCCCAGATTTCCAAGCCTGGACTGACAAGGGACTGTGGGAGTTGTGGTCCAAAACATCTGCAGTGCCAAAGGGTTTGCACCACTGCATTAGGCTGAAGTCCCATTGGTGTAATCTTGTGCTACACGAGAGAGGTGAGGTCAGATGGCAAGAAGTTTAACTTGCTTAAATTTAAAGCTTCCCATTTCCGCCCCCCCTTTTCAGGCTCTGAGCCTCCCTGGGGTTCCTCTTTGCCCCGGGAAGCCTTGGGATGGAGAGCCTTTAATATGGGGACATGCCTGTTGACCATCCTGCTGCTGGATTGGCACAGCCAGCGGCCATTGGATGGTGATCTGCCAACAGCCAAGGCTCTGCCTGACCTGAGTCCCAGGGCAGGATGGATATCTTTTGTCTCAAAGAGGAAAGATATCCATCACTGGAGGATGGTCTCAGTGACCTTGTGTGGCCTAAATTTAAGCCAACGGGGCTTTAGGCTTTGTGAGAGGTTTTAAAGGATTACGGCCACATTGTCAGATGTTTAAAGATCTACATTTTGGGGGGGGGGTTACATATGTAATTATTTACACTTTTCTTTAGAGAAGGGCAGAAGGGCACTGTTGGCAGGTGAGGTTATGCCAAAGTAGGAGCCCACCAGTTATTCAGCCTTTCCTTGTGGTACAACCGTTTGCTCGTGGTGCCCTTTTGGCTTCTGTATCCTCCCTGTCCCCATTCTTGAACATCACACAAGCAGGAGGGTGCCCTCCTTTTCTCTACAACAAGACGGAAGCCTCTCAGAGAAGAAGAACCTTGGAAAACCAACCTTCTTCTTTATGATGCAGAGAGTCTACCTGTGGGCAGGATTTCCCCCCCCCCCCCCCAGTGGATGCATCCCTTTTCATCAGGAGGAAACAACCCCAGTGGTGGATCCTACTCTACTCACCTGATGAATGAAAGTTGCCTAAGGGACACCTAAATAGGTCTAACATCATCATGTAAGAATAGGGGTGCAAACACACACACACACACACACACATAGATAGATAGATAGATAGATAGATAGATAGATAGATAGATAGATAGATAGATAGATAGATAGATAGATAGATAGATAGATAGATATGAACTTGAAATTGAGATAATAACATGAAGGCCTGACTGAATGCACAGGTGCTATGAAATTCAAGCGCAGCCCTCTGTGATATTTCTGTGCAGAGCTCAGATATACCCATGGCAAGAATGGTTATGATCTAAAAAATACATTTGCAAACCTACAAAAGAATGTCTGGACATCTGTGTCAAATGAGAGTACTTTAAGCATCTGATGGAATTGTCTCTAATCAACCAACTCTTATCCCACAAAAGATATACGAGTTATTTTTAAGCTACCACATGATATAATTTTGTTTTTACTGTGACAAATCAATATGTGCATATTTTTTTGGGTCTGTGAAGATTTTCAGTCCTCCAGGTGAGTTTACCTGGAAGTTGATTCATGGCAACTGGACTTCTTTTCTTGTGGGATCGAAACATTTTGCTTCTCATCCAAATACTCTTAGATGGGGAGCAAAACGTTTCGCAATGTGACTCAGCTCCCAGAGGTGCAGTTTATGCAACTCCATCTTTGTTATTCCCTCCTGCAACATAATACATTGTTATATTATTCCATATGCATGTTTTCATTCTGTTAACGGTAGCATAAACTGCACTAAAGCTAGCAATTTATTTATTTCAGGCCACCATACAATTAACCATTGGTATTCCATTGTGCTTCATACTTCTTAAGCTATATCGAACCCTAACTATTTTGTGCATCTAATGTTTACAGGCTGCAGCCCTTGTTCATGTCTACCTAGATGGGCATGTGTTGGTGACTCATGGTGGTATCGAGCTAGGTCAAGGGATTCACACCAAAATTATTCAGGTAATAAAGTGTTCTGCTTATATACCAGCCCATACCACTTCACGTACTCTCTGGGCAGTTTACAGTTTTTAATTACAGTATGCAGGCTACACATTGCCCCCCCCCCCAGCAAGCTGGGTACTCATTTTACCGACCTCGGAAGGATGGAAGGCTGAGTCAACCTTGAGCCTGCTACCTGGGATTGAACCCCAGGTCGTGAGCACAGTTTTACCTGCAGGACAGGCATTTAACCACTGCGCCACGAAACTGCCCTCTCTGTGCACATCACACATTGAACAATTTATTCAGTCTAGAGCAGGCAGTGAGTTTAATGATATATTTACTTATTTTTTTTTTAAAAAATGGTTGTATGTTTGCATAGTTAAAAGAAACGCCATTGGAAACTGGCTAAACCATAACAGTCTTACGAGGAAAAAAATCCCAACAAGCCTCGAAATCACAGGCTTGGCCCTCTTCTTCTTCTAGTCTGGTCACAGCATCTGGAATATGTGAAGTAGTCCCTGTCTCTTTGGCCCCTTCCACTGTTAATGGGACCTCTGAGAGAAATCCCACAGAGGGGTCGTTCAACAGGGACAACTCACGCTGACCCTGACCCTGACCTGACTCAGTGGGGGTTGCACAGCTCAGCGACTATGGACCACTCAGGAATTTCTGAAAAGTACCAATAGGGTGGAACGGAGAGCAGTCCATACAGCCCTGCATCATTTGTTTTGACTTCCCCCTGCAAACATGTGTTAGTGAGAACTGGGAGCATCGTGGCCAGGGCCTTTATCAGTAAACAGATGTTCACAATCCACCATTTCCTTACTCCTGTGGCAAGAGAGGGACACTTAGTCAAGAGTAACTCAACATATCAAGAAAGATCTTGATACAGGAGACCTGAGCAAGAACGTTGGCAATCCAGCCTTCTTGCTTAGGTGGAGCAGGGTTTTTCCCCTCAGCAAATACAGAACTGTATCTGTGTGCAGAAAGCAACCACAGTGGAGAATAGACAGGATGCCTTCATCCAGAGGTCTTCAACAGGGAGGTGTATGATCCATGGCGAATAAAGGCTGGCTCCGTTAGTGTTCAGACTATATCAGAACCAGTTGCAAGTAGGCTTGTTTGTGACTCACAAGAAAGCTACCAGGCCACTAAAATATCAGAGATGGGGACTCATGGGTCATGACTCACGGTTGAGTCCGACTTAAGTTGCACTAACAACTTCACTCTTGGGTTGTTCTTTCTTTAAAGACTCAGACCCAACTTGTGACCCGGACCCATTTTTCTGACTCACAATTCTACTCCATGTTAAGGGATGGGCCGCTCCCTCCCTGCTCCTGCTCCTGCTCCTGCTCCTGCTCCTGCCGCCGCTATCCCCAGAGGCAGCAGGCCTGGCTTCCCTTCCAGGAGCCAGCTGCTGCCTCCGCTCACCCACCCGCCATCCAGCTGATAGGACTGTCGCATGCCCAGATGCAGGGGACTGCTCTGGGAAGGGACTTCAGCCTGCTCCCTTCTGGGCCCATGTGGCAGCTTGGCTTCCATGTCAGTTCCACTGTCTGCATGCATGACCCCCTAGGCGTGGGGTCATTGACTCAAGAATCGGACTTGAGACTTTGGATTTGGGACTCAGACAGGAAGACTTGCCAACATCCCTGCAAAACATCAGGATCCTTTCTCAGCCTCTCCCCCCCCACCGCCACCGCCTTTGCTCTGCTTCTTCTCCCCACTCCCCTGATTCAATGGGACGAAGCCATGGTGGTCCTCACGGCTCACTTCTGGCATCACCACCAGTGGTTTTGGGACACCCCTCAGCTAGTAGCTGCTGGTCCTTGGTTCCCCTCTACCCCTTTCTGCCTCTGGATGCAAGGACCAATGCATCACTTCATCCAAGGCTAGCTATGCTTAGCCATGTGAAAGGAATTCATACTTGAAGTTGGGCATCTCAAACCAGAGAGTCAGTGGAATGCTGATCTCTCTGCTCACCACACTTAATCTCCATGCTTATTGGGGTTCCATTGTTCGTCTTCCCATGTTGCATTATTGCCTGTCTGTGCTTGCTTGGTACAGAAGTGAAGGAGATAAAGAGCCAGGACAATTAAAAAGAGGCATTTTCCAACTCTGCCTAGTCTGGGCGGCAAAGGGAAACATACTGTTGGATGCCTCTTTTCTTACAGATCAGAACAATTCTTCATGATAAGTAACCAATGCTCCAATACGTTGAAGAAATAATTAAATGCAAATCACCACCCATTATGTTTCCAACAGATTGCCAGTCGTGAATTAAGGATACCAACATCTTATATTTATATCAGTGAAACAAGTACAGCGACTGTGCCTAACACAAGACCTACCGCAGCCTCTATTAGTACTGACATCAATGGGATGGCAGTTAAGGTTACATATATTTCCCCTTCTTTTTTAAAGCAATGTGCAATATTGTCTCTTTTTTATCTTTCTTGGGCAAGGACTGCAAATTACAGTACAGTATATGCAATGAGATTGGTTTGCTTTGAGGAAGTACCTTTGGGTAAATTTGTTGGCAACTATAAATTAAATGAACGGGTATGTGAAGGTAGTGGAAGATGAGGAATGTACTGGAAATGTTTCCATTTTCTCACTTTTAACAATTATACAACTGATGTAGATTGCAAAATGCTGTAATACGCTGTAGCAGTACCAATGCTGTAGTACTCAATTGGCAACCCATTACCAAACTGGATGAAAATGGCCTGCCCTTGCTAAAGAAATACATACATCTAGAAAATGAAACATATGGTATGTTTCTGCTGACCGTTTCATTCACTAAATAATTGACATGGGCAAAACACAGATTGGAGAGGTGACATGAAAACAGATACTGTATTTTCCCATGTATAAGACTGTATATTTGTCTACACTTGTTAGGCTACAAATTGAAGGTTGTCTTATACATGGAGGTAAGCAGAGGAGAGAACCTTGTGGCTGTGAAACTGTAATTTTGGTGTCAACAGGATCACCCAAAGGCTCAAAATATGGGCATCTGGTCTGCTGCCCTGAAATAGGCTGACTTGCCAGTTGGCTGCCTTGGTGGGGAAGTATTTTTGTGCCTCTCTTTGCACGGGCAAAGGTAAAAGTCACAGGATGCTGAATGTATCACTGTGTGTATTGCTTATATAGGGGAAGTCTGCATGATTATGACTTCTCATCCCTTTTGAGGTGTAATGGACACGTGTCTAAGAGTCACAGGTGATCCTCTACAGGGGCGTGTTGGAAATGGATCGTGTCTGGTAGTTGGCACTCGCCAAATATCCTCATCATTGCCATCCATGTTCTTTTGCCCACATTGTTACATGGGACTGGTGCAGATGGCACTGTAATCCCCTGAAACTGAAATCGCTTCAGCTGTTGTGATCCTGGTGGAGTGGGGCTGATAGAATAATGGAATGCAGTTCCTTCTCCTGCTTTAATGCCTGTTTTAATCCCTGTTTTAAGCCTAGTGAAAGGCAATGCCCTTGCCTGCTGCTTAAAGCAAAAGGCTTTGTCTGCATTGCTGATTGTTCTATGGCTTTTCCTTCTCAGGATGCCTGTGAGACACTTATGAAACGACTTAAGCCTGTCATGAACAAAAATCCCGAAGGAACTTGGAAAGACTGGGTAAGAGTTTGGTGTCTACTGCCAAAATGTACAGTTAGTGCCCTATCAGAAAACAGAGTAGCCCTCTTGCCCTTCTTGAAACCGGAACTGCAGCCATCACTTTAAAATTCTGCTGGAATCAATAAGAATTGCACATGAATGTAGAATGGTCTTCACTGTCTCCTGCTTATTTGTGGCTTAAAAAAAAAATCTAAAGATGTAATCGTCTGTGCAGATTCTCAGTCATCCAGGTTCATTTAACTGGGAGTTGAGTCATGGCTACTGGACTTCTTTTTTGAGAGATAGAAACGTTTCGCTGTTCATCCAAACAGCTTCATCGGTCTGAATACAGCTAGTGCAAGAGACCTTCTTGTAGTCAGCTTGACCTCTTGTCCCCTGCTCTGATTGGCTCATAAGATGAACAAAGCCTGAATAGGCTCGTTAGGGAGACGACTATTAGTGTCCATGGCCATGACTTACTCCCAGGTAAACAATGAGAATCCTAAGGTGCTGCAATTTGGGGCAATGCCATCAAGAATGGGTCGTTTAGCTGTGACCTGGTGGTGAAGAAAAGTAGCAGACTACTTGACTTTTGTTTCTTGGTAGACAACAAAGTCTCACCCCAACAGCCTGATAAGTAAGCAGATAGCTAACTATCCTCCAGAGCCCACCACTTCTCAATGAGATGATGAGGGAGGGACTTTACCTTTCAATGCAAACATGAATGGCTTCACCTTACTCTTCTATCAGACCACCTCTCAGTTCTTTGTCTAATATGTGTACATCCTCATCTTTGCAAAAAGAGTGGCGATTTTTCCTTGCCGGAAAGAGTCAAATGGAGAAGAAGGATGAAGGTACTGCTGATTCTGGACCTGAGCTGTTACAGGGAACTCTCCCCTATGTTGGGCCATTTTCATCCCTGTTTAATGGCTGTTTAGTTTCTCCAGAATGTAGAGATCTGCAACAATCTTCACTGCAGAAGCAGAACTACTGCATAGTCTCTGCTACTATATTGCTCCTTTTATGCTGTTTGGTATCGGATCCTTTGGGTGGACAAGGTCTCTGTCGTCTTAGTGTGGTTCACGAGAAGGTTTGAAATAAACAAAACACATATGAAAAACTATGTGGTGTTTGCCAAAAATCCAGGAAGAAAGTAATAGAATGCTCCGACACTCCCGAAAACGCAATGACAGGGAATGACCACCAGTTATCTTCCGTCGGGTCCCTGGGTCCCAAGATCCAGAGCTGATCCCCCTTGTTTGTCTGGGATCAGTGCCCATCCTGCCCCTTTGTTGAAGGACCACCCCACCTTGGATATCCACAGGGGCTCTTAAGTGCTGTCTTTCAGGTGCCTGTCTTACCCTTCTTCTGATGCGCTTCTGTAAAGAGAAGATTAAGGGATGCTCTCTGTTCAGAAGCTGGCTTAGGGACCTGATAACTCTCCTAGTTTGTGTTGTAATGGATGGAGGGGAGTCTAAACAGTAAGTATTGATGTGTGTGGGTTCCCCAGTTTCCTGTAAACTATCTACTCCTAGGCACTCAACACCTTCCCACGGTCAGGTTCAGGTATGTGATGATGGGAGACGCACAATCCAGACCACAAGCGCAGTGGATCCTAATGTTGTCTTGGGTGTCTTCCCTATTGTGAACTTAATATCAGGACCTCCACTGCGTTGATGTGGTCTGAAAAGGCCTGTACTTCAATACGTCTGTTTATTTTAACACCAGGTTATCATCTACATCCCCACCTGAAGCCAGAAGGGATGGTGTTGTCCCTGGGATAAGGTGGGCCTTTGAGTGCCATCCCAGAAGAACTTCTTCTCGACACTTCTTCCCCTACATGGCGGAGTGTATAGATTTTTTGCAAACTACAATTGGTGACACTAAGGGGACTTGTCCACCCATGGCACAGCCATGCTTGCTGTCCTGTGAAGAAGACCCCCATTGTACACTAAACAGCCATTAAACAGAAGAATGGCCCAACATGTGGTGTTCAGGACCAGAATCAGGTCCAGGAGCAGGCCTATCTGGTCTAGACAAAGTTGAGGGCGGCTTGAGAGAGGGAGGTGCCATTCATGGTGCTGTCTTCAACAGAGGTGGTGGGCTCCGGCATAGTCTATTCTCTTATTACCACTTTCCAAAGTACCCGCATCAGCGCCTTCACCACCAGGTCACAGCTAACGACCCATTCTTGATGGGTTTCAGCACCTTAGGCCATTGTTTACCTTAAGGCCATGGACACTAATGTCTCCCTAATGAGCCTATTCAGGCTTTGTTCATCTTATGAGCCAATCAGACCAGGGGACAAGAGGTGCAGCTGACTATAAGAAGGTCTCTTGCACTAGCTGTATTCAGACCGATGAAGCTGTTTGGATGAACAGCGAAACGTTTCTATCTCTCAAAAAAGAAGTCCAGTAGCCATGATGACTCAACTCCCAGTTAAAGATGTAATCGTATTACAATTGTGTCAAGAAAACCTCATCACAATTATTTCAGTAAATGCTGTATTATAAAGCTGTGGAACCTACGTGGAAGTGTGATACAACATGCTGACATCTCTTTTACAGATCAGAGAAGCTTTTCATCAAAGCATTAGTCTTTCAGCTACTGGCTATTTCAGGTACATCAAGTTGCCTATGTTTTGTTTTTTTAAAAGAAAAATGTGAACCCCTTGAACACAGAACCCCGTTTCTGCCTTTTGCACAATGTCTGTGATGTTGCAGTTAAGAGTGCCTAAGGCTTGTGCATATAGGAGCAAAGGCATGGGGGGCAGTAAAAGGGGGTATCCTTTTCTCTCTAGTCTTCACATGATGGACATCCTGAGCATCATGCCTTCCATAACTGGCATGCTTCTTCCATATGATTCTTGTTATATTCTTGTGATGAACACCTGGTGCGAAATACACTGTCAATGCAAAGGAAATCCAGTTGTCCTGCAGTTCATATGCTTTTTAAAAAGTGCATCATAGGAGGGGGTTGTTCTCGCCGCTAAAAGAAACAGAGGCTCTCACTAAAATCAAGCTTGGACAAGGAGCAGTCAGAAGATAATATAAAATGTAAAGGGAGATTACCTCAGAACATCTCTAATGTGCATTTCCCCTCCTTCGTGTGTTACACTTCAGTTAAATCAGTGGTGTCCAGACTTTGGCCCTCCAGGTGTTTTGGACCACAACTCCCACAGTCCTTTGTCATTGGCAATACAGGTTTGGAATTCTGGGAGTTGTGGTCCAAAACATTTGGAGGGCCAAAGTTTGGACAGCCCCGAGTTAAATGGAAGATCTCGCCAGGAAGGGTTATGGAGATGGGACTTAAAATACACTTGGAGGATACTAGCAAGGGAGCTGCTTCAGGAATACATAAAACAATCTGGATAGAATAATGGCCGGCACCTTAGAAGGTGTCTCTAAGAATGATGCCAGAATCCTGTTGCTACAGCCTCACATGTGTAAGGCCGGTGAGGCCATCAGCCACGATCTTCTATCTCTAATTAAAAGTTTCCTATACCCTTTTCCAAGGCTCTCTCTGGGGATCTTTTTCAACCCAGGGAAGCCTTCGGGAGCCTTAGAATGATGAGGCAGCCTTTTCATGTCTGAAAATCCTCACCACTGGTAAGGTGCCAGCAGGATTCTCGCCTGGGTGATCCGAATACAACTTCTTACCTGTATAAATGGGATCACTAAAATGGCCTCCTCCCATGCCAATTCTGAAGGACAGGGTTGGGAGGACTTTTGTATGTGGCTGAGTATCAAGGAGCTACGTCGGTCATTTCCCATTAGAGGTCTGCTTCCAGCATCATTTTAACATAAAATAACCTTACAAATAATTACAGTCACCATGCCTTTTGTGCTATATCTGGAGTTGATTTTAAACAATGGAAAGTGTTTCATGGGAGGCTTCCCCTGCTGCAACAAACATGCAAAAATAAATGTGCTTGAATGAAAATATCTTTGTAGAAGAAGAAAAAAGAAGGCACAAGTAAAATAAATGTGATTGTTAGAAATTTATTTGTCCCTTTTATTATCGGGGCTCTAACTATAATAATGATATTATTCAATGATTCATACCAGACCTAGTGATGAATATTTAGTTAAGATGCCTTTATAATATCATATGATTAGAATTTTAACATGGCGTACACCTTTCTCCCCCACCCCCTCCTCAGAGGCTATAAAACGCACATGGATTGGGAAAAGGGAGAAGGCCGGCCGTATGAGTACTTTGTTTTTGGAGCTGCTTGTTCAGAGGTGGAAGTTGATTGCCTAACGGGAGACCATAAGGTAAACATAGCACTGTCTCTTTGGGCGATTCAAAAGTCCACTGAAAAGAAAGGCTGGTTACATGCTGGCATTCAAATCTCTTGCAAACCTCACTTATACGGTATCTTCTTTTTAAAAAAGAATTTCCTGTCTATTGAAGGAACTTCTGCAGCAGGGCAGAATATGTTATTCTCCAAATGTTACTGGATGACAACTCATGCCATGGCTGTGGTAGCTAAGGACCAATGAGAATGGTAGTCCAACTCGCATCTTAAAAGCCGTGCATTCCACACACCAGTTCTATAGTAAATACCCATAGAGCATAACATTATAATTACATTGATTGCAAAACCAAATATGGCACTGAGATCCTGAGAGAGGAACAAGTATGAGACATGATGTATGCCTTCCTAGTTCTGTGCCCATGCTCTAACTACCAGCAAGACTGTATCCATACCCATACAGAAGAAATAGCTGTCCTGAAGAGAGGACAAAACAGCTAGATTTTATACGTATCTTTAAACATGTAAACTGTTTCAGATGTAGGAGATGTAAAAGCTGAAATCCTATTGTGCAGACAGGCAAATAGTGTAAATTTTGTAAGTCAATGATCATAAATTAAGAAATCTCCATAGACATTATCAGTTGTCTGCTGAGTTGTGTTATTTGGCATGTAACATAGATATTTCTTAGCTTATGATCATTCTTTAACTATTCTGAAATGCATAACAGGGTTTCTGCTGTAATGTTTATTTTATTACTGTTTTTATTATTCTTTTTTGGGGGGGTCTATATTGTGTTTATTGTTGTTGGTTATTGTTATTATTATTTTGTTGTACACCACTCAATTTTTGGCCTTGTTATTAATTGTTTTGGTTTTGTATGGTTTTGTGTTGTTTTATATACAGGGTTTGTTTGTTTCCTTCTTTTGTGATCCTCCCATGCAATCGCTGGAGCCCATAGGATGCTCCATCCCGGTGTTGTCGGGCCGTGGGAGGTACGCTAGAGGCCGGCAGGTCGATCGGGTAAGGAGAACTCGGGTCAGGCATTTGTTGCCTGTCCCCTGTTCTGATCTGCCGACCCTCTGCTACATGTCAGGGAATCATTCTGTCCGCACCTCCGACCTGTCCTGTTTGCTGATAAATACCAGGTTGGTGCACAACAAGATTCCTATCATCCGCGATTTGATCGTGGATGAACGTGCTGACCTGGCTTTCCTTGCAGAGACCTGGGTGGGCGAGGGAGGGGGAGCTTCTGTCTCTCTGCTTCGCCCCCAAGGGTTCTGTGTCCAGCACTTGGGCAGGGCGGGGGGCGGGGGGGCCATTGTGTATAGGGAATCCCTTCATGTCAGCAGATCCGCAATGTTGGTGCGTCCAGGGTTGGAGTGTCTACACTTTGTGGTGGGTCAGAGGGACAGGTTTGGGATTGTGCTGGTGTACCGCGCTCCCCACGACCCTGCACATTCCCTGCCAGAGCTCTCTGAGTTCATCTCGGTGGCACTTCTGAGGTCCCCCCGCCTTTTGGTGGTTGGGGACTTTAATGTTCATGCTGGGCCTGGGCTGTTGGGAGTGGCTCTGGAGTTCATGGAGTCCATGGCCTCCATGAACCTGGCCCAGGTTGTCATCGATCCCACTCATAGAGGTGGACATACCCTGGACCTGTTTTTTGCCTCTACTTCTGCGGGTTCTGATCTGGGGGTCGGGAACTTGTGCTCCCGACCCATGTCTTGGTCAGATCACTATCTGCTGACCTTTTCCCTATCAATCGCTGCCCCGCCCCACGGGGAGCTGGGCCCGTCCATCTGGGCCCGCCCCCGAAGGCTCCTGGACCCTGTGCAGTTATCTGAGTCTTTGGGGGCTTACTGGACAGTCTGGTTGATGATCCGGCCCACTCCCTGGTGGACAGGTGGTATGAAGATGTTGCCGGGGTTGTTGACCGGATCGCCCCCAAGCGCCTCATCCGATGCCGAGCCCGCTTCTCCCCGTGGTTCACGGCGGACCTCCGGGTGCTGAAGCAAGAGCGGAGGGGGCTAGAGAGCAGATGGCTGAAGGATCGGACGGCTTTGAATTGGGCTGCAGTTAGGGCATCAACCAGTCGCTATTTTTGGGCGATCAGGAACGCAAGGAGATCCTTTGCCTCCCTGAGAATTGATGAGGCCTCGAACTGCCTGTTTCTCCATCTGAGGCCCTCAGGGCCCTGGGGCACTGCA
Organism: Phrynocephalus guinanensis; assembly: GCA_037367245.1. NCBI lineage: Eukaryota > Metazoa > Chordata > Lepidosauria > Squamata > Agamidae > Phrynocephalus > Phrynocephalus guinanensis. Next base: position 21,048,056 of record CM074732.1, on the reverse strand, counting down.
GGCCAGCAGCTTCTCTGTTCGACCCTTGCCCTTCTTGGCTGATTAAGACCACCGGACCGGAATGGGCTTCATTAATCGCCACTGCGTCCTTCAGGGACAGGATTTTCCCCTGTCGTCTGAAGGAGATGGTGGTGAAGCCCATTCTCAAAAGACCAGGCCTGGCTGCAGACGATATGTCTAATTATCGTCCTATAGCCAATGTTCCCTTTATGGGCAAGGTTGTTGAGCGGGTTGCCGCCCTACGTCTCCAGTCGTTCCTGAAGGAGAACCTTGTCTTGGATCCTTTCCAATCTGGGTTTAGGCCGCATCATGGGACTGAGACTGCCCTGGTCGCACTGCAGGATGACCTGTTGAGGAGGGCTGACAGGGGTTGCTCTACCCTGTTGGTCCTTCTCAACCTGTCAGCGGCCTTTGATACCGTCAACCACGGTATCCTCCTGGGTCGGCTCTCTGAGGTGGAGATTGGGGGTCTGGCCTTTGGCTGGCTCCGTTCCTTCTTGGAGGGCCGTACTCAGTGTGTGAGCTTGGGGGGTGTTTTGTCGTCCCCCTGGACACTCTCCTGTGGGGTGCCTCAGGGGTTGGCTCTCTCTCCAATGCTCTTTAACATCTATAAGAGGCCGCTGGATGAGGCCATCCGGAGTTTTGGAGCTTGCTGTCACCAGTACGCTGATGACACGCAGCTCTATCGCTCCTTTTCCACCTTTGCAGTGGAGGCTGTCCAGACCCTTGATCGCTGTCTGGCTGCAGTATTGGACTGGACCAGGACTAACAGGCTCAGGCTTAGCCCTGGGAAGACCGAGGTTCTGTTCTTCGGGGGTGGCCCGGACAGGTACTGTGGCCCTCTTCCCAGCTTGGGTGGTTCCGCCCTCAAGCTGACAGAATGAGTGAGGAGTCTGGGCATCGTCCTGGATCTGGATCTGTCCCTGGAATCCCAGGTGGCAGCCGTGACCAGGTTGGCCTTTTACCATCTTAGGCTTATTGCCCAGATCCGCCCGTACCTTGATGGGGACTTCCTGAGGACAGTGGTGCAGGCGCTTGTTATGTCAAGGATAGACTATTGTAACACTCTCTACATGGGGCTCCCCTTGAACCTTGTTCGGCGACTGCAGCGGGTACAGAATGCGGCGGCCAGGTTGGTGGTTGGTGCGGGCAGGTTTGACCGCATCACCCCCATTCTGGCTCGCCTGCATTGGTTGCCCGTTGCTTCCCGTGGTGTATAAGATTCAAGGTGTTGGTTTTGGTTTACAAAACCCTCCATGGCCTGGGTCCTGATTATCTGGCAGAGCGTATCTCCCTACGATTAGAGCTGGCCCGACCCACCCGTTCCTCTATGGCTCTCTCACTCCGGGTGGCCACCCCTATGGAGGCCCACAGGGTAGTAACTCGAAAACGGGCCTTCTCGGTGGCCGGTCCATTGCTTTGGAACAAGCTACCCAGTGAGATACGCCAGGCTCCCTCATTGGCATCCTTCAGGAAAGCCCTTAAAACCTGGCTGTTCAGGGATGCCTTTGGCGACTGCTAATGTGGTACCAAGTTGTTTTTTTCCCTTCTCTTTTTTCATGGTCATTAAGTTTTTGCCTCTTGCCCAGCACTATTTTACTATTTTATATTGTTTTATTGATGTCTGTTTTTAAGCCTGTTGTGTGAACCGCCCAGAGTTCCTTTGGGAAATGGGAGCAGTATACAAATGCAAAAATAAATAAATAAATAAATAAATAAATAAATAAATAAATAAATAAATAAATAAATAAATGTTTGGTCTATTGCAGACCATCACTTCAGTTACAGTCATTAAATAATATGCATGCACTGTACATAAGTTATGCCTTCCTACTCACTTAAGAAAATGGTTTAAGCATGGATGGCACCATCAGGGCAGTATAGTGGTGCACAAGGTTTGTGCAATTAGGTCGAATAAGTAGTGTGGCCGGAATAAAAACCCTTGGGTTGGTAGCATGGTGTGTCTATTATGGGACACAGTGAAGTCACTTCAAACCTTGACTACAATAGACTTCACAAAGAGGTTTGCAGTAATTTGGACTGATGGCTAGTTAGAAGCTGCGGATTTCTGGAGTTGATAGTGCTCCCATCAGCACCACAAACAGCGCTTAGTGGCTTTACCACTACACTCAGAAATATCTTGCCAGTCAAGCACTTCTGGTTCAGGTCTTATAGGAATGTCAGTCAATCATTGCTATTGTTCAAACAAACAGTCATTTGCAATGACCTGCACAGATCAATATCAGAGGAGGTTTGAAATCACAACATGTCAAATCCCGTACTGTAATTCCCTTAAAATCTGTTTGAACAATTGCACAGATTGACGGATGAGTCAGAAAGAAGTAGCGTTGTTTTCACATGGTTTATTTTTTATTAATTTCTTACAGTATTTTAATACTTCTTTCCACTCTATAACAAAGCATTCAAAACAGCTAAGATAATTAATTGAAAGAACTCCACGCATTAAGATATAATAATTTGAAGATTTTAAAAAAAAAAAGAACAGCAGCAGAGAATGGCCAGTATCCTGCTGCTCAGCTCCACCAGCACCACCACGGAAATGCTATCATCGCCAGCAGTGGATTGCCACTAAATAAAGGCTTTCTTTTTCTACTTTTCTGCTTGGGGCTGCATGCAATAAGATGAAGTATTGTGACCTGATGCAACAAGATACCGGCACCCTGAAATTGAACAAGGAAGCCTTTAATTAGTGGTAATCAGCCACTTAACTATGGCATCATTCTTCTTGTACAGCTGGAACTGTGCAACAGGATACCACCGGTCATTGCATTGAAGCAGAGTTCAATACAAAACTCCACTGAAACAAAAGACCTTCAGCAAGCATGGAAGACCAGATAAGGGAGAAGAAGCACCTGTCTGGAGCCAGGGAATTTCACATTCTCCATGTGAGAAGAGTGAAAGTATTTCCCCCAGATTCTTATTGCAGATGGATCTTTCTTCATTGCCACACATTTTTAAAATGGATGGATGCACTAGACTACACTTGACACCTGCACGGGTGTAGGTTTCTGTAATGCTGTACTGCTGTTTTTATGTTTTTCCATTTGTTTCCTGCAAACGGCCTCATGCAACTGTCTCTTTCCAAATAAACAGAACATCAGGACTGACATAGTGATGGATGTTGGTTGTAGCATTAATCCAGCTATAGATATAGGACAGGTATGTATCAGCCATTTATAACTGCCCCTTATTTCGATTTGAAGGGCTGCTGTTATTTTTCCATCTTAGACCTGCAATATATTTACTATAGATGCATAATGTTGAACATAAGTGGGGGGGGGGGCGAAACACATATTAATCATGTATGTAGTAAATTTGATTAGCTCAGATCCTTGATTTTTGTACATATGTTTAAGAACATATATTTTACACACCTGTGGACAGTTTGTTTGTTCATTAGTTCTGTTGGTCAGTCTGTCAGTCATTCTGTTTATATATTGTCCATCTGGCCTGAGACCACTCTGGTTGGTTTACAACATAGTGTAAAACAACAATAAACAGTCTGCCCCTATGGCTGATGTCACATCCAGTTTGGCTCTTCAATCTTATTAAATCTGCTACATTTTCAGCAACATAAAATATGTTACTATAAAACTATTTAGAATGAAAAAATGGGATTTACTGATGCAGTGTTGTGAACCATTTCTTAGGAGTGATATCTTCTTCAATAAATAAAAAATCTATGTTCTCATTGAGATACTCTATTTTTATAAACACATATTCCATGTGTTTATAAAAATACAACCTCAGAAACATCTGTCAACAAATTCCTTGAGTGTTATACATAAAATAACTTGTTTTATCTTAGCACATTAACATTTTATTTGGAGATATGTCTGACATGCATGTAATTATTTTCTCAGATTGAAGGTGCTTTTGTACAAGGCCTTGGACTTTATACAATGGAAGTATTAAAATATTCTCCAGAAGGAATCTTGAAGGCCTATGGCCCAAAGCAGTATAAAATCCCAGCTCTATGTGACATTCCAGAACAATTTTATGTGTCTCTGCTTTCTTCATCCCAAAATACCAGTGCAATTTACTCATCCAAGGTAAAAATTTAAAGTTTTCAGTTAATAGGGTTCTCAAAGCACTTTTATACATGCATTCTGAATTTTAGGATGTGATCAGAGAGCAAAAAAATAGGTTGCATCTTTGGGGTGCTTGTGGCACAGTCCAGTGTGGGTTTTAAAGCAATCACACAACATGAAGGAGATCATGCACCAGCTCCACTCTGCTTGGTGACATGGCTTCTCTTTTTTGAAGTTATGGACAGAAGAAAGTGGTGGGATCCCTCTCAGTGAAGCGATTCTTTTCAGCTTCACCAGATGTTATCCTTTCTCACCATCCGATCGCTGCCTCACTTTCCTGTCCTGTCTTCCTCTCAGCCACACCGTAATCTCAGTGTTTTCCAGACATCTCACACATTTTTAAAAAGTATTTCTGGTGTGGCTTTCCCCCCCCCTTCACGATATTGAAATGTTCGTGATTTTCCATCACTTTGAGCTGACTTAAGAATGCAATAGCTGTGTTGAATCAGACAAAAGATGTACAGTACAGTGGTACCTTGTATAAAGTAATTAATTCATTTCAAATGAAATTATGTTAAGCAAATTTTCCTTTATACAAATTTCCCATAGGAATGCATTGAAAACAGAGTAATCCCTAATAGCAAATTTTTTTTTATGATGGATGGATTCACCCCATAGACAATTCTGTTAAGCAAATTTCCCCTATCTCTGGAATTTTTATGTTGTACAGATTGTATGTTATATGTTTGTTATACAAGGGTCCACTGTACCTAGTCCAAGATGCTAATTATGTCGTTGCCAGCCAGGCCCCTCTGTGAGCCCCCGCCCCACCTGCAGTTCAGAAGTCCACTGCATTCTCCATTTTGTATCCCTCCCCCCCCCCCAGTCTCTGATTCTGAAGGTGATCCATAGTTATCCTGACTAATAGCCAGAACTCCCTGTATCTAATCCTGTTTTAAAACTTGTTACGTTGGTAGCCATTCCTTCATTTTTATGGCAATGAAATCCAAAACTTAACTGTGTAATGTAACAGATCGAAAATGCCCGCGTTCTTCCACCAGAATCTGTTAACCTGCAGACAATTCTAGATTAGAATGCAGGCTCCAAGACGGATTAACAGATAGTACTGACACCGTGTTCCTTCAAGAATTTATTGAATTAACGCATTAATGGTGCTTCTCTCTGAGACGAGAGAAGGACAGTTTCTAAGGTAAAACAGAACAGCTTTATACTTCTGTCAGACACAAAAAGACACAAAAAGACACGTAAGCGTTTCCTTAAGACGCATGCGCACAACTCTTGACTTTGAGACGTGTCACATATTTCAAAACAAGCATGCACATATGTACACCTATCCTCTCTAAAATTAGAAAACAGTTACTCAGTTACACAAGGTACGTATCCAAGCTTGCTGCAGGACTGGTGATTTTCCAGTTAGACAGACTATGGGCCTTTTCACACGACCCCTAATATCCGCTGGCTACTTATATTCGGACCAGGGATCTTGGGGGTTCGTTGCTCTTCCTGCGTCCCCACCTCTCCGCACTTCCTTGATCCTGTCTGCGTGAGGGGAGGGAGGAAGAAGAGAGAAAAAAATGCAGGCTCACCTCCGAAGCCAGTCAAAGCCCCATCGTCCTGATTCCTTCTCTTCTGTTTTTTTTGTTTTGTTTTTTGCCTCCCGCCCCTTCTCTTAAAGGGGCGGGAGGCAAAAAAAAACAGAAGCCAGGAGAGCCCCACACTCACCAGATTAAATCCAGACCTGGGGATTTTCACTCTTCTAGAGCAGGTACAAGAAAAGTGCGCTGGGACGCGCTTAGGTGGGCGTGGTCGCACTTAATTTCCTGCAAACTCCGGAGCTGGTGGAGAAACAATTGTAAGCTCCGGAGCTGGCAGCCATTTGCTGCGGAGTTTAGGGGTCGTGTACAAAGGGCCTATGTCAAAAGAGATTCCACAATATCCTTGCTGCTGTGAACAATCTTGCAGAGAGTTCCTCTTTCTTAGCAAACTTACAGGAAGAGGGGATATTGTGGTTAGCTAGGGAAATTACAAGAGATATTTGTAATTCATGGGAAGGGCTTTTCTCTTTTGCCCATTACAGAGACATATAATTTTTATAATCTTTAATTATAAGATTAATTATAAATTTATTTATTGCCACTGTCACAGTAATGAGTGAAGAGGTCCTTTATTTTTCGGTCCTCTACCTCTCACAATGAAGTTGTGGAAGATGGCACAATTTTTAATGTGAAAGAGGGAGAAAAACTTCCTACAATTTATTTCCTCCATTTTCTTAATTTCTGCCATCTACCATTACTACATTCTTTTGTCTTAGGTGAGTTCCTCCAGTTCTGTCATCATTTTGACTGCCCTTTTCTACATCTTCTTCAGCGTCCCAGTATCTAGTTGTTTGTTGTAATGGCCTGTATTCTAGGTATGGATTTGAGCTTTGGTGGGGGTCATGGGGGTGTGTTAATATATTATATTAGCTATTTTATTTTCATTTTCATTTTCATTTTCTATCATAGCCAACATAACACTTGGCTTCTTTTATAGCAGCCACACAATGGTTTGGTTGAAATTTTCATCAACTCAGTGCTTTAAGTCTATGGCTGCAAAGCTGGATGTTAGGAATGTGGTTCCCCTTCACCATTTTATTTTATTTTATTTTATTTTATTTTATTTTATTTTATTTTATTCTCCTGTTACATAAATGAGTCTAAGAGAACTGCCTTAATGACATACAATTATTACTGTTATTATTAGGACAATTCCAATGATCTCTTTTTGGCCAATTGTCACCAACTCAGTTATCACCAACATATATGAAAGTTCACACACACACCCCAGCGCATCACTGTGCACTTGCTTACATGGACTTTTGCCATTATATTTCCAGTTTGCAAAGATCCTTTTAGGGCTCTTCACAATCTGATTTAAAACACACACACACACACACACACACACACACACACACACACACACACACACACACACACACACACAATACATAATATAGTACTGTAAGCAAATGCAACCACCACATTACCAATCCCTAACTCCAGACCTTGTGTAACAAGATTCTTTAATTGCAAACCTTGTATAAAAACATGACATATTTTCTTGTACTAATACTTGGTTTGCTTTGCTCAGTATGCTAAGGTATTTCCACTACGTTTCCTGTCAGTAACGGAAAGGGAGGATGGTTTTAAGAGATCTTATTAGAGGGGTTGGCATTGCATAAGGGCAGTGGTGGCAAACCCTCAGCACTCCAGATGTTTTGGCCCACAACTCCCACAGTCCTTTGTCACTGGCAATCTAATATTGGAATTCTGGGAGTTGTGGTCCCAAATATATGGAGTGTCAAAGGTTTGCCACCACTGGACGAGGGCGTATCTCCAGGTGTTGTCGGAGTACAAATACAACTCTCACATTTCCTTATCATTATATATGCTATCTAGGACTAATAGTATTTGCAGTCTAACAATTATTGTAGTATAGTGCTTTACCCATCCCGCTGTAGATTTATTTTGGCAGCCATTTAACAGGATTATACAGTATGTGTTTCTGCCATTACTGCATGAGAGCAAATTGACATTCTATATGGCATGTCCAAAAATGAGGCAGCCCAAATTAAAAGTTATAGCTTTTAAACTGGGCTTCAGATGAATACCAGATTTGCCCCAGTTGTAGCAGGCAGTCTGCTCTTCCTGTTTGCCAGATTTGGGAAAGTTTCCTGGCATTTTAAAACTGGAGGTAGAGAAGCACATTATCCCACTGGAGGTTTTTGAAATAATTAAATATACTGTATGCTTCAGTCAATTTTATTCAGCTGTACTGTGATATTTAGTGTCTCAGTATCACAATATCAAACGGAATATGAAAGGCTTATTATGTATTTAGCACATCAAATTTAGATAATGTAAAACCACCTCTGCAGGTAAGCTGGAAGTTGAGTCATGGCAACTAGACTTCTTTTTTTGAGAAAGATCAAAATGTTTCGCTACTCAACCAAGCAGCTTCTTCTGTCCGTGACTCAACTTCCAGATAACCTCACCTGGATGACTGGAAATCTTCACAGGCATCTGCAGGTAAGCATATTTCAAAGTGACCTGCATCTCAGTCTTGAGGAGGGGAACCTCTAAAAATAATTCTGTGATTCCCTACTTGCATATCTCTACAATGGGAGTGTTTCTACAGCTGGTGCCCATTGTAACCGGTGGGGATGAAAGAACAGTAACCAATTGTGGCCAAACCAAGAGTGGCAGAAGTTGCCTTACTGGGAATAATGTGAGCCTGCCAGGGAGCAGTGCCACAGTTGCCCTAACCATGGATCAGCCAAATAACAAATAATGTTGCAAAATCCTTTTTTCTCTCTTTTTCAAAAAGTGTGTAACATCATTATGTTCCTATACCAGTTCATTTCTCATGGTTTTAATTGGTAGGACAAGGACTAAATTTATGTGTCATGTTTAATCCTCCCTGAATCCACAACCATGCCTGTTGTGTAGCGTGTAGCTCTTACTTTTGTAAGTCTGGAGTGGTTGCAAATTCAGGACATGTATACCTGACCAAGGTAGGTTTTGGTCTTCCTTGAGATTCCATGAGATTCCTCTCCACAGAAGGGTGACAGACAGTAGGTTCGTGTTCCTGTACTATATTCTGTTAAGACGGATAGAAATAAAGCACAGAACACATACAGTACAGAAAACAGGTTAGCTTAAGGAACAAAGGATCCAAGGCACAGCACAGGCCAGATGGCCCTGCTGTCCTGGACCAAGGAGTAATGGCTTTCGATGATGATTATATAGTTTTCTGTATCGTAAGCATGATCTAAGACTGACGTATTTAGTATGCATACACGTGCCTACATATGCTTGCTCTGTTCTGGCTTATAGCCATTTGCCGTCAAGGCCTAGAATGATCTGACCCTATTTCCCAGTTCAAAGCTGGTTCCTTATTCCTGGCTAACCGCCATATGTTGCTCTCAGTAAAATGACACCTTGGCACTATAAGATGACCTTAGTCTTGTTAGCTTGGCTCCATTCTAGCTAACCACAAAATATTTGCTGATCTTCATAGACTGGCACCCACGCTATAAGCTTAGCTGTTATGCCAAGTTTTGCTGGGTTAACCTGACCCTGTACCCTGTCAGCATATTTGGGTCTGCTTGAAATATATTTTGATTTTGCTAATGCTCATCCATCCTTATCAATTCCCTTATTATTTAGCTTTTGTAGTAATCTCTGCACCCCTTCATGCACATGACACTGCAATTGCTCACAATGGTCAACCTTTTTATTTTTATATATTTCACATGCATTCGCGTTCATTGTAACCTTCAGGCAATTGGTGAGCCTGCTTTGTTCCTGGGAAGTTCTGTCTTTTTTGCCATAAAAGATGCTATTGCTGCAGCGCGTGAAGAAAGAGGATCACCCAGGATATTTACCCTGAATAGTCCAGCAACTCCTGAGCACATCCGAATGGCCTGTATGGATCAATTTACTGAGATGGTAAGAGGGTTGTTTGGTTTCCTTAATTTGCTTGGCATTGATATATTTATAAAGGCTGTCCCAAAACATTTTACATAATTAAACAAGTGTATGAGATGCAGCACAAACAATAGCATCATAAAACAGAATACTGTGCTCTCATTGCAGGGTTGCTGGGTTTGAAAATCAGTTTATTAGGGTTCATGGTTAAGCACTTGGGAATAATTGGTGGTGGTGACTGTTAACTCTGAGTCGTAAAATCATTGAATTTGTAGAATTGGTGTTAATTCATTGATCAAATGGTTATTTCTGGATTAAGCCACATGATTTACAGACAACAGTGAGTTGGCTGCCACCGCTGATCTTTAATGGTACATTTCTTATTGGAGCCTTCAAAAGTGTTCCTCTTATTTCAGAATTGCCTTCCTGAAGCTAGCAATTTTTTCTTGATAGACTATAATATTTGCTGGTTCAAAAACATCGAGTCGGGGAAGGCGATATGCTCTAAAGCTTTGATCTCATCTTACAAATTGCTCAATTACTTTTTTATTACTGACTTGTGTTGTTCATCTCCTTCTGCTGCATGATCATTCACTACATACTGTATGAATCTCACTTACATGGATTTTGAAGTGAGAACTGTATTTTTAAAAATAAATACGGAAGATGACTTTATTCTGCTCTAATCCCTAAGAATCGTTATCTAGATACATGGGATTGTTCCAGCACCTAATAAGAGGCAAGAAAAATAAACATGATTTTTTAAAAAAGCAGTATTTTAAACTTACGAACTACCATATTTTCTTGTGTATAAGACTTGTGATCCTAAAAATTGAGGGTTGTCTTATACATAGAAGAAAGCCTTTCCCCACAAAAAAACTGCAAAAGCAAATCAGAGAGGCATCTTGGGAAGGCGGAGGGCAACCAAAGGCTGCCAGAAAGAAAGGGAGGCAGCAGGGATGTGGATGTGGAGGAGAACCCAAACTGAGAGCAGTGAATGAGCTGCCAGGGAGGAAGGAAAATCTCAGTGGAGCAGGGTCTCTGCCCAGGTCATTCACTGCCCTCACTTTGGGTTCTCCTCCACACGCCCACACCCCTCTGTTTCCCCTTCCTTTCCAGCAGGATTTATTATTATTTTTAATTTTGGGTTTGAAAGGTGGTTCTTATACATGTGGAGGAGAACCCAAACTGAGAGCATTGAATGAGCTGCCAGGAAGGAAGGAAAATGTCAGTGGAGCAGGGTCTCTGCCCAGGTCATTCACTGCCCTCACTTTGGGTTCTCCTCCACACACCCACACCCCTCTGTTTCCCCTTCCTTTCCAGCAGGATTTATTAATGTTATTAATTTTAAGTTTGAAAGGTGGTTGTTATACATGAGTATATCTTATGGATGGAAAATACAGATAATCATCAATGAAAATTACAGATGCCTCTAGCTATTTGCAATGAATAAAATCACTTGATGATGAAATTAATGGAACTGTGCTTCCAGTCTAGGTTTTTCTCAGTTAACCAGATTGGTGAAGATCCTATTTGGATTTCTTCTCATGTATTTGTACTTGTACAAGTAATGTAGCTTTTAAAAACGTTTGTAGAAGGAGGCAACTGATACCTCAGTTCACAAACACTTCTGAAGCTGCACCTCTGTCTCCCACAACAAGCTTTGAGGGCCAGTGATAGGCCAAGAAAAGACCCCCTAGGGTAGGCATGTCCAAACTTTGGCCCTCCAGATGTTTTGGGACCACAAGCCCCACAGTCCTTTGTCATTGGCAGTCTAAGCTTAGAAATCTGGGAGTTGTGGTCCAAAACATCAGGAGGGCCGAAGTTTGGACATGCCTGCCCTAAGGGCTCCAAGGTGACTTTGCAAATGTCAGGACATTCCAAAATTCTTCCAAATGCTGGTAGGGCCTCTGTCCCCTTGGAGTACCCATGTTAGTAAGCTGGCATTGCCCTCTGCTCTGGAAATGTTATAAAGGATGCGGCCCATTATTATTATGAAAGGGGGGAGATAAAGGGAAAAATTGTGGCCTGGTGCCTAAATAATATTACCTAGATGTTCCCTGGAATTCTCATAATGAACTCTGGGCAATGTACCTTTCTTTAAAGTCTTGTTTCGAAACAAACAGTTACATTAGATTAATAAACCATCATTAAATCAGATGTTGCTGTTGACAGAACAGAGACTTCGGGTTGAAGGAAACCATGATCTCCACACCAAAAGTAGTGTGGAAAGGAAGGAGGGATGAGAGAGGGGTGATGGAGGAATATTGTTAATTACCAGCTTTCATTTATGAAGATGAGAACGTTGTATGTGAAGGATGCCTCTGAAGTAAAATATATTAACTGATACTATTATTCACTATTGTAGGTTTCAAAGAATAAGCCTGACTCTGGAAATCCCTGTGCCACGCCAAGTTACTGCTACTCAAGTGGCTATTTCTAGAAGGATGTATAGAAAACAGCAGAGAAAACAAGGACAAAATAGGACCAGTCCACCCCAGAAGGCTTTCCAGCAAGTCCAGGAACACAACTGATCATCAAAAGGCCAATGATTCACAGTGCATTTGCAAAAACTTTGCTATACTGTTGCTATTTATTTTATTTTATTTTTAAAAATCTCAATACACAAATGTTTTTCTAAAACCTGGGATTTCAAAGACTTTTCTATAAGAATTCAGTACTGTAATTGAATCCATTGATGATCCCTGTTATATTATCATAATGCTAAATGTCTCAAATTATGCTGTTATCTCTTCAGTTCGTCATAAATACAGTAAAAAGATCTGTACCAACGTGTTGAATTCTAGGTTATTTACACAGTTGTGTGAAGAAAATGACGAGGACCTTCATTGATTATTCCTTCACACTGAAGTATGCTGGCTCTCGAAAGGCTTATGTTTGACAATATTTTTTTCACTTTTTGAGGCCATTTTAGAGATTTTGGATGCTAAAGATCCCATTCTGAAGAAAATTTAATCAAATGGAAACCAGACATTGCTTATTTAACAGATTTTTACTAAATTTAATTAAATTAACTTGAAGTTACAAGGTGACAGTCTGAATTTAATAAAAATTAAGTCCATCTTTGCAACTTTTCTTGCCAGAATTAATCTAATGAACCAAAACATTGGACGGTGCAAATTTCCCCAGTTCCCCAACTAGTCATTGACAAATGTCCAGGATGACGACGTTTTGTGACAACATTTAAGTGTCCTTCACACAGACTTTAAAACCAGGTTTGAGGATTTTTTTGACTATGGAAATACCAAAGTGAATACGGTGACATAGCACGGTTGCCAATCTTCTTATGAAAAAAAATCGATTGCAAATAACTAAAGATGGAGTTTTAGGACTATACCTCACTGATTTGAAGCCAAACATTGAACAATTGCTATCAGAGTATCGGGCTCATCCCTCCCATTAACAGCCTTATTTGTGTATTACAGTAGGACCCCCGTATCCACTGATTCATTATCCACTGATTCATTTATCCACGTTTGGCAGAGGAAAAATAAACAAATAATTCAGCAGGTCCAAAGCAAGCTGCTGTCACAAAGAGCAGCTGTAAGCCAAGCTACTGTCATAAAACAGCAGCTGAAAAGCAAGTTACTATCACAAAACAGGTCCTACTGTAATTTTATGGAAGAATTTTACTAGGTTCTGATTTATTTCATTCCAAATCCAAATATTTTCTTGCATGTTATGTCTTTTCAATAAAGGTAAGAATATAAATTGTACATGTTTTTCTTTTTTTTACAGTTGTCCACGCTACAAAAAACCCTATCAAAGTAAGCAGTACTGTCAGCTGTCAAAAACACATTTGAAGTTATTAAGATTAGGAAAATTTAATATTAGGCAGGCAGAGGGTATTCGGGGGGAAAAACAGTAAGTGGTTTACGGGGCGAAAAGATTTGGGAACCTCTGCTTTAGAACCACTACCCATTTATTCCCTTATGTATCAAAATATAAACATTTAATTTTAAAATTCCTAAACCATAGAGGTAACATTCCAAGACCCCCGCTGTAGCTCCTAGAGTCCACATGATGCAAGACTAGAGCTGTGTCCACCTCAAGGGCTATGTCCCAAATTCACAGCTTTACAGTTTATTTGGCGTTCAAGAACTCAAGCTGCAACAAAGTTGGGGAGTATAAATTCCTCCTCAGTTGGCTCTCAGCAATCCATAGAAGTAAAAAATTGGGTTGAGCCGTGTGACCAGAACAACAAATTCAAAAAGAGGTTAGGTGATACCTTTTATTGGTCACTACTAAAACAAAAAATGTAAGCTAAGCTTTATCAAAGCATTGTACCAAAAATGAAGTCTTGCTGAGGAAAGTCTGGCCTGATTCACATTGGCTTTTATATCATCCAGTCAGCCGGGAGAAATATGAATCAGACCATCGCAGTCCCGTAGCATTTCTCACATTTTATGCCATTATAGTCTTGCTTTTAGTCAACCTTTTGGTGAACATATATGCTGTAAAACTAAGAGAGGTTTTCCAAGTTATTATTGTAAGAAAGATAGGATAACTTTATCATCATCTCTTCATCTCATTCGCTGATCCGGTTTTACATTCTATTCCACCTCTGCCCATTTTTGTATATTCTTTGAACTATTATTTTTTCTTTGATATTTTCTCTAAATATGATTGATTGATTTAATATTTGGTTATATATTGTTTAATTGTATTGATTGTATATGTTCGAATCTTCTGTAAATTGCCCAGAGTGAGTTTTAGTCATATGGTGCAGTATATAAATCAAATAAATAAATAAATCACACACAATAAAGCAGGGATAACACCTACTCTTAAAATACAGGGTTTTGGCAGTACTGTATTTCTGTATTTTCGGTTGTGGCATCTAGGTTGGTCTACAATGTAAATTGCTTTCACAACAGCCTGAGTATGCTTTCTAAGCCTAAATATCGACTGGATTTGACAAAGGATTAGCACAAGTGTTTGCAATATTTTATGGTATTCCTTAAATATACGTTTCACAAGTTATCATAAAATTGTCAGTCTTAACATGTTTGGCAAACTTGTAATGAAATCAAACTGCTGTTATCTGAATTAAACTGTAACACTTTTAATACAGCAAAAGAGAAAATGGCAACTTGCTTTGGAGAGGTAGCAAAAAAAAGGTCAGTGATTAAAACAATCTTTATTTGGGATATTTACTATCTAGAATTAAACTGTAACACTTTTAATACAGCAAAAGAGAAAATGGCAATTTGATCCAGGAAGACAGGATGGAGAGGTAGCAAAATCAGCAGGTGGAAACAGTGATTGAGTCTGTGTTAGGAACAGATCGGAGATGGGCGCCCCTGTCATTATTGAACATTTTGTGTTCCAGAAAGAAACCAAGTGCCATTTTCTGTTTTGGTAACGAAATGTTTTGTCCTACAATAGACTGCCTTCCTAAGGTAAAGGTCCCCCCCCCTCCGCTGCCACATATGCGTGCTAGTCGTGTCGGATTCTAGGGGGCGGCGCTCATCTCCGTATTCAAGCCGAAGAGCCAGTGTTGTGCGAGTCCTCTTGGCCACCTGGCCCGTATGGCTTGGCTTGCAGCGAGTTTGGCAGGAGCTGCTGGGATAATAAAAATTTTAAAATTCAATATATTTCATTTATATATTTTGGTCAGTAGGAATTCTGCCACGGGGGGTGGGGTGGGGGGTGCTGTAGTCTGGGAGGGCTGATCTCCCTGGCTGCTTCGACCGACTGCCCTCTTCTTCTTCCCGCCCTATGGGGCGCTCTGTGGGTCCCCACCCCACCCCGTCCACCAATCCCGCGGGCTAGCGGCCACCTCGCCAGAGGAAGGCCGGGCGGGGGGCAGCCCAGAGCAGCGGCGGGGGGGGGAGAGACAAAAAGGGGGTCAGGAGGGAACCGTTGGGAGAGCCCATCCCCGCTTGACGCGGCGGCTGAGGGGGGGGGGGGAGGAAAGGGGAGCTCGCTTTGGTGACGGAGCGGGCGCCCTTAACGGGCACGCGCAGCGGGGGGGGGAGGCACCCTCAGGGGCATCGTCGCCCGACGCCCAGTGGCTCCCCCCCCCCCCTCTCTCTCTCTCGGGCGCGCGCGACCCTGCCTCCCTCCTTGGGACCCTCCTGTGTCTTCATGGGCGGCTCGCGCCACTCGGCGACCGTTGAACGGCGCCCGCCCGGGACGCTTGGGGGGGGGGGGAGGAGGAGAGGGAGGGGGCGCCGTCGTTGCCCCTCTGTGTGTGTGTGTGGGTGGGGGGGAGCTCGAGAAGGTGCCCTGAGACGAGAGGGGGCAGGCGAGGAGGCAGGGCTTTCCCAACACACACACACACACACCACACACACACACACACACACACACACACACACACACACACACACACACTCCTCTCTCTCTCTCTCTCTCTCTCTCTCTTTTGTGCCCCCCCCCCGCAACGAAGATCCGCTCGTGCCAACCCTAACCCTAACCCTAACCCTCCCCCCTCCAACCATGGAAAGCGGCGCCCCCGAAGCGCCTTCTCTGCGCGTTTTCGGGGGGATCCAAAGACGCGCGACGAGGGAGAAGAGGAGCGGAGCCCCAAAAGCCACCCAGCTGAACGCCTCCCTCCTCGCCTCCAAGATCAAAGCCAAGATCCTCAGTGAGTTTCTCTCCAGTCTATTTATCTCCTCCGCCGCTCCAGAGATGAGCCCCCCCCCCCGTGGTGGGGGCTCCTTCAGCCAGGACGTTTTTTATACAGTGTGCCTGGTGTAATCTCTTGGAGGCGGCTGGGGGTGGGGGGGAGAGGTATTCTTGGACCCACCATCCCTCCGTCTGTGTGTGTTGCATCGTGACCCCATGTCCATGGAGTTTTCTTGGCAGGAATACTGGTGTGGCTTTGCCAGTTCCTACTCCGGGCTGCCTACAGCACCTGGTATTCCCTGGTGGTCCTCCCATCCAAGGACTAACCAGAGCCGACCCTGCTTAGCTTCCAAAATCAGGCGAGATCGGATGTACTCAGGGCATCTAGGCAGCTCTATTCCTCCTTCTAGGGAGGCACAACTCTCAGCCTGTGGCCCAGCCACACCTTTTCCTGGATAAGAATATTGTAGGTCTAACCACGGTGGTCCACGTGTGCTGGTGGATCTTTAAAATTTAGACCGCTATTAATACCATACTCTCCATGCGAGTTCGCCTTTGAAGTCAGCAAGGCAACGTCAGCAGCTCCACAATGGGTGCCCAGATTTCGAACACCTATGCCCATTTTTTTATAGCCAACAGCCAAACCTCTCATTTTAAATGCAAATAAAAGAGATTTATGGGTAAAAGAAGCTAAATCTTTCCACTTGATTTAATATGAGTTTTTTTCCCTTGGGATCTTTCCCAGTCACCATTAAATCATCCTCCACATTGATATATCTCACAGCCCATCTTTTCCCAGACAGATCACTATACAGTATCTTACTAGTACATCATCCAATCCTAGGTCCTACCTCTATGGGCACAGATTGTAATTTCCAGCCAGGGGTGGAATAACCATTAAGCACAATAAGCATGTGCTTAGCGACATCAAGAGAAGAGGGGGCACCACAGAAATTTTCCACAGCTGAATTTACCAGGGACCATGGGCCATATGGTGCAATATTGCAAATGGTGCAGCTGAACCAGGATCTAAAAAAGGGACCCCCACATTAAATGAAAAGATTACATACAGATATCTACAATAATACACTCAGAGAATGTAGACTTATGCCAAGGGTTATGAAATCAAAGGGGAAATAATTCCCCCCATAAATAAAACTTTTGAGTGCAGTCAGTTGTGAACTGAGAATGAGACTGTGCAGGTGCCCTAGTAGCTCACTCAGGGCGTTTATACACGACCCCTAAGCTCCGCCGCAAATGGCTGCAAGGTCCGGACCTTAAAAATGTTTACCCACCAGCTCCAGACTTTGCAGACAATTAAGTGCGACCCCGCCCACTTTAGCGCAACTTCAAACAGCAGTTTTCTTGTACCTGGTCTTTGATGGAAAAAAAGCCTTTGACCGAGTGTAAGGATAGTGACCTGCGGGGCTCTCCCGGCTTCTGTTCCGACCTTTTTTTTTGCGCCCTGGTTCCCCTTTAAGAGATCTGAATGCTGCCCGGAAAAACAACACAAAAGAAGAGGTAAGAAGGCATTCTTTTCTTTCTTTTTTCTCAGTCCCTCAGGCAGCCTTCAACCAGGAAGTGCCGAGGGGGGGTGGCGACAGAAGTGGACAGAGGCACTTAATTGCGACGAACCCCTAAGATCTCTGGTCCAAATTTAAGTGGCCAGCGGATCTTAGGGGTCGTGTAAAAAGGCCCTCAGTGTCCAGAGTGCCAACAGGCAACAACACATGTGCTAACATTGTAACTTTGTGTCAGGATCTGGCCTACATGGCCCTGGTAGCTGCAGGATCAGGGCCAGCCTGACCCTGACCCAGGAATTTGCCTGGTGTTTGCAGGATGAAGCCCTGGCCTGAGCAGCAGCTACTAGGCCACTCATGAGGCCCACCTGGAAGCCTGGAGGGAAGGCTTTTGACACAGTACCTCACCAAAGCCTGCTGAGAATATTGCACAGTCAGGGGATAAGAGGGCAGGTCCTTTTATGGATTGAAAATTGTTTGGGATCCAGGAAACAGAGAGTAGGTGTCAATGGGCAATTTTCACAATGGAGAGAGGTGAAAAGCGGCATGCCCCAAGGATCTGTCCTGGGACCGGACCTGTGGCTTTTCAGTTTGAAATGACCTAGAGACAGGGATAAGTAGTGAGGTGGCCAAGTTTGCCTTTCCAGATGGAGGATTTTCCTTATTTGTGTCCTGTATATTTTCTGGGTGATAAAAAACAGATAATATTGTGAAGAGCTCCAGAAGGAACTCTCCAAACTGGGAAAATGGGCTGCAAAATGTCAAATGCGTTTCAATGTAGGAAAATGTAAAGTAATGCACATTGGGGCAAAAAAAATATCAAAACGTTTATCTATCAACTCATTGGCTCTGAGCTATCTGTGATGGATCAGGAAAGAGATCTTGGTGCACTGGTGGACAGCTCACTGAAGGTGTCTGTCTACCCAGTTTGTGGCAGCAGTGAAGAAGGCCAATTCCATGCTAGGAATAATCAAAAAGGGGGTTGAAAATATTATAATGCCAACATTATAATGCCATTGTATAAAATGATAGTAAGGCCACACCTGGAGTATTGTGTACAGTTCTGGTCACCGCATCTCAAAAAGACATGGTGGGACTGGAAAAGATACAAAAGAGAGCAACTAAAATGATTACTGGGCTTTCCTTATGAGGAAAGGCTAAAACATTTGGGGCTCTTTAGTCTGGAACAAAGGCGCCTGAGGGGGGATATGACTGAGACATACAAAATAATGCAGGGCATGAGTAAAGTGAATAGAGGGATGCTCTTCTCCCTCTCACAAAATACTGGAACTAGGGGACATACACTCAAATTGAGGGCTGGGAGAGTAAGAACAGACAAAAGAAAATATTTTTTCACCCAGCGCGTTAGTCTGTGGAACTCCCTGCCTTAGGATGTGGTGATGGCATCTGGCCTGGATGCCTTCAAAAGGGGAGTGGACAGATTCCTGGAGGAAAAGACCATCACAGGTTACAAACCATGATGGAGATGTGTCATCTCCAGGCTTAAAAGGGGGGTACTTTAAAGGCCATATGCAGAGGAGTGATACCAGGAGACAGATATCTAGTCTCGTGTGCTCCCAGATGGGGCCACTGTGAGATACAGTACAGAAAACGACTAGATGGGCCCTTGGCCTGATCCAGCATGGCCCTTCGTATTTTCTTATGGCCCATTTAAGGAGTGGATCGCCTTCCAGACTTTGCCTCAGTAACACAAGTGTCTTCTGCTCTTGTACTTTGACCTGCGTGTCCAGCCTTGCCTTGTTTCAGCCATAAGTTCAGGGCAACAAAAATGTAGAAACAAGATTTAGTTCTGCTGAACTTTATAAAATAATTGTGGAATACAATATTGAATGTGCCTTTCCATATGCAGACATTAGCTTCCATATATTTTTAACATTAATGGTCACAAATTGTTCTGCTGAGCGTTCATTTTTCTCAGTTGAAGGATATTAAAAATCCCTTCAAAAACTATGCAACAAGGCAGGTTGGATGCCTTATCTCTATTAAGCATAGAAGCAGATGTACCGTATTACATAAGATTAGTTTTCAGGATCTGATCAAAGACTGCATTTTAAAAAGTAGGAGAAACCTTTTCAAATATAAAGAAGGTGGAAGTATAGAAAAATAAACATTATTTTCCATCTTACTGTAATGTTTGTTTTATTTTAATTAATTAAAATTTTATTTTATTTATTTATTTATCCATTCAACTTATATGCCGCCCACTACCCAAAGGTTTATTATTGTTTATATTTTACATTACGTATATATGGGGGGGACCTCTAAAGGTCTTAATCCAGCCCTGTTTCCAGCTTGCTCTCCTGATACTCTAGGATAGTACTGGTATGTTTTAATAAGAAATGAAAAAACATTTTATTCCCAAAACTGAAAGGTTCTTCCTTTCACTGCTTGAAGGATTGTTTGGTTGTGTTTCATTTCTTAATATTTTATAACCTTACAAAATGATGAAATAGCATGTTGGTCTTCATTTTGTGTCTATCTTTAGTATTAACTACATAGCAAACTCCTTTTCTCAGACTTGAGTCAAGCCCTTATCTTCTCTTGTTTTACACTTTAGACCAGGGCTGTCCCACTTTGAACCACAAAGTGCCTAAGGGCTACTACACTAATAACTCTACTTATGAACTTAATCCATTCCTGGTTCATGCTCATAAGTAGAAAAAATTGTAAGTAGAGCAGCGGTTTCCCATAGGAATGCATTGAAATCCGTTCTGGAACGGATTGCAATGCATTCCTATGGGAAGGCTGGCCATGCACATGCTTCCCTTGCACCCGTTTGAGCCGGTGTGGGTGGGTACAAGGGAGACATGTGCATGCTTGCACAGATTGCCCCTTCCAAGGGGTGATCCACACGACCATGCACACACACACCTTGCACCCGACTCGAGCAGGTCGCCACTTGGAAGGTCGTCCCTTGGAAGAGAAAAAAGGAGGAGACGGAGGACTTTTTTAAAAAAGGTGTGCTTTGCTTCCAAACCTGCCTGGGGTCCCACTCGACTCTCCTCCCCCTCCAGCCTCCTCCTCTTTCCCGTACTTCTCCCTTCCAGCCTCCTCAACTCCACCACTGCTGCCACCCACGTCTCTCACACACCTCCACCATGTTTGCCGTGCAGCTGGGGCGGTCCGAGCTAGCAGCGGGGTCATGGTCTCTGCATGGTGGCCATCGGGGGGGGGGGGAGGAGGAGGAGGGAAGAAGGGTGGGAGGGAGGGATTCACCAGGGTGGAGGAGGAGGGGAGACGTCACGGTGCAAAGGGGGTGAGTGTGCCCGTATCAGGCCTCTTGTATTTACCCCAGGCCTGGTGCTGCCCTGAACGTGCCTCCAACAGCCTTCCTGGGCCCGTCAGAGGCCCTGGGAGTACTTCTTGATGAACCGGAAGTGACTTCCAGAAAACTGGGAGTGATCCCAGGATCGCTAAAAACATTTTTGGGGCCTCTGAGGGCCTTTCTAGGCATGTCGGAGGCCTCTGAAATGTATGAGGCCTCCAACATGCCTAGAAAGGCCCCCAGAGCCCCCTCCCCAATGCTTTCTAGCGATCTGGAGATCATTTCCGACTTTCCAGAAGTCACTTCTGGTTCTGCAAGAAGCACTTATGGGGCCTCCGAGGGCTCGGGAAAGCCAACGGAGGCCAGTTTGGGGGAGCGCCAGGCCTGGGGTAAGTTCAAGAGGCCCCAGATAGGCCCCCGCAGTCCTGACCCAACCCTGCATCCGCATATCATGGATTTTCAATTATTGCAGGTCATGTCCCTAACCCCTGGGATAGGCAGGGGGTTACTGTATGCTGTGAACAGCCCAGAAGTGATATCATTAATGGGGAGCTATGGAAATAGAATAAATGATATATCACCAATAACGATTTTGTTTTGTCAAATTGTTTCCACATTACAACAGCTCTGTCAATTAATGACTCTGAAGGGTCTTATCATTAACATCTCAACTCAGGTCTTGAAAACAAGGGATGTCATGTACAGTATATCACAGAAGTGATTACACCCCCCCTCACATTTCGTAAATATTTTAGTATATCTTTTCATGTGACAACACTGAAGAAATGACACTTGGCTACAATGTAAAGCAGTGAGAATGCAGCTTGAATGACAGTGTAAATGTGTCATCCCCTCAAAATAACGCAACACGCAGCCATAATGTCTAAACCGCTGGCAACAAAAGTGAGTACACCCCTAAGTGACAATGTTCAAATTGGGCACAAGCTGTCAATATTTTGTATCACCACCATTATTTTCCAGCACTGCTTTAACCCTCTTGTGCATAAAGTTCACCAGAGCTTCACAGGTTGCCACTGGAGTCCTCTTCCACTCCTCCATGACAACATCACAGACCTGGTGGATGTTAGAGATTTCAGGATGCCCCACAGGTGCTCAATAGAGTTTTAGTCTGGAGACATGCTTGGCCAGTCCATCACCTTTACCCTCAGCTTTTTTAAGGAGGCAGTGGTGGTTTTGGAGGTGTGTTTGAGGTCTTCATATTGGAATGCTGCTCTGCAGCCTGGTCTCCGAAGGGAGAGGATCATGCGCTGTCACAGTACATGTTGGCATTCATGGTTCCCTCAATTACCTATAGATCCCCAGTGCCAGCAGCACACATGCAGCTCCAGATCATGACACCCCCACCACCATGCTTGACTGTAGGCACAACACACTTGTCTTTGGACTCCTCACCTGGTTGCCGCCACACACGCTTGACACCATTTCAATCATATAAGTTTATCTTGGGCTCATCAGGCCACAGAAACCCATGTCCTTAGTTTGCTTGTCTGCACCAAACTATGTGGGCTTTCTTGTGAATTTCTTTAGAACAGGCTTCCTTCTGGGTCGAGAGCCCTGCAGACCAGTGTGATGCAGTGTGTGGCGTATGGTCTGAGCACTGACAGGCTGACCTTCCACGCCTTCAGCCTCTGCAGCAATGCTGACAGCACTCAGACATCTATTTCCCAAAGCCAACCTCTGGATTTGAGGCTGAGCACGGGAACTCAGCTTCTTTGGTCAACCGTGGCGAGTAGAGATGGGCACAAATAAAAAAAATGGTGTTTCGTTTGTCATTTAGGGGGTCCGTTTCGGTTCGTTTCCATTTTTCGTGAATTTTTTGCAAAAAATTCGTTTTTGTTTTCGTTCATTTCGTTTTTATTTATTTATTTATTTATTTATTTATTTATTATACTTTTATACCTCATTTATTTCATTTTTGTGATTTTTTTAGCATTTAAAGCAGTTCAATGTATTGCTGTAACGAAAACGAAACAGACGACAAAATTTCTGGTGTTTCTGTTCGTTTCGTTTTATTTTAGAGACAAAATTCGTTTGTCGTTTCATTGTGTAACGAAACGAAAAAAAAAAAACGGAAACAAAAAATTGTTCGTTTCGTGCCCATCTTTAGTGGCGAGGCCTGTTCTGAGTGGAACCTGTCCTGTTAAACTGCTGTATGGTCTTGGCTACCGTGCTGTAGCTCAGTTTCAGGGTCTTGGCAATCTCTTTGTAGAACAACCTTTCATTTTTTCAGGTCCTCAGATAGTTTGTTACCATGCGGTACCATGTGGAACTTCAAGGGACTACTATGAGAGAGTGAGAATGGTAACACCAAATATGAGAGTGAGAGCGATAACACCTGCTCTCCCTTCACATCTGAGACCTTCTGACACTAACAGTTTTCATGACACCAGGGAGGGTGTCATGAGAGTTCAAGAAATCTGAGTTCATATCCCTACTGGGCCATGTTAACACTGGGACAGTTTACCCTCCTACCATTAGTGGTCCTTTCCTCTCATCACCCCAGATTAGAAGCTTCTTTCAATTTACTGAGATGCCTTCTTTTAAATACATATGTTAGCTTATCCTAAAAAAAATCAAATATGTTGCATTGAGTTGCATTCTTGTCCTGTTAATGAGTAATATACTAATAAAATACAATCAGTCATCATATTCTAATAAAAAAACACCTTTCTGCCCATTATTCCTCAAATTTGATGCTTTACATAGCATATGAAGGATGGTGTCTACTTTCTGCCTAAAGATAGCACATGCTATGTTTCATACAAATTACAGTAAGATATTTATTTCTAGAAAATAGAAACTATAACTTTTACTGTGGCTAGTCTCTAATTCAGAATTCAGTTTATTTGTTAAAATAAATGAGAGTTATTGCTATCATAGTTATCAGAAGATTTGAAGAAATGAGAAAAATGATTTTTAAGGGCACAGCAAAAGTAAAAAGCAAAGTGTTCTGTTTAGATACCACCCATAGTGCTTAAAGAACTCTCTGGGTGATTTACTATTTATTTATGCAGGCTATACATTGCCCCACCCCTAACCTCAAAAGGACAGAAGGCTGAGTCAGCCTTGAGCCGGCTACCTGGGATTGAACCCCAAAGTTGTGAGCACAGTTATAGCTGCAGTACAGCAGCTTAACCACTGTGCCAAGAGTTACTCATGCTTTAACAAAATGCTTGGTGGACAAGCATCTATTTTCTTTCCTGGCCCAAACTATTGGAACAATAGTGTTTATAAGGATCAAGGAACTGTAAATACTGTAACCCGTTTGATGAGACTGGAACACAAGACTATGATGGATCCAAGGCACTTATTTCCTTATGTCAAATAAAAAAACACTCTAAAAGTAAACCATGGCTGACAAAAGTAGCCTCAATTTGAGTGAAAATTATTACAAGCATAATCATGACTGTATCTAATTCAGTGGAATAAGAGTAGTTTTGACTAAGTTGTGTTTATGAGTGTGTGTCACATAACCCTCAACACAAGAGTTACAAATTCACAAAGATAACACATTTTGTTGGAATATATCACATATTTTTTAAAAATGTGGTGCCTTAAATACTTTTATATTTGAATGTGAGCTTCTGTGGATCAAACCTACCTTGTCAGAAATATAAAAGCTTAATACTGTATCATAAAGTTTTTGTTTTTTTGTACCAACTACTAGAGGTACTTCCTTGAAATTACATTTAGTTGAAAGGCACTGAAACATACCTGTTTTGTTGTACTTTAAATCCATGTTACTACTTTGTCTTTTTTATTTTACACAGATAATTCCTCACTTTTAAAGACGTCACTGAAAATCAATAATAAAGCATTGGCCGTGGCCCTCAGTGCTGAAAAGGAAAATTCTCGAAGACTAAAACATGAAAATCTGTTGTTACAGAGAGAAGTGGATGAGCTGCATTTTCAGAACGTCTCACTGCGTGAAAAATTAATCTGTCTGGTACACTAAAAAAAAAACACCACCATGTGGGCTCTAATAACTAGTTTGATATATAGTTCAGGTTGCCAAAATACGGAATGCAAATAGGGGGTGTCAGTACTTTAAGAGTCATCCATGCTTGATTCCCGACCATCCATTTACTTGAACTATTGCACATTTGTAGCTTTCTGACACAGGTGGTAATTGTTGGCTATGGGACTCACGGAATTGGTCCCTTATGCTGTCATCTTGTACATTTGGTCTTTCCACTAGCATGCATGGTGGTCGTGGCATTCTGAGAGTCAGACTTTCTCAAGCTTTCTCAAGATCAGTTTGCAGAGATGTGTATACAGTGGACCCTTGTATAACAAACAGCTTGTATAACATAAAATTTGTACAACATAAAAAAATCCGGAGATAGTGGAAATTTGCTTAACAATCGCCTATGGGAAGAATCCGGACAACATAAAAATGGGATTACTCCATTTTCAATGCATTCCTATGGGAATTTGTATAAAGAAAATTTTGCTTAACATAATTTCATTTGGAACGAATTAATTCCTTTATACAAGGTACCACTGTACAATGTACAGTATAGCTTCATGGTTTTTTTTTTCAGCCAGCTTCCTCTACAGCTAGTTGTCAAGGGCCCTGGCACCATTGACCTTGAGCAGCTGACATTTGGGAAATCTGCATGGAACCTCTGGATTATAACCTGTCGTTTATACAGCCATTTGTGGTTTCTGATTATTTGTTCCCCCCCCCCACTTTGTTAGTAAGCACATAGTGCCTACTGGAACCTTTCTGCCATTGTAACAACGTTTTTCATTATATCTTACAGGCAAGGGAAATACAGACATACTGTACTATAATTTAGCAGTGCTGTTTAGGTTCATCGGAAGTATTTTAGTGCTTCATTTTGTTTATGCTTGTAAATGTTTGTAAATATGTCCTTTCTTCTCACAATGCTCCCGGGTCAAATCAAACATATTAATTCTTAAAACTCACTGTTTATTTTCCTAGCATAATACAAACAACTTCCAGGGTTGGGTAGCCGATAGAGGAACAGACTAGGATTCTGGGGACTTGGGTGTGATTCCCCAGCTCAGTCATAAAAAATCACTGCGGAAGGGAACTGGTAAAACCACTCCCTAAATATCTCTCTTAACTTTGAAAAGCCTATTAAAGTCACTGTAAGTTGAACACATCTTTATGGCACATAACACATGCAATAATGCAATTAATTCTTTCTTTGGTAAGAACGATAGAGTTATGGTGCCTCATAGTTGATTTCAGCTGGAACTTTTGTGGATCAAAATCCAGTTCTTTCGAAACATGGGATACAATGGTTAAGCCACAGGTGTATATATGCAGAATATGTGTTGGGGAGAACCGAGTGGCATCACTAATTTACAATTTAATTTAATTTAATTTAAGCGCTCTGAAAACAGTTCCCAACCCCAGCAGTGGCAATCTAGCAGCAATTTCACATATTAAGGGCTCCTCTTGCCACCATGTTGAGGTTTCCAAGGGCTTTTCCTAGGGAACCCCAGAACCTTAAAGACGGGGCAGATACGAAGGTTTCAGATCAATATTAAAGAGTAACATTGTGGGCTTATGACATCACCATTTATGTTTGTTCAGTTACAATACCAGGATTCTAGCCATTATGTGGTAAGAATCCTTTTGAAGTGCAGTGCAATCTATGAATATACAGCTGACTTATTTTTGAACCTTTGTTTGTAGCTCTACTGCTTCATAACAATTACTCTGAGATTTGCAATGGACTGTTCTTGGAGGCTGAAATATTCTAAATTTGTTGTGTGTTTTTTACCATTTTTCATGTCAGATTCTGTCCATTCATTCTTTTGCATAGTTATCATTCTGTTTACCCTTCATAGAATGCAGTGGATACAACATCCACTACATTCTACGTAGAATGTAGAAGAGCTCTCTCTTTGTCAAGAAGCATGGAAAACCTAAGGTAGCAATACTAACAAGTCCCAGACTATCTTCTATAGTGGTTGGCCTGGATCACATTAGGAGATGAACAAGTAAACAAGCCCCAAATGCTGTAGGTGACATTTTGGGACCTGTAATAGTGCTGTCAGAAAAGATGGGAGGCAATTGGGGGGGTATAGACCAGCCACCTACAGCCTGACAGAGAAAAGTAGTAACGTTCAGAATGGGCTGTAGATTGTTGATTATATGTTTGAATGGCCTCATTTTAGAACTACAGTATAGGTGACTTCCAGTTGTATTCTGTCAATTTGTCTGTGGGTCTGTCTTAATGGCATAGAGTTTCTGGGTACCCAATCTGCCCTATTAATATGTTTTGTGTGTTCATTAAGGGAGTACAGTGGTTGATACAATGCTGTTATCATTTTGAATCTCTGTTTTGTGGATCAGGACAGATGCAATTATATCAGAAGGTGTGGCCTTCTTCTTCTTGCATGATGTCACCTCAGCACAATTATTTCATTGCTGAGAACATGATGCCTATGTAATCAGCACTTCAGCTGAGCCACTTTCATTTTAGATTGAAGCAAAACAAGTTGAGGAGCCGTCTAGCCATCACAAAAGACAAATACCAAAGTGGAACAGGTGATACCTTTAGGCTACTATAAAAATAACAAAACACTGCTAATATTTTGGGGGCCAAACCCCCGTCCTCAGAGCAGTACCAACAGGTAATAACATGGCAAAAGATGGATTTGCCAGGAGTTATTTCTTAGATGTAAGGTCCTTGGCAAGATGGGGGAAAAGCCAGGCAGTACTTGAGGCACATTTAAGATGCTCATTAGAAATGTAATGGTCATCTTCTATTTTCCCATCTCACTTGACCTTTACCCCTTGACTATTTACTCTTTGTAGACTCTCTCTCTCTCTCTCTCTCTCTCTCTCTCTCTCTGTGTGTGTGTGTGTGTGTGTGTGTGTGTGTGTGTGTGTGTGTGTGTGTGTACAAATTTTGTTGTTCTTATTTTTGTTATACATGCAGAAACAAACTGAGAGCGCAATCAGATGGAGGAAAAATTGTATTTATTTGGACTACTTGTAGCACAATCTGGTATGAGCTATTTCCGAGCGATCGAACAACAGAAGTGGGATTGCAAAAAAGTCTGACCTTTACGCATGCCCGAGCTTTCTAACTGGCTAAATATATAAAAGAAAAGTTGTTTACATTTAAAGTCTTCTAAAATGTATATATTTTATAAACAGAATAAAACACTCATCAAAATAGAAGCATTCCTGAATAATAACCTTTTAACTGCAATTGAAATGACCACCATACCCGAGGTATGTTTTCACTGTGTGTTTTCATAGATCAAGCAGCTATAATTCTTCTATGTGTTCTTTACTATGTTCTACTACAAATGCAGACATGTTATGGAGTAGGAATTATGAGTTTTATGTCCACCTGTTTTCCTTTTCGCCATTTTACTGTAGTATTATTATTCTGATTCTTTGTTAGCTTTCCTTTTAATCTTGGGTTCTGCTGTTTGCTGTTCATTCTTTTTGTGTTTACTCTCTGGAACTGATTATTATTTTCTTTGAACTCTAATTGTGGTATTTTACATTTGTTAACCGCCTTGAATTTCCATTGGTATGGTAAAAGTAAACATAAAATAAATAAATAAATAAATAAATAAATAAATAAATAAATAAATAAATGTGATCAATATTAAAATTTATCTGATTTTTAGAAGCTAGCTTCTGATTTTAAAAAAATTAAGGTAAGGGTCATGCTGTTTATTTAAAATACTGGATGTCCTGCCCAGTGGTGACCTATCTATGTGGACCAACAAACAAACACGTGTGATATTGCCCTACAAAACAGCCTATGGCTTTTTCAAAGGTAAAAATATGCCTTATATACAAAATAATGCTGCATGATTTTGAATACTTCATAATTTCTCAAAAGGAATATTTTACATTCTTTAAAATATTGGTCAATAAGTGTATACAAGATAATACCTTTCTATGAACCAGTTATGGTGAGAAAAATATTTTGGCCAGTTTATCTGTTTACCCAAAATGTATTTATTACAAGTACTTGATAGCTTTTTAGTATACCAGGTATATATAGTTCATAGTGACCAAATGCTACTGCATAGGAACATTTGCAGAAAATAAATGGTATAACTTGCACCAGATTCTTATTGGCAATTAATGTATCCCTACTTGGACAAAAATCACTGTTGTCCTATGGGGCTCCTGAAAATCCAAACAGTGACTCGTTAATTACCAGCAAGGAGCCACCACAAGTTACACAGTATACCTTACACAAACATAACTGCAGAATAGGATTTTCATCAACAGCTAGAATTCTATTGCTGTTCATGTAAGTTTTGCACATTAACTATTTGTGGGAAGTAGATAAGAAGCCAAGGTGTACTGGGGTTGCACAATTGGCATTTCAACACTTTGCCAGTTAGCTGCTTTAGCTAAACAAGCTATGCCAGTCGTATAGGAACACTAATAGGACTGTGGCGGGTAGAGTGTATACTTGTTGCTTATTGTAACATATTTATTTCCATTTTTTTAAAGTGCATTTACATTGCTTCATCCCCTGTCATTGTTTCTTTAGTTGTTGATTCTGCTAAATTTGTTAGTTTCACATCTATTGATTTCACTGCTTGCTTACAGTCCTCTGGGAGCTTTTTGTCTAAAGTTTAAGATCTTGTAGCCATGCAGCTGCTTCTGAGCTCTGTTTCTTACCCAATTTCTCCTTTCTCTCTCTCTCTCTCTTTTCTCACTTTGTATCACTCTGTGCAGCCCTCAGCATCATATTTAATTTAGTGTCTTATTTTAATGCTGTTTCACAGATCAGTTCTTTTGTACGAAAATGCTATTTTAAGCTTCTTTCTGAGCATACCTCCACATGACATTTCAGTTGTGGCACATTTAGTGTAGGAGTCACACTAGAGTCGGCCCATTAAATGAGTGGGGATTTGGTGTGAACCAATTCTGCCAAAGTTCGACTGAGTCAATGCACCTACTCTAGTGTGACTTACTACACTAAACAATAGGATGTCAGCCAACATATTATTTAAGTTTGTTATGGTAGTTTGGAAAGATGCTTTTATCTATGGAAAACTAGCAAAGAGGGAAGAAATGAATCAGTTTATGCTGCTGTTGCCATTAAGAACTTACTCCCCCTCCAATGAGCGTACACTTGTATGTTTTGCATTCATATATTGCCTAGCTAACACATGCTAGGGTTTGAGGTTTATATTACCAAATATATTCCTTAATTATATTATTTCTTGAAATAATTCTAATATCTCAAAGCATGAATATATAATCTTCTTGTTTCTAAATAGCATATTGCAAAATCTGTAACATTGGAAGATCAGTGTAACAGTTCTGACCACCAAATTAGGTAATATTTCTATTTATTAATTAAACTTGCTATAAATCAGTACTGTATATGAAATATCTATAGATCAGTGCTGTGAAGAGCATCATTAAAGTCTACTTTAGAGGGGGTTTTATACTCAGAGAAAAATATTTATATTCTGAACACAAATGCAGCTAATCAATAAGTCTAAACTTAATGTTGTGCTAACACTACAGCACCACCATATCATAATTTTCTTCTCCTTCCCTTTCCCTACCACAATCTTTAGTGATATCTGGGCACCAAATGAAAAAAACAAGGCCACAATCCTGTTGGAGTATTACACTGGTGTAGATATAATTTAATGAATTACCACTAATTAAGGAGTTGCCATTATAACCCTGTTCATGTGCCAAGTTGCACAACTGGTGCATGGCCGACAATGTGAGAAATGACTCATTAATTAGTGGCAATCGGCTGCTGCAATTTACACTCGAGGCAGTGTAAATCTCCAATAAGATTTTGGACAGCATTTTCAAAATTGGGGGCAGGGGAGAGACCTACATATTTAAAAACCAAACCAAAACAAAAAATTTTATCATGCTATTGAAAAAAAAATCCAGCTGTATCTTAATTAGTGTAATAAATCACAGTAGACTGGACACTTAGTGAGGATTTGGTGAGCCAATTCCTTTATAGGTTCCATTGATTCAAGTGGGCCTACTCTAATTGTGACTTACTTCAGGGCAGAGACGTTGCCAAGTCTTCAGGGTCAAGTCCCAAGTCTGAGTCTGAGTCTTTGCTACCAAGTCCTAAGTCAGAGTCCATACTAAAAATAAGGTCCCCGCCTCACAGAAAAAAAGGAGTGGTAGGTGGGTTCTGAGTCAAGAGTAGAGTCATTGGAAAAAAATCTGAGTCTAGTCACTGGTGCAACTTAAGTCTACTTGACAGTGAGTCCCACAACTTGATTCTCATCCCTGCTTTAGTGTAGTAAGTCTTAATTACGGTAAGCCCAACAGAACTCACTAAATCCCCATTGATTCAATGGATCTACTGTATTTTCCTTTTGAAAGTGAGAGGATTTAGGCCATTATTTTCTCTTAATTCTTTTCTCATTTAACTTTTGTTTCAGATCTGTTGAGCACCATGGGACTATTCCATATATTGCAAAACATGAAGGAAAAAAGCAAGACGAAATAGTTGTGTGTAAAGCAGAAGACCATTTAAAACAGATCTTTGTTCTATCTGCTGAAGCTGCAGCAGATCAAATGAGTCCTGGGTTATCAGTTGCTGAGGGAATGCAACACTCAAGTGAAATAAATAAAATGGAAACAGTACTTGTCACAAATATATTTGCAAAAGGTATGCTGCATTTATTTTACTGTATGTACTACGTATCTCTGAGCCAGATGAGTCAATCTATTGTTGCAAAATGCAGAAATAAGTGACCAAATCCCAGCTGAAAAATTACACCAACCACTGGGCTGAATTTCAGCAGCAAATTGCCACAAATGAAGTCAATGTAGGCATTTGTTGTCATGTGCTAAGTCACACTAGTTGTGGGAAACAGCAAATGCTTACACAGACTTCTTAACTAGCAGCAATTTGCCTCTGAGAGTTACATTGCAGAATGTATGCAGCAGGAGTGAGTAATAGGATTCTGACCCTTATTAATTAACAAAAGAAGACAAAACACACATTGGAAGCATCCACATTTCACTGAAGGAACTGCGCTGTCTCATATTTATTTTCAATTATACTTTATACTACTAAACAAACAGGATTATTTCACACAAGCTATTAGTTACAGAACAATCCAAACAACATAACTTTAGCATCAAGTAGGCAGCTTTGACTAAATGTCAATAATATAGAATAGATATATAAACTCATAACAGTTTTTGTTTCACAGGCATATAGTTCAAGGTAATATTTTCAGGGCATGTCTTGATGATATAGTTCTTGTGTGTGTGTTGTGTCGTTAAAGTCGTGACCGACTCTTTGTGACCCCATGTCCATCGAGTTTTCTTGGCAGGAATACTGGAGTGGCTTGCCAGTTCCTACTCCAGGCGCCTACAGCACCTGGTATTCCCTAGTGGTCTCCCATCCAAGTACTAACCAAGGCCGACCCTGCCTAGCTTCCGAAATCAGGCAAGATCGAATGTGCTTAGTTCTTAATGAATGCCAAATATCAAAAGTAAATACTTGTAGCCGTTATCACATCAATGGGTATTTTTTCATGTTGAGACTGACAAGTTGTTCTTTGAAGATTAGAAGAAATATATAGAAGTTTCAGAGAAGAAATATATACTATAAGAAAGATAATTTAATTTACTGTGTTATTGTTTCCTTAACCAACAACAAAAACACAGCTTCAAAGGTCCAGATTTTAGTCACAAAGGACATACAGTGGGAGAGAGAACATGTATTTCATTACTTCTCATATTGGTGACTTTCTGCTTTTACCCATCTATGACTGAACAGAAAATACTTCATATTCCACAAATCTACTTTATTCTCGCATGTTAATGATGCAGGCTACACATTATCTTGATACAGTAATACAATAATGGGTGATACCAAATTGGGATTAATAGAAAGACTGAAGGTTCTAAAATAATTTTACCATTTTTTCGTATATTATGGTGCGAGAGAGAATTGAGTTTGTTGCTTTCTTGAAATCTGAGAGGCTGAACTCTATACAAAGAAATGCTTCTGATTGTTAGGATAAAAATCCATTTGGATCAATTTTCCATCTCAAATTATTCATAAACAAATAATAGTATATGCAAAAGCTAACAGGTCTCGTGATATTTTACTATGTTGGATATGCCTAGGCCTCTTTTTTAAGTTTTTTGATATACTAATGTAGTGATGGCGAACCTTTTAGAGACCGAGTGCCCAAACTATGATTCAAAATCCACTATTTTTCGCAAACTGCCAACACAGCAATTTAACCAGAATACAGGTGGCTATGCAGGGGCAATTTCGGAAGCCCACAGAAACGGCTCCAAATGCCACCTTTGGCACCCATGCCATAGGTTCCCCAACACTGTTCTAGGGTTTTTACTTAGAAAAATGAATGTATTAATCAATTTTTGCCAAATTGGGATAGTCGGAGACTAGTTGGAATGGCTATCAATATAAAGATTGTGTGTGTGTCTTGTGTTGTTACAGTCGTGACCAACTCTTCATGACTCCATGACCATGGAGTTTTCTTGGCAGGAATACTGGAGTGGTTTGCCAGTTCCTACTCCAGGCGCCTACAGCACCTGGTATTCCCTGGTGGTCTCCCATCCAAGTACTAACCAGGGCCAACCCTGCTTAGCTTCCGAAATCAGGCGAGATCGGATGTGCTTAGGGCATCTTGGAAGCATATTCATTTAAGCATGAAAGCTTGCCTGGTTTCTGATTTTGCTTTGTTTGCAGAAAATCAATCAAGTGTAGAGCAACTCTCTAGCAACGCCTTGAATGTGGGTCTGGAGAATGAATCTTCTGTAGGAGAATGTGAAAAGCACTCAAAAGCAGGTAATAGCCCATTTCCAATCTGTGGATATGTGACAAAGAGAAAGAAACGAGACATGGTCTGCAAATCAATTACACCAAATGATTCTGACAGAAAAACAGATCAGAAAATCACATTGGATTGTAGCACAGACACAGTCAGCACGACCAATGAGATATGCAACGAAATAGCCCCAAAAGGTGCTTCACCCATTGAATTATGTTCCCAGCCTAGAAATGAGCCTGGGCACACAGGAAAAGTATCCTTTTCAAATGATCACACATCAGAAGAAACTGTATATGACACTGATATGGAATTGACTGCTAGTGATCTGGGTGAGATACTCATAATCAAATCTAAAGGGAAAGAAAAAAATACTAATATAATTAAAGGCAGTAAAAAGTCATCAGGTTTGAGAGAAATGAAATATTCAAATGCAGAAAAACAGATTAAAGACAATTATAAAACTAAAAGATGTAACAAAAATATTCAAAAGCATGGAAAAGTTAAACAGACCAGAACAATTGAAAATAAAGAAAATATATCACCAAAAAAGCCGTTGTCCAAAAGAAAAACACTTCAAGGTGAAAAACTGAAGAATACCAAATGTAATAATTTTGGCAAGGATTTCAGGAGCAGTAACAAGAATGACAGACAAATACAGTTAGTAAATCTAGAAAACCATAAGCAAACTACAAACATTTTACAAACAGAAAAAGTGAAAGACACTATTTCTGAAACCGTCCAAAATGTAGACAACCAGGCTCCAGAACGTGACATTAGTGTATCTGGAAGTGAAGACTTATTAAAAACCTGTTGTACTGAAAGCTTACCTCTGACAGAGAGGGATATCTCTAACGTAATGGTTACAAAGCAGCATTTATGTGCAGCTACAGAGACTTCTACTTCCTCTAAAAGCAACCAAGGAAATTATCAGACAGAACAAAGTGGAAAGACTAATGCAAAAAGTAGTGACAACAGTAAAGAAATCATTTGTAACTACAATATAACAACAGGAGATGAAAGTAATGAAGAGAACGGTCACAAAGAGTTGTCACAAAGTGATAAACGGAGAATATTTGCAAAAGCCAGCCGGAAGACCTATATTATATACCCAAAGTCTCATTCTCGAGGAAAAACTTTTGAGAAACAAGAATTACAAGATGAAAACATTCCACCAACTGATAGCCGCAAGGCAGCTGAAAACAAGCAAAGAACTTTTAATGTTCAGAATGTTCAAGTCTCACGCTCCCAACAGGAGACTGAATTTTGTGCTGAATTATTTCCTTCAAAGGTCCATTATAGATCTAAGTCAAACAGAAAGACCTATGTTGTTTCTTCATGTGATCAAAATACAGGTAGAAGCATAGAGAATGCTGTTTCTAAAAGTACTGAAGATACCACTGGAATCTACAGAGTTCAAAAAAACATTCCCGTTCTGAAAAGCCCTGAAATTTTACAAAGACATTATCAAGGGAGAAAAGGATGTGCATCTATACAAAAAGGAGACAAAGTTTGTGAAGAGTCTCACAGCCAGACATCAATATCAGACTCTGGTATGTATAAATTTAATTTTGATGGGTATAGAGCAATTCACTGGTTTAACTAACTCTCCACATGTGGAGGGGAGACATGCATTGTGTGACCATAGAACACAGTCTGGGGGTTGTTATTCTGTATCGCTACCTTTGGTTTTCCATGCTTTTTGGCAAAGAGGGAGCTTTTCTGTTCTCCCTGTACATTCTTCACACTCTCAATAGCTATATGTTTTAATCCATCTATTATCATAAATGCATTTTCTTAAACACACGCATATGCTCATTACATCTTTTCTCTACCACACCTTCTGTCTCAGAATGGCATCATTGGGGAAGTCCTCTGAGCCTGCAAAAGTAGAAATGTTTATTGATATCAAAATACTAAAGCACAAACAGCACACACAACACATATTACAGGCTGCTATCAGTTCCAGACTTTCTCTGCTTGCTTTACACACAGATGCTCTTGCTGACCTTTTGGTAATATCACAGCCGGATATGATGCAGAGCCAAATTTTAGGAGTTCACTTCCCTCCCATACCTTGGAGGAGTAGAGCCAGCCTCTTTAGGATAGGGCAAGTTGCACATTCACAGAATGTCCCCCCTCCCCCCAAAAAAGAAATGTTAATCCACCTCTGAGTACTCTGCAGTTAAGACACTAAAAACAGTCACCTTAATTTAGAATCAAGTTAACAGCACACAGTTATTATTTACACAAACCACCACCAATCTCAGTATAACATCAGCTCCAGCCATACTGATCTCAGATAATTATGGACACTGGGGAGCAATTTCTTTTACAGTGAGCAGTTGGCTTATTTTATTTATTTATTTTAATACCTATGTATCGCCCGTCTTCCGGAGGAACGCCGGGCGGTTTACAACAAGGATACAAACATGCTCCTGCATCACAGTTTTCTAGTGTTTAATTTTTCCCCAGCAGAGTAATCCAGTTACGGTACATGGTAAAGTTTCAGAGTCTAGCAGATTCATTAGATTACTCTGAAACTTTACAATGTACTGTTACTACATCTGATAACAGCATTACTGGTGAATGGTGTAAAGTTAAAGGAGGAAAGGTATATTGGTCAACACCAGGTAGTGTGCTAACAAACTTTAATTGTTTGAAGCTTGCTGGTTCTTACATACAGTATTTGTGTTTATACATGTTTGTCTCCTCTTTACAGTCTGGATAAGATTTAAAAGTCAGTTTGATCAGCACAATAAAAATTATACATCAGAATGATAAATTACATAACTAGATGTAAATAAGAGGTGACTTTTGGAGTTTGTTATCACTTCAGCAATATTGAAGTTGCTTGCACTGGGAATGCTAGTTACTTTCTACAAATCATAAATTTCTGTCCAAACATGGTGGCCAGTGATTATATAAATTAATGCAAATACCTTCAAGGCCATCAGAATCAACCAATTCTAGAATTTTAGTTGATTGCCTTTTAATGGATTTATGCCTGAGAAATTTAACTGAAATACATTTATACAGTCCTGTGCACCAGGATGTTTGCCTCTACAGAATCCTGCTGCTCTTTGACTGTGTTATAACTTGCCACAGCTAGTTCAGGCCAACTGATGAGTTGCCGGGCATGTCTCACAGTTGAGATGTGCTCCTGGCACCTTGCTACTGTAATTATCTGTAATTATCCAAAAGGATAACATCAGCAAGACGACAGTCATAATTGATAAGTTATATTTCCATCTCATTTTCTTCAAAACTGACGGAGGGCTCAGTGTATTTAGGTATCTGGCCGTAGAGCCTAAATTTGGTGTCCGATTCCCCACTGGGTTCCTTGATGGGGGGGGGGCTGATAAGAGATAACAATAGTCCCAAGTTGCCTAATATCACCGTTGAGCAAGATTAAAACTCAAGCTTCTCCAGAAAAAAATTGGCATTTTTCTCCACTTCAGTAAAACGTGTCTTAAAAACATTTGAATTATTTTCAATATTATTTATAATCAGTCGCTCAAGTATAGCTGTATTTGTAGGGAATAAACCTCTCCAAGAACTTACAAATATCAGTATACATTGCCTTCCAAATCCCAAGAAAGATTTAGAAGAAAAGGCCACAACACCTGTTAGACGCAGGCGAACAACAGTTTGCTACAAAGAACCGAGCATCAAGAGGTTAGTATGTAATACTCATCTTCAAATATGATTTTCTTCTTGTGTTGTTATTAGTGACATATATGTATAAGTATGATTTATACCTCATTTTGCAATTGCTATTGACATCTTGTTATGCAAGCATCATTTGTCTGAGTAGTATGCTGCCTCAGTGATTTCCACACAAATAACCTGCCACCAGCAGACATCTATCTACACATGAATAATCTTACTAGTCTAACTTTATCTTCAAAGAAAATCCACAGGTCTGTAATTTTTTGAGTGTGTTTTCTGACATCCTGATAATGAATATGGTTTCCCCCCGAGATAAAGCTCATCCATTACATTCCCGGAATTCTGACCTCTGTGATTTCTTTAAATGCAGGAAACTTGACTGTATGATTTCAAGCTTAAAATTACATTAAGAATACATTTGGAGAAGGTGTAAAATAGGTATCTGTTTGAGAATAAACATTTCCACAGACTTCCATCTAGCAATAGTGATCCACTCCTTTTCTCCTTGCAGGAGAAAACCAAATAATGCAGAGTGGACAGCTTCCAGGCGTACAGGGGCCATATGTGCATACTCCCTAGAACACAGAAGGTTGACCTGCTTTAATGTCCTTTCCCCAGAAATAGTTCCCTGGTTTTTTAATTGAAGAAGCTTCCAGCCTACCTTCTAATGGCTGCTGTAAGCAAATTCGCCTTCTCCAGAGCTGTCTTGGTTGACTTTTGATTTTGAAATCCCTTCCCAGTCTAGAGATAGACAGAAACATGACACACTTCCCTTCTGTGTCCCCTAGAAACCACACAAGGATGCCCTGAGATGATGTTGCAATTACTAGAATGATTAATAAGGGGCAAGGGGCTTGGGGCTTTATTTAGTCCCAAGGGTTGCACTCGAACTACTGAGGCAATGTTCTTATTATTCCAAATGCTACTTTTAGCTATATTTATATTTTAAGTGGTTTCCTTATGGAAAAAATAGTACTGTAGCTGGAATTCTATTTGATTATATATTGTGGTACAAGTGCAATGTCATAAATTGCAGCAGTTAATTGCTGCTAGTTAACCAGCTGCTATTTGTATTTCCAGTTGTGTACTAAGTCACATAACTGGTGCACGATAAGGAATAAAAGAGGTGATTTGTTATCTAGTGACCATCGGCCACTGGGATTTATGTCATTGCATTTACACTAGCAATAGAATTCTGGCTATTGTGTTGGCAATGCATAACTAATATGTAATATATCCCGAGCAACATCTTTTATTTTTATTTTAAAAGCAACAGTAACACATTTATTTTTGAGATAATCCCCCGCCCCCGGCTCTAGATCCAAAAAGGGTCTTCCAGTGTTCTTAACAATGGTTGAATAAAACCTAGAGACTTGAAGTTTCAAAGATTTTTGCTTCTTTTCCACACACTCCATTAGATATGAATTAGTAATTTTGGTGGCATAAGCAAATCTGCAATTTCAGAAACAACAAACAATATGTACAGCTTCTACTAGATGTTAGAAATGTGCCAGTACACATTACATTGGATATATGGGTAGATAAATTCCAACATTAATTATGTATGTGACTTCTTCATTTTTGTTTTACAGCAAACTGAGGAGAGGAGATGAGTTAACAGATAAAAGTTTTCTGAATTCTCCAGTTTTCAAAATAAAAAATAAGCCAACTTTTAAAAGTAAATCAAGATTACTTTAAGGAGAACACACAGAAATACAACCAGCTGTATAAATATCTGCTTCTTAAATACATTATATAGTTTCTTCCATAGTGTGTTCCACAGAATTCATTCTCTATTGAGCTTGATTATTATCTTGGACAGTTTTACTATATTAAAAATGGAAAAAGTTAGCAATACTAAGCCTAAATATATATATCAAATTATTAGGAACCTTTATGAGTATGTATAAAGTTTTCAAAAATACGTACAATTTCTGTATTGAGACAATTAAGTGTTATATGATGTGTGCAAATTTAAAGGTTTTGCTTACCTTTTGAAAATGAATAATAAAAATTCCCCAGCATGAAATAGAACTTTTCCATTTGTTGAGTCAGTCAGTCAGTCAGTCAGTCAGTCAGTCAGTCAGTCACCTTTATTGGCATAAATAAATAAATAAATAATAAATAAATAAATAAATAAATAAATAAAATAGACAATGGGCAATAGAGAATAAAAGCACGCATTTGTGGGAGTGTGCGGACCCAAGTCAGTATCGCTTAAAAAGAATGGGGGGGGGTTGAAGGGAATGGAAAAGTATTGTAACAGAACGAGAGCAGAAGGGTGTTTCCATGAAGCATTGTATTTGTCCAGCCGTGAACGACTGCAGACCATCCAGGGTGAGCAAACTATATTTAGTGGTGTAGAACAGAAGGCCCATTAAGTAGCTATGGTCTGCGACGCTGGATTATCAAATTGATAAATATGGCAATCTGCCTAGTGTGGGTTTTGTCTGAGCCTAACAAAAGGTTATGCAAGATGACCTAATCCTGGCGACCAGGAAGTCTAGCAAGGTGTGGGTCTAGGCGGGAAGCACGAATGTCCTTGTATAGAGGACAATATAAGATCATATGCACCAGAGACTCAGTGGTCCCTGTATTACAGGGACATAACCGAGTCTCCGGTGGTAGAGAGCCGAATCTCCCGTATAAGGCATTGGAAGGGAGTACATTACATCTTGCTAGAGTAAAAGCGCGTCATTCTTGCAAATTCTCTAAAAGATGTAGGTAGCTGGCCGGCTTGCCAGCAGGTAGCGAGAGTTGAAGACTGAGGGGAGAACATGCCTTAGAGGCTGCTGCAAGGAGGTCTTGCCTTTCAATATCTAGCAGTCTAAGCTTTAACAGCCTATAAGCCTGCATGAAAGGTAGTGCCCCCAATTGTTCAGGTGAAATGCCCAGAACCATAATTTTTTGGAGAAACAATTTAAGGCCGGGGGGAGTAGAAATGGTCGGAAAGAATACCCTCTATCAGGGGGTCTTTGTATGAAATGAAACAAATTCTCAGCCAATATTTGAAGTATCTTAATTGTGCCTGAGTGCTCAATCTGCTGAGACCGGCCTCCAAACAGAGGGCTGCGTAAGGTACACAATGGGGAACTGCCAGTATTTTGTAAAGAAAGCCAGATTGGAGCCTTTCAACCAGTGGATTGATGGCATCCAACCAAACTGGTATCCCATATAACAATTGGGAGATGACTTTAGCTTTAAAGACTTGCAGGGCATTGGGGATATGTTGATTGCCCCCTACATAAAAGAACCGGTAAATGGCTTGGATGGTCAGTCTGGCTGAGTTGATAGTGATATGTCTATGTCTGGCCCAGGTGTTACGGTAAAAAAAAAATTAAACCTAAGTACTTGAATTCTTTGACTTGTTGAATTGCTCTCTCGTAAAAAATCCAAGATTGGGGTTTCCAGGTCTTATTAAAAACAACTATTTTGGACTTGCTATAGTTGAGAGACAGTTTGTTGCGAGAGAGATAGTTAATACATTCTAAGATTAACCGTCTCAAACCTATCTTGGTGCTAGATAGTAATACCATATCGTCTGCATAGAGGAGAATGGGCACTGCCAAATGGCCCAATCTTGGGCAGTGGCTTACTCCTAACAAAAGTGGGGCAAGGTCATTAACATACAAATTAAATAGGGTGGGGGTAAGAACACAGCCATGTTTAACTCCTCTGTTAATGGGGACACTACTGGAGAGTTCACCTGCAGCAGGTGTTCTCTGTATATAACCTTTGGATTAGAAAAAGCAGTCTTCTGTCTAAGCCGGCAGCCCGTAACTTGGCCCATAAAAGTTCCCGGTCTTCCGAGTCAAATGCAGCTTTAAGATCTAAAAAGGCTGCATATAAATGGCTCTTTGTGTGGGCAGTTTGCTTGGCTATAAGATGAGACAATATTAGACAATGATCCACTGTGGATTTATTCTCGCGAAATCCTGCTTGCTCTGGCCCAAGTATGTTATTACTATTTATCCATGAGTTGAGTCAGATCAGGAGATGGTTAGCATATACCTTGCCCACAACTGACAACAGGCTGATTGGTCTGTAATTGCCTGGCATTTCCTATCCCCCTTTTTAAAAATGGGTAAAGTTATGGATTGGATCCAAGACTTGGGGATTATCCCAGATCTATCCACAAAAGTAAAGAGATCTGCCAAAACGGGTGCCCACCAGTCAGCATATGTTTTAAATAGATCAGGTGAAAGTTGATCAGGGCCTGGGGCCTTTCCTGATTTCAGCTTATTAAGTAGCTGCTTAATTTCTAAAATAGCAACTGGGGGGGGGCAGTCAGGTAAATAATTGAGATTAGCCATATTAGAGGGGTGGTCGATCATGCAGTCATCAAAAAAGAGAGACCAAAAATGGTCTTCCCAGGTGGAGGAGGGAATTGCAGATATTGGGCAGGTTTTAGGACGGAAAAAGCCTGAAATCACTTCCCAGAAGTGCTTCAGGTTCCTACTTTTGATGGCTTTACTTAACCTATCCCAACAGGCTTCTGAGTGATGTTTATGGCTTACTTTGATGGCCTCTGCAAGTTGGTGCTTGACAATAAAGTATCTGTGAGGTAACACAAAAGCAAAAAAGCAAAGTGTTCTGCTTATATACCGCCCCATACTACTACAAGTAGTCTCTGGGCGGTTTACAATTTTAATTACAGAGTGCAGGCTACACATTCCCCCCCCCCCACAGCAAGCTCCAAGGTGGAAAAGAACTGTTGGATTTTCGAAAGGTATAATAAATTTGGCGTAATTCTTTCTTTAAATTAAGACAGGTCGTGTTAAGTCCCTCAGGAACGACCCTTGATTGATGGGGAGCTGAAGTAGAAAATGGCCGACCAATATAGACTGTTAGAGTTTCTACGAACTGCTCGTATCTTTCTATACAAGCCAAGGGGCTATCAGTGACAGAAGCTGTAAAGACACCTAGTGTGAGTTGCTCTGGAGGAACTTTTCGAAAAGAGTTTTGGAGGCCAAATCCCATTTTACTTTGACTGTACGAGATGGTACGGAGGGGGAATGTGGGAGCATTATAGTAGATTCAGGAAGTGCGGTTTGAACGGTGAGAGTACAGATTATGGGGAGGTGGTCACTGGGGTCAAGAGGTATGACCTTGAAACCAAGAACAATGGATAGTAAGGAGCAGGTATCAATATGTAATCAACCACACTTGATGCATGTGGTGAAATATAAGTGAACTCACCATCAAAGTTTAGATCAGCTAACCATTAAGCTAAAGGAGGCTTCTTGAAATGCTGAAATTGGTGAGTAGATGACCAGCATGATTAATTGATTTGTCCTTGGAGACTCTCGTCCAGGAAAAGTAGTCAGGACAGGAGTCTCCTGCAGTTAAGACATCTGCTATCTTGAGTACCTCAAGGCCGGACCCCACCCTGGCATTGAAGTCACCTGCCACCAGGCACCAAGCTTGGGGAAACCTAATTTCAGTGTTTTCCAATGCTTGAGATAGATAGCTCCATTGCAGTTCTCTATCAGCTTTCTTCTCAGTAGGGGGAATATACACATTTGCTATTAATAAGTCTTGGGTCAGAGTATTAACTCTGATAATCTGGAGTTTGCAGTAACTGTCGGCCATAAATACTAACTCCGAATGAATATGTTGTGCAACCAATATAGCAAGGCCACCCGATGGGTGGCCCCTAAGCTTCTGCTTAGAAGCTGGGAGGGAGTAACAGTGAAATCCAGCCAGGGTAATGTCAGTGGTAGACCAGGTTTCCTGGAGGAGAATGATCCCTTGATTCAATAGGACCCCTCTGGACTCTGAATCTCGCATTATCCTCTTCCATCCTGCTACATTCCAAGAGAGTATACTTAGAGCAGGGGTGTCCAAACTTTTTGCAAGGAGGGCCAGATTTGCCAAGGTGAAAATATGAGGGGCCTCTCATTCAGCCCCATTTGGGCCCCGGGCTGGACTTTGGGCAAGTCTCTATAACATGGAAGGAAGCAGGGCGGACACTGCAGCAACAGAGCCAGGGGTGGGTAGGCTGGGGGTATGGGGTGGACAGAGGCAGGGAGCATAGGCAAACTGTAAAACTGCAAACTGATGCCTCTATCCGGTATGGGGAGGGGCCAGCTGGTGGGGATGCATGGCAGGCTGAGCCTGCGGGGAGAAGGGGCCGCGGGCCACTCAAAATTTGA
The DNA here is from genome assembly GCA_037367245.1 of Phrynocephalus guinanensis. Taxonomy (NCBI): domain Eukaryota; kingdom Metazoa; phylum Chordata; class Lepidosauria; order Squamata; family Agamidae; genus Phrynocephalus; species Phrynocephalus guinanensis. Next base: position 21,004,493 of record CM074732.1, on the reverse strand, counting down.
AAATGGGCCACATTTGGCCCCCGGGCCTGACTTTGGACATGCCTGACTTCAGAGGATGGAAATTAATCTGGTGGGGGGGGACGCCCACGGAGTGTCAAACCAACTGAGTAGATTGGTCAGTGGGTGGGGACTCTACAGAAGCGGGGGACAGCTTTGTCAGTATTTGGATGGAATCTACCACAGCCTGTTCATACAGTGTGCACTGGAAGGGTTCCAACAGTGGGGGGCCAGTGATTGCACACCGTAGGTCAATCGATTTTGTAGGTTCGGGGGAAATGGTAGCAGGAAAGGAATCAGTAAATTGTGGGCAGTTGTCCTTAGTGAGAGTAAGCAGGGGTGTGACAATGTCCAAATGCTGAGGAGTCATAAGCTGTTCACTTGAGGATATATTCCTAGGATCCTTGATGGCATCATAGGTGGAGAACTCACTTACTAGGTCCAGCTGTATGAGCGGGGTCTCAATTGAAGGGTTTGCAGATTGAGATCTGGGTGTAACAAGGTCTGTAATTGAAGGTTCTTTGGCTATGGGTTTCGCCTTGACCATAGCATCCAATGTTGAAAGACCTGGTGTATTCTTGGTCTGTTGCTTACAGGGGGCGCTGGAATAAGACTGGGTTTCCATTTTTTGTTGCCTGGCTGGAGGTGTTTCCAGGGATTCCTCACCAGTCTTGTTGAATAGTAGTAGGGCTTTCTCCAGACTTAAAGTCTGAGCTGACATTTGAGCAATGTTGACCGCCTCACTGGAAGAGTGGGTGCAAGCGTCCACTTCGAACACAGGGAGTTTGGTGTGCTTGCATAAATTGGCTGTTCTGCCGAGTATTTATTTATTTATTTATTATGGAGCTTATATACCGCCCGTCTTCCTGGAGGGGAACTCCGGGCGGTTTACAACAAATTAAGAAGACAGCAAATTACAATAACAACCAATAAATTAAATTAATAAAATAAGCAGACAAAACAGCAATACCAGGAGATGCAGATGGCGGGGTGGGGGGGAAGAAAAAAAAGAAAGAAAGAAAAAGAAAAAAGAAAAAAAATCACCCAAACGCCTCCCGGAAGAGAAAGGTTTTCAATGCCTTCCGGAAGGCAGGCAGGGACTCTGCTAGGCGCACTTCTGCTGGGAGATGATTCCACAACGTCAGCCCAGCCACAGAGAAGGCTCGGGTACGGGTGGAAGTTCTCCGAGCCTCTCTGGGCATGGCCACGTGCAGCATATGCGCCCGCGACAACCTAGTCGGATGGGCCGAAGTTGACCGAAGAGTAACAACACAGAAGCGGGTTTGTCAGACTCGTTAGAGTTGAAGAAGATGAGGGATGCAGACTGTTGTCTAGGTCGGGGGTGGGGCAGTAGGCTTTGGGGGGACTCATCAGTAAAGACTCTTTTGAGGTTTATGTGAAAAGTGTGTAAAAAAACAGACATCCTAAAAAGCACCGTCGGAATCATGGAACTGGCAAATTTTAGTAACAGTCTTAGGGCCTTTTTACACGACCCCTAAGATCCGCTGGTCCCTTAAATTCGGACCAGAGATCTTGAGGGTTCATTCCTGTTCCTCCGTCCCCACCCGCTCCGCACTTCTTTGTTCTGTCTGCGTGAGGGGAGGGAGGGGGAAAAAGCCTTAGACAGAGACAAAAGAATGCATTCTTACCTCCCGTGCCGGTGGAGGTTGCTCCGACCTCCGTTTACTTCCTGGTTCCTCTTTAAGGGGCGGAGGCAAAAGAAAAACAACAGAAAGAAGCGAGGAGAGCTCAGGCACTCTCTGCATCAAATATTTTTCACCATCAAAAAGCAGGTACAAGAAAAGTGCGCTGGGTCGCGCTAAAGTGGGTGGGGTCGCACTTAATTGTCTGCAAACTCCGGAGCTGGTGGGTAAATGTTTTTAAGGTCCGGAGCTTGCAGCCATTTGCGGCGGAGCTTAGGGGTCGTGTATAAACGCCCTTAGATTGAAACTAGAGGCAGGCAGTCAAGTCCCTCAAGATCGATAAAACACTCATCCACACGAAGGAGACAGCTGAGTGAATAAATAATCTGCGCTCTGTTCTGCCATCTCCCCTGATTTACTGGGATATTTGCGATTTCCATGTAAATTTGTCTTGGTTGGAGGATGCGCGACAATGACTTTCGCTGGATATTAGGAGCCTTAGCAGGTCCTTGAGACGAGGCCTCCACAGAGGGTGATGGAGTGGCACTTGACCTGAGGTAGACCTTGTTATTTCTGACAGATGGTCATTGGGATGGAGCACTGGTGGCCTTGAGGACGAGAATTGCTTTGTAAGATGGTCCAGCTTGGAAAATATTGCCATCACAGCTTTGCCCATAAGCACCGCATAGTCTCCCAGCATACTGAGCAGTTTAGAGGTAGAGAGTTGCTCTTGGTCCTGCTCTGAGCTGGAAGTTAGACGTGCAGCAGTTCCTGGGCAGCACCTGCCGTGACTGGAGTGGCATGGATAGGAGCGTGGGCATCACCTTCCAGTGGATGGAAAAATTGGTCATGTAACTGTGTTGTCTGCATCGACATTGATTCTGAACTGGCTTTTTTAAGTGGACCGTCGGGTAGGATTTTCCCCATGGAACATCTTTCAGAGCGCAGTGGTAAGTCAGTCGGGGCTGAGGTAGCTTGAGAAGTGGAGAAGACAGTTGCCTTCGGAGTGTGAGAGTCAAGTGAGGGTTTCCCACCCATTGTCAGGGGTAGATCTGATGCACTGACATCTATGGCTGGGGGATCACACTTAGCACTTCGGAAGGTCTCTTCAATGCACAGCTGTTTAGAAGGCTTTGATACAGAGAAGCATCCTGAGAGAGTTCATTGCCTTTTGGGCTTCCCCATTGGAAAACACCAGGAGTTGAACCAGGACCAAAATGTTGCTTGAAGAGATTTAAAGGGACAGTTAACTGGCTGAAAATGGTGAGCAACAGATTGCTTTGGCTTTTTTCCTTCAGATACTTAGAAGAATATAAGCAGCAGAGAAATGCAGGCAGTGTACTTATTGACAGATATAAATTGAAAGATAGTTCTCTTTTGTCTCACTGGATTGGGGATAGACTGGGCGGGGAGGGGAGTGAAGAAGTGAGTCTGCAGAAATGTGGGTTTACAGACTCAACTTATCTCACAGCTGCTCAAGTAAAATAAGCAAGCCGAACTAAGCAAAATAGTGAGATGGCTTCCCAAAGTCAGACTGAGCCAGAGGCCCTTTGTACACGACCCCTAAACTCCGCAGCAAATGGCTCCCAGCTCTGGATCTTAAAATTGTTTCCCCACCAGCTCCGGAGTTTACAGATAATTAAGTGCGACCACGCCCACCTAAGTGCATCCCAGCGCACTTTTCAGGTACCTGCTCTCTGGAGGTGAAAATTCCTGGTGCGGATATAACAGTAGTGACTGCCGGGCTCTCCTTGCTTCTGTTTGTTCTTTTTTTGCCCCCCACCCCTTTAAGAGATCTGAATGCAGTGCAAGGACAGCAGAACGGAGGTGAGTGGCATTCTTTTCTTCCTTTTTTTTCTCCCTTCCCTCACGCAGCCAGCAGCCATGAGTGCGGAGGGGGTGGGAACGCAGGAACAGCGACAAACCCCTAAGATCTCTGGTCCGAATTTAAGTGGCCAGCGGATCTTAGGGGTTGTGTGAAAAGGCCCAAAGTCTTACGGCTTGGTGGGGGTTAGCTTGTTGTCTCCAGTTAAAATTATAACAGGGAATGGAAATATAAGATAAAAGCAGTTAGTTGGCCTTACTGACTGCTGAGCTCACAGCAGAGAGGACTCCCGTTGAGAAAAGCAGTCATTCCAACAGCTCAAATGCATGTGAGTCAAATAGAGGCCTGTGTAACAAGAAAGGACAAATGAGAACAAAAGTCTTTTCCTTTTAGAAAGGTCATTCTCAGTCTTTTGACCTCCACATGTTTTGGAGGTCAACTCCCAGAATCTCTGATTATTGGCCATACTGGCTGTGGCTTCTGGGAATGGGAAGTCCAATATCAGAAAACTGAAAATTGAAAATCATTGATGTAGAAGTGAGAATAGCGATGGATGCACCTTTTCAAGCAGAGAGACAAATGATATAATTTCTCAGCTCCCTACTTCTGTAAAACCATTTGAAACACAGGAGATTGTGGGGGGGTTTTGTTTTGTTTTTTTGGTCTTAATAGACCTTGTAGACCAGCAGCTATTACCACTCATGTTTCCAAGGCAAGCACATCCACCTATAAAACTCTCCAAGGGCGCTTTTACACGACCCCTAAAATCTGAGGCAAAGGGCTCCCAGATGTGGAGCTGAAAATTGTTTTCCCACCAGCGACCACGCCCACCTAAGCGCGTCCCAGTACCTGGTCTCCGAAGGTGAATTTTTTTTTATGCGGATTGCAAAGCCGTGAGTGCCGGGCTCTCCTCGCCTTCTGTGTTTTGTTTTGTTTTTGTTCCCCCCCCCCGCCCCTTTAAGAGACTGGAATGCTTCCCGGGGCAGCTCCCAACAGCAGAGCAGAGGTGAGCCTGCATTCTTTTCTCCCTTTTTTTCTTCCTCCCCTCACGTAGACAGGAGCAAGGGAGTGCGGAGGGGTGGGCACACAGCAAGAGGAGCAACCCCCCAAGATCTCTGGTCCAAATTTAAGTTGCCAGCGGATCTTAGGGGTCGTGTAAAAGCGCCCGAAGACACCCAGTGGTAGAGATCCTTATTTGGAGCTCATCCCCTTAGGAAGGCTGTAGTAACTTAAGAAGTATAGCCTTTACAGTACAGTGGTACCTTGTATAAAGGAATTAATTCATTCCAAATGAAATTCTGTTAAACAAATTTTCTTTTGTACAAATTTCCCATAGGAATGCATTGAAAACGGTTGAATCACTAATCGCAACTGTTTTTATGTTGTATGGATTCACTCCATAGGCAATTCGGTTAAGTGATTTCCCCCTATCTCCATTTTTTCCTTTAAGCAGATTTTCTGTTAAACAAACTGCTTGTTATACGAGGGTCCACAGTATTTAGAAGCTTGTTTTCTCCCCTTCCAAGTGGGGCACCTAAGGGCACGGATGCTTTACAGCGGCTCTGTCACATTTCCACCATTTTTCACTCAGTCATGTAGGCCGAGAGGATCCAATCTTGTTTTCGTTTCTTTTGATCTTTTCTTCATTCCTTCCGCTAAGGCTCTCAAGCCTATACTGTACTGAGGTCCACAAACAGCAGCAAGTAAAAGTATTTTTCCTGCTTACTCTTAAACTGCATTTGAGTCATTAGTGTGTAGATGTGTTTGGGAACTCACTGCTGAATTTTGACTCCTACGGTACTGGTTTCCCATTGTGCTATCAAGGGAATGATAGAAATCCTCTGTCACAATACAAACATTGATTTTAGCAAGAATTTGTCAGGCTTTTGTTGACGTTTAACTGTTGCACTATTTCTCCAACCCCAAATAAGTGCATTGTTTGCTAAAGAAATAGAACTGTAATTCTGTTTTACTCACAGGTAAAAAAGGGTGGATGCTAACAGTGATGACTCAGGAAAATTTTCTACATTGACTGTCACAATTTTTCATTATGGAAAGAGGTTAGAAACTTACCTGAAAGCCCAAGACATATACAATTGCTTACTACAAGCCTCTCATACTAAGGCAGCTGCATTAAATGCTTGGCAGTGCTCAAGATTGTGCTGCTGGTTGGTCGAAAGGGAGAACAAGGGATAGGGATGCAACCTGTACTGGATGGGGTCACCCTCCAATTTAAAAAAGAGATGCGTAGTTTGGGGGTGCTCCTGGACTCATCCTTGAGCGTGGATGCCCACGTCACAGCTGTGGCCAGGAGCGCATTTGCACAATTAAAGCTAGTATGCCAGTTATGCCCATTCCTGGAGAAACCTGCTCTGCTCACGGTGACACATGCCCTAGTGACCTCCCAGATGGAATACTGCAATGCACTCTATATGGGACTCCTATTGAAAAGCCTCAGGAAACTTCAACGGGTCCAAAATACAGCAGCCAGATTGCTGCCTGGGGCGGGTTACAGAGATCACATTGCATCCCTATTAAAACAGCTCCACTGGCTGCCAATCAGCTATCAGACACAATTCAAGGTGCTGACCTTGACCTACAAAGCACTGTACGCCCCGGGTCCAAGCCACCTCAAAGATCAAACCTCACAGTATGAACCAACTCAGATGCTAAGGTCATCAGGAGAGGCCCTTCTCTCCATCCTATCACCCTCACAGGTATGTCTCGTGGGAACACATGAAAGGGCCTTCTTGAGTGCTGCGCCCAGACTTTGGAACTCCCTCTCACTGGAGGCCAGGACTGCCACATCTCTGTTGTCCTTCAGGAAACAAGCAAAGACCTTTCTCTTCAGGCAAGCTTTCCCTGCGTGGGGGGCTACCTACTGTGCCTTTTTATGAATCTACCATACGTGGCTACACAGACTGCGTTATAACTTTGTGTTTAAATCAATCCTTGTGTGGTTGCATTGACGCTATGTTATCAATTGTTAGCTTTAATGTTGCCTTATTGTGCTGTAAGATGCCCCTCAATTCCCTGTTTCTCAAACTGTTTGTGTCTTAATGTAATGGACTGTATAGTCTCTCCTTAGTGTATAGTCTCTCCTTAGTGTAAGGTGCCTTTTCCAAAGAGAAAAGCAGGGTAAAAATACTCAAAAATAAAAATAAAAATAAATAAATAAATAAAATTTGATCTTTATAAGCCTCTCTGGTAACAAAATGGTCTTTGTGGAAGATTGCCATGTTACAAAAACTGCACTCATTAGCCCCATCTTACCAAATACCCACTGAAACCAGAGAGAAAGGCGGTCACTTCACGAACCTCTCGCTGCGCGGCGAGCCGTGATTTCTGCGCGAATCGATCGGTGTTGTCCGCACGATCCTCCATTTTGCATGCGGCGCCACCCCGACCCCGCCCCTAAACCGTGCTCCAAGCGGGGCGAGAGATTCCCCTGCCGGAGGCCGGGAATCTTTTTCGCTTCGCATCCCGCTTCGCATCCAAAGTCACGTGTGGCCAGTGATTATATATATTTAATTTTGTTTTTAGTTACTTTTTCTCCGAAATGCCGATGCATCGATATTTTGGTTAACCCGTTCTTTTGATCTTGCTTGCTGTGCTTACAATATTCCTTGGAGGAGCGATGGTATACACAACAAATGTTGTGTGCTGGTCCACCTAGTGACCCTGACGGAGAACAGCAATTTTTTCACGTCGCCAATGGACGAAGCAATACAAATCGGGAGTAGAAAACAAAGGAACATACAGTTATTCAGCTCTGCCGCAAATGACAGCCGGGTATTGATGCATCGATACGCCGTGGTAGTTTTTTTTAAATATTAAAGAAAGCAGAAACCGGAGGTTGCAAGTAAGCTTCCCAATGCGAAGGGAACACGTGAGGTAGTACTGGATTCGATCCTAAAACCTCGCCCCGTGAGGACACGGAAAGAGGGGTGGGGGCGAATGGAGACCACGTGACCACCACGTGACCGCCTTCGGATTCACAGCGAAGGCAATCACGCTGCGAAGAGAAGTACTTCGTGAAGTAACGGCCTAAGAGTGAACTAGGATTTCAAAGTTTTATTCTGCAAAACATGAGAACACATAGGAGCTAATGCTCAAAGATATGTGTCTCACCTATCAAGGAAGACTCGCTCCTTTAAATACAGTTTGAAAAGCCTCTTTACTGAACTACAAAACTAGCTGGAATTGGAACATACAAAAAGTGCTACCACATTATTATTTATCTTGCTATTGTTACATTCCTAAATGCTGAGAACAAATTATCTCTTAAAACATAATATAACCACCAGCGTCCCTGAGCAAAGGTTACACCAAGGCTAGCAAGTAAGCCTGCAATTCATCCAAGATGGAGTATTTTTGATTAAGCAAAACTACTTATTTATAACATTAAAAGTACAGTATTTTCTAATGAAACTTTAGTGACTTCTGTAATCGTGCAATTAAGTCTACAAACAGCGGTACATAAAAGCAGCAGTAATTATTTGAGGCGGTCAATGCAGTGAGGGCTTTGTGTATTTTGGGATTCAGGCTGTTTGATTGTCTCCTAGGTTACTGGCCTTCCATTACACAATTAAGGGAATTAAAGGCACTCCTGCTGCTAGTATTACAAATCCCACAGCAATTCTAGAGTTGGATGGTCCTATCAGATTGTTTGATAGCAGTATTTTGGACCTGCTGAAGTTTCAGAACATTTTTCAAAGGCAGACCCACACAGAGCTCTTTACCATAATCCAAATGGGTTGTAACTGAGGTGTGTGTCACAGATCAGCCATCTCCAGGAATGGGCACATCTGAAGAAGACTCCTGGCCACTGCTGAAACGTGGGCATCCAGGCTGAGAGGGAAATCCCCTTTGCCCCACTGAAGTTGAGAACCTGTTTTATTGTGTGTGTGTGTGGGGGGGGTGCCATTTCATCCAGCCCCAACTGGGCACTGCTTCCCTGTCTGGATTAGGTTTAGGTTGGTTTGCCCTCATCCAGTCCATTAATGACACTAAAGGATAACAGGATGGAAAGGAGAGTCCGAGTTGGGTGTCATTGACATCTGATAAAACCCCAAACAACCTCAGCTAGTGATTTCAGCTCTCCTATAGCTTAAACAAGATGGGGTGGGGTGGGGACCTGAACACTGAGCAGCATCAGAAGCCAGCGACTCCTGGGGCTTCAAGCAGGAGTCTCCCAGCCAGCGCAGCCTTGGGAGTTCTTCCCCACCAGAAGACACTGGAAGAGCCACTGCAGAACCTGACATCTAAGAATGATCTCCTGGCGAACCACACCTGTTGCCATGTTTGGAACTTTTGGTAGATGCTTCGAAGAAGTGGATGTTTGTTGCCCAGGAAAGTTTGCAACGATTCCTAGTTTGCTTCTATTAGTGCCCTGTTACAGGTGCTGCCTGTAGCCTTGTCTTGTTGCAACCTGAGAACCAAGTCTCCAAAGTGCCACCCCAAAGAGGCATCTCTGGAGCCCCTTCAGAGGGAGGGGGGAGTGCACTCGCGCCAAGGAAGGGTGTCCAGAGAGCTGGCCACTCCCTTGGTCAGCCTCAGGCCACCTGCAGGCTTGGGGGAGGGACGAGCACTAGTGGCCAGGGAAGAGGAGAGATGGCTGTTGTGGGTTTTTCGGGCTGTTTGGCTGTGTTCTGGAAGTTTTTCTTCCTGAGATTGGTCAGATTTATGTGGCTGGCATCTTCAGAGGGCAAGCTGCTCAGGAGAGCGAGGAGCTCTCTCTGTGCTCTGGGGTATAGAAATGAGACCACACTTAATGATTTTGTTCCTCCTGAATCAAAAGGGAAGGTATTTTCTGGTCTATTCTATACCCCAGAGCACAGAGAGAACCCCTAGCTCTCCTGAGCTCCCTGCCCCTCTGAAGATGCTGACAAAAATGGGATTCAAGGATAACCTCCCAAAATAGCTGTTGTGGGTTTTTCGGCCTGTTTGAGGTATAGAGGGAGTGAGCCTCTCCCCAGAGCACAGAGGGAACTCCTAGCTCTCCTGAGCTCCTTGCCCTCTGAAGATGCCGGCCACAGAGTCTGGGGAAAGAGTCAGGGAAAAAAACTTCCAGAACATGGCCAGGCAGCCCGAAAAACCCACAACAAGTATCAGATCCCGGCCGTGAATGAAGCCTTCAGAAATAGGAAGAGGAGAGAGTGGCGCCCTGGACACCACCACAGCAGCAGCAGCAGCAATATCAACAACAGTCGCCGCGTGGGCTGCCAAGGGCGGGCCGTGAGAGATTGGCGGGGCGGCTCCCGGGAGGAGAAGGAGGCGGCGGCGGAGGCGGGTTGAGGTGCCCGCTGGGGCCTCCTTCTCCGGGCGCCTGAGTCGAAAGGGGGGGGGCGGTCGGTTCTTTCCGCGGGTTCCCCGCGATGGCGCCTCCGCGAGCGGCCGACGAGCTCCTCTTCTACGTCAACGGCCGGAGGGTGAGCGGAGAAGACCAGCGGGGTCGGAGCGGTCTGGGGTGGGGGTGTCGGGAGGCGTCGGGACCCCCCAGAGCTGCGCCTCCCCCCGCTCTTGGCCTTGGCGGGGGGAGGAGGAGGAGGCCGCCGCCCCCCCCCCCCGCCCGAGGCAAAGGGAAGGTCAGGGCGCACAGGGGTGGCTTGGGTGGGCGCTCCTGAAGGGCATCGCCGCGCGCCTCTTTGCAAGCCCACCGGGCGCGGCGCCTTCGACCCCCCTGGCTCCGCTTCGCCCCCCCCCCCCAAACCCACCTCCCAAGCCCCCGCCTCGTCGCCGCCACCACCAAGGTCGCGCGGAGCTGCACAATTGTTGCTGCTGTCGCTGCTGCTGCTGTTCCCCGCGCCGCCTCCCTCCCGCCAGCTCGGGTTCCCTGGAAGTTGCGACTGGAGGCTTTTCGGCTGCCTCTGTTTGGGGGGGGGGGGGAGAGACCCATCGACACGCGCCGTGGGATTCGGAGCTTCGGGAAGCTCCTTCTCGGGAATCACCACCACCACCACCACCTGGCCAGGCGATCGAAAAGCCGCGCCCGCTGCAGGCTCCGGGAAGTTGGCCGTCCCAAAAGGATTTTTTTCGGAACGCGGCGGAATGAGCAAGAAAGAAGGGCTTCTGACTTGGGGTTTTTTTTTTCTCTCCCCTTTCTCGGAACGCTGCCGAGGACCCTGGAGTTCTGGGAAACTGAGTTGCCGAAGAAAAGAATGGGCTGGAGCATGGGAGTTGAGCCATCTGGCACGAAATAGAAGAAAAGTGGAGCCCTGGGAAGCATTACAACAACCCCCTTAGATCAGGAATGGGAATGGTCTGCTTGCAGAGTTAGGCCCCTAGTAGTCCTTGAAGACTTCGTGCAACTTGATGGGGGAGGGGGAGAATTTGATTTAAAAAAAAAAAAACACGCATGTCCTGTAAAGGGGCATAAGGAACAAATTTCACACATTTTGAAAGGTTCCAGCACTCCCACCCAACTCCCCCCCTCTCTCTCTGACTTTTCCCCCTTTAAAAAACAGCTACTAGATATCATCAGAGGATATCTTTTTTAAAAAAATAACTTTTGTAAGAATTTATTTTACGTGTGTCTGGGGGGGGGGCGGAGTATGGATGCAGCCCTCAGAAGTTCAGAGACCGGTGTGTGTGTGTCCCCTGGGCCTCTGGAGGTGGCCCACCCATCTTAAAAAGGTGCTTTGTTGAGGGTTCTCAGGTCGCAGAATTATAGAACCAGAGATCTGAAAGAGACCTGAAGGGTTGTCCGCTCCAATTCCTTGCTGAAACAAAAACATCTGACAGATGGGTATTAATCTTCTGCTTAAACATCTCCGGGGTGGTGGTGGTGGGGAGAGCGCACCATTTTGTGTGTTTGTACATTCCATAATCAATAAGCTCTGATTGCAGAACATTCTTCCTAATTTTTCACTGAAATCTCTTTCCCTGATACTCTTCTGCTTCAACATTAATCAGATCCAGCTCAGTGTGTGTCCCCACCCACCCACTCAAATGGCCCCACTATGTGCTTTCAGACCATACTCAAGGATTCACATTATATGTAAAGCACAAGCAAGAAACTTGATTTAAAATAATTGTCATAATTAGCCCCCCCTTGGGAATTTAAACCATAATTTAAATTGTTGATTGAGGTTGCCTAAACATAGGATTTTTAGGTTGTGTTTTTTTCTGAGTCCCTGCATGAAGATAGATTTTTGCAGGCTGTGCTGACTGTGAGCCTCCAGAGCAATCCAGCAGGTCTGCAGGAAATAAAATTGTGTAGCAGGAAAAGTCATGAAGTGACTGGCAAGGAGGAACAACACGGATAAATATCTGAATTGCCAGCATAACTTCAGTAGCCAGAATGTACTGTATTTGAAAGAGAAACAGGTCTTTAGTTATGGTCGAAGGTTTATTTGGAGATGGTTCAAAGCAAACTTTTACATGTATGGTGCATATCTGGTTCTCCAGGAAAGGTCTTCCTGTCCAGAGGCAGTGAGAAATCTTATCAAAGGACTAAACCCTATTAAAGAGATAATCTGTTTGATAGGAGTTCAATGGATTAAACCTAGAGGTTCTGTAACTTTAGGTATTTGTTCTCTGTAAGAAGTCCAGAACAGGGAGATGGGATAAGAGCACTTATTTATTTATTTATTTATTTATTTATTTATTTATTATTGGACTTATAAACTGCCCGATTTTCCCAGAGGCGGTATACAAACATGTCACCCCAGGCGACTAAACAATACAATGACGAACGATCCACAGCGAAAATAAACATCAAAACCTAACAAATGCACATCAAACATCCAGGTACCATTAAAAACTACTAGCAAATACTAAAAAGAAAAAAAATCCAGGCCAATTAGGGGTAGTGCTCCATTTTCAGTCTCTAGGATATGGTCTGCTTACAAGAAAGTTTTGTGAGAGGTACCCGTGTTAGTTTGTACAAGAAATCCAGACAGACAAAAATCAAATCAAAACAAAACAAAAGACACAAACGTGGCACGTTAAAGGCTAACTATTATATTTTAAAGTAAGCTTTTGTGGACACGCCCACTTCTTCAGACATATAGCTGCTGTTTTGATTTTTGCCTGGAATGCTTACAAGAAAGTAAACCTTATTCAGGTCACAGTAGAGATAGGAATGTGTATGTTGTGTCGTTACAGTCATGACCGACTCTTCGTGACCCCATCCATGTCCATGGAATTTTCTTGGCACGAATACTGGAGTGGCTTGCCAGTTCCTACTCCAGGCGCCTACAGCACCTGGTATTCCCTGGTGGTCTCCAATCCAAGTACTAACCAGGGCCAACCCTACTTAGCTTCCGAGATCAAGCGGGATCAGATGTGCTTGGGGCATCTAGGCAACTTAGAGATAGGAATAAGTAGGCCCAATTAAGATCACCCTTATATGTTTCTATGAGTGTGTCCCCTTTGGGAAGATCTAAGACTTTGCAAGCCTTTCTTTGATTAAGTAACCTTGTTTTAGTAACCTTCATTAAGTAACCTTGTAAACTTTTTCTGGCTTTTCTTTTTTCCCTTTTAATAAAATACATATAATCCTATCCAGGGTTTGGGTGGATTGTTTGTGTGCGTGCAGGGAGGGAAACCTAAGTACACTTTCTGGTGTCTGCAACCAGTTTGCCAAACTGCCAGGGTTTGAAGTAAGAAACAATGTACGTCAGGGTGAAAAGGACCAGGAGTAGAGAGGTTATTGGAAAAAGCCCCAGGGCAGCTGGCTAGCTACAAGAAAGTTCTTTCTAGTATCTTCCTGGTATCTGGTGCAGTTGCACAAGTATTATAGAATAGTGTCTGTGACAGCACTAGTTCCATTCCTTAATGAGCATGTTCGTTTGTGAACCAGATAGCAGCAATTTTGATTTCACTTCTTAAAACGGCTTCATTTTGGAACACAATGACAGAACCTCCATCTGATATTAGTCTGACAGAATAAATTGAATACTCATCACAATGGCCTAGGTCAGTGTTGGTGAACCTATGGCATGGGTGCCAAAGATGGCACATGAAGCCCTTTCTGTGGCCACCCAACATTGCCCATCACAGCCACAGCACTTCCCCCTCCGCTTGGAGCATGCAGAGAGCCGGGTGAAGGGGAGGCAGCAGCTTGTGGGGTCCTTCGTAGCCCCAGTTTGCTCTCCAGCCACCCTGCTCTGGGCATCCCAAAAGCGGCATGGATGGAGAGTAAACGGGGGCTACGAAAGAGCCCACAGACTGCTGCCTCCCCTTCGCCCGGCTCTCTGCACGGAGCTATTTCTGCGGTCTCAAAATGGCTCCATGCAGAGAGATGGGAAGTAGCCCCACTTTACTTGCCAGCCCCACCACTTTTAGGATGCCCAGTTCAAGGGTGATGTGGCCATGGGAAATTCAAAAGCCTGTCCTTCGATCCTCACTTTCCCATAGGGTAGCACCCAAAGCATTTATAACCTGAGCTACAACTGAGTTCAGGTTAAATTGCTGTTTTAGCACTTTGCAGGAAACAAGTGGGTTTTGAATCACAGTTTGGCCACTTGGTCTCTAAAAGGTTTCACCATCACTGGCCTAGCTGGAAATGCTCTCATAACACATTCACCAAATACTGTATGATTTCTTTTGCTCATTTATGGAAGATTTGTAGAGTATATCCCAAAGAAGAGATCTTTGAATGGTTGCAATGACTAAGTATCATTATGCACTTGATTCCTGAAACATTGTGTTTTTACTCCCTGCTGCAGGTAGTAGAGAAGAATGCGGATCCTGAACAGATGCTGCTGCCTTACTTGAGGAAGGGTCGTATCCTTTACTTATATGTGACAGAGCAGAAGTCCCACCCATGTAGCAAAACACAATTATGTCCTTTTTGGCAAGTGTGGCTGTTATGCAAGCAATTAGTATTCATGAAGATGATGCTCCCTCTGCCTGCCTCCCTGGCAGCTCAGGCACATGTAGCACAATCGTACTGTTTGTTAAAAACTCAATAGAGTAGTGGCCCGTATGACTAAGAACTAGTGTTGGTTTCTTTCACCTCATCCTCCCATTTCTTCCTGTACTCTCTGCTTTGAATTGGAAGCCAAAGGTTGGGGACTGTCTTATCCTTTGTAGCTGTCCTGGAGCCCTTTTGTCAGCTGAAGCAATGGCCAGAGGTTGAGAGTTTGATTCCCCCACTGGGCCTCTTGTGAGAAGTACCACCCTGTGTGGCCTTGGCCAAGCTGCACAACCCCAGGGCATCCTCCCCCTCCCTCAGAAGAAGGGAATGGTCACTTACTTTGAAGTATTCTCTACCCGAAAAGGTTGCTACAAGTCAGAATTGACTTGACCGTACGTGATGATGAGAATGATGATTAGAAACTGCAGCAACAAGAATAGCGTTCCATTAAGTTGATTCTGATTTATGGCAGTGTTTTCCAGGTAATGTCCCCTGTAGTCTATACGAGTTCATAGCTTCATCGCCATTCAGTGTTAACTAAAATTAATGCCCGTTGACTTCAAGGTTGTGCATTTGGCCAAAATGCACCCACCCCACACATGCAGACGGGCAAGGCTCCCATACAGCGGGGGGGGGGAGAGAGAGACATTAGAATGTGGTTTCCAGTATCTTTTCTAGGTGGTAGAGAATACTTGGTCATGGGATACCGTTTCCTCCTCCTGGGGCTGTAGTGCAGTTTGCCGAAGGCCACCCAGGTTGGCTCTGCTCTGGAACAGCACAGTGGGAGCTCCCCACCCCCTGGCTTCACAGCCAGAGGCCTAATTAGTGACCTTTCCGGCCAGCTTAACTTAAAATGTAAGCACCATCACATTAGGTACAATTTGTGGTAGGAATGGCAGTATGATTTAGCATAATTGTTCCCCTTAATATCCAAAAATTTTACCCTCCAAAATCTGACATTTGACTATTTTCTGAATTTTTTAAATTTTGAAGATTATGCCAGGACCTCTGTCATAAAATAACAATGGTAGGATCAAATGGAAGTTAATTAGACTGATTTTTTACAGGTGCTAATGAGCTTCCCCCCCTACTACACACTTTCCTTAGTAATCAGTTGCAGTGGTGTGTGAATGATCCCTGCCAAGGGATGACCACAAGTGGCGAGTAAAGAATTTGTTTTATTTTTGACATTTCTAAGGAGGAAAAGATCTGGGAGTACAGTATAGTATCTGTTGTGTTTATATTTCATAGCGACCCCCAAAGCCTTTGTGTGTGTGTCTAGCATGTGTGTATATATTTTATTTCAGCTGTTTCACTCTGGAATCTAATCTTGTATTTTCCCTTTTCTAGGCAGAGAGGCAGAGTTTCTCATATCACTGTATTTTTTAAATTGTATTTTTGATTGACTGTTTTGTAAACCGCCCAGATAATGCAGGTTGCACTAAGGGGGCGATACACATACATACATACATACATACATACATACATACATACATACATACATACATACATACATACATACATACATACCACACGCTTCTATGAAAGTTCTGCATATCAAAGATGCTATCACCAGAATGTTAAACTCCCAATGAATTTCCTGCCAACCAACCACAATCTCTGTATTTTGATATCTATGTTTGTTTGTTTGTTTGTTTGTTTGTTTGTTTGTTTATTTATTTATTTATTTATTTATTTATTTATTTATTTATTTATTTATTAACAAGATTTGTTTAGCCGCCCCACTACCAAGAGGTCTCTGGGCGGCATACAACAAGTATTAAAAACTATAAAACAATAAAATTATTAAAACTATACAATACAATACAATTAAAACAACATACAGTACCAATTATAAATTATACAACTCTGCTGCTCATGTGTCCAACTGAGTAATCTAATTAAAATGCTGGCCAAACAGGAAGGTGTTTGCCTGGCGCCAAAAAGCCAAAGTGGAGGCGCCAGGCGGCTCTCCGTAGGGAGGGCATTCCAGAGTTGGAGGGCAACCGCCGAGAAGGCCCTGCTTCGACATGCCACCCCCCTTATCTCTTTGAGGGATGGCACCTTCAGCAGGGCCTCCTGGCCTGATCTTAGAGTACGGGCAGGCTCATATGGAAGAAGGCGGCCCTTTAGGTAGCCAGGTCCTAAGCTGTTTAGGGCTTTATATGTAAGCATAAGCACTTTGAATTGGGCCCAGGCAGCAACTGGCAGCCAGTGTAAGTTTTTTAAAACTGGCGTAATATTAGTCCACACGGCAGCACCACTCACTAACCGCGCGGCCCGGTTCTGTACCAGTTGCAGTCGCCGGACCGTCTTCAAAGGCATCCCCACGTAAAGCACATTACAGTAGTCCAATCTGGTTGTTACCAGTGTATGTGTGACTGTTGCAAGGCTTTGCTTATCCAGGTAAGGGTGAAGTTGATATATTCTCCGCAGCTGTAAGAAGGCACCCCTGGCCACTGAATCCACCTGGGCTTCCAGGGTAAGACCTGGGTCCAGAAGTACCCCCAAGCTGCGGACCCTGTCCTTTAGGGGGAGTACAACCCCATCCAGGACAGGGGAATGGCCCTCTAACCTGTCAGGCAGAGCACCCACCAACAACACTTCCGACTTGTGTCTAGATTGAGCTTCAGTTTATTGACCCTCATCCAGTCCTCATCCAGTCCAAGCACGAGTTCAGAACAGAGACTGCCACACCTGGATTGGTGGAGAATGAGAGGTAGAGCTGAGTGTCATCAGCATATTGCTGACTCCTCAGCCCAAACCTCCAAACGACCTCTCCCAGCGGTTTCATGTATATATTGAATAACATGGGAGACAGTATAGAGCAGGCCTGCCCAAAGTCCGGCCCGGGGGGGGGGGCGGGGGGGCGCGGCGGGGGGGGGGGCAAATCCGGCCCGTCAGGCCATTCTGAGTGGCCCGCGGCTGGCTGGCCTGCCCCTCCCTCCCCCTTCTTCACCCACATATTCCCCTATGGTGGCCACAGCTCCCTGTGCTTCCTTTGGTCCCCACC
The DNA here is from genome assembly GCA_037367245.1 of Phrynocephalus guinanensis. Taxonomy (NCBI): domain Eukaryota; kingdom Metazoa; phylum Chordata; class Lepidosauria; order Squamata; family Agamidae; genus Phrynocephalus; species Phrynocephalus guinanensis. The sequence goes on along the minus strand of CM074732.1, from coordinate 20,987,151 downwards.
TTCCTTTCTCCCTCCCTCCCTTGGTCTCCACCTCCCTCCCTCCCTTCCTGCGGGTGGGGTTGCAAGGGGTCAGTGGATGGGGCTTATGGGTCAGTGGGTGGGGCTTGTAGTGGGGGACAGGGTCGGGGAGCAACCGGCCCCTGACACATTCTCAGCCACCAAATCTGGCCCTCCTTACAAAAAGTTTGGACACCCCTGGTATAGAGCCCTGGGGAACCCCATGATGTAACCGCCATGAGCCAGAGCACCTGTCCCCCAGCACCACCTTCTGGACCCGGTCAGCCAGGTAGGAGTGGAACCACTGTAAAACAGTGCCTCCAACTCCCATCCCAGCCGATCTGTCCAGAAGGACACCATGGTCGATGGTGTTGAAAGCCGCTGAGAGGTCCAGGAGAATCAACAGGGACGCACTCCCCCTGTCTCTCTCCCAGCAAAGGTCGTCATACAGGGCGACCAAGGCAGTCTCCGTTCCAAAACCCGGCCTGAAACCCGATTGAAATGGATCTAGATAATTTGATGCCATTTAGAAATATTTGCTGTGTAAAATCTCCTTCTCTTATGTCTGACAATGTAGACTTGTCCAAGAAAGCTGACATTAAAAAAAATAAAAGTTAGTTTTCAGTGAGCACCCATGTTTTTGTCGTTTTTCTGTTCTTTTCTAATATTATTATTTTTTTAATTTAAAATTTGTTTTTACCAGTAATGCTTCAATATATTCCATAGTAAAAAGGAGCTAGGTTGTATAGTTCAAGTCAGTGAAGGCTACATGGTTCATACTGCATTAATTTCTTCTGTGAGGGGCAATGAAGGTTTGTCTGGACCTTACAGACTTCACCATGATAGGACAGCGGTAGGGAACTTTTGTCTCTCTAGATTAGTGGTTCTCAACCTGTGGGTACCCAGATGTTTCTGGACTGCAACTCCCAGAAGCCTTCATCACTAGCTGAGCTGGCCAGGATTTCTGGGAGTTGCAGTCCAGGAACATCTGGGAACCCACAGGTTGAGGACCACTGCTCTAGATGTCCAAAATGTCATCTACCAGGACCCCACAGCCAGCATAAGCAGTGACATGGGATTAGTGATGTTGCATTTGCCAACATCTGGAGACCTGCTGATTCTCTGTCCCTGTCATAGGACGTCATGAGACATGCTTTTCATGGGCTCAGTAGAGCTCTAAGTAGAAGAGAGCACAGCATTTCTCAGTGTGTCAGTTCTGGTCCAGCACAAAACGTTTCCCCCTTAACTGCAATTCCTTCAGTCCGGCTCACGGGTACCAAGTATGGTTGCGGTGGAGGTGGCTGTGGTGCGTGCACCGTGATGATATCCAGATACGAACCCATCACTAAGAAGATCGTGTATCCTTTCAATAAGGATGGTCAACTCCACGTTGGAATTATTTTTCTTGACTGAGGGATGGTGGTGGTGGTGCCTCAGGGCAGGAGAAGGTCTTTTGTCCACCACAGCAGCTGCTTGTGCTCCATGCTTTCTTTGCATTTAAGTTTGGCTACCAAAAGGTCAACATAACCTTAGTTTGCAAATCTGCTTTGTTTGTTTCCTTCAGAAGATTCCATTGCCAGAGAGAAAATGCAGGAACCCACAGGGAATATGCATTTCCTTTAACACTTCTCTTCCCCCTCAGTCTCACATTACTGTCCCCATGAGGTTCAGTCATGTGGAAAGAGGACCGATAGATTTTAGCAGCAAAAGGGGTACTTGAAAAGCAGATGTAAATAAAAGAGGCTACACCCAGCACTTGGACAGGAATGTCAGGCATCGTTCAGTTGCATCACTTCCACCTACAGATAAAAACATATTATGAAACAGAACACAAACAATGTAAGCACAATGCACTGTTCTGTACAGTTAGACTAGGTTTAAATGATAATTTAAAAGGTGGTTGACTGTGCTGCCACTGAACAGGCATCCCAGATGAGCAGATTGCAAACGAAGACTCACCACTGCTTAAGTGCTGGACCTCTTTCATTGGCGCTTCCTCCCAAGGGTGAACTGCTTCAAGACTGGATCGCTCAGTGGCTTGGAAATTGTTGCGTTACGGATCACACGGACACAGAGTTTCGGGGTGCAATCATCTGGTGTTCAGGCAGCATTTCTGCGTCTCTCTTTCAGGGTTCCATGGATGTCTGTGTGATGTATGAATGTGTGGAGGCATGCGTGTGTGTGAGTGTGTGATGATGATTTGTGTGATGATTCTTGTGATGATTCTTCTACTGCCTGAGCGACCAGTGTTTTATTAGTAAGAGAGAACAATAGATACAGGAGGACATCCCTCGGTGGGAGGGGAATGCACGCCTTATCTGTGAGACCATACACAGTAAACAAGTACACAATGGCAGAGGAAATACATTCCATAGGTGGGAGGGAAAATGCTCCCTAGCTAGTGAGGGATTATTGATAAGGACAGGAAGAGCTTTTCTGGGCCTGAGCAGATGTATCCTGATATCCTGTTTATTTGCCATCCTGTTTGCTCTGGCCTTCTTGCCTACATCAGCACATCCTGGTATCTGCTTCGGTCCTGGGGACTGCTGGGAAATAACAGGTCAAGCAGCCCTCCTAGGCCTTCAGTTTCCTTTGTGCTTGACCAATGTTGGGGCTCAGAAATATGGGCAATGATATTACCACAGGGAATGTGTTGGCTCTATTCTCCTTCACTGTTGCAGTCATTATTCGGCCAATGCATGCTTGATTCCCCTATGTTCCCTGTACGGAGCTGCAGTCGTCACTGTGGAAGGCATTGGAAACACAAAAAATAGGATTCATCCTGTTCAGGTAAGGTTGAAACTGTTTCTTGTTCTCAAGTGTATTTCAGTTTTTTTAAAAAAGTGCTGTGAAAGCAGTGACAGCCCTCTTGTCTTGTGGGGGGGGGAGAGTCCCTGGAGGAACCTGGGTGCAGAACATTGAATGCAGAAATCTCGTCCAGCCCTTGTCAAGCAGCCACCTGCATGGAAGGGCCTTTTCTCGTTGCCTTCTCATGCTACACAGCACACACAGTCATGCCAGATACAATGGGCATTTAGGCAGTTTGGCCATATCAGTGGCCAGCATGTTCGTGTCTCACCATGCTAGCAAAAACTGGGTATGAGGAGTGTATTTAAATGCATTACTTTGTATTCTACCCATTATAGTCCCACCTTTCCACCCTTATGGCAGTGGTTCCCAACCTTGGATAACCCATGTGTTCTTGGGCTGCAGTTCCCAGAAGCCTTCACCACTAGCTCTGCTGGCCGGGGTTTCTGGGAGTTGCAGTCCAAGAACACACCTGGGTCACAGAAGCCTGGGAGACACTGCTTTATGGAAGTCAAAGCGGCATGCATACAGTTCCCCTCCTAGGTATCCTCCATGCCAGGCACTGACCACATCCTTAGACAGTGTAAAACTAGTAGATGATCGGGACACCCAGATTAATAGTTTTGGGCCCATCTTTTATAATAATTACGGCTCGGTATTGGCTGTCTCAGAAATGCATGGAGGGATGGTGGTGTTGGCTTATAGTTGTTGCTGCTGTTCTTGTCTGTGAAGATTCTCAGTCATCCAGGTGAGTTTATCTAGAAGTTGAGTCATGGCAACTGGACTTCTTTTCCTTGAGAGATTGAAACCTTTCACTGCTCATCCAAACAGCTTCCTCCGTCTGAAGAAAGCTAGTTGTGAGTCGTAAATTTTGTAGCTCGCTTTGACCTTTTGTCACCCTGGTCTGAAATAAGGTGAACAGTGGCCTGAATGGGCTCATTAAGTAGTCAGCAGTCTCAATAGCCTTAAGGTGAACTATGGCCTAAAGTGCTGAAACTCATAAAGTAGGGTTCTTTACCTATGTCCTTGGTGGTGAAGGCGTGAGGTATTCTTATTTGTCTGGGTATTGTTGAATCACAGTCTGATAAGTGGCAGATAGACTGTGCCTCAACCTCTGTTGAGGGATGGGGTTTTCACTGTTCACATGAATGGCTTCCCTGACCCCTCTCTCAAACCACCTATCTTCTCTGCCTAATATGTGTACATCCTCCTCTTTGAATGGGTGCCCTTTGTCCTTCAAATGGAGGTGTACTGCCGATTCTGGTCCTGAGCTGTTACCCCTCCTATGTTGGCTCACCCTTGTGTTTAATGGCTGTTTAGTTTCTCCAGTGTAGAGGTCTGCACACTTCTCACTGCATTGGAACACATATACTATATTGCTCTTTTTGTGTTTTGCTATCAGGTCCTTTGGGTGGCTGAGTTTCTGCCTTAGTGTGCTTGTGGGTTTGAAATAAACAGGGATATTTGAAATAAACAGGGATGTTCTAAACCAAAGGTTTAAAAACATAATGAGGGATAAGGAAAATATCTGGATGTGGGGAATTATTTACCTTTGCAGCATGTTTAATGTTGTCCCAGGAACGGATTGCTAAAAGCCACGGCTCCCAGTGTGGTTTCTGCACCCCTGGAATGGTGATGTCTATCTATGCTTTACTGCGCAATGAGACGGAACCAAGGTCAGAGCAGATCACTGAAGCTCTTGCTGGTAAATATTCTAGAGATCAGTTCTTTTAAACATTATTTGGGGGTTTCAAATAAGGCTTTGCCTTCTTTGTTTTTTTTATTTAGACAGGTGATTTGTAATTGACATGAAGTATGCTTCATTATTCTTATTACTGTGTTTTGTAAGCTGCCTTGGAAGAAGGTGGAGTGCGTGGGTGAGTGTTAAACATCAACTTAAAAACATCAGTGTAAAAATAAATAAACAAAGTAGCAGAATTTTGGATGGCCAGATCCACTCAAAAGTGAAACCCACTGTTTGGGGGCATTTGAAATAAATAACCAGGCCTGTTTTATTGTTTAATTAGGTAATTTGTGTCGTTGCACTGGTTACAGGCCCATTATTGATGGCTGTAAAACCTTCTGTAAGGTGAGTGTGTGCAGCTTCAAATACGCTTCCAGGAAGGACCTAGGAAGTTTTGCTTTGTAGTGTTTTTGGTTGTTTCACGGAGCTCAAGCCAAGCTGATGTTCACGTGGGTGCCATTTTTAAAATCTGCACCAGGGCTTCCATCTTGACCCTTCAGTGCTGGGGGGGGGGCTTCTCAACTAACTACTGATGTCATTGGGGTTGAGGCTTGTCCCATAACCCAAATGGAGCTGCTGGAGAGATGTAAACATTAGAGATGGGCACGAAACGAGCAATTTTTCATTTTCATTTTCGTTTTTTCATTTCGTTACGTAACGAAACGAAAAACAAATTTTGTCTCCAAAATGAAACGAAACGAACCGAAACAACAGAAATTCTGTCGTGCGTTTCGTTTTCATTGCGGCAAATACATTGAACTGTAATGAATGCTAACGAAACAGCAATTTTTCTTTTTTGTTTTCGTTTTTTGTTTCGTTACGTAACGAAACGAAAACGAGATTTTTTTTTGCAAAAAATTCACGAAAAACAAAAACGAACAGAAACGGACCCCCTAAACGACAAACAAAACACCATTTTTTTGAGTCGTGCCCATCTCTAGTAAACATTACTTTGATTTTTAATTTTATTACAACTCCTGGCATATTTTGTATGACCTTGTACCACGTGTTTAATAAAATTGCACTGCAGGTCTGAATCCACAGTCAAGCGACTCAACTGAGGTATATGAATAACTGGAATGTTATCTCGAAGTTTGAAAGAAAAGTTCCAACATTTCAGTCACCCATATTATTGCTCCCTTGATTTTCTTCCATTTAATCTTGTTCTTTATGGGGACATTCAGCATCATGATGCTTGGGAGACAGCCCACAGCTCTTGTGAAATGGCTTCACTTCTCCCCCCCCCCATTTTTTTTAATTTTCTTATATACAAGGGGACATAGGGGATGGTTGAGTGGAAGCAATTGGGTTAAATACAAGTTAATACATGAATTGAAGCTTACCATCATCTCTTTATCTAACCCACCATTACAGTAATTTATCAGATTGTCCTTAATAGCCCATAAAAATTAATTCCAGATCGCATTTCAGGTCTTTTAAATAAATCCTAGAAATCAAAGCCACAAACCAACAAATTGTCATTTCCTTTTTTTTAAAAGACAAAGTCTAATAGAGGTTTCCAGACACTCTTAAATGTGTTCATTGTTCTATCCTCAATTAAAGCTGTCAGTTTTGCCAAATGGCTTCACTTCTGTAGGCCTGGGAAGAACTGCTTTCTAAATCCTTGGACAACAGGTGTAAACACAATGGGAATCAGTGAACCATTGATCTGAATCAACATAAGGCAGTAGAAAACTACTCAGAATTGATTCAAAGGAGATACTAGGATTATTTATAAGATTAAAGCATGTGTGTGTGTGTGTGTGTGTGTGTGCTCATTTAACAAAGGAACATAGTTTCCCAAGTTTGTAAAAATTGTAAGTGATGCATAATGAACACAGTTTTGTGCGTAATTTCTTATTCTACGTACGGTAATCCGTTCTGCTTTTGTTAAACCCAGAGAAGCGCAAATGTCTGTGTGGCTGCTGATCCTACTATCCTACTTAGTCTCTAAATGTGAAGATTTTACTGGATCTTGTCTGTCTGTGTTACTTTGAGGATTTGACACATGGGGTGTAACCAGCCAGTCTGTGCCCTTTTATATATGAAGGGTTTCCATGCACAAGTTTAAATTGCTCCTGTCGAAGCGAAACAAACAAACGAAATCCAATCCAAAGCTGCCTCAGATCAGTAGATGTCTTTTGCCTCACTTTAAATATTTATGTAAGCGCCATGATAATCAAAGTTTCCTATTTGTAGGAATCATTTTGTTGCCAAAATAAAGAGAATGGGGGTTGTTGTGCAAACCAGGAAGAATGTTTTTCTTTGCTTCCTAACAAGGAAAAAAAGGTAAGTTAGTTACAGATTAATTTATCTTTTTTATTATTGTTGCTGGGTAGGACAGTTGGAGTGGAAATGTGTTTTACTTCTTCTTTACCAATTTATATCCACCACAATCAGAAGCGTGCAAAATAGAACACCTAGCGTTCTGCATATGATATGTCCTCTTTAGTTAGAGATTAATTTATCTTTTTTATTATTGTTGTTGGGTAGGACAGTTGGAGGAGTGGAAATGTGTTTTACTTCTTCTTTACCAATTTATATCCATCAGAATCAGAAGCGTGCAAAATAGAACACCTAGCGTTCTGCATATGATATGTCCTCTTTAAAAAAAATCTATTATTTTCCGTCTTCGTTTTTGTACAAAACAAATGTTTCATGCCTTCCAGCATTCTGGTAGTTCTTATTCTCTAACGATAAGAACCAAGGAAGTAATCGTTCATAAAACACTGTTCCCTTCACCTTGAACGTATACCTGTGTGCATGTGGTCTGTCTCACTGTTTTCTGTGAGGGATTAAAATAACCTCATGTGTGATTATAGATATGCTTTTTAAAGAGCTATATGCTTTTTTCCAGGGCTAAGCCTTGGCCTTGCAAATGTCCTGGGTGCCCATAATAGGTGCTTAGTACAGTAGTTCCTGTCTAGCCCAGACTTCCATTTGTTTGGAAAGCAGGAGAGGAGTTTAGATACATAGAAAAGAGCAGTAAAGAGTTGAGAGGATCGGCCCCACGCTAGGTGCCTTCTGTGGCTGCACTCCTGAAAGAACCACCACCCTCCAACAGCTGATCCCTAGTCAGCCGTCAGGATAAATATCCAGCCCTCAGGTGCCAATTTATAATTTACTCAGCTTTAAATGGGTTTTTTTAAATACTGTATCTCCCCCCCCCCCTCCAGCAAAAGTTCATGCATCTTTCATTTTCAAATGGTTAAACTCGAATGAACTGTGCTCACTGCTGGTGTCCTTATTTATTTATTTATTTATTTATTTATTTATTTATTTATTTATTTATTTATTTATTGTTAAGCTCTCTACAGCACTGTTTTCTGCAGAAGACTTCCAGCCCTTGGATCCTACCCAAGAACTTATATTTCCACCGGAACTCATAGTAAGAAGAATTACTTGACTTAACAAGCATACCAGTCCAGTCCTGGAGGCGATTCCCACTGTCATTTTAATGCAGTGAGAAGTGGCTGCTTTACTTGGCTTGCGCGGCCATCTACTGTACTGCTATAAGCCTCCTGAAGGTTAGGCTGAGCCATTCAGTGGGCAAGTGATTGTTTTGACTGGCGAGGATGCACGTAGGCAAATACTTTGTGGACATTTTTTTTAATAAATAAATACTTTTTATTTTATTTTACAAGACAAGTTAAGATAACAGTACAATAGCGTCTCATTATTTATACATTCTATAGGACCAATATCCTTTTCAAAATCCACCCACTAATTCATCTTCCAACACAGTTAATTGTGACACACACACAAATAAATTAATTCTTTTAAAATTTTACATTCCAGCAGTCAAAATTATTCCCCATAACACAGTCCTCATTTTTTGTGTTAATTCCGTACGTTAATAAGGGCTTCCAGGTTTTCATAAATGTATCATGTTTTATTTCCCCTCTATACATTTTAATTTGATAGCTCAACTTTTCCATGAGAGCCATTTGCCAGATTCTGTTCAGAAATTTTTGTAGTGAGAGATCTTGAGCATTTCTCCAGTTTTTTTGCAATTTCAGCTCTTGATGCACCAATCAGATTTGCTATTAAGTCTTTATATGATAATTTTTCATTTCCATCCTTTGTGGACATGACAGCTCTCAATGTCGAAAGTTGTGTTTCTGTATTTAAATATGTGCCTTTTAATATAAATTTGAACTACGAGGAGACTCATGGCGAAGTGTACTGCGGCTGTAACTGCTGTACTGCAGCTGTATCTGTCCTCAAGACCTGGGGTTCAATCCCAGGTCGCTGGCTCAGGGTTCACTCAGCCTTCCGACCTTCTGAGATCGATAAAATGAGCGCCCAGCTTGTGAGATGCGGGGTGTGTGTGTTTCACAATGTGTAGCCTGCATAATTACTTGTAAACCACCCAGAGAGTGCTTTGATCTTCCGTGGGGCAGTATATAAGCAGCATGCTTTGCTTTTTACTCTGGCAGGTCTGTGGATTGTTAGGCTGAGGAAACTTGGAAACAGATTACAGTATGTGAATTCTTCCTATTTTGTTGTAGGAAGGAAATTCCTGTGCACTCATCACATTTTACTTGTGTTGATATTGGCTCAATCTGTTTCCCACTTTTCTCCTAGCATTGGGACCCAAGACAGAGAGAAACATGATTAAAGCACAAGTAGAAATAAAAACCAAAACAAGTTGTAATATTATAATGGCTAGCAATAATAATACTATAACAACACAGTTAAATTAAATTAAAAGTTTAGTAAGTGGATATGTTGCCTGGGTACCTCTCTGAAAAAAAATAACTTTTCCAAAGCCTGAAGTTGTATTTATTTATTTATTTATTTATTTATTTATTTATTTATTTATTTATTTATTTATTTATTTATTTATTTATTGCATTTATAACCCCACTTTTCCACTAAAGAGGCAGTGCACAGACTCACAAAGTTTCCATGATATACTGTATAGTCCTAGGACCAGGAAATGAAGAAATGGGATGTACAGTTCCTGTACTGGTAATCTCAACTCTTAATCTGGTTTTACTTTCAGAACATGGCTGAAAGTCAAGCAGTACGGACTCTTACTTTCCACGGGGAAAGAACTTCCTGGATTTCTCCTGTGACTCTAAAGGAACTTCTGGATCTCAAAGCCAAACACCCACAGGCACCTCTTGTTGTAGGGAATACTTCTGTGGGTATGTGCAGTATAACTCTGTGTGCTGCAAAACCACCCTCTTTCTATGATCTATGGAGAAGTCATCCTCAGCTCAACCCTCTTCTCTGATTCTGAATCAGGATTTCATATGCAGCAAAAAGAGCTTGCTTATTGCAGTCTGCAATTTACTGTATGTAGAGTTCCAGTGTGTCCTGCCGGCTTCTGCCGGTGCGCCCCTTGAGATCTTTAAAAAGGGACAATGCATTTTCATGGTTTTACTCCCAGGGGTGCCTGCCTTTGATCTAAAACAGTGGTGGCGAACCTTCAGCACTCCAGATGTTTTCAACCACAACTCCCAAAATTCCAAGCCTGTACTGCCAATGACAAGGGACTGTGGGAGTTGTGGTCCAAAACATCTGGAGTGCCAAATGTTTGCCACCACTGATCTAAAATATCACGCTGAAGGCTTCCCATTTGCTGGTGGTGATAGTAGGTTTTGGGGGAGCCCAAGTTTGTTAATAAATATGGCACCTTCATTTTCTTTCATCTCCAAACATACCCATAATTTTTAAAACAGTTTCAATAAATTACTCCCAGTGTAGGAGTTGGAAAAGTAATAAATTCAAAGGAGAGTGTTATAAGAATAGTTGAGTATCTTTCGCTTCCTCTCATAATCTCATTCTTCACCTTCTGACTCTTAGGGCCTGAAATGAAATTTAAAGGTGTATTTCACCCACTTCTCATCTCACCCACAAGAGTGTTGGATCTTCATGTGGTGGAACACACAGACAATGGTCAGTATACTTGTTATTTTTCTCTTCCCAGTCCCTTTTGAAAGACACTGCATTTTAAGAGCCATGGGGATGATGTGAAGGACGTTGCCTGTGATTTCTGTGTTGGGATGAGTTCTGAGGGTGTCCAACGTGAAACAGTGTAAACCAGGGGAAGAAGTGGGACGGATGGACAGTGTCAGGTCTGTGAAGAGCACCTATTTGCAAGTACCAGGACATTAACAACACAACTTTCCCAACCCTTGAAACAGATCGGCAGATCTTTGGGTGTCGGGGGAACGTTGACACACTTATTAAAGAATGTACTTCTATGAGGTATTATAAGCATGCCAGACCTATTCTGGAGTACAGGAAGCGTGAGGGTGGGTGGGGAAAGACTAGTGGCTGAAACGGCCTTCAGCCTGCTATTATGCATGTGCACAAAGCCCTCTGTGAAGCTGGGGCCGCACTTTGGAGGTACAAACCACCGCGTTCCTCCTGGCCCTTAATTTGTTTACAGAGCATCCTTCCTGGAAATGTTACCTTACAATCACCCCCTGCTTTCCCCACCTCCTGATGCTTGGGCAGAAATGCTGTATTGATTAACTGTAGGCAACACGCATGTTCTCCAACCTTGCCAGACTCAGCCCAGCCTTTGTTTGAGGCAAGACTGGTGCCACTTTTATTTAGGATCTGTTTGAGATCCCAGTTGTCATCTTGCTTCAACTGGCAGTAGAAGGGGCACCTATGCTTGTCAGAGCTCCGTTTCCCCAATGTTTCAACTCTTAAACCAGAAGGGAGGAACAGGCAGCCTTCAGGTGTGTTTGGCTGGCCAAGTCTTTGCCATCCCTTGCCACTATCACAAGTAGTCAGGGATGGCTGGGTGTTAACAGTCCAGCATCATTGGGAGGCCCATGGGTTGCCCACCAGTCCTTAAAAGGTACCAATCATCTTTTAAATAATACAGTGTGTGTGTGTGTGTGTGTGTGTGTGTGTGTAACATTTTAGTTTTATATATATATATATATATATATATATATATATATATATATATATATATATATATATATATATATATATATATATATATATATATATATATATATATATATATATATATATATATATGCATGTTAGGGTGGATTCGGGTTTCTTCCCGTGTAGAAATCTGGTTGTTTTGGCGACGTTTCGACGAGGTCTCACTCGTCATCTTCAGGCTGGTGTTCTGGCTTCTTTCTTCTTGAAGCAAAGCGTGGTCTCAGTTGAAGTCCTTCTATAAATACTGCTGGGGGTGTGTGGTTTGCTTGCTCTGTTGCTGATTGTAGGTTCGTTTGTTCTTTAGTGATCTGCTGTGTGGCTGAGGCGATCGTTAAGGGCTTAACTGCTGGTGGGTTAGATGGCTGTTTAGAGACATCCTGTGTGGGTGAGGTGCTGGATGTGTGTCTATTAGCCTTTTGTTTCTTAACGACCTTGGTGATGGGTGTTCTGGCAGCATCCTGGGCTTTGGTGGAGTGGGGTCCTGTGTCTTGTGAATTTATTTTGGTCTGGCTGCGTGTCTGTGGTCTCCCAATGTTTTTTTGGCGTGTGTAAGTGTGCTCCATGTGGTGGCTGGAGTGGGGAGTAGCGGTAGATGGTGCAGTCGTGGTTTTGTTATTGGATGGTGGTTTCGTTTCATCTGTGGGAAGGGTCTGGGTTTGTGTTTGGTGTGGATGGAAGGTGGTGGCATCTTGTGTTCTTTTGGACCTGGTGTCAGTCTTTGTGACAGAGGCTCGTCTGTTGACCAGGGCTAGTTTCCAGATGTCAGGCAAGCGGGAGGTGTCATCACGTTTATTCATGTTGTTTGGGTGTTTCTCTATTTCAATGGCTTCCATGATTATTCGACTGTTGAAGTGTTCAGTTTTGGAGATGAGTTTGGTTCTTTTAAAATCAATTTCATGACCTGTTGTTTTTATGTGCTGGAAGAGAGAGGAAGATTTTTCTTCTTTTTTGACTGCGTTCTTGTGTTCTGCGATGCGTGCGCTTATTCTCCTGTTTGTCTGTCCGATGTATGTGGCTGGGCAGACTTTGCATGGTATTTCGTAGACTCCTTGGTTTTCTAGCTCAATCTTGTCTTTGGGGTTTCTTAAAATGTTGGCTATTTTTTGTTCGGTGCAAAAGGCTGTCTTGATATTGTGTTTGTGGAGAATTTTGCTTATTTTGTCTGTGGTGCCTTTGATGTAAGGGAGGAGGGCAGTCCCGTTGTTCTCTTCTGTTTCTTGGTTCTTGGGGGGTGTTTCTTTTTGGATTAGTTTGGTGATGGTGTTTTTTTGGAATCCGTTCGCAATTAAAGCATTCGAGAGAGTGTGTAATTCAGTTTTTAGGTGGTCTTTGTCAGCGAGGCGTTTGGTTCTGGAGATGAGGGTTTTTGCTACGGAGTTGATCTGTGCAGGGTGGTGGTGTGATTGTGCATTTAGGTAGCGGTTTGTATGTGTTTTTTACTAGATCAAACCAACAGAGACCTACTCACTCTCCACCTCAAACTCAGCAACAAAATCCACCCAACACTCTGGAACAAATCCAAGCAACTCGCCGCCTGGAGAGCTGAAACAGAGACCTCCCACAAGACAGACATACACACCAACAAACTCCACAAACTGGAAAAACGCCAGAAGCCCAACCCCCCACAGCAGCCCATGAAACAAACAGTTCACAACATATCAGACAGGACACTCACCACCGCAGAGACCAAAGTCCTGTCCAAAGGATTCAACTTTGCAGTCGCCCCCAGACACATCCCCACTGAAAACATCATATGCGGAGTGGAAGCCAGCCTAACCAAAATCAACCCAGATGAAGCCAACAAAATCAGACTCGAAGTCACCAATATCCTCTGCTCCAGCAAACCACCCAGAAGCAATTTACACAAAGAAGAACAAAAAGCCCTCACCAACCTGAGGAAAGACAACAACATAATCATTCTCCCAGCAGACAAAGGCAATGCCACAGTGGTGATGAACACATCTGACTACCAAGCCAAACTATCCAACCTACTACAAGACCCTGCTTACATACCTTTGAACACAGACCCCACCACCTACCTGGAAAAAAACCACCAAAGCCAAAATAAAAGCCTCACACTTAAGTGAAGAAATCAAGCCAAGCATCATCCCCAGAGAGAAATCTTCCAGATGCCCCAAGCTCTACGGCCTCCCCAAGATTCACAAAGAAGGAACACCTCTCAGACCCATAGTCAGCTCCATTGGCTCACCCCTACAAAACCTCGCCAAATTTCTTGCCAAACAACTCCAGCCCTATGCAGAATCCATCTCTTCATACGTACAAAACTCGTTCCACTTCATAGAAATTATAAAGAAACAAGACCTACAACCCAATGACCTACTCGTGAGCTTCGATGTTGTTTCGCTCTTCACACAAGTGCCCATTCAAGAAGCCTTGACAGCTATCCACAACAAATACAACCCCCCCAAGCACATCCTAGATTTGACCAACCACTGCCTAACCAACACATACTTCATCCACAATGGACAAAGATACAAACAGATAGAAGGAGCACCCATGGGATCACCCCTCTCACCGGTCATCGCAAACCTATATATGGAACACTTTGAAACCAACGCGTTACAGAAGTCCGAACATAAACCCAAACTCTGGCTCAGATATGTTGACGACACCTTTGTTATCTGGCCACACGGGAAAGACAAACTGAACAACTTCCTCACACATCTCAACAGCCTACACCCCAAAATACAATTCACTATGGAAATAGAAGCCAACAACCAACTTCCCTTCCTGGACGTCCTTATCTACAAAAAACCCGACGGCTCCTTAGGACATACCATCTACCGGAAAAAAAACACATACAAACCGCTACCTAAATGCACAATCACACCACCACCCTGCACAGATCAACTCCGTAGCAAAAACCCTCATCTCCAGAACCAAACGCCTCGCTGACAAAGACCACCTAAAAACTGAATTACACACTCTCTCGAATGCTTTAATTGCGAACGGATTCCAAAAAAAACACCATCACCAAACTAATCCAAAAAGAAACACCCCCCAAGAACCAAGAAACAGAAGAGAACAACGGCACTGCCCTCCTCCCTTACATCAAAGGCACCACAGACAAAATAAAAAAAATTCTCCACAAACACAATATCAAGACAGCCTTTTGCACCGAACAAAAAATAGCCAACATTTTAAGAAACCCCAAAGACAAGATTGAGCTAGAAAACCAAGGAGTCTACGAAATACCATGCAAAGTCTGCCCAGCCACATACATCGGACAGACAAACAGGAGAATAAGCGCACGCATCGCAGAACACAAGAACGCAGTCAAAAAAGAAGAAAAATCTTCCTCTCTCTTCCAGCACATAAAAACAACAGGTCATGAAATTGATTTTAAAAGAACCAAACTCATCTCCAAAACTGAACACTTCAACAGTCGAATAATCATGGAAGCCATTGAAATAGAGAAACACCCAAACAACATGAATAAACGTGATGACACCTCCCGCTTGCCTGACATCTGGAAACTAGCCCTGGTCAACAGACGAGCCTCTGTCACAAAGACTGACACCAGGTCCAAAAGAACACAAGATGCCACCACCTTCCATCCACACCAAACACAAACCCAGACCCTTCCCACAGATGAAACGAAACCACCATCCAATAACAAAACCACGACTGCACCATCTACCGCTACTCCCCACTCCAGCCACCACATGGAGCACACTTACACACGCCAAAAAAAACATTGGGAGACCACAGACACGCAGCCAGACCAAAATAAATTCACAAGACACAGGACCCCACTCCACCAAAGCCCAGGATGCTGCCAGAACACCCATCACCAAGGTCGTTAAGAAACAAAAGGCTAATAGACACACATCCAGCACCTCACCCACACAGGATGTCTCTAAACAGCCATCTAACCCACCAGCAGTTAAGCCCTTAACGATCGCCTCAGCCACACAGCAGATCACTAAAGAACAAACGAACCTACAATCAGCAACAGAGCAAGCAAACCACACACCCCCAGCAGTATTTATAGAAGGACTTCAACTGAGACCACGCTTTGCTTCAAGAAGAAAGAAGCCAGAACACCAGCCTGAAGATGACGAGTGAGACCTCGTCGAAACGTCGCCAAAACAACCAGATTTCTACACGGGAAGAAACCCGAATCCACCCTAACATGCATACCTATACCCGTGAAAATCTACGAAAACATATATATATATATATATATATATATATATATATATATATATATATATATATATATATATATATATATAAAACACTTTAGTAATAAAAAACTGAGAACAAAGACAACAAATGTAACTTTTGACTGGAAAACAACAACTAATCATCATCCGTATGAGTATAGATCAGGGGTCCTCAACGTTTTCAAACAGCGGGCCGGTTCACCACGCCCCAGACACCACTGGGGGCTGGACCACAGTGGGTGGGGGGAGCAGGGGACCTTGCCGTAGCCCTCCCACTTTGAATGTCCCACTAGCCAGCATGCTAGATCAGCATGCTGATCATCTAGGCGTTAGTTGGGGGAGTGGGAGAAGTGACATAGCCCACTACTTTGAACTGCCTCAGCAATAGAAGCAGCTGCGGAGGCTGGCTTGCTCGCAAAGTAGGGGGTGGGGGGGTTGCAATTGGTCCCGGGGGCCGGATTCAGGACCTTGGGGGGCCGCAACCCCCCCCCCCCCCGGGCCTTAGGTTGAGGACCCCTGGTATAGATTGTATACAAGTTAAACATTAAACTAAATACTACATTATATTCAGTTGTAAGCAAGTTTACCTTCATCAGTGTTATTAATCTAAAGAATAACACAAAATGTACCAAATGAATTATACAGTCTACCTTCTCATCACACTGAGCCCCAAATCCCTCTGATATCCTATGAGACATGCTATGTGCCTTTGCTTCAACCTATCATCTTTTTAAAGAATATGAAAAATATTAAACCTTGTGATTTCTAACCCAACTCATACCAATTTCAGCAGGGATTGATTATAAGGTCTGGTTATCCCTTCATCATCACGCTAAACGCCCATTACAGCTGGTGTCTAAGCAGTTCCTTTGCAACACACGTTCAGATCTGTCTACTTGGCCAAGATAGGTTCAAAACGGACACATGTTATGTGTGCCTTGTATCTTGAACTGATAAACACGGCGAAACTATTTTTCCTAATTGATCACTTATTACTAACTGAAAGATGTGAAGGGATATGATCTCAATGAAAATAACATTTACAACATAAAATAATTTCAATGTTTTAACCTTTTTTGCCCCAGGACTAATCCTTGGAGCTGCTTGTAGTCTGACTGTGGTGAAAGATGTCCTGAGTGATTCTGTTTCAAAACTTCCAGTGGAGAAAACCAAGCTATTCCGGGCGCTTTTGCAGCAGTTGAAAACCTTGGGTGGCCAGCAGATAAGAAATGTGGCTGTAGGTTTTCTTTGCAACTGAAACAGACTTTCCCCAGAGGGGTAACTGTGTGAGAAACAAGCCAACAAACAAACAGGCTTTGGGTATCTAGTAGACTTTATTACTGTGTCTACTTTTGTGGTCTTCATTCCAGTTCCTCAGATATTTCAGATGAGGTGGGCTGGGCCGGCAAAAGCTTATGTCATAATATATTTGCTAGCCTGGGAGTTGACACAATATATTATTGTTGCTTTTGAAAGAATAAATACTGTTTAAGATGACCCCACTTTTCCAGCCCAAAATGACTGTTTCGCAACTCCACAGTTCTCTCTGGCTTGCTTCCGTGTATAAGAGAGCCCTCAACTTTTAGTCTAACAATTTTAGACAAGAATATAATCTTATACACAGGAAGTATGGTATGCTTTCTCTTAGCATAAATTGCCCCCACATTGTGAAAGATATTGCTTACAACCTGTTAGTGCTCCGTCAGATATGAAAGATTTGTACAGAATAAACAGAAAGCTGAGTATTGTGTACTTTGATGTGAATTCAGATTCATTCAATGGGATGTACTCACAGATAGGTACAGCAGGATGTCCAACAAGTGGATTTGTTCTAACAGCCCCCCCCCCAGGCCTGTTCAGCAATGAGGCAACATTGACATCCTGGAGGAGGGGGAAACACCTTAATAGTATTCATATTAGGTTTGTATATTGTTTTGTGGCTAATTGAAACATGTCTGTGAAGATATTCAGTCATCCAGGTGAGTTTATCTGGAAGTTGAGTCATGGCAACTGGATTTCTTTTTCTTGAGAGATTGAAACGTTTCGCTGCTCTCTCCAAACAGCTTCGTCAGTCTGAGGAAAGCTAGTTGCGAGTCCATTTTATAGTGACCTCTTGTCACCCTGGTCTAAAATAGTCTCATAAGATGAACAATGACATGAATAGGCTCGTTAAGTAGACAACAGTCTCAATAGCCTTAATGTGAACCATGGACTAAAGTGCTGAAACCCATAAAGTATGGGTTGTTAGCTATGGCCTTGATGGTGAAGGTGTGAGGGAGGGGGTCCTGGGGGTCAGGCACAGTCTATCTGCCACTTACCAGGCTGTGATTTCAGTGATACCCAGGAAAATAAAAAATGCTTCACGCCTCCATCACCAAGGCCATAGCTAATGGCCCATACTTTATGAGTTTCAGCACTTTAGGCCATGGTTCACCTTAAGGCTGTTGAGATTGTTGTCTACCTAACAATTCTATTCAGGCCATTGTTCATCTTATGAGCCTATTTCAAACCAGGGTGACAATAGGCCGAGTGAACTATAAAATGAAGGACTGGCCACTAACTTTCCTCAGACTGACAAAGCTGTTTGGATGAGCAGCGAAACGTTTCATTCTCTCAAGGAAAAGAAGTCCAGTTGCCATGACTCAACTTCCAGGCTAATTGACACTAATCAACATGATGTGACCAGGCATGCACATTGTCAATATTACACAAGGCTTACGCAAACACTAGTGGGATTCTGTCCAGTATTCTGGTGTTTAATTTAATGATGGTTTAGTAAGCCTTGGAGGGGAAGGCAAGGCACTCAAGCTGCATTTCTACTCTCCTTTTTAAAAAGTCTTTTGGAGGAAACATTGTGAGCAGAAGTCCAACATCTGACATCAACCCTATCCTGGCCGCTGGTGGCTGTATCCTCAACGTGGCGTCCCAAGGTAGGCCCGAAGCCTTCCTCAGCAGTTTCATCACAGTTGGGCATAATGCAGAGTCTTTGCCCGGAACCTGCTAGAGAGCCTTAGAAATTCAACCGAGGGATAATGAGGACCATGAATGCTGTTGCAGATATGATTGTTGTCTGTGTTGTACTGACAAAAGGACAGTGGGCTTCCCACCAATGTAGTCCTGTATGTGTCTAATGAGAAATATGTGATGCTGGGTCCAGTCAGGCCGACTGTTCTGAGTAGAACAGCCTACAGCAGGCATGTCCAAACTTCAGCCCTCCTGATGTTTTGGACCGCAACTCCCAGAATTCTAAGCTTAGATTGCCAGTGGCAAAGGACTGTGGGAGTTGCTGTCCAAAACATCTGGAGGGCCAAAGTTTGGCCATGCCTGGCCTACAGAATGGTGGCCTTAGTTGTCTGTTTTGTCCCCCTCAGTTTCGCCTTTTCCATTAGAATCTCTTTCTGGAGAGGGAGTTGTAAGTCATGAGTTATTGTTTTTTATATAGCAGTGAGTACAGGAATAAACACCTTGTCAGTTTCACTCTAAACCCATAAGGTGCAGACAAGCCACGGGCCACGGCCAACACCTGGCCTTCCCAGGCACCTTTGGATGTTTAGGCCTTCTGACTTTTCCACCACCCAGTGTAACTGTCCGCTAGGAAACAAGGAAGACCTACTGCTTCTTCACCACTGACAGTAAAAGGAAAGGGGTGATCGGTATCAAGACTTCTGGAGTCCTGGAGAAATCCTTTTTTTTGTTTTAAACCCCA
The DNA here is from genome assembly GCA_037367245.1 of Phrynocephalus guinanensis. Taxonomy (NCBI): domain Eukaryota; kingdom Metazoa; phylum Chordata; class Lepidosauria; order Squamata; family Agamidae; genus Phrynocephalus; species Phrynocephalus guinanensis. The sequence goes on along the minus strand of CM074732.1, from coordinate 20,967,785 downwards.
GAGTCTCCTGTTCTGATAATTTCATGGCATAATGAAACATAGAAAACCATAGACATGTTAGGAAAAGAATGTACATTTTCTAAATTCTCGTGAAAGAAAAAGTGTTTAAAAGCCATCTTGTAAATAAGCAAAGCAAAGAGCTAACACCAGCACAACCACATTGGAATTGCTGTTGTGAGTTTTTCAGGCTGCTTGGCCGTGTTCTGGAAGTTTTTCTTCCTGATGTTTTTGCCAGCCTCTGTGGCCGGCATCTTCAGAGGGCAAGGGGGGCATTGGAATCGCTGCACAAAACAGACCAGTTTCTTCCGGACAATTCTGAGCAAACCTCTATGGAAACCCTTTCCCCTCACATAGAAGCTACCAGCCATACCTGTCTCTTGAGGAGACACCTCCTGCATACCTACAAGGCGTGACTCATAAATCTACCTTCAGAAGGTCCCAGTGTGTTGTTTAAACCTTTTTGAGGAGACATGTTCTAGGGTCGTCAGACTGTGTTTTAACAAAAGCTGACCTGGGGAAGTTGAGAAGAGCATATTTTTCACTCCATAAAAGGCCACTGGGTAAATCAAGGTCCTTTCAGAAGATGGCAGGACAGAGAGACTGGTGTATGTTAGCGTCCATGAAGTTATAATAAGAAAAAGATTGCCGAAGGCTATCGCACTCTGCAGTGTTGGCTTCTCTTGGCAAATGATACAAAAAGCTATCATCTCTGTGCTAATTTAATTAGAGCCACTTGATACATTATTATTGCTCCATGATGGGGAACAGCCTGGAGCTGCTTTTCCCCCCTCCACTCTGCTTATGCAGCCCACATGCAAAGCTCTTGCAGAAAGGCCCCCAAGGGTCATTCTGGGCACTATATAAAATGGATAATATTCCCTCCCTCCCTCCCTCTCTCCCCCCCCCTCGTGTATTTGTTCCCCAAGGAAGGCGACGGCAAATTCCCCTGGGGGACCTCTTTGCCGATGGGCTTGGAAACAATACCCTTGAGCCAGAGGAGGTCCTCATGTCTGTCTGGATCCCCCATTCTAGAGAGGTAAGCAGTCCTTCCTCCATCCACCTATCCCCCCCCTTTCTTCACCATGGAAAGGTTACAATCCCAAAACTGGCTGCAGCATATTGCACCTGGTCAGAGTAGCTCTACATCCTTTTTGTTTGTTTGTTTGTATACATACATACAACAAAGGCAATCGAAATGAAACATACCAATCTGGCAAGACTCATAAAAGGACAAAACAAAAGAAAGAAAACTTAGAAGTGAAGACAAAAACAAAACCTCTAGTGGTCACGCCCTGTCCACTTGTCCTCATACTATACAAAAGGACTAAGGATTTGGCCGTTGTCTGGCCATCTGCAAGTCTTCCACAGGTTCTAGCAAGCCCTGTACACACATCCTTATATCTACAGTAGGACCCCGGTATTCGCTGGGGATTGGTTCCAGGACTTCCCATGAATAATGAAAACCGTGAATAAGAGAGAACACTAAAAATCCCCAAAACTTCTGTTTTGTGACAGTAGCTTGCTTTACAGCTGCTGTTTTGTGACAATAGCTTGCTTTGTGGCTGCTGAATTATTTATTTAATATTTTCCCCTGCCAACCATAGATAACTGAATCAATGGATACGGGGGTCCTACTGCATTTCTTCCCTTACTCCTTTGTCTGCTTCTGGGCCCAGTAATATAGCATCTTCCAACTCTCATTTACAAAGTGTCTCGGTTGATCCCGCAGTGCCTCCGAGATCATATCTCGTTTCCCAATGTCCAGTAGCTTTTTCATCAGTTCATCCTAAATTGGTATTTCACCTTTCTTCCATTTCTGGGCCCAAAGCAGCCTGGCTCCCGTGTATACATAATGATCTCTGGCATTATATTTAGTAATAGCATTTCTGGTTTAAAGTTCAGTTTGGTTTGCACGATTTCTTGTGCCACTTCCTAAGTCTGCCGCCAGAATGTTTGCGCTTTATCACATGACCACCATATGTGGTAATAAGTCCCTGGGTTCTTTCTGCATTTCCAACAAACGTTATTTGACCCTTTTGACATTTTGGCTAATTTTACTGGAGTGAGGTGCCACCTGTGAAACATTTTAAGTATATTTTCTCTAAGATTGACTGGTTTGATTAGCTTATAACTAATCTTTCCACATTTTGGTCCAATCATCAATATCAATATATCTGAAATTTTGAGCTCATTTGACCATTCCCCCCTTCACCCTTTCATCCACTAATTCATATTCTAGTAAATATGTGTACACTTTTTAAATAATTCCCTCATTTGTGTAAATCCACAGTTCATCCACCTGTATGCATTTGTCTTTTTTATATCTTGATTCCAGTTTTGCCACTGACCACCAGTCTGTTGCTAGACCCAATTCCTCCAGCTCTCTTATATCTTTCATCTTCTGCTCTTTAGTCAGCAACTCTTTGTATGTGAATAATAACTCCTTTGGATTTATCGTTTTCAATGTGAAGGCCTCTATAGGTGCTACCCACATTGGTATTGTTTATAGGTCTGTATTGTATTTGAAATTTTTTGCCAAACTAAAGAAAGCGCTTTCCTTACTATGTGATCTGAAAAGTGTGTTTGCTCCTTAATTCCCCCATACCATACATATGCATGCCAGCCCATTCTTCTAGCTTTAACAATCTTTGATTTTCAAGTATTATCCACTCTTTTATCCAAACCATAGCACAGGCTTTATAGTATAGTAACCAGTTTGGTAACCCTGTCCCTCCTCTCTCTTTTAGGTCTGGTAATGTTCTGAGTTTTATTCTTGGTTTTTTTCCTTTCCAAATAAATTTTGAAATTAGCGTATCTAAGTCTTTGAAGTACTTGTAATTTAGTATGATTGGTAAGTTTTGAAATAAAAATAACAGTTTTGGGAGGGCTAACATTTTGATTGTTGAAATTTGGCCCATCATTGATATTTGCAGTTTATCCCAGTCATCCAGATCTTTGTTTCTTTCTGAATTGAGATGTAATTTCCTTTCATCAAGTTACTTGTTTCCTTAAACTTGTTGCCCAGATGGTTGCATAAATCTTATAATCAACATTTAGAAGAGAGATTGGCCTATACTTTTTAATTTCTTTCTTTCTTTCTTTCTTTCTTTCTTTCTTTCTTTCTTTCTTTCTTTCTTTCTTTCTTTCTTTCTTTCTTTCTTTCTTTCTTTCTTTCTTTTTCTGTCCCTATTTTGTGTATCAATGATATGTGTGCTTGTTTCCATGAGTCTGGGACTTTTCCATTTCTTCCAATGTATTCAACTGTTTTTTCAAACTGGGGGACTAGAGTCCCTTCCAATCCTTGGTAAAATTCCATCGGGAGGCCGTCCGGTCCAGGAGCTTTCCCCTTCTTCTGTTTTTTCCATGCCTCCATAATTTCGTAAGTTGTTATAAGACTATTTAGAACCTCCAATTATTGGGGACTAAATCTCCAGTTCCCTATCTTGTCTAAGTACTTCCACTGCTCTTCCTGCTCAATTTCTTTCTTTTTATAAAGGTTGGTGTAGTAGTCTTGTATTATTTTTTTGAATTTCTTCCTGCTTACCGGTATATACTTCCAGGCCTTCCCTGTTCTCTAATGTATTATTCCTTGTTTTGTCTGTTTTTTATTTTGTATGTTAACCATCTTCTTGGCTTATTAGCATTTTCAAAAAAAATTCTGCCTTGCAAATTTGATTTTTTTGGCCATCTCTTCCTGTTCCAGCAGATGGATTTTGTGTTGTAAAATATTTATCTTGTTTCTTAGATAAATAGCTGAGGGTCTTTTTTTAAACTCATGTTCTTCTTCTTTTAAAGATAATAATAAATCTTGATATTGCTTCTTCTTTTCTTTTCTCTTTTCTGCGCTCTACTGTACTGCCAGCCTTCTGAAATAAGCCTTGCCTGTGTCCCATATAGTTGTCATTTCTGTATCTTGGGGTTTGTTCATTTGGAAGAAGAATTTTAATTCATTTTTCATGCTGGTTATAGAAGTTTCATCTCTCAACAGATAAGTATTTAATCTCCATCCCCCTTTCCTTCTTGATTGTCCTGACATCATTGTTATTTAGTTGTGCTCTGCGTATGTGTTCGGTAATATTTCAATTTCTTCCACTTGATGTGCCAGTTCCGCTGAAATCCAGCAATAGTCAATACTTGACCAAGACTTATGTCTGCATGAGTAGAATGTGTAATCTCTTTTCTGAGGATTTCGGGTTTTCTAGATGTCAATTAGGTTTAATTCTTCTAGCATTTCTAAAAAAAAAAAAACTTTGGAAATCATATTTCTTTTCTTTTCCTTCCTGTCCCATCCATCGTTGAGGTATCTTTTACTTTTTCAACTATTGCATTAAAATCCCCCATAATGCTTATTTTCTTTTCTCGCTCCCCTGTCAGCCGCTCTTTTAATTGTACAAAAAAACCTTTCTTGTGCTTCATTTGGTGCATAAATGTTTACCAGCAATATCTCTTCACAATCTTTTGAGATCTCTGCCGTTACAGCTCTTCCATCCGTTGAGGAATGTATTTATTTTTCTTCAAGATCTTTCTGTACATACATTGCCACACCCCTTTTCTTTTGCTTGTCTGCCGCTGTAAACACTTGTCCCAATTTGCCATTCCTTAACATATTTTTATCTGATTCCTTAATGTGAGTCTCCTGAAATGCATATGTCTGCTTAACCTTTTACAGCTTATTAAAGATTGTCTTCCTCTTCTGAGGTGAATTCATCCCTTTTACATTTGCAGATAAAACCTTGACTTCTCTCGACATTTTACAGCTTTTTACTGCCACTTTTATCAGTTTTATCTTTGGTTCTATTCCAGTTTCTTGTTTTCCTGGGTGAGGGGGGGTTGGGGTTCTCTGTGGTTTCTGTGTTCTGTCCTGCTCTCCTTTTACCTCTCCTTCTGATCCTTCACTGGAAAACTGCAAATCCTCTTCAGTCAGCTTCAGTTTGTGTCTCATCTCTTCCGGGAAGGTCCTCACCTTCATTTTGCTATTTAGGTTAAACCTTCTCGCCTCGCAGTTCAATAAAATGCCTTCTGGGATTAACCATTTAAAAGGGGTTTTTTTCTGTCTATGAGCACTTTTGTGAGAAAGGAGTATTCTTGTCTCTTTTTTCGCACGCTCCATGGTACCTTTTTCAGAATATTGACCTTAACTCCTCAAATTATCAGATCTTTTTCTTGGTTAATTTTCAATATTTTCTCTTTTATTGTTGTCTTTATAAAAATTATGTGAAGTTCTTTTGGCAGCTTGTTCTTTATTATGTATGCGTTCCTACTCTGTATATTCTGTCTATAGATTGTTGTATTACTTCTATAGTTAGACCCATTTGCGTGGCCAGCTCTTCAGTTATAAATTGCTCTAAGTCTTCTCCTTCATGTTCTTCCACATTTTGAATTCTCAGAAAGTATGACAGTCTATTCATTTATATCATCATTAGTCTTTCTTGAACCTTATTTTTTTCTTCCTTAAAATTTTGCAATTCTTCCTCCATTTTGGCAACTCTGTGTTCCACCTCTTTAACCACCTGCGTAAAGGCATCTGTTTTCTGATTGTTACTGTCTCTTCTAGCCTTGAGATCAGTCCTAAGCTCTTGCATCTGATCTGAGATTTGTTTGACAATATTTGCTTGAAGGTCTTGGACAGCGTTTTTTAATGGGTCCTGTGCTATCAGTTTTAATAGATTTGCTCCTTGGCTTGGAGACTCATCTTTGTTTGCACAAGTTGCCACTTTCCTACTACCCAGTTTACCACAAAAATCAGTTTGAGTTATTATGGCATTTCCCTTTGCCCCTTGCTATACCACAGTTCTTTTTATATTTTGGAGAAATTAGCCTATGATAACAATATTATACAGGTCTACTAACTTATTGACCAGAAGAAAGAGCAAAAGAGGAATAACAAGGGAGAAGAAAAGGGCAGTGTTGTTCACCGCAGTCCAGAATTGCTCAAATAGGATTGTAAATTGTTCTAACCATAGCCTGGGCCTCTTCACTCTTGAACGACGGTGCCTAAGAGGTGACTTGATTGAAGTTTATAAAATCATACACATTGTGGACAAAGTAGATAAGGAAAAACTGTTTTCCCTATCATACAACTCTAGAACTAGGGTGCACTCCATGAAACTTTTGGGTGCTAGATCTCAAACAAATAAGAGAAAGTACTTTTTCACCCAGAGGATCACGGGTCTGTGGAACTCCCTGCCAGAAGAAGTGGTGACAGCTGTCAGCCTTGACAGCTTTAAGAAAGGGTTGGACAAGTTCATGGAGAACAAGGGTATCAATGGCTATCATGATGGATGATGCCTAAGGACAACCTCTGGGTTGGAGAGAGAGGCAGGATATCTCTCAATGCCATTTGCTGGGAATCGTAAGCAGGTGAAGACATCTGCTTGGGAATACTCTGAAGCAAATGGTGAGCCACAGTGTGAGACAGAATGCTGGGCTGGATGGGCTGTGGCCTGTTCCAGCAAGGCTGTTCTTATGTTCTTATATAGAATGTTATAGCTCAGCTAATTCTCTCCTTTGCTCTCAGGGTGAGTTTGTGTCTGCATTCCGGCAGGCTCAGCGGCGGGAAAATGCCTTGCCTATAGTCAATGCTGGGATGAGGGTCGTTTTTGGAGAAGGCAGTGACATCGTCCGCAGCCTCAGCATCTTTTATGGAGGAATTGGCCCTACGACCCTCTCTGCAAAGCAAACATGCCAGGCCATCATTGGGAGGTAATGGCATCGGTCTCCCTGTAGAAGGTGCTGTGGGGCTCCATTTAGAGCAGCTTCTCATTCTCCTCTGTCTGACTTTATGCCAAAACCGACTAGACTAATCCCCCCCCCAAAAGAACCCTCACTGGACTAGGAAACTTGGGGGGACATCATCTTAGGGCCTTTTTACACGACCCCTAAACTCCGCCGCAAATGGCTCCCAGCTCCGGAGCTTAAAATTGTTTACCCACCAGCTCCGAAGTTTACTGAAAATTAAGTGCGACCACACCCACCTAAGCACTTCCCAGCGCACTTTTCAGGTACCTGCTCTCCAAGGGTGAAAAATCTTGATGCGGATGTGCCGGGCTCTCCTCGCTTCTTTTTGCTGTTTTTTTTTGCCTCCCGCCCCTTTAAGAGAAGGAATCACAACGACGGGGCGGCGTCCACCGGCACCGGAGGTAAGCCTGCATTCTTTTTGTCTCTTTTTTTCTCCCTCCCCTCACGCAGCCAGCAGCCAGGAAGTGCGGAGGGGTGGGGACGCACGAAGAGCGACAAACCCCTAAGATCTCTGGTCCGAATTTAAGTGACCAGTGGATCTTAGGGGTCGTGTAAAATCGCCCTTACTCACTCTAGGTTTTACTGTTCACCTTAAATCCAGCTGTTAGTTCCACTTGGATGAAACCCACTAAACCAGTGGCTGAGTAGAGATGGGCACGAACCACTGCTTGGAGATTTATCTCAATTTGGTGCCACGCCTCCACAGGTGTCCCGCGGGCAGTGCGGGCTTGGCCTCCCCTGCATTCTCCACATGATTGCCCGCTCAGACAAGGACCGAGAAGCGTGCCATGCTGCCAGTGAGCAGACTGTTGTCTAGAGGAGGGAAGTGCAGTGCTGACATTGAGAGCAGTTGGACAGGAAGGAAGGACCAGCAGAACACCCCTGCCGTCTCTGTGCTAACCTGCAGTGCATGAGGATTGATCCATTGGTCCCAGCAGCTGGATTCAGGCCTTCTAGGTTCAGAATTACCTAGGATAATTAATGTGGTTAATGTGTCAGTGACACCCAATGTCTAGGAGCAAAAGATCAACATTATGTTATCTCCACCCCACCATAGCAGATTTTCTGAAAAAAGACACCCTACGCGGATAGAAACCAAATCAGACTTGTTCATTAAGAGTGGCTTTCTTTTCCCCCACACCATTGCCCTGCCTCATTCATTAATTTTTTATGGGACTCTTTTCCACTGCTTGTCCCAATTACCCTGGAAAATCCATCAAGGAGGATAAAGCAGAACAGCTCGATGCTGCCTTTTGAATGTTTAGTTTGAGGAGTCCTATGTCTGGTAACATTCTCAGATAGGGCATGCACGATAGGTTGAGGAGCTGTTGGCGCCTATGAAGAATGCAGTGAAACAGACCTTATGCTTCGATGCACTAAGTTCTAATAATGAGGATTACATTCAAAGGACTATATATTTTACAGTTTAATGGTCTTCAGAATGTGAGCAGTTTCAGCACAACTTAATATCTGTCATGCATCCAATTTGAGAGAAGAATATGTTGGTATAAAATGAATCTGTGAAATGCAGAAATTACACGGTCAGATTACTCCTCCTCACATAAAGCAGGCCTCATAACTCACCAGTGTCCTCTGGGAATTAAGAAATTCCCAGCAGACGACAGAGTCATTATTTTCCCCACTGCCTTGATCGTGCCTCCCTTCAGCCAGCAGAGGAGGACAAAGAACTAAGGTGGAATCATAACACAACCCTGAGAAGCAGGGAAAAAATATCTAATGTAATGGTCACAATTTCCCTAAACTAGGTTGGCAAGACAAGTTACAGTTCTACTGCCACCCTCTTAAATGTTCAGTGTGGGCTGTGGCCTTGAGTGGTGAGGCGCTCACAGACACGGCGGCTGCTCCTCTTCTCACGTGCTCAATCCATCCGTTTGATTGACTCCTTTTTGCCAGATTGTGGGATGAAGAGATGCTGGACGAAGCTTGCCGAAGGGTGCTCCAAGAAATGCATATCTCCAGTTCTGCCCCGGGCGGCAAAGTCGAGTACAGGAGAGCTCTCGTCGTTAGTTTCCTCTTCAAGTTCTACCTGGAAGTGCTGCAGTCGTTAAAAATAATGGTAATCTTCTGATCTGTGAATGGGACCCGGAATATGTTTCTTCTTCTTCTGTCCTGCTCTCTCCAAGCTGGCCTTCAAGCACAGTAGAAGGCCAGAGTGCTTCGGTAGGAGACGACATATCCTCTCCATTGCCTGTTGTCAAATCAAGTGGCATATTAACTAGGTGTAAATAAATATTAAAATAGCTGGGAAAGGGACTTAGTGCCTAATAAAACCTATGATACAGCAACTCAAGGATGGAAAAAGGTTTTATTTAAAAAAAACACATTCAAAATGCCTGCAAACCTTCTGTACTCTGGTGTACAAGCTCAGACAACAGAACTTGGTTATGGATAAACCGCACCTTTTACTTAAGAACAAGAGGAAGAGAACCAGGCAGACTCTGGTGGAGACCGCGGGCTGTTATAAGTCTGTATTGTGGGGGAGAGCCCGTTTCGTGATATTACTGAATCCTCTCCTCTGCCTTGGCCTACTAGTGAGCAGCCTCCATCCTGGAAGGCAGGTGCCTGGCAATGATGGTAGCAGTGAGATGCCTTACTTAGGTCCAAAATCCAGTACGTTGGTTCAGTAAATGGCACTAGAGTAGGTCTATTTTGTTTCAATGGGTATTTGGTGGATCCACTTCTATGTACGTTCCACTGAATCAAAAGGGTCTACTCCAGGCATGTCCGAACTTTGGCCCTCCTAATGTTTTGGACCGCAACTCCCAGAATTCTAAGCTTAGACTGCCAATGACAAAGGACTGTGGGAGTTGCGGTCCAAAACATCTGGAGAGCCGAAGTTTGAACATGCCTGGTCTATTCTAACTGGAGCTTAGAGGCCTTTGTCCCCCGTTTGATTCATTGCTGAGGCAGAGAGGGGCCCCTTCTTCTTCCTAGTCTCCACATAAGGGGCAGACCAGTGTCCTCCATACTTGCCCCCAGGGTACCACCACCTGCTCCTTTTTTATCCTCGGTCAGGGGATTCCACTTCCTGGGTGGCGGGTTTGTGCCCTGCTGTTTATTCCATTCCCAGTGTGTGAGGTCGTGGGGGAATGGATCAGAACTGAGCTTTACCGCTGCCAAGGCTCCTTCTGGCTTGCATTTCCAGTATCATGAAGTGGCTGCATAAATGAGCTGCTTCAGGATACGGTCCGAACTGCGGGCAGGAAGGGCAATCCCGCTGCTCCTTCACATGCATCCCTATTTCGGGATCGGAGCCATTACTGGTGAGCCCGGTTTGCAACTCTGGCTGCAAACCATGACGGCTGCCGGTCACTCCCAGTTGCTCTCTGAACACCAGTTGCCGAGGCAGAGGAGAGGGCAGGAGGCCACCATGCTCACATCCTCCTGAGGGGAATCTCTGTAGGTTTATTTTATTTTATATATTCAATAGATTTATAGACCACCCAATTGGTAACAAGACCACTCTGGGTGGTTTAGAACAGTTCAGTAGGTATAAACAACATAGTAGACGTAAAACAAATCAAACAAGCATTAGGCAATAAATAAAAATAAAGACAGTAATAACATCTAACTTAAAATGCCAATGTTAAAAGACACATTATACATTTATACAGTTTTAGTACTAGGGTTAATAGGTGGTTTATAAAGCGGGTGGAGTACGGTTACCCTCTTTGGGCATAGGATGCTGGAGCAGAAAGGGTCTGGCTATGGTCCAGGGTGGATCCTTTTATATTATCCAGCACGTGTTTCCTCCTCCTAAGTGTTCAGGAGGTGTTATGGAATATCTTATAATTTATTCACAAATCATGTTTGCTTGTGCTGAGGTTATTTTAAATGGGCTTTTAATGAAGTTAAATTATTGCTTATGAATTTCTGAGGGTGACTGAATTCCTCTTCTTTCAGTATCCCAGCAGGTATCCTGATATCCCGGAAAATTATGCAAGTGCCCTTCAACATTTCCATATGGAAATGCCCCAAAGTATGCAAAAGTATCAGGTCAGTGGCTTTGCTTGCATGGGTCTCTGTTTCCCAGGAAGTATTGTTTCAAAGCAGAGTTTCTGATCTTGGGGCCATGTCCCTTAAACTAGGGCCCACAGAGTGGAGGTCACCTTATGGATGCTATAATCCTTGCAAAATTATTTCTTCCTTGGCCTTTCTGAATGGAATATTAAAGTGAGCGTGCATGTGTGTATATATGAGAAACGGGCCCTTTGGGGAGAAATCAGCCTCTTCTTTTTGAGAAAGGATGACTTTTATCCCATTAAGGAATTATTTTAGTGCAAACGTGGTTGGAAGTTACAAGTGACTTGGAAAACGCTGGGAAACACTGTTTTTAGCATCCTGGCTTAGACTTAACAAAACGTTAAACTGTTATGGATCTGCCTCAATCTCCTAACTCAGTTTGCTCAGTCAAGATTGATAGGTTGATGAGGAGGGGGCATTAAATATGTCATTATAGTCCTAGTGTACTTACAACTATTCAGTCACAAAGAGAGGGAGCAGTTATTGCTCTTAGTGTTCAATACCAGCCTTTGGCTGTTGTTTGGCAAGAGCGAGGCTGGGAGCTAATTTGTTCTTAATGAATAGTTGGGTTTCATGCAGAGCACACACACCCCAGGCCTTTTGTGTGTCCTGCAAAAGTTAGGGGAGCTAGTAGGTCATATCCCCCACCGATAGAAGAAGAGTGCCCCACTGCACCCACCCCTCTATTTCAACCTTAATGTTAAAATAAGGACTCCTTCCCCCACACCTTCCAGCAAAGCCCACTAGCAACCTGGAAGAGCTGCTCTGGTCGATTCCCCGAGGGCAGTTGTGAAGAAAAAGGTTCCGGTAAATCCGGAAGCGCTGCGAAGGCTAAAGGAAGCCTAGTCTGCTTCTATAAGAGGTGCTCAGGGGAGAATCACATTTTACAATTGCCCACAAACCTACAAGCGTCGGAACTCAGGGTCTTGGCTTATGTGTGTCCCCCCCCAATGAGCCAAATATGAAAAGTAAAAATTGGTGTTGGGGGGGATGGACGGGTTGTTGTTATTTCTCCACTTTGTCAGGAGCTAGACTGCTGGGTTCGGCGACACAGTAAGCAAATCACAAGCTGGTTTGTTGCTGACATGTTGCCAAACATCCCAACAAATTCAGGTACATGCAGTTGCAATACATGCATTCATGTGTGTGTGTGTGTGTGTGTGTGTGTGTGTGTGTGTGTGTGTGAGAGAGAGAGAGAGAGAGAGAGAGAGAGAGAGAGAATTAAAAATAATAATTGTGTGCCCATGAGTCATTTCTGACTTATGGTAACCCATTACTCTGGGTTTTCCGGGTAGCAAATCCTCAGAAGTGGTTCCCCATTCCCTCCTTCTGGAGGCATCGTGGGATTGTGTTTCCTGCCGAAAGCCCACCCAGCTTGTCTCTACTTGCAGGAGACCCAGTGAGGGGGATCAAACGCCCAACCTCTTTTCTCCGCAGCCAGATATCTAATATTCACTCACCTATCCCCCCCCCGTGCCTTCCGAGGGAAGGGCCCGCTTGTTGTAGCCACCCATGGGCAAGCCGTGCTGTCCCCAGGGTAGGGCACTAAACGGCCCCAAGGTAACGGCTTGACTTTCTTCTCCACTCTGCTGTTTGTATGTGGGTCTCTCAATGGGAAAGGATGTGGAAGCGGGGCAACCCCCCCAAGATCCAGTGGGGCGCCCGGTCATGCACCAGGCGGGGGTCAAGCATGCCACGGGGGAAGCCATCTATTGCGATGACATTCGTGCCGTGGACGAGGAGCTCTTCCTGGCTCTCGTGACCAGTTCCAAGGCCCATGCCAAGATTGTGTAAGTACCTCTGCTGAACAGCAAAGTCTCCCCCCTCCCAAAACAGCTTTGATGGGTTTCTTCTTTGCAAGGGGCGAGGGTTCTGCTGGCTTCAAGAGGAGGATCCAGCCGTGACCTCGTTCTCGCAGCTGAGTGGGGCCTGTTTTTACCTTCCTTATTAATTTAATCACTGGATTGCTACCTGACCCCTCTTCCTTCTCCAAAACGACGGCCTTAGGCCCCAATGGCTGAGAGAGGGGGGGTTTGTTTGTTTTAAATCTCACTCGTGGTCCCATGGTCCTCAGAGCAAGTCTAGGCTGGGCAGCCTTGTAGGTGGACCTCGACGGAAGCTTCACTGAATCCGCCCTTAAGAATTCCTTTCTCTTGTGTCTTTTCCTCACACATGGCCACTTCTCTGTAAATGTTTTATCAAAATGTATACAGTAGGACACACACACACACACACACACACACACACACACACACACACACACACACACACACACACACACACACACACACACACACACACCTGTATTTGCAGGGAGTCAGTGCCGAGCATACACACACATGCAGAGAGAGAAAAAGAGATGCTGAAGAAAGTGAATTATAGCAACCACTATACCTGGAGTAGGAACTGGCATGCCACTCCAGTAATTCCTGCCAAGAAAACTCCATGGACATGGGGTCACGAAGAGTCGGTCACGACTGTAGCGACGCAACACACACATACCTAGCTTGCTCTCTGCCTCGTTTTAGTGGTCAGTTCTGGTAACTTCATTTTTAAAACAATATATTCCCACAAGGTTTCTTTTAATACAGTATTTTTAAGGACCATGGATAAGTGAACTAGTATATACGGATCCTATGGATACCGGGGAGGGGGTGTCCTTCTGTACTCAGTGGCTTCATGATTGTGCTTTGGTATCCCTATTGGTTGTTGTTGTTGTTGTTGTTGTTGTTGTTGTTGTTGTTGTTGCGTCGTTACAGTCATGACCAACCCTTCATGGCTCCATGTCCATGTACCCATACCCAAAAGTGGAGTCATGGCAACTAGGCTTCTTTTCTTGTGAGATCAAAGCATTTGACTGCTCATCCAAGCAGCTTCGTCAGTCTGAGATGCTCGGAGGACCAGCGAAATGTTTCGATCTCACAAGAAAAAGAAGCCCAGTTGCCATGACTCAGCTTTCAGATAACCTCTCCTGGATGATTGAGGATCTTCACAGACCTATACCCATATATTCGAGCTGTATTGGTTATGAAGAAGCACATGCATTAAAAGGGATATCTGCCTGCCTGAATACAAAACAGTTTATCAGAAAGAGCTCAAGCTCTCTCCAGTAAGTTCAGGTGCTTACATTTGCAGGCGGCTGGTTGTGTAATCCAATATGTCTTTTACTGTGCCCTTTATTCAGAATTAAGAGCCACACAGTGAAGTGAAGTTTAACTTCAGGCAGATTTAATGCAACAACCTAATGCGCCAAAGGTTCTTGAATAAACTTGCCAGTCATGGAATTAAGGGACAAGTCTTGTCCTGGATCAGCAACTGGCTAAGGGACAGGAAACAGAGAGTAGCACCAAATGGACACCTCTCCAAGTGGCGGGAGGTAAAGAGTGGGGTCCCCCAAGGTTCAGTACTGGAACCCCTGCTTTACAGCCTCTTCAAAAATAGGAGTAAATAGCAAGGTAGCCAGATTTGCTGACGACACTAAATAATACAGGGTAGTAAAAACTGAGAGAGATTGTGAGGCGCTCCAGAGGGATCTGTGGACACTGGGGGAATGGGCAAACCAGTGGCAAATGAGCTTCAACATTAGTAAGTGCAGAGTGATGCACGTTGGGACAAAAAACCCAATTACATTTATAAACTGATGGGGTCTGAACTCTCTGCAACAAACCAGGAAAGGGACCCTGGTGTCCTGGCGGAGAGCTCAATGAAGGTATCAACCCAGTGTGCTCAAGCAGTGAAAAAACCAAACTCAATGCTAGTGATCATTAGGAAGGGTATAGAAAATAAGTCAGCAAGTGTCATTTTGCCTCATTATAAATCGATGGTGAGGCCCCATCTGGAGTATTGTGTACAGTTCTGGTCACCATACCTCCAGAAGGGTATTATGGACATGGAAAAACTGCAGAGGAGGGTAACCAGAATGATTAGGGGACTGGAACACCTTCATTACCAACTAAGGCTGCAACGGCTGGGCCTCTTCACTTTTGAATGACGGCACCTCAGAGGTGACCTGATTGAAGTTTCTATACTCATAGATGGTGTAGACAATGTAGATAAGGAAAAGCTGTTTTCCCTATTGCACAACACTAGAATTAGGGGGCACTCCATGAAACTTTTGGTACTCCAGTACTTTTTCACCCAGAGGATCACTGGTCTGTGGAACTCCCTGCCAGAAGAAGTGGTGACAGCTGTCATCCTTGACAGCTTAAAGAAAGGATTGGACAAGTTCATGGAGAACAAGGGTCTCAATGGCTATCATGATGGATGCCTAAGGACAACCTCCGGGTTGGAGAGAGAGGCAGGAGATCTCTCAATGCCATTTGAAGGGAATCATAAGCAGGTGAAGACATCTGCTTGGGAATACCCTGAAGCAAAGGGTGAGCCACTGTGTGAGACAGAATGCTGGACTGGATGGGCTGTGGCCTGTTCCAGCAAGGCTGTTCTAATGTAATGGTGGCAGAATAATGAGGCTTTGGGGTGCATGCGTTTTGGACCCAAGAGTGGTATAGAGGACTGTGACCCCCCTCCCTTCTCCAACACTGTATCCTTCCTTCACTTAAGGTAGCCCTCACTGCTGTATCCCAGTTCAGCATCTTTCGCTCTCCATCTGCCAATCGAACGTCCTCATGAATCACCCTGTCTCATTTCTAAAATCACCGCTGTGTCTCTTTGCCTCTTATCTGATAGCCTGTAAATAATAATACTTTTGCTCCGATAAGCACTATTTGATACTGTGTTCACCCCCACTCCCAGATCAATTGATGCTTCAGAAGCCTTCATGATGCCAGGCGTGGTTGATATCATCTCTGTTCAAGATGTCCCAGCCACGAATGAGTTCTACAACTATGATGTCCCAGATATTGTATTTGCCAGAGAAAAGGTACACAATACGGTATATGACCTTTGAAAAATCTAGTTCTGTCCCAATGGTTGTTATTAAAAGAAACAACAACCATTTCCATTCAACCTAGTGTGCATCCAGTTGGGAATTTAGGTGGTTGTCGATTTGATCAGAACTTTATTACAAATTCTATCCTTCTCTCTCGCTCTCTTGTGTTTATTGATTAAACTTAGTTTATTGATTAAAGCTTTCAAAAATATTTATTTTGCTCATATATTTTAGATCTTACAAATTGGGGGAAACCACAAAAAGGTATAGCAACAAGAGGAGGGGTGGTTGGAAATGGCACTGAAAAAATATATAGAAATAATGTAGCACAATATGCATTTTGGTCATCTACAAGCTAAATCACAATGGGCTCTAAGTATGTTACGGTATAGTGATCAGATCATTCCCAAATCATTTATGTTAAATGAAGCATATTTTTTTTGCTTAGCACAGAATAAAACTGATTGAGGAAGACCATAGTGTCACATTCAGCAGCTATTCAATCTGAATGTTATTTCCTGGCATAAATTTTCTGTGCCCTAATTTGAAGTGCTTTGAAAGGGCATCAAAGTATTAGTGATTTAATTAGAATCATAGAAGAGTGGCGTTGGAAAGGGGCCTCTAAGGCCATCCAGTCCAACCCCCACACACACACCATGCTCAACGCAGGAGTACAAATTCAAGCAAATCTGACAGAGGGTTGTCCATTGTTCTCTTGAATGCCTCCAGTGTTGGAACGCTTGCCATTTTCCAAGGTAATCGGTTCCATTCATGTACTTCTCTAAAAGTTCAGAAGTTTTTCTAGCTATTCAGTTTAAAATCTGGCTTCTTGTAGTTTGAACCTGTTACTCCCTGTTCTGCATCCGATCCAGAACAGTTCCTGCCCCTCCTCTATATGACACCCAAGTATTTGAACAGCGCTATGTTGTACGTTGTATGTTGGTTTCGTATTGTTTGACCCAGCCTTTTCTTGCTGGATTATGTGTTTGTGGTATGGATAATAATAATAATAATAATAATAATAATAATAATAATAATAATAATAATAATAATAATAATAATAACAACAACAACAACAACAACAACAACAACTTTATTTTTATGCCGCCTTTCTCCCCGGAGGGACCCAAGGCGGCTTACAACAAATTCATAAAAATACAATAAAAACAGTACAATGTAAAAACAATACAATACCTATAAAATACTATAAAAATACTATACAGTATAATACAATAAAAACAAGATTAAAAAACAGTAGCTGCAGCAGGATGTGGTTGTCTGTTTTTATTTATCCCTTTGTTTTGTTATTGGATTTTGATTGTTGGTTTGTTTGTTTTTTGAATAGGTTGTTTATGTTGTAATTTGTTGTACACCGTCCAGAGTTCCCGTGGGAAAATCGGGCAGTTAATAAGTATAACTATAAATAAATGAATCTCTCCCCTGAATCTCCTATTCCTCAGGCTAGAAAATGGCCAGTTCTTTCAGTCTTTCCTTACAGGGCTTGGCTTCCATCACCCTTTTCATCCTTGTTGCCCTTTTCGGAACTTGCTCCAGTTTGTCCGCATCCTTCTTGAAGTCCAGTGTCTGTACCTGGACACAGTTCCCAAGACGAAGACCAACTAGTGCTGATTGAATAGAGGAGAACTCCTACCACATGGGATCACTGTTTGCATTTTTGTTTCTAACAGAGAAATAATTTGACCAGCCCTGGGGTTAAGGCACCTTGACAAGGGCGACCGTAAGAAGTGCCATTTGCCACATTACTTCAGGCAGCCCAACTTCTTGGGTCAGCCCCTGGCTGGGAAGGTTTTTTTTTTTTAAAGAGAAGTACATACAGTATTACAGTGTTCAGAGATGTGAAACCCTCATGCAGGCTGAAAGGCTAGGACCTAATAAAACCTCCAGCACAACATGGCCTCTTAGATGTTGAAATACTAGGTGCCCTGTTTTATTCGGACCAGTTTTGGAGGGTGCCCAGTGCAGAAGTGGTAGGAGCCACGGAGAGGTTCTGACCACCGTTTCCAAAGTAGATTGAAGCCCAGTGGGTGAAAGGGGAAGGAAATTAGGGAGAGTGTTGATTGCCGTTGCCTCACTCAGCACATGGCCATTGCGCAGGTCCCACGAGAAGGGAGGGGAGGATAAGTGAAATGGGTCAGCCAGCAGATCCCAGAGATGGGTTTCCCCACCACTGTGCAGCCGGTAGCCCTTCTCATTCATCGTGGAGGTCAGTCGTGCACAGCAGATATTTGTGCTTACGTGGACAATAGGACACGCCCATAGAATAAGCATATTAGCTGCTGTCTGTGTATTATGTCGTGCATGTCTGTGTACGGCCATGCACATATGTATTCTTGGTTTCACCCTTTGTGGGATACCGGCGTCCGGTGGAAAAAACCACCCATGGTTTGTGTTTTCTTCAGGTGACTTGCGTGGGTCAGATTGTATGTGGAGTGGTTGCAGATTCGGAGATTCACGCTAAGCGAGCGGCTGCCAAAGTGAAGATAGAGTACGAAGCGCTAGAGCCTGTGATTCTGACTATAGAGGTAAAAAAAAATCCCTTCTACCTGGCAGGCTTTTGTCGTTCCACTTACAGCTGTGACATACGTAGAAATGCCGGGTGGTCCAGAACAATCACATCAAATTATCGTACTCTGATTGCTTTGTGGTTCATTGGGGCTCAGCGGCCTTAAAATCAGATGCTCACATTTTACTGCAACGTGGACTCACCTGTAAGTCATTTCTTTGGACAATTCCGCAGACTTGTAAGTAGTTTTGTTAGTGCCATGTGTTCCCCCTCCTGGGATCATTATTTTGTGTTTGTTTGTTTTTAAGGAAGTGAACGTATGAATGCCAGCCTCTTTGTTCTTTGTCTTCCGTCACTGTAGGATGCGATAGCGCACAATTCCTTCTTTGAGCCACAGAGAAAGCTGGAACAAGGGGACGTGGATGAAGCGTTAAAAAGAGCCGACCACGTTATCGAAGGCAAGTCGCTTCCTTTTGGTGTAAAGAGCCTCTTGTGGAAGCTGAGGCATGTGCTTCCACCCCGTCTCCCACGGCTTGTTCTTTGCAACGCTACGTTTGCCTAAGAGGCCTTCGAAGGGAGAAACCTTCTTTCGCCCTAAATGCCAAATGTGATTCATTTCCCGTAGGATGCCCAAACCAGCTGTTTGTCACACATGTACTGGATTATTTTTTCCTAGAAAGAGTGATGTTTGACCCAGACCACTTCATGAGCATACATTTGTCATGACTGTGGACAGGTTTTTTTTTTAAAAAAAAGCATCTGTAATAAGATTTGCAGTGGTAACAAAATCACCAGTGTGGTCTATTGACCTTAGCCAAGGCATTTCAGAGACAGCGGATATTAGCAATGGATGGGTTGGATTGGTGGAACTGAATAGCTGATTTCCAACTCCGTTATAAGGGAAAAGCATATGTCAGGACTGGCTTGACCAACTCGAGGGTCACATGAGAATAAATATATATTTCCTCCTTCATAACATTATCCCTCCAGGCATGCAGTTCTTTCAGTGCTGTCCTGTATGTTTGAGATATCCAAGTTCTGTCTCCCAAAAGAAAAGCAAGCTAATTTGCTAAACTCAGACTGAGGCAAGCTAGAATAAATAGACTCCCCCCACCCTTTTTAGGTTGCTGAAATAACTCACAACTGGAGTAGGCCCGCCTGAATCAATAGAACATGCAGAGGAGTTGACTTTCCAGGTCCTCATGGATTTCGTGCAGCTACGCTACACTGAGCAACAGATTTTCCACACAATGTGTCACTTAATCTCCCTCTTCCCTGTAAACAGAAGACTCATCACAGATGCTCGCTCTCATACTGCGCAACTTCCCCCATTGTTAGGCAGAGCAGCCCCCACCCCATTTCTGGAGCAAGTGATTTTAATTGTCCCCACCCCGCACTCTCGAAACAGGTGAGGTCCGCACTGGGGGCCAGGAGCACTTCTACATGGAAACTCAAAGCGTTCTCGTTGTCCCGAAAGGAGAGGATAAAGAAATGGACGTCTATGCAGCAACCCAGCATCCAGCATGTGTACAGGTGAGAAGGGTAGTTCCAAAACATTTTGTGTTTGCACAGTCTACAAGTCTTTTCATTATGCCTCTTTTTTATTGTGGTTGGTGGTTGGAATTTTTAGGTAGGAACCAGTCTGTGTGGGTGGGTTTTCTGTAGACCTTGTGTCCTAATTGGAGGTCTAGGCGTTAGGAGTGAATGGTGGCGCTTTCCCCTGGTATCTCGGCCACTCAGGGGCAGCAACGGCTGCCTCCTCAAGCCTCCTACCCTCGCTTTGACACAAGAGGAGGCCCAGCCGTTCCCAGCCGCTTGAGCTTTGCCAGGGAGCGTGGCGGACCAGGTGGTGCAGCGTAGCACACCCACGACAACCAGTCTGCCGCTCTACCTGGCAGCAGGGGTGGTGGCCTGTCCTGGAACCCTACCCTCACTGTTGCCACCATCACCCCCGGATAAGAGTGTTTGCTCTTATCCATGGCTTTCAGTATCCACGCAGGGTCCTGGAACCAATCCCCTGCGGATACGGGGGTCTTACTGTAATATCCTTTTTTAAAAAAAATAGCAAAAGGCTACAAACTAGGATATTGTATGTCCTTTCAGTTTATTTATTTATTTAAATACTTGTATCCCGCTCCATCTTCCCGACGGGAACTCTGGGCGGCTAACAGCGCAAAAAGCATAAAAGGCTAAACAGCTAAAAATAGCAAGGCCACCAAGCAAGGGCAGCGGAGGGCAAGATGGCGGCAAACGATTAGGAGCAAAGAAAAGGGAGAGGAACTAACTAATAAGGTCACCATATGCTTCTTTGAAGAGGAAGGTCTTCAGAGCCCTCTTAAAGGCGGGCAGGGACTCCAGCAGGTGCAGCTCAGGAGGAAGATGGTTCCAGAGCGAGGGCCCCACCACAGAGTTGACCTTGATGAAGGTGTTACCTGATTGTGGATTTTGGAATTCCTCCCTTAGAGGCCTCAGTTGTTGTTACGGGGCCTCTTGGAAATTGCAGGACTGAATGGAGTAGAGAAGCTCATGATCTCGGGCAGCTTACATTATTCCAGAAAATGTCCAAAAGAGCCATGTTTAAGAGTAGTTCTACTATCAGCTGCGTAAAGCAAGAAAGATGTCACATAGAAAAAAAGTAAAGATGATCAGATGGGAACATAGGTGGGATACAGAAGGACAGTCTTGGGTTTTTCCAAAATCCTATAAAGTTTGAGGCAGCCTCGGAAGTTTGGAGTGAGGGTGAGGGCTGCCTCTATGCCCTGGGGGTGAGTTCACATATGGCCCATCTCTTCTCCAAAGCATTTCTTTTGGTCTGTGCATTCTGAAATGCTATTTCTTTTCCTTTTTAAGTGCATGTATTCCACAGTGTACAAAATAAGCATCCATCATTCATTTTGAAGTTGCATTGACATATTTTAACGTATGGCTTCTCTGCAGGAAATGGTGGCCTCCTGCTTAGGCATCCCAGAAAACAGAGTCATGTGTCATGTGAAACGGGTCGGAGGAGCTTTCGGGGGGAAATTCTTGAAAGCCAGTTTCCTGGCTTGTATTACAGCAGTGGCAGCCAACAAGTAAGTTTCCATATGTCCCTCTCCAGGACGTTCTCTGTTGGGGTAGGCCGCATGGGTGGGTGGGTGGGAATGACAGGAAAATATAGAAGTAAATTAGATAGCTAAAATATGCCTTCGCATTTCTGACATATCAGTTCAAGACCAACCAAAATTAATTTAAAAAAATACATCTACGCTTATTGTCTTAAATGAGCTTATAGGGGTTGAGCGTCAGGAAGAAATGTCTCTAAATCAGGCACATCCAAACTTCAGCCCTCCAGATGTTTTGGACCGCAACTCCCACAGTCCTTTGTCACTGGCAATCTAAGCTTAGAATTCTGGGAGTTGTGGTCCAAAACATCAGGAGGGCCGAAGTTTGGACATGCCTGCTCTAAATGCTTGATACATTTATCACAGCATGTGCTGTAGTATGTGAGAACAACATCCGGTCTCATGAGACGACAGCCTAGTGTGACCTTCCCCAACCTGCTGTCCTTCACCTTTGGAAGACTGTAGCGTTATTAATTATGCATACACAGAGTTTTGGGGTACAATCATCTCCTGGTCCCAGGCTGTGTCTCTCTGCGCGTGGGTGTCTCTGTGTGGGTGCGCGTGTGTGAGAGTGAGTGTGTGGGAGTGTCTCTGAGCTGTGCCTGGGACCCAAAGGTCTTTATTGGTAACAGTAAACAAGTACACAAGGGGTGGAGAGAAGCATTGACAATAGGACATAGGAAGGCAGAGGAAGGATGGTCTTTGGTCACATATGCATTCCATTGGTGGGGGGAGTATGCACTCTTATTTAGGATGAAATGCTGACCAGTGAGGACTCATTGATAAGAGAGAGGAAGGAGCTTTGGGCTGGTCACAGACCAGATGTACCTGATAGCCTGATACCTGGGATTGTCATCTGTTTCCCTGGCCTCCTGGCCTATGCTTAATCACACACTGGGTTTCCTGCTTGCTCTCTGGAAATGTTCGTCCAGGGCCTAAGGCTGCCTCAGTGCTGCCAAGTTATTCGGGGTTCAGGGCCTTTTGGGGTGTGGAATCCCCACAGAAGTCTTCACATTTCCTATGATCCTGAGCCGGAATGGCCAGTACCCATCTGTCTGGAGATGACAAGAGTTGCACTCTAATCTGATCTGCCAAGCATTCTGGGTTGCAGAAGGAGAAGGTTTCTGTTTAAGGAAGTGGCCTGCTTCTGCCAGTTCTTCCCTGCTACTCTTAGCCAAGGCTCTCCTGTCAGAGTTTGGCCTCAGAGACACTATTTTAAATGGAGATTTTTAAAAAGCAGACGGTGCCCCTGGCGGTGGGAACAGTTCACGGGTCAAGTAGCAGGAAAGCTGGGCACGTGTGCGGATGTGCACATAAAGCCATAAACAGGGCACAGAAGAATGAAAACACAACTCACCACTGTTTTAAAAAACTCCGAGGCCATATTGATTAGTCTTCCCAAGGTAGAAAGAAGCCTGATATTAAACGCATTCGTTGTTCTCTCGTTTTGTTTGTTTTCAAAATAGTAACAATCGATGTGGGGAGGGGGTGCTGATCAGGATTAACTTGGGTATCGGGATCCCCTTGATATTAGTGGAATACGTTGGTTGGACTAATGAATGAATTAGGGACTGGGGGGACAGATGAACACTCACACCCACAAACACCTTTTGAAACTGAGAAACAGGGACTTGAATCCTGATGATATTGCCAGAAGGCTTGTGTCACTTGATGCAGCTACTTGTGGCTAATCCATACGGTGCCGGGGGGGGGGGGCATCTCAGTTGTGTAACTGGGCTTGTGACTGGGCACACAACCAAGATATGTTGCAGAACCTTTCAGGTAGCCACAACTGGCCATGATGGACACCAGTACAATACAAGTGGCAATGCAATTCTGGTTTCAGGTGGGATATATCTGTTTTTCTCACTACATCTATAGCTGCTAAAATGTTAACTTGCGCTGTCATGAAAGAAGGCAGACTTTGTTACACAGAACCCAAGCCCAGCAAGGTCATTAAATTGTTTTTTTTAAAGAAAGAAAACTCCAAGGTGTGATTAATGATACTCTCTTTACTTTGGTAAAGAAGCAGAGGCATGAGATGTCCCCCATCACTTGAGCTTTATGTCAGGATCAAGTGGGATTAGCTGTTAAAACACTTAGGGGTTAGTCCCCGAATTTATTTCTCATGCCAGGAAAAGGTGCTAAAATAAAATACTGTGCTCACAAGTCCTCCTAAAAAGGGACAGGTGGTTCCCAATCTTGACCAGAGTGCCACCTATCTCTCACTGAATAGTCAGAACTGTTAGTTCATCCAGGGCAGACAGCATTGGTCCAACCTGAGGCTGGCTTGGTTCCCCCTGCCATGGGGCGGAAGGGAAGCTTTGCTGCAAAAATTATACCATGTTTACAAGGGAACAACGGCAGAGGGACCAGTCAGTTTCCTGGCTAAAGAGAAAAAGATTAACTACAGTAGGAAACCCACCCACACCATCTCTGAGATCATTCTGTACCTGCAGCTTCACTTCTCTGCCGGAAAATATTAAATGATCAAAAATTGTGTATTTACCAGAAATGCCCACTAGTGGGGGCCAGAGACCGGGCTATGTGTAGCAGCAGTCAATATTTCCTTGTGGGTTTGTTTGTTTGTTTGTTTGTTTGGCATCTGCAGGGGTTAGTTCCCTGTGGCTACTACAGTCCTGCAGTACTAGCAGTTGCAAACACTGTGCAAACCCAGTGAAACTACACATACTCCTCCCCCCCCGTTTTCTCTCCTGGCCTTCCTTTCTCTTGTTTTCTTTTTATGTCCTTCCTTGCTTTAGGCAATTCCAGCGCTCAGAAACTCCCATCTCTTTATCCTTATTCTGAGCTTTAAGAACTCTCATTCTCCCATCCGATTCCTCCTTCATTCATCGGAAGACTGGTTGGGTGGTTTCCCCCCAAGTAATCTGGCAGACTTCTAAACTGAGTCTAGGGGTCAGCGGGACTAAAAGTACATTCGGTCACTCTGACAGTCAAATTGTGCTTAGCCCCTTTGTAGAAGAGGTGCTTCCACAAGATGTCTCTTGGGGTCAGATCTCATGAGGGCAGTGCTTCTTGCTTCTTTCTGTTACGATCCATGTCCCTCCAGGCAGGCAGGTCTTTTAGCGCAGTGGTTCTCCACCGGTGGGTCCCCAGATGTTCCTGGGCTGCGACTCCCAGAAGCCTCCACCACTTGCTACATAGCTCAGTGGTTTAGGCAACTGGCTGTGGAACCAGAGATTGGGAGTTACGATAGTAAGGCCCCACCTGGAGTATTGCGTAAAGTTCTGGTCACCGCATCTCAAAAAAGGCATAGTGGAACTGGAAAAGCTGCAGAAGACAGCAACTAAAATGATTACTGGGTGGGGGGACCTCCCTTATGAGGAAAGGCTAAAACTTTTGGGGCTCTTTATTCTGGAGAAAAGGCGCCTGAGGGGGGATATGATTGAGACATACAAAATAGTGGCAGGGCATGAGTCAAGTGGACAGAGGGATGCTCTTCTCCCTCTCACAGAATACCAGAACTGGGATACATCCACTCAAATTGAGAGCTGGGAGAGTCAGAATAGACAAAAGAAAATATTTTTTCACCCAGCGTGTTGTTAGTCTGTGGATGCATCTGGCCTAGATGCCTTCAAAAAGGGATTGGACAGATTCCTGGAGGAAAAACCCATTCCAGGTTACAAACCATGATGGAGATGTGTAATCGCCGGGCTTAAAACCGGGGTACTTCAAGGGCCAGATCCAGGGGAGTGGTATCAGGAGACAGATATCTAGTCTTGTGCATTCCCAGGCGCATTTGGTGGGGCCACTGGGAGATACAGGAAGCTGGACTAGATGGGCCTATGGCCTGATCCAGCAGGGCTCTTCTTTATGTTCCTATGTTCTTTTGAGTTGATTCCTCGGTGTGCCTCCCTGAGAGGAGCTAGACTTGATGATCCACAGTTCTAAGGTGACTAATTGATTGAAAGATCTCAGAAATGGGGATACCTCCATGCTATAGCCTAACAGACCAGTTACAAAACAAAGGCTACCTAATTTGGCAAATGTATATTAAGAGGAGTTTTGGTCAGAACAGTGTCTTCTCCTCCTAGAGACAGAAGGAGTGTCTTACACAATATAGTTATGGGTCCTGGCTAGTGATTTTCCTCGCCTGTTGATCTTGCCTTGAGCATGTTTTATTTTAGGATTGGTCAGTGAAAAGCTTTTTAAAAAGGCTTATTTAGCTATTCTAATGGCTGAGGCAGATATCTTGAGGAAATGCCCACATGAAAGAGAAAACAGGTAAATAACGGAACATGCACGGTCTTCATTAACATCTAGTTTGACCTCTAAAACCTGTCTATCTTAGGTTTACCTTTTTGGTTCTGTTTTGCTTTAGGACGGGCCATGCCGTTCGCTGCGTTCTAGATAGAGGCACTGACATGTTGACTACCGGTGGCCGGCACCCTTTCCTTGGCAAGTACAAAGTAAGCAGTAGGATAAACCTCTGTATCAAAAACAATGCTCTGTTTAATCCA
Source organism: Phrynocephalus guinanensis (assembly GCA_037367245.1). Taxonomy (NCBI): domain Eukaryota; kingdom Metazoa; phylum Chordata; class Lepidosauria; order Squamata; family Agamidae; genus Phrynocephalus; species Phrynocephalus guinanensis. Next base: position 20,942,009 of record CM074732.1, on the reverse strand, counting down.
CTTGGATATCAAGAAGGACCTGGCAAAATATGTAGGCAGGGCAGGGCAAAATACGTGACTGGCCCGTATGTGTAGCACAGGTTCAGAAGGTGCCTAAAATCCAGAAAGTGATGAGCTCAAGTTCTGTCTCTTCTATAAATTCACTGAGAAGTCTTAAAACATCTTTGGGCATTCTCGGTGTTTGATAAGCCATGGCTCTTGTTTCCAGCTGTCCTGGCTCACCCCTCCGAAACCAAGGCCTCTCGACTCTTCTGCCTCCTTCCTTCCACCATGAGGTGGGGAGATGCGAAGAAGGCGCAAGAGGCAAGGTGACCCATTGAGCTCAATTCTAGACGCTTTCTCTCCACTCCCTGGCACTCAGCCTTCTTTCTGTGGTTGTGCCTTGTCGGAAGTATTACCCAACAGTGTCACCATCCCTACATCCCTTGGCCTTGCCTCCCAGTCCTTGTTGCATCGCTGAGGTACTTCCCTCACCCCAGGAATGCCTTTCCCGCTTGAAAGCACAGCCCGTTCTAAATTTTAGAAGCCTTTTGTGAAAGGAAAATTGTTCTCCTTGCTGTTCTTCAGCATGAGAAGGCAGTGACAGAGGACATTTCGCTGACATTGCCCATTTCTGATAAATTGGTTGCCAAAAAGAGGTCAAATAGGATGGGCAAAAGTGTGGTCCTAGAGCCAAATGTACACACTCACTCACCCTCCCCCCCACACACACATCCCCCCCACCCCCATCCCCCCACCCCACACACCAGCCGTTTCTGCAGCCCTCAGTCATTGTTCAGACTCTTCTTTGTCCAGAGGAAGTTGATTATCATCTACCGGGATCCTTGGGGGCTGCCCTTCATTTTGAAATAGTCGATCGCAGGTCACTCCTGCATCATTGACCAGCCCCAGATCCCCATTTTTCAAAGGTGAAAAATATAAGGCTACTTCTAGCTACTTCTGGTTACTTTTTCTTTCTCTTCCTTTCTTTTTTTTAATGATTTGGGGATTTGGGACAATCCTTGGGAGCACATAATTAGGTCTTGGTTGTCCACCCTGGTTAAAAAAAAAAAAGATAGGATGAAGGGCTTCCCAACTCTTCGCACTAGATGTCTTGATCTGAGCCCAAAGCCGAGTGCCTGTCTGTCCCTCACACCTTTGATTCAACACAGTGATTCAGTGATTGCTAAGACATACTGGAAGGGAACCTTAAGAGTATGCTTATTGCTGTTGATATGAAAGTGGTTCACGAAGGTGGCCATTTTTCCTTGATGTACTTTGCCCTCATTCATATTATTCTGGTCTGTCTGTCTGTCTGTCTACTGTAGATTCATATTGTCTACCTTGGGCGTTTATACACGACCCCTAAGCTCCGCTGCAAATGGCTGCAAGCTCCGGAGCTTAAAAATGTTTCCCCACCAGCTCTGGAGTTTGCAGACAATTAAGTGCGACCCCGCCCACCTAAGCGCGACCCAGCGCACTTTTCTTGTACCTGCTTGAGGAGGGTGAAAATCGCCAGGTCTGGATTTAATCTGGTCAGTGCGGGGCTCTCCTGGCTTCTGTTTTTGTTTTTGTTTTGCCTCCCGCCCCTTTAAGAGAAGGAATCAGCACAACGGAGCTCAGGCAGACAGGTGTGGAGTGGTGGGGAGGAAGGAAGAGCAACGAACCCCTAAGATCTCTGGTCCGAATTTAAGTGGTCAGCGGATCTTAGGGGTCGTGTGAAAAGGCCCCTTATGTACCACAGTACAATTTAAAGACTCGATTGTAACAGTATAGCTTTAAAAAAATGTCCAAAGTAACTTGTGCTTATATTGATTTTATTTAGATTGGCTTCACCAGCAGTGGCAAAATCTTGGCCGTAGATATTGATGTTTACATTAATGCAGGATGCACCCCTGATGACTCTATTCTGGTGAGTGTTTTCAAGTTTTGTGAAAGGAAAGAAAGCAAAAAGAAACCTTATGAAAACGGGGGTGAGGATTTGTGTATTCTGCACACATTGCATCTTATGCAAAATGCAGTACACTAAGTAGGGGCTTTTTCCAGATTAAAAAAGCAACCTTTTCCTCTTTGTGTTCTGTAATTTATCAACTAAATCAGTCACTATAAATAGCCCATCATTAGAGGAGAAATCTTGTTAAGGTTGGGTAGCCATAGCTGAGGCAATATTCTAGGCTTGACCAATTGGACTTGAAAGGAGTTTCACAATTTGGCTCTGACAATTGTTCATCAAAAAAGCTAGCTACTGTAATCTCCAAATTCTGGGTGTGACTAAAGGGGGGATTTGGAGCAGTTTCAGTTGCCTTTACAAGACTCTTAATTTTTATGTGATGTAATTTATCTTGCATTTAAGCAGTTCTTCCATTCACTCGGGAGATGTTTCTTCTCCTGTGAGAAGGATCCTGACAAATTTCAGATCACTCCACTTTCTCCTCCTTTGTATTACTGACCCTTCCTTGGATCCTTTTCCTGACTTTTGTTATGGCTGTTGTTCCACGGGCCATAATGACTTCCCCTTTTTTGTTGGTTTAATTTAGTAAGTGGCATAGCGCAACAGCAGTACATCAGCCTAGAATGGATACACCTTTATATCTGAAATTGCACTGTGTCACTCAAGAGACTGTTTTTTTAAAAACAAATTGTGAGAAGAGAAAAATAGAGGAAAGGGTTTATCCTCCATCCTTTCTACTGACACAACCCACTGCATATGTCACTGGGTTGTCACCAGAGAGAAGGCCGCCCACAGCTCTATGAGGGGACAGATGAAGCAACTGCACAGGCTGCAGAATGGGATCATCAGGAGCATTCCCAGTAGCACCAAATAAACTGCAGCCCTGGAACCAAGCCACACCAGATGCCAAAAAAAAGCAAGCTCGTCTGATTGACCATCCTGGGAGGTGAGAGGGAATCCCTATTCTATCCCAGTGGTAGCGAACCTTCAGCACTCCAGATGTTTTGGACCACAACTCCCAGAATTCCAAGCCTTGATTGGCAGTGACAAAAGACTATGGGAGTTGTGGCCCCAAACATCTGAAGTGTTGAAGGTTCGCCACCACTGTCCTGTCCTATCTCGGTAACAGGCCTGGAAGCCCATCAGTGTCTCTTCTGATGATCCTATTTCTGATCAGACGCACAACCAAACGATGAAAATAAAACGGAAGCAAAAGTGTTCAGCAGTTCCTAGGCAAAAGGCCGGAGGGAGTTAATTCCATAGCAGTGCTCATGCTCATCCCTTTATCATTGTATAATGCAGGTTACAGAGGTACTCCTGCTAAAAATGGATAATGCTTACAAGATTCCAAACATCAGAGCTCACGCTCGGGCTTGCAGGACAAACATGCCGTCCAACACTGCTTTCCGGGGCTTTGGTTTCCCACAGTCAGGATTTGCCACAGAAACCTGGATGACACGGATTGCAGTCCAATGCGGACTCTCCCCAGAGAAGGTATTGAAGACTCCTGGGGTCGGGGTGGGGTCGGGGTGGGGAGAGAATAAGAAGTGAAGTCCTGTTATTCTGGACCTTTTTAGAATGTGGCCTGGCCTGGCCAGGGTGGCACACGCCCTAGTTACCTCTTACATGGTAGACTCTAACAACACTGGACGTGGAGCTGCCTTTGGAAAAGTGTTTCGGGAACTTCAACGGGTTCAAGGCATTGCAGCCGGATTGTTAACTGGGGCTGGTTACAGGCATAATTCAAAGTGCTAGTTTTAAGCTACCAAGCCCTAAAGAGCTGGGGTCCAAGCTACCTACCAGACTCTCCCGCTCCCTCTATGAGGCTTCCCCAGGCATTAAGATCATTGGGCTAATAAGCCTTTCTCTCGGTCCCACCACCCTCACAGGTGCACTGTGGGGGGGACGCAGGAGAGGGCCTTCTCTGCGACTGCTCCCAGACTCTGGAACTCCCTCCCACAGGAGGCCAGGCTGGGCCCTGTCTCTGCTGTCCTTCAGTAGGAAGGCCAAGACCTTTCTCTTCAGCCAGGCTTTTCCTCAATGACGGGTGGTTCGAGAGGGATTTTAAATGGACTGTTGCACTTTGTTGTTTTAAATGTGTTTTAATGTCGATTTTAGTAACAATTTTAATATAAAACTTGTTTAGTTCTTTTCCGAATATTATACATTTACTGTTGAAAGAGTGTTTTACGGCATGTATGCCACCTCAGGTTCTCTTGGGGGGGGGGAGGTGGGATAGAAACATTTTAAATAAATAACTAAAACTTGCAGCTTTGAGATATGTTTTGAAAAAGGAAAGGGAGCTCCCACCTCCTTTTGTGGGTTTTTTTTTCATTTCTGGGGTCGGGGATGGGGAGGAGGTCTGTTGGCCTGACAACCAACCTTGCGGCCACCTATGGAGGGAGATTATTTTCAGCTTCAAAAGAAAGGAATTTGAGGGAGATGAGAGCATTTTGGAACTTGCTAACTGCTTTGGTTTAATGTATCATGAACGTCTTAGCATCCTTCTCTGTTTCATTGGGATGAACTATTGGTTATTCTTTACCTTATAATTCCTGAGCAAAAGCGTCAAAAGGAAGAGCAATAGGAACTTCAAAGAGTTGGTGGGGACAGCCGAAGTGTACCATAAGAAACTAGCATTAATTGTTCACTGGTAATTGAAATATTAATCAAATAAATAAGAACATAGGGTCATTTTTGACACCCTGAATCTGCTTCCTGAAGGAGCTGCCTCACGTCGGCTAAAAGGAGGGCTGGCCCTGAACCCTGACTCTCAAAACCCTTTCTACGTGTGGTTCTTATGTTTACTTTAGTCCTTTGTCATCCAGGTGAGGGAAATAAATATGTACAAGGGAAATGAACAGACACCGTACAAGCAAGAGATCAACTCAGAGAACCTTCTCAGGTGCTGGAACGAGTGCATGGAGAAGTCTTGGTATCACGCTAGGAGAGAAGCCATCGATGAATTCAACAGGAAAAATTACTGGAAGAAAAAGGGGATTGCCATTATTCCATTGAAGTTCCCAGTTGGATTTGGTGCTCGTGCCCTTGGTCAGGTCAGTCGGAAATAAAGATCCACAGATACGGTTGTAAGAAAAAGGATGTGAACCTTTTGTAATTTCATGGTGTTCTGTGCTAATGTGTCACACAATGTGATCCGATCTTCCTCTAAAAGTCTAGTGTATTGACAAATATAATGTGACTAAAATAAGGACACACACAACATTGTGATCTTTCATGTCTTTACTGAGCACACTCATTCAACATTCTAAATGCTAGTCGAAAAAGTAAGCGAACCCTTGGAGAGATGACATTAAACTCCAGGTTCGCCCCTAGACCTTTTCATTCTTGTTGAGGGACAAGAGGGCTTCTTTCCCAAATTCCATGTGCAGGTGCTGTCCAGACTGATCCTGAAGGCTTTGCTTAGCACCGGGAACAGGATGGACCTGATGATGAAAGCAGGCTAGTTTAAGGGATGTGGTGAAGGCCGCATGAACCCCATCAATCAGTTGCCCAGGGGAACGGTTGCCTAAGACCCAGGGTACCTGCCTAAGACTCCACTTAATGGTAGAGCCAACATTAGCTATGCTGGCATGACAGGCAGCAGCCTTTCCCTTCGCTGCAAGACTTGTTTTATCATTCCATTTATTTAAATAATCCAATTCTGTCTCAAGGGTTATAGGTAAGCCAGAAATGTTGCTCGATCCATTTCGAACACACAATGTCCAACTCAGGGTCTACGCTAATTGTTATTTTGCAGGCAGCTGCTCTGATTCATTTGTATATCGATGGGTCTGTCCTCCTGACTTACGGTGGCATAGAAATGGGCCAAGGACTTCACACCAAAATGATCCAGGTACTAGGAAACCTATATCTATTGTTACCGTGCACGCATACACCATTTTAATAAGAATGATATTCTGTTGATTGATTTCCCTTTTAAAAAGACAGTGGGGAAAACCCTGTTACAAAATACACGTATGTAAGGGAACTTAAACATACTCACAGTTTTCTGGCCAGCTGTCAATCTTTGGACATGCTACTGAATGCATGACCTTGATAATAATTCCAGCTTTGTGAGGAACAGGTGAAACGGCTGTGCACACCCATTGCACAGTGTTGGTTTTATGCTGTGCAAACCCAACAGGATTTTGGCCGATTGAAAGTCTGCTTTTTTAAAGAAAACATAGTAATGGTTATTATGCTCTGTACCCTCTTTATTAGCATCAGCAACACTGACGTTGATAATCAAGTCATGATTTGGTTCTAAAAAACAATGGCATTTGCAGTTTTTCTTTGTAAGGATTATATATGGAAGGCCGGCACTCTAGGAAATCTGATTGAAACAAAGCCATTATTAAACTATTATTAGTTATTTGTCACCAGGAAGGCGCATGATAGTATGCTGAACGTGCTCTCACCATCTGCCTCTTTTATTCTTCTGTGGGAGCCCATCTATAGTACAAGGAGTGCAGTCTTTTTGAGAATTTGACCTCCGAAAGCCCCCAGATTTCACAGTGTGTGAAAGAAAGAGCACATCAAGTCAGAGTGGATGGCACATGAAGATTGGCCAGAAGGACCATGGCCGTTCACCATGGCTCCTGTGTGGCCTCCACTGGCGTTCAAAGTAACCCTGGAAGAGAGGAAAGAAAGCTGAGCCTGGGAACTCTCTTGGTCATCGGGGGTTTCCCCATGGAAGTCTCCTCACGCTCGTGTTCTTGAGAAGACACAGGGTGGCTCTTCCTCCCCTGACCTTAATGGATCAGGTGCATCAAGATGCAAGGCAGAGGAAGCAATGGAAGAATCAGTAACATTAATGAATGGGGTCCCAGGCTCATGGGGTAACGCCTTCTCCAGCGGTCTTAATGATCATGGATCCATCTCCATACTGGTCCGTTGTTTCGGAGCTGTGTCAGCACTGTGAAGTTGTTTGCAGCATCCCATTTTCCCAGCAGCAGGCAGTGACATCTAAAGCTTCAGTAAAAATCAGTGAATTTAAGACGGGTGACGCTGCTGTGATAAGTCCCTTATCTGCAATCACCATATCCATGCTTAAGAGGCACCAGTTCAGTGAGTATATTCAGGCAAATTAAATAGTTATTAACGCCTGATACATACACAAGGAAGTAGCCTGCAAATATTATGGCCAAGGTGAAGTTGCTACAAGTGAATTCAGTTTCTCTAGCTCCAGCCGATGACGACATGTGTGCAGTTGCTTGGTATTCTGGTCCTTGAGATGGGGCATCCCCAGGCAATATCATCTGGGGTGTGTGGTCTTTTTCAATGCCTGGTCTCCAAGCAACCATTTGGGGTTCCAAACCTTGGAGGAGTCTTTGGCCTCCCCTTGTTCTGGCTTAAACATCCATTTGCACCTGCAGTCATATGAACGTGTGTGTTTCTTATCCAGGTTGCCAGCCGAGAATTAAAAATGCCCATGTCTGACATTCACTTCTGTGAAACCAGTACCACGACGGTCCCTAACGCGTGTGGCTCAGGAGGCTCCTTGGGAACGGACGTCAATGGCATGGCGGTGAAGGTAAGACGCAAGGTTCAGGCAGCCACTCATGGCCATGTTTCCCTTTTTGTAAACTCATTAAAATCTATTCCTAGCAGGTGTGGCTTTTCTAAAGAAAGTCTATAAAGTGATTAGGGATTTTTGTACACGTGCTGACTCTAGAAGAAAGCACCTGTAAATTCCTTTCAAAATGATGCTGGGGGAGGACATTAATTAATCTTGTTTTTGCTTGCAGGTAAGTGTGTGCTTGAGATGGCAATCACAGGTACTGCCGTTTCACTTAGGATGCATAATCGGAGTTATACCAGAATGTTGTGTTTTGAAGATGCATGAAGAGTAGAGATGGATATGAACCGCTTCATGCCAGGTCATCCTAAGTCATCGGTGCAGCACCCCGGGTGCCACATGTTCCTGTCCCTCTTGCTGTTTTCCCCCCTCCACTCACAAGCCAACATGCAGTGCTCATCCCAGTGCCAGCAGGAGCAGCACAGGCATCCGCCTTTCCTCCCTCCTCCAGCCATTGCCCACTCGATGCCAGTGCTGGCACGAATCCCTGCCCCATCTCCTCACCGGAGTTGGGCAGCTGCCGGAGGAGGAAGAGAAAGGAATTCCGTGGCCCTGTTGTGACTGGACAACTGCACAAGAGAGCAGGAGAAAAGCAGCACACGCTGACTGGTGAGTGGGGGCAGAGAGAGAAGGGACCATGCAAGACCTGCGGTGCCACCAAGACAGTGTGCCATGACCCAGCAGAAAGCAACTCATGTCCAGGGCCCCAGATTTTAGAAACCTAGCATAAAGTAGAGGAGAGGTCCTTGAAATGGGAGCAAGGTTGGGATATGAATTTGAAGATTCCCAGGAAGGAAGCATTGCAAGGCCACTGTGGAATTGAAGGGTGGGGGCTAGATCCCACCCACCCCCCGGCTGAGGTGACATCTTCCAGAACTTGGGCGTTACTTTTCCCCAGAATCTCCCAGTTGGTGTGGCCAGTAGCCATGCTGGCTGGAAGACTGTGGAAGTTTTATTCTAGACAAAGTAAGTATTCCAACCCCTGCTCTTGTCAGTGATAAAAGATCTACCCAGCTGAATCAGCTAAAAGGAAGTGCTTTACCCACCAGCTTTCTCCCCACTTTCTCTGTTCTTCTTATTTCCTCAGGATGCCTGCCAGACCCTTCTCAAACGCCTGGACCCTGTCATCAGGCAGAACCCTCAGGGCACCTGGAAAGAATGGGTAAGATAGATTCTGTGATCTGGAGGTTGAGTCATGGCAACTGGACTTCTTTTTCTTGAGGGATAGAAATATTTTGCTCCTCATCCAAACAGCTTCATCAGTCTGAATACAGCTAGTTCCGAGTCCTCTATCTTATAGTTCGTTTTGACCTCTTCTCACCCTGGTCTGAAATAGGCTCATAAGATGAACAATGGCCTGAAGAGGCTCATTAGGTAGACAACAGTCTCCATAGCCTTAAGGTGAACAATGGCCTAAGGTGCTGAAATCCATGAAGTATGGGTCGTTAGCTATGGCCTTGGTGGTGGAGATGTGAAGTATTTTTGTCTGGGTAGGCTCATTAGGTAGACAACAGTGTCAATAGCCTTAAGGTGAACAAGGAAGTGCAGGCCTTTACAGACCACATCAACGCGGTGGTCCCTAATATTAAGTTCACTAGGGAAGACACCCAAGACAACAGGCTGGCTTTCCTGGATTGTGCAGTCATCATCAGACCCGACCATGCCCTGGGAGTAGAAGTTTACAGGAAACCCACCCACACAGATCAATACTTACTGTTTGAATCCCACCACCATCAGGACCCCAAGCCACAGAGCAGAGAGCATCCACACCTCCACAGAAGCCAGGAATAAGGAAGGCAGGCACCTGAAGACAGCACTGTGGATATCCAAAATGGGCCTTCAACAAAGCAGTGTCCCAACACAGAAGAACAAGGGATCAGTCTGAGACCCAGACCAGACGGAAGAACCTGGTCATTCCCTACATGGCTCGAGTGTCTGAGAAGCTTAAAAGGATTTTTGGCAAACACCACATCCCTGTTTATTTCAAACCCACAAACACACTAAGGCAGAGATGCGTCCACCCAAAGGACCCGATTCCAAAACACAAAAGGAGCAATATAGTATATGTGGTGCAATGCAGTGAGGAGTGTTCAGACCTCTACATTGGAGAAACTAAACAGCCATTAAACAGAAGGATGGCCCAACATAGGAGGGGTAACAGCTCAGGACCAGAATCAGCAGTACACCTCCACTTGAAGGAGAAAGGGCACTCGTTCAAAGAGGAGGATGTATACGTATTAGACAGAGAAAAGAAATTGTTTGAGATAAGGGTCAGGGAAGCCATTAATGTGAGCACTGAAAACCACTCTGTCCACAGAGGTGGGGGCCTCAGGCATAGTCTATCTGTTACTTATCAGGCTGTGCTTTCAACAATACCCAGAAAATCAAAAAGCCTTCACCACCAAGGCCATAGCTAAAGACCCATACCCTATGGGTATCAGCACCTTAGGCCATTGTTCACCTTAAGGCTATGGAGACTGTTGTCTACCTAACAAGCCTATTCAGGCCATTGTTCATCTTATGAGCCTATTTCAGACCTGGGTGATGAGGTCAAAGCGAACTACAAGATGGAGGACTCGCACTAGCTGTATGAAAACTGATGGAGCCGTTTGGATGAGCAGCGAAACGTTTCTGTCCCTCAAGGCAAAGAAGTCCAGTTGCCATGACTCAACTTCCAGGTAAACTCACCTGGATGACTGAGAATCTTCACAGATCTGGGTTCTGTGAGTTGCAAATAAGAACAAATAATAAGGCCCCCAGAACTACAAACGTCTTTCAGGGTTGGTTACTGACTAGTAGAATAAGTTTTCCACATGACTTTAGAGCCAGGGGATTAAACTCAGATTTTAACCTGCCCTATTTACCTCAGCACAAAAAACAGGAGGCAGTTTATTCTCCTGGGATGAAAAATGTACAGAACACATTTCCCTTTTCTTTTTGTGGACCTTTAGTGAGTTTTCTATTTCCTATGTGTTGAACGTGTGCTGGTCCCTTCCTGGATACAGGAGGTCCTTTTTCTCATCTGTAAGATGGAGGGGGTTGTGTTCTTTCTAATTCTGCTATTAGAATGGCATGAATGGGCTTCATGTGCCTTATGTGTGGCTTGCCACATCTCCTTTCAGACATTCTGTGTGGAGCCTGACCTCCCCATGTTTGTGTTAAGGTCTGGAAGAGCTCCTGTGTACATCACTGTATACACAAAGAAATTGTAACATTTTTGCATAACCTTTGGCATGAGCAGGTGGTTCTAAATAGAGATGGGCATGAACAAAAAAAATGACAATTTGTTTTGGTTTGGTTTGTTTGCCGGTCCGGTTCAGGTTGTTAATTATGAAAGGAATTTTTAGGAAAAAATTTGTTTCATAATTTGTTTTGGTTCGGGTTTGTTTTTTGTTTTTCTGGGTTTTCTTTTAACCCCATTGGTGGGGTTATTTTATTTATTTATTTATTTATTTATTTATTTATTATTATTATTATTATTATTATTATTATTATTATTATTATTATTATTATTATTATTATTATTATTATTATTATTATCATCCTGCCAGTCCAGATTATTTTTATTTTATTTTTATTTTTTACTGCCGACCACATGGCCCGCCTACAAGCTGTACCGCGCTGGTCGGCTTTTTAAAAAAAAACTTATGCCAGCCCGCAGATCAGATCCCCCCCCTCCAGATCGGGGTTTGGGGGGGGGGACTGCAGGCCGGTTCCATGGCTCCCATGGCGGATCTTTTTTTATTTTATTGTGTTGTACTTTTTTTTACTGCCGACCACGTGGCCTTGAGAACCAGCTTTTGAATTGCTTTGCATGGCAAATGCTGTGTCTACATCCCACACCACGTTTGCATGCACTGTTGTTTCTTTGCTCATGCATGCTCACAATCCTACCTCCATAAATATGTCATTACTGTATCAGAGTAAATTTCAACAGCCCTCGTTCTTCACATGAACATGGCTGCTCTGGTGCCGTTGGTAGAGGCCAAGTGTCTCCCTTCCCCCGGTGACAGAACGTGGGATAGGGGCCTTCATGTATGTTGCCACCACCCCATGTGATCTTAAAGAGTTGGTTAATGGAGAGTGATGAGAGGGAAAGGCTCGATCCTCCTTGGAACACAGCTCGTGCACTTTCTGGAGGGCACAAGCACAGAGGAATTCTTTGAGCGCCATGCCAAAGGCATAACTTGGTTGGGGACATTGTTCCACCATCTGCTAACCTTTTCCCTGTCGATCGCTGCCCCACCCCAGAACCCTCCATGGCCTGGGACCTGAATATCTGTCGGAGCGTATCTTCCAAAGATCAACTGAGGCCCGGCCCACTAGAATGTCGCAGGCGCTCTCACTCTGAGTGGCCACGCCCAGGGAGGCGCACAAATCGGTAACGTGAAATCGCGCCTTCTCAGTGGCTGGCCCCTCACTTTGGAACCATCTTCCAATTGAGTTGCGCTTTGCACAGTCCCTGGCCGCCTTTAAAAAAGCACTTGAAACCTTGCTTTTTAGAGAGGCATTTGGTGACCTTTAACAGTTTTTTCCCTCTCCCCTAGAGTTGCCGTCCTGACGATGATTCTTTCGACTATTTTGTCGGGGTGTGTGTGTGTGTGTGTGTGTGTGTGTGTGTGTGTGTGTGTGTGTGTGTGTGTGTGTTGATTGCTGTATTGGTTTTATATTCTTTTGTGTTATCCTTCTTTGTTAACTACCCAGAGTTTCCCTGGGAAGACGGGCGGTATAAAAACAAATAAATAAATAACTTGGCCATGCTCTGTACTGGACAGTAGGCCAAAGCCTCACCTGCCCAAATGACCTGCCTTGTCCAGACACTGTCCGTCTTCCATGCAGGCACAAAATCAGTTTCCAAACATTTATTTCCCAAAGGTCTTAAATAGGGTGCTCAAAAGCAGAAGCCAGAAACTGTGAGATTTGGCTGCATCCCAAACAATAAAAACACACACACACACACACACACACACACACACACACACACATATATATATATATATATATATATATATATATATATATATATATATATATATATATATATATATATATATATATATATATATATATATATATATATATATATATATATATATATATATATATATATATATATATATATATATATATATATATATATATATATATATATATATATATATATATATATATATATATATATATATATATATATATATATATATATATATAATCAGAAACGCTAGAAACTAACAAATTACTTGGTTTCGCAATCACATCATGCCTTGCAGTTTAGAGGGGGGAAGAGTTCTGCCCTGGGATATGTTTTACAGATGGATAGCCTTTTATTGATGTATACTGCCCAGAGTGGCCTTGCTACCAGATGGGCAGTATAGAAAACAAACAAACAAACAAATAAATAAAAAGATTAAGCACAAATTTTACCATTCATAGAAATTAGGCAGCGACTTGAGTGCTAACAACATAATGGCTTTGGGAACAGCTGGGCATGTATTCATATGGTGTTTCACTCTTAAAATATCTTAATTTTTTTAACCGTTTTTCCCTTTTTCTTTCAGTGAGACTTACTTCTAAATAAACACGTTTAAGGTTGCATTGGTTTTGTATATATTGATGACGCCTAGCCAGAAGTATGTTCCGTGGCCTTTTTCTCTATTCCTGTGGGGGTCTACAGATGATGAATGCAGGTTCCGTGTGGTGATGTCAGCATTTTTGTACAGGAATAAACTGACTAGACTTGTTTCTTTAACAGGCTAAAGAAGCTTTTGATCAGAGCATTAATCTGTCAGCAACAGGTTATTTCAGGTACTCATTATGATTAACTTTAAGAAGTGAATGCCTAGATAGAATGGTGTCATTTGCGCCACAGAATAAGACGGCAAGGCTCATGAATGGCTAAGATGGCTAAGTTTGTATCACGTTATCTTTCCCAAATTTAAACATGAAGAACAGAAGGTCCCATTGTGACAAGTCCTGTAGGTGCAGATCCAAAAAGACAACGCCACCAGCGACAGAGAGACCAGCATTCGTGGGCATTGATTTGTAGAGTTGTATGTTCTAAAAAGGGCTAAGGGACAGAAACATTTGCATGTTGGGGGGAAATGGGGTGGGGTTAAGAGCATCTCGTAAATACAATTGATAGATTCCTTCCATTCCCAGAAGGGACTGAGATCTAAAACAATCTCCTGGTCAAGAAAAATAAGAGAAAGGGGTATTTTCCCCCTTCTTCCTTTTCTGTCTTATCCCTTCCTATACCTTGTACCATAAAGTCACCACATCTTCCAGAGTAGCTTTTTCCCACCCCAAAAATAAGCTCAGACACTAATTCACTATCATCATGTACAGTAGCCCCCCGCCTTTCGCGGTTCATATACTGCGGTCCCAGTATATCGTGGGACCACAGTATATGAAACAAAGGCCCCCTGTGGTAAGGTGGGTGGGCCTGTTTCAGGCCTGCTGCACTTGCGCCAGGCCTGGCGATGCCCCGAATGGGCCTCTGATGGGCTTCTGGGCTCCATCGGAAGCCCCAAAAGTGCTTTCCAGTGAACTGGAAGTGACATCCGGATCACCAGAAAGCACTTTTGAGGCCTCCAACAGGTCCCAGAAGCCCATCGGAGGCCCATTCAGGGAAGCACCAGGCCTCAGGGAAGTGCAGGAGGCCCCCCCAGTCCCAACCCGACCCAGCATCCACATATCACAGATTTTCAATTATCATGGGTCGGGTCCCTAACCCCCGCAATAGGTAGGGGGAGGTCACTGTAGATGAGAATACGGTTGTATCATGGCGTTAGATTTTATATTATTTTGTATTATTTCTCTAAACTGTGACCCCCATCCAAAATAATGACATGATTTTGGCAAATCATGCTGGGTTGTTTTTTTGTTTTTTTGTTTTTAAATTCCCTGCCTATCCCTTTGTAAAGAGAGAAGGAACTCAATATTAATTATTACTCAATAAATAAATTATATAGGTAAATTGACTGATGAAGCTATTTGGATGAGCAGCAAAATGTTCCAATCTCTCAAGAAAAAACAAGTCCAGTTGCCATCACTCAACTTCCAGGTAAACTCACCTGGAGGACTGAGAATCTTCACTGACATATTATCACTAGTCTTGTTAATCTGCTAATGTCTATCATTCTAGAAACCTACTTCCCTGTTGCAAATATGGTTCTTCTCTTCTATATGTAGCTTTTGCCTACTCCATCGGTAGCCATCATTCTCTCTAATCCTCGAGCAGCCAAAGTATTTCTTTGGTCTTCTCTTATTTAGCTGTGCAGGTTCCTGCCATCTTTTTAAACAAAAACAGAACTACAGGAACTGCTTAATATTCTGGACCCTTGATTATTTACAAGGACTATTTGGGGGCTGCAAGTTAAATTATGTCCAGTTCTCTATCAAATCACATCAAACACAGCAGTTGATTTCCAGGGTAGCTTTTGGGGACGGGACGACTGTAGGAAGAAGGGAAAATAGGTGAAGTCTGGCTTCCCTAGTCTAACCTAGTGATTAGGTGAACAGTACAGTGGTACCTCGACTTACGAATTTAATCCGTTCCAAATGCATGCTGTTAAGTCGAACTACTCTTAAGTTGGGGTACCTATCTAAAAAATTTTTTAAAAAGTTAAAAAATAAAAAAAACAATTCTAAGTCGAGCAGACCATATCTAAAATTTGTAAGGCGGCAGTTAAAATGCCAACAGTTTTCCGCTCTTAAGTCGAGCTGCTCTTAAGTCAGGGTACCACTGTAAAGCCCCACCCACGCACATTATTTTCTTGACCCTTTACAAAAACATATTTTGACTCTTTCAGAGGTTACAAAGCAGACATTGATTGGGAGAAAGGGGAAGGCCATCCCTTTGAATATTTCGTTTTTGGAGCGGCTTGCACTGAGGTTGAAATAGACTGCCTGAGTGGCGACCACAAGGTAACTAATCGGAGTGCGGCAACACCCAGGTTCTGTGTGATTTGTGAACGTCTGTCATGTTTTCTTGACTCCATAATATGCAATTTACCAGCATTTTGGATGCGGATAGATCTTTTTGGCTTCTTCAAAGTGAGGCAAGCTAAAGGTGGAGTTAGACTTTTCTATTAATTTCTCATGTCCCCTAATTTGGCACGAGACAAGACCAGGTTGTCCAGTCAACTCTCAGCCCAACTGAGTTCTGATCCAAGACCTGCTTTGAAAGCTCTATTTTTGTTATACCACCAACTCTTTCAATAATGACTGTCGGATTGAGTATTAAGTATATTCTGCTTGCTACCATTCACAAAGTGAAACCACACCAGGGAAAATCCCAGAAGCTGACAGCTTTTTCATTTGTTCACCACTTCTCACCCAGATGCAACACAATTGTCAGGACTATTTTTCAACAAGTGGAAAGCAAGGTATGCAAGTTTGGCCTTTGTAGTGCAGTTGATTTGTACTTTTTCGATGTACAGTATTTAATTGAAAAAATTTCCAGCACAGAAAGTCACCTGCATCAGCATGGTAGTAAAACAGTATTACCTTTAAAAAAAACACCTTGAAAACCATTTGTCCAAACACCCCAAAATCTACTACTACTGTGCCAAATGTGCTAATCCAAGATCCAATTTCAAAGTTACAATTTTTTTTGTTGGGGCACCCAACTTTGCTTGGCTGATGAAATGCTGAATTCTGCTGTTGCACAATATCTATTGTTCCACTAATAATTACAATGTGTAACCTTACCTTAGTATGCATGTTTACAATCAGCCTTTAATTAGTTTTCTATAGTTGAGCAAGTTTCACAAATGAATCTTATCCCTCTGTGTACAGATTCTTATATCATCCAGCCAGAGTGACCTTTGGTCAGATGGTGTGGTATATACCGTATTTTTCGCTCTATAAGACTCACCAGCCCATAAGACACGCCTAGTTTTAGAGGAGGAAAACAAGAAAAAAAGGTTAGCATAAGGTTTCATGGCAGGGGAATCCTGGCTGCAAAATGGGAGGGCAGAGGCTCCGTGGAGGAGACCTCCTTGCAAACAAGGTGATTATTGACTGGAATCCAGGCTGCAAAAGGGGAGGGTTGCAAATGAGGTGATTGAGAGTGTGGAATCTAAGCTGCAAAAGGGGAGGGTTGCAAATGAGGTTATTTTTGACTGAGGAATACAGGCTGCAAAAGGGGAGGGTTGCAGATGAGGTGATTGGGACCGTGGAATCTGAGCTGCAAAAGGGGAAGTCGCTTCCGTCAATGTAACTTCTCTCTAATTGAAAATGTTATATATATATATATATATATATATATATATATATATATATATATATATATATATATATATATATATATATATATATATATATATATATATATATATATATATAATGGGGACTGCTGTATTTGCTCTATAAAAACACACAGACATTTCCCCTTATGTTTGAGGGGAGGAAAAGTGCATCGTATAGAGTGAAAAATATGGTAAATCAAATACATACATAAATAATAAATATTTCTCGATTAATATGCCTCAGTTCTTTCTAATTTAATGCAATGTTACAACCAACACTTTGTTGGCAGAACATCAAAACAGATATTGTTATGGATATTGGATGCAGCATCAACCCTGCAGTGGATATAGGTCAGGTATGTGCTTATCACTTTTTCCTCCATTTTGGGGGGTGGGGTTGAGATAAAACTGCAGAATGCAGAATGCACTACAGATTCTTATAGATCCATGAAATAACAACTTAGGACAGGTTTGGTTTGAGAAATAGTTCTTTGAATCCTGGGAGGAATTTGTCAAAATGCATATACAGTGGATCCTGGTATAACAAACGGTTTGTATAACATATAATCTGTACAACATAAAAAATTCAGGAGATAGGGGAAATTTGCTTGACAGAATCGTCTATGGGGCGAATCCATACAACACAAAAATTGTGATTAGAGATTACTCTGTTTTCAATGCATTCCTATGGGAAATTTGTATAAAGAAAAATGTGCTTAACATAATTTCATTTGGAATGAATTAATTCCTTTATATAAGGTACCACTGTAATTCTTTGGCACCGTCAGGCTTATGGCTAGAGATGAGCACAACCTGCACATTGGCGACTGGGTCCGATTCAAGGCAGCCCCCCCCCCACAGATGTTCCACGGGCACTGCCCACTTCCCTCCCCACCTCCTCCACGTGCTCATCCACTCATCAGCTGTAGTGCACTCCCCTCCTCGGCCTTCTCCGCAGGATTCTCCACTCACCGGAAGCCCTGCCGGCTCCCCTGCTCCCCACCATGTCTTAGCAAACAGTCGTATGGAGAAGACAGGGGAAGGGACGTGTGTTGCAGCGGGGGAGGGGGGATTGGGCAAGGGTCCAGAGGAGGTGACAGAACACGTGGGCTCTGCACCGAATCTAGCTGAACTGCTGAAGCACAGTTCATGCCCATCTCAACTTACAAATAAGAAAAGGGCGCCAATTGTCTTTGGGCCAGGATAGAAGAGCTGGAGAAGGAGAATGAGCTGACTTAAAGGAACACTGGATGAAGGTGGCATCGTGTTTTAATAATGGCTCGACAAAGTCCATTTGTATCAATATGAAAGTCAACATAAAACAATTTGCGGAGCAGTACATAATTCCCATGGAATGGATCGACTCAATAAAGAAGGACTTGGCCCTTAGTTTGCAAGTAAAGTTGTTGGTGACATGTCTCTTTGAGGGTGGTGTCATTAATTCACAGAGCCACTATAAGTCAGAAGTTCTTCTGGGAGTTGAGTCATGGCTACTGGACTTCTTTTTTGAGAGATAGAAACGTTTCGCTGTTCATCCAAACAGCTTCATCGGTCTGAATACAGCTAGTGCAAGAGACCTTCTTATAGTCAGCTTGACCTCTTGTCCCCTTGTCTGATTGGCTCATAAGATGAACAAAGCCTGAATAGGCTCGTTAGGGAGACATTAGTGTCCATGGCCTTAAGGTAAACAATGGCCTAAGGTGCTGAAACCCATCAAGAATGGGTCGTTAGCTGTCAAGAATGGGTCGTTAGCTGTGACCTGGTGGTGAAGGCTCCTTGATTTGCCTGGGTACTGTGGAAAGTACAGCCTGGTAAGTAGCAGCTAGACTATGCCGGAGCCCCCCACCTCTGTTGAGGGAGGGATTTTCAATGCTGACATGAATGGCTTCCCTTACTCCTCTCTCAAACCACCTCTCTTCTTTGTCTAATATGTGTACATCCTCATCTTTGAAAGAGTGGCCTTTTTCCTTCAAATGGAGGTGTACTGCTGATTCTGGTCCTGAGCTGTTACCTCTCCTATGTTGGGCCATTCTTCTGTTTAATGGCTGTTTAGTTTCTCCAATGTAGAGGTCTGAACACTCTTCACTGCATTGGACTGCATATACTATATTGCTCCTTTTATGGTTTGGTATCGAATCCTTTGGGTGGACAAGTCTCTGCCTTAGTGTGTTCATGGGTTTGAAATAAACAGGGATGTGGTGTTTGCCAAAAATCCTTTTAAGCTTCTCCGACACTCCCGCCATGTAGGGAATGACCAGGTTCTTCCGTCGGGTCTGGGTCTCAGACTGATCCCTTGTTCTTCTGGGATGGGCCCACTGCTTTGTTGAAGGCCCACCTTGGATATCCACAGGCCTTAAGTGCTGTCTTCAGGTGCCTGTCTTCCTTCTTCTTGGCTTCTGAGGAGGTGGGGATGCTCTCTGCTCTGTGGCTTAGGGTCCTGATGACTCCTAGTTTGTGTTGTAATGGATGGTGGGAGTCAAACAGTAAGTATTGATCTGTGTGGGTGGGTTTCCTGTAAACTTCTACTCCTAGGCCACGGTCAGGTCTGATGATGACTGCACAATCCAGGAAAGCCAGCCTGTTGTCTTGGGTGTCTTCCCTAGTGAACTTAATATTAGGATCCGCTGCGTTGATGTGGTCTGTAAAGGCCTGTACTTCCTGCATCTTTATTTTAACCCAGGTATCATCTACATACCTGAACCAATGGGATGGTGTTGTCCCTGGGAAGGTGTTGAGTGCCTTCTTCTCCACTTCTTCCATGTATAGGTTTGCTACAATTGGTGACACTGGGGAACCCATGGCACAGCCATGCTTCTGTCTGTAGAAGTCCCCTCTGTACATGAAATATGTGGTGTTCAGACACAGGTCCAGGAGCAGGCCTATCTGGTCTGGGTTGAGGCGGCTTCTGGAGGTGAGGGTGCTGTCTTCTCTTAATCTTCTCTTTACCATTATTAGTGCATCAGTGGTGGGTATGCTGGTAAAGAGTGATGTAACATCAAAGGATACCATGGTTTCCTCTGTATCCAGTTTGAGCTCCCTGACTTTAGAAACAAACTCTTCTGCGTTGTGTACGTGGTGGTCCGTGTGTCCAACCAGTGGGGCTAGGATAGTTGCCAGGTATTTTGCGATGTTATAAGTCACTGAATTTATACTGCTGACAATAGGTCTGAGGGGGATTCCTTGCTTGTGGATCTTGGGAAGTCCATAAAAGCAGGGGACTGTCTCTCCGGGATATAACCGGTGGTAGGTCACCCTGTCAATTGCGTTTTCCTGCTCCAAGAGTTTTAAGCATTCTATTACTTTCTTCTTGTAATTGCTGGTGGGGTCTCTTCTTAGTTTTTCATATGTATGCTGATCATCTAAAAGTGTGATAACCTTCTCGTGGTAGTCCACCGTATTGAGGACGACAGTGCACCTTCCTTTGTCCGCAGGCAGAATTGTGATGCTCTCATCCCTGCTGAGGGATGTCCCAGCACTTCTCTCTTGGCTGGTGAGGTTGGATGGTGGTGGTTGAGCACTGGATAATGCAGCAGAGACTTTTATCCTGAGTAGTTCTGCTTCTGCTGCTGGCAGATTGTTGCTGTGGATGGCTGATTCTGTCGCTGTGATGAAATCCACAACAGGAACCTGTTTGGGTGTGATGGCAAAATTTAGGCCTTTGGATAGGACCTCTCTCTCTGTCTGGGTGAGTTCCCTGTTTGAGAGGTTCTTCACCCATTTGTCCTTTACATCTCCTGTCATGGTCCCTTCATCCTTCTTCCTCCTGCCAAGCTCTTTAACTGCCTCTTTCCGGCAGAGGAGAAGATCGAACTTCTTCATTTGCCTCTCTTTGCCTTTGCAATGCTGAGCCAGTTGTGCTTTCTGGACAAATTCTATGACTGCATCCACTGCTGGTTTGGATAGGGTGGAGAGTAGTTCTTGGTGAATGTGGTCTTTTCTGTGTTGCAGTGTGTCTAAGGTAAAGTGGACTTGTCTGATCCTCTCATTGAGAAGTTGTTCTTGAGCTCTCTGGAGGATATTGTTAGCCCGATGGCTTCTTACTGTTGATTGTAGGCGGAGGCTTGTTGGGGTGAGACTTTGTTGTCTGCATCTCAAGTTAAAACGTAAGTGGTTCTTGTATCTTGCATCTCAAGTTAAAACGTAAGTGGTTCTTGTAGTCTGCTACTTTTCTTGCTGTTCTTTCATATTCTCGCACCAACTTCAGGGCATCTGCCCCAAATTGCATAGCAATACGTCTGTGAAGATTCTCAGTCATCCAGGTGCGTTTATCTGGGAGTTGAGTCATGGCTACTGGACCAGTAGCCATGACTCAACTCCCAGATAAACGCACCTGGATGACTGAGAATCTTCACAGATATAAGTCAGAAGCTACAACATATAACTAATCGTCCCCTACAAGATAGATAAAACAAAACGGACCTGCCCGTTACACAAAACTGCTGGAGATGCAAACTAACTCTGCTGTTTTCCTACCTCTGGAGTTAACATACCCAGGTAGAAAGAAACGCAAAGAAATGCTTTGTCAGTAGCACTTTGGCCTTGGGGTCATTAGAGCTACCTGGTGCATAAAAATCACATGTAGCCATGCCACAGGATTTCAGTCAATTATTGATAGCATGTATGGTCTTAGCTGCCCAAATTAACCGTGTTCTAAAACCTAACGACATAGAAATGCATATTTGCGGTAGCTAATTCCTGTTGAGCACACTAACGCCTAAACTTACTTGGGGGGTGGGGTGGAACTGAGGGAAGGAAGGAGGGGAAATAGAATTGTTCGAGGAAAAAATATGTCATTTACATATAGAATTCTGAACCCTTGTTACAATACTTTTGTGTCCCTAAGTAGATACACACAATATATATAAGATAAAGCACACAGAGTATGCCACTGAGTATGTAGATATATGCACATGTATATCCGATGTATATAAGACAGTTCTGTAATATCGCAAGTAAGTAAATAATATTACTATATAGCATCGTACCTCTTTATTTTCAATGGGATTTTTTTTACATTTGAGAACTGTTGCGTTAAATTGGACGGCACAGTAAAGTTTCGCGGCAATCTTATTATAAACTCCATTTTCCCTTTGGCAGATTGAAGGTGCCTTTGTTCAGGGTCTTGGGCTTTTCACCAAAGAGGAGCTCAAATATTCTCCAGAGGGAGTCCTCTACACGCGAGGGCCAGACCAGTATAAAATCCCGGCCATCTGTGATGTTCCAGAGCGGTTCAGTGTCTCCTTGCTGGCATCTTCCCAAAACACAACAGCCATCTACTCTTCCAAGGTAAGGAGGTGAAGAAGGACAGGCAGCTGAATTGCAGGAAGGGAAAAAAAACATATGTACAGTGACCCCCCCACACACCATTTCACGGTTCAGGTACCGCGGCCCCGCTACATTGCGGGTTCACAGTACCTGCATCGTCGGGGGGTGGCCGGGTCGCTCCCCCCCCGAGAAGCCTTGGGGGTGCGTGGGAGGGCGACAGGGGGCAATCGGGTCACCCTCCCACACATCCCCCAGAAGCCTCGGGAGGGGCGGCGCGGAGCGATCAGGTCGCTCCGCGCAGCCCCCCCACACACACACCTCCGAGAAGCCTCCGGGGTGCGTGGGCGGGTGGTGGCGGGCGATCCGGTCGCTCCGCGCGGCCCTCCCACGCACCCGCGAGAAGCCTCCAGGGTGTGTGGGCGGGCAGCAATCCAGTTGCTCCGCGCGGCCCTCCCACGCACCCCCGAGAAGCCTCCAGGGTGCGTGGGCGGGCGGCGGGCGGCAATCCAGTCGCTTCGCGTGGCCCTCCCATGCACCCCCGAGAAGCCTCCGGGGTGTGCGGGCGGGCGGGCGGCGGCGGCGGAGGGAGGTAAGATCCCCTGCCGCCGCCGGCGCAC